>CANUEZ040000193.1:7597980-8230104 GCA_948099385.1 Fasciola hepatica | reverse complement strand
AATTGTATGTTAAGCAAATAAACGAGGCTGATCTCTGTTACAAGATTTCCGCTTGCTTTCCTCGGTTTTCGATGTTGCTCGATAAACCTATCGGGATATCAATTGGCAAGCAACGTTCCTCCTATAAACTCCTATTCATTTTGCACTTATTCTTTGATGCAGATTTCCCAAGCTCCGTTGAGCGGGATTCGAACCAAACCATGATTGTAGGTCTTCGGTGCGAAACTGGAGAATTGCAAACGGCGACCTTCCTAAGTTACTTTGAAACATATAGTGCGTTGCAACATTTTAACTGAAACCTGAATATTATAACATCTAAAGCGGGTAGGCTATTGACTAGTTCTTCTTCGTGAGCAATAGAGGGATTAGGTAGAATAGAACAAATGAGGTTCCTTCAACTAGATAGGGAATCAAGCAGTGTAATCATGGAGAGGATATGCACACATAAAAGATGGAAGACATGCCTTCAGACATAAAATCTTTCAAACGGGACACTACATTGGATAACAACATCCTGACAGAGAAACAAATGATATCAAGACATCCTCAAATTCTGAACTTAAATGGAATCTTATCCGAAAACATTATAAACAATTCAAAACAATTGAGAAACAGGCGCTTTATTAGACAGGATCACCAAAAGTTCAAAAGACATGAGTTTATTTGCAGCATTATGCATATCACAAACTGGCTCATTATCAAGCACGGTTGTCATTTGACCGTTGCACGTTTACATTACAATCACGATCTCGCAATGCACGCTAATTATTTCCACCCTAATAATTGTGTTCCCCATCTTTTGAGTCGCGGGAAGCGATAATCGGATTGTCGCGTAATTTCATGCGAAGCATCAAAGTGACGGACGCGTGGTCCGTGCATAGTCGAAAAGACTGACGAACACGTGCAACTGAGCAACTGAGTTTCAACCGACGCGACGCATCAAATACAATCAACAGAAGCAAGTTTCTATGGTTTTACTATTAACAGGTGACCTTTTTTTAATGAAGAATATGTATATCCTAAGTCAGCCATAAGACACTCACACACACTGTGGTGCAACCCCTTCAGTTACTGAATACCAACATGTCAGGATTGCAAAAGTCATTCAGACAGGCTTGCCGAACCAATGTCTCACATGTTTTCTAACAGTTAGCTTAAAGCTACGGTGACGCATCCACAGGCAGAACGGATAGCTGCTTGGCTCAACCAGCGTCGGAGAACATAACCAAATGGTTGGCAAATTCGATCCCACCGCGCAATGTGGCCAAAGAGAATAACGTCAGAGCTTTGGTCTCTTTCAATTGCGAAGTGCCTAACTGAATCAGGTCACAAACTTGACCCGACCGAATTCCTTAAGTTGATGTTGCTCATGTTGATGATGAGCTTAGCACACAATACGCTCTTACATTTGCAGCTGCTTGAATTATTCAGAGATAATACCGTTCTCTAATTAGGCAATACAAATATCTTCTAATTTAGGTCGTAAGAAGAATAGAATTTAAACTTCTTTTATAAAATGCGAGCAGGCTCCTTGAAAATGAAGCTGGATGTTGTTTATACATAAGCAGATGGGTTCTTTGGTTTATCTCCCAATATTCTACTGGGTTTTCTCTGTTTTCTATATAATGTCCTTATATTTTTGATAGTTTCTACGAAAGACATTCACTGGTACAGAAGACACATTGAGTGAGTACACCCGAATGTTTGACGCATTTGTGTGTTTTTTGAAAACATGCAGCCTAAGTATTATGACCTCCGGCGGGTTAAATTCGATACTCACATTTCATCACGTTTCTATCACATGATGTAACAAGGTGCTCATGTCCAAAACTGAAATCAAACTTATCCCATCCCGAAATGTTTTATGTAAACCACGAATAGGATCTAGGATTTGGTAACTGGATGTATTCTTTCAACCTAAAATTTGAATTCAATTAGATCTGTAAAGGTATAAAATCACGTTGGAAATAGAATCCACAAATTGTTTGCTTTTCTCAGACGCATCACAATCACATTAATTCGATGGTTTACTAGGACGTTCACTTACTCAGAAGGATACTTCATCAAGTCCCTGCACACTCTATCACCGATTCGTATTATTGAGACAGAAAAGGCAACTTCTATAGTGATTGATCACTATTGTAATTGAGATATGTCCTATAAAGAAAACGTAGAAGGGTGAAATCATTTCTCATTCCGAATATACACTCCGAGTGCTTCATCAATAATGGTACGAAGAATTACGATAGCACACCATGTCATCAAGCAGTCGAAAAACAATCTGTCTACCCATGAGTTCAATTGAGAGGTGGCAGTAAAGCAGATGTGGTAAACAGTCGATATCAATCGCGTGTTAGCCATATCCGAAGTCAGAACGATGAATTACGCTGCCGGAATCCATGTTTTGTTCACTTCTCGATTATTTCTCATTTACGAATGAAACGCAGAATATCCGTACATTTCCAGCTGTCAGTGTGGGGTGGGTGACGTTTGTCGAACAAAAGGAAGACCGTCTTGACACATAAAGGCGTATCACCCAACTCGGTTAAACAAAATACAAGTGAAGAGCGGACAAGCGACAATTACCATCTTTTACATGGAATCCGACCATACGATCAATAATAATGGAGCCTCTCTTCCCATATAAACTGTCAAAGTAAGAGCAACAAGAAATGCCAACCGCTAGATCTTGGCAACCGTCGATTGAGTCTCGATCCGCACGAAACAACACCACATTATGTGCTCAAAAGCAACACACAAAATAATGTGACGTAATCACTAACACCACGTTACTCATAGTTATCAAAACAATATCTGTCGTACCTCTACTGTATGGACACGAATTTGTCAATTTCTGTAAACAAGATTATCGAATATTTTTCTGCTTTTCTATCATCCAGTGAGCAAGATCTGTAAGAACGTTTATTATTATTTCATCACAGGTGAAACACTGACAAATATTTGTTTCGATGCCGAGTGTGCTGATGTCCTAATCGAGTGTCCTCACTCAACCGTATTTGCCAAATCGGATGAATATTCATGAATTGCAGGATGGTATCACCAAATACAACCATGAACCAGAACAAAAAGGTCAACACGACACTGGTAACCATTACTTCAAGTTCAATTTCACATATGGACAACGTGCCTCTTATTTATCTGTTACGCTCTCATACCAAGAAAATAATGAACATGTGCATATCTCTCACTCATAGCTCACCTTAAAAAAACTTTACACTTAAAAAATGTTTGACGATCATCACTCGCATTCATAAACCTAGTAGATTTTTTTTGTAACTTTCCTGTCTTCTACGGTTAGACAGCTTTCTGGGCGCGCCTGTCGCATGAAGCATCACCACAATCACATCACCTTTACCTCTATCACCCATCAATTACAATGCTCGCGTCAAACTGATGGACAATTTCGAATATCGGTGAATATAACGACAACACTCAAAAAACTGATCTCCACTTGCGCTGCGTGAGCATACGTAACCTGGATCATGCGAGATTTGTTGCGACAGCGGAATGAGTATTCATGTTGATTTAATCAAATCTATTGGTTTAGACACCTCGTTGGATCACGTGATGGTGTCGCGTCGCTCATTGAAGAAATGCTTTTCTAGTTTATTCAGTAGGGAATTCACTACGACCGTCTGACTGGCAGTGACATATTGCCTTGTCTCCAAACATTTCGTGGCAGTCAGTGATCTCTCATCGATCGATGATGCAATGGTGTCGAGTTCCTTTCTCAAGGCACATTTGGCTGTGTTGGTTCATTGTATGACGTGTGACCGGGGAATAACGTGAACATAATTACAGGTTCGGCAGTATATTAGATGCGCCTGAATTTTAGCTTCAAACGTTTGCTGATTTGGTTGATCATAACGTGTCATTTATGAGCAATTTATAATTCCACTTCCAAGAACAGTGGAAGACTATTCTTTATCAGCTTGATTTGATAATCATTTGCCAGGAATTATGCTGGATACGCGGTTGACATCAGCGTTTCAATGAATCCATTGATTTGTCCCTCCAGTGGCTCTGTCGTACAAATCTACTCTAGCCAAGAAACATTGTTTATACTGTGCTTATCTTGCACATCTCTGGAACAATTTCCGTGCAGAATAGATAGAGTCCTTATAGACAGGTCTTTAATTGGTCCATTTCCTCAGTGTTCGTTGTGGATAGGTAACCTTATATTTGAACGGAGATTATTCTAGATGGTCAACTGTCCTTCACAACGTTACAGGATTTCGAAACCTTAGCAACCATTTTATTATTTCTATATAAAGGAGATCCGGTCATTGAAGAGACTACTCGCTCTGTCGCGTCTGTTTTGTCATTTCGACAACACGTTTTATTGAACATATCAACAGACCCATGGGAGGTTCTATCAGAGAACAAAAAAATGCTGATAGTATTCATGCCGCGTTCTTTGCCAGGTTCTGAATTACCAAATTCTTTATTTTTCGATTTTTCTCTATGAATTTATTATTAAACTGATTTGAGCATGTTTAACTGAACATATGAAGAAAGTCTCCGTATGTCAAAAAGTGTTGACGTTTCAGATAATACTTCATCCTTGAACAGTCCGTTTTGATATTTCTGACAAATGAAGTGGATGATGGTATATGCTTATCGCATACGTCCAGAAACAAGATCGATTTTGTACAGGCCTCTACCAACAGTGATACAGTCTCTTTTCAACAGACGGAAATAAATACGGCAGAACAATAAGGAAACATCGCGAACATACACCTAAGTATGAATGAAGAAATAACAGATTGCGAAGCAACCAACTGTTGGACTTCAGAAATTTGAAATGCCAATCGATGAACTTTCCAGACAGCAATGCCTGTATGTAATGATCAATGCAAGTTCTCTAAAACCGTGATAATTCACATAGTTTATTCGTGTAGGACGAGTAGATTCAACAACGGTGCTGTATTCTAGAATACGTGAATACACAGTGGAATGAATGCAATCTACACATTTGTGAGTTTTTACCACAAGAATAGAATGCTGGGAAATTTTTGTTCTTGTGATTTATTTTCATCGGCGTACTCGAAGAAACGAGCTGAGTGGGTGACAGCTGTGACTCATGGCTAGGATGTTCCCATTTGTAATTTTATGCCTCTGTTCCATTCTGTTCTATTTCAAACTGTGTGACTGTGACTGTGAAAAGAAATTCGGTACACGATTGCACGAATGGGTTGGTTCCATGTGATCCTGCCAAACGAGCGAGCATGTGTTTCAATGGTGATTCCCTGAGGAACCCAATTTCGTACCAATCCATCAAGACAAATGTAAATTCACATCGCCTGGTTGCTCTCGACAAAATATATACTGGCTTATCCATTCTGCAATAAAATCTACTCACTTCGTTCTCTATGCGTTAATTCCGAAGGGATTATTTTAACTAATTATCGTAGGAAATAACCACGGAAGAATACTTCCTTCTCCAATGATTTGCTTTTTATTGGACAGCTCTTTTCCGTGCCTGCACAATGCAGATCGTGATCGATCACTTGGATGTTCATCTCGTTCACCAGCCACAAACCTGGTACCACTGGTTGCGTTCATTTTCTGTCTGTCGAGTATAACTTTCAACTTATTGTTTCGTTGTCGTATTAGGATTAGCAGATTAAGCGACAGATGCAATATGGGAGCATAATCACTGACTACGCCGCAAATTATACCACTAAATGACTTAAAAAGCTAAACATCATCTTTCGGGAGACGCTTAAGCGTGGCTTATGAACGTGTCTTTATTCCGGTCTCACATCGAAATTCCAACGTAATCCTCTCTGTTGAACGAATAGAGAAGATGCATTCCAGGGGAAACATGTGACAATGTATTCTGTTCAACGTGGAACCGAAACGGTACGGATACGAGAAACACAAGGAACGCAAACTATCGCAACGACGAATCAGAAAACGAACCGTGACTGAGTACAGTCGGATTTGATAGATAGGTCGATAGAAACAGAAACGTCAGTTCAGGTAAATAAGGTGGCCAGATAACGGTCTTTTCCTCAACTCTATCGAGGCCACAATGAATCCCTTGAACGATCAAAGACTTTTACTTTGCACATGCAAATACAGTCCAGGTTTGACCTCTGAGGTCATTTTTGCACGCAATAGGTCAATTATTAACAAACCAAACTTTGTATGGTCGATCAAATTCTGAAACCAAATGGTGTCCCTCGAAACGAAAATTCCGTAATACCAACTGAGGGTTGGGTAAACAAATCAAATATGCAACCACAGAATGAAAGAAATGAGGTCAGCGAAATCGAAGCTGACGTCAAATAAATTGGGAAACATTTAGCTGACCAGTGGAATAGTCGGTCATGGGAAGGTTTACCAAATGGAGAGTTGATCAGACACGACTCAGTTATTGATGTAATCTGTCCACCGATCTAAACGAGCGAGCAGCGTCTTCATTGCAAATGGGCATGGAAACCTCATCGCTCGACAGTCGATCCAACCAGAACTCGGTCAATTATCAAAGCATACTAATTCGTGACAAGTTTACAGCCATTGTTCTTCCACAAATACATATCCATCATTCGATAAGCTGACTATTTATCTCAAGGAATCCAGTCCGAAGGACTATATGTCTCAAAGTATCTTAAGAAGGTCGCTATTTGCGATTCTCCAGTATCGCACACTATTTTGTGTTTCTTCTGAACACATAATGTGGTGTTGTTTCGTGCGGATCGAGACTCAATCGACGGTTGCCAAGATCTAGCGGTTGGCATTTCTTGTTGCTCTTACTTTGACAGTTTATATGGGAAGAGAGGCTCCATTATTATTGATCGTATGGTCGGATTCCATGTAAAAGATGGTAATTGTCGCTTGTCCGCTCTTCACTTGTATTTTGTTTAACCGAGTTGGGTGATACGCCTTTATGTGTCAAGACGGTCTTCCTTTTGTTCGACAAACGTCACCCACCCCACACTGACAGCTGGAAATGTACGGATATTCTGCGTTTCATTCGTAAATGAGAAATAATCGAGAAGTGAACAAAACATGGATTCCGGCAGCGTAATTCATCGTTCTGACTTCGGATATGGCTAACACGCGATTGATATCGACTGTTTACCACATCTGCTTTACTGCCACCTCTCAATTGAACTCATGGGTAGACAGATTGTTTTTCGACTGCTTGATGACATGGTGTGCTATCGTAATTCTTCGTACCTTTGTGGATGAAGCACTCGGAGTGTATATTCGGAATGAGAAATGATTTCACCCTTCTACGTTTTCTTTATAGGACATATCTCAATTACAATAGTGATCAATCACTATAGAAGTTGCCTTTTCTGTCTCAATAATACGAATCGGTGATAGAGTGTGCAGGGACTTGATGAAGTATCCTTCTGAGTAAGTGAACGTCCTAGTAAACCATCGAATTAATGTGATTGTGATGCGTCTGAGAAAAGCAAACAATTTGTGGATTCTATTTCCAACGTGATTTTATACCTTTACAGATCTAATTGAATTCAAATTTTAGGTTGAAAGAATACATCCAGTTACCAAATCCTAGATCCTATTCGTGGTTTACATAAAACATTTCGGGATGGGATAAGTTTGATTTCAGTTTTGGACATGAGCACCTTGTTACATCATGTGATAGAAACGTGATGAAATGTGAGTATCGAATTTAACCCGCCGGAGGTCATAATACTTAGGCTGCATGTTTTCAAAAAACACACAAATGCGTCAAACATTCGGGTGTACTCACTCAATGTGTCTTCTGTACCAGTGAATGTCTTTCGTAGAAACTATCAAAAATATAAGGACATTATATAGAAAACAGAGAAAACCCAGTAGAATATTGGGAGATAAACCAAAGAACCCATCTGCTTATGTATAAACAACATCCAGCTTCATTTTCAAGGAGCCTGCTCGCATTTTATAAAAGAAGTTTAAATTCTATTCTTCTTACGACCTAAATTAGAAGATATTTGTATTGCCTAATTAGAGAACGGTATTATCTCTGAATAATTCAAGCAGCTGCAAATGTAAGAGCGTATTGTGTGCTAAGCTCATCATCAACATGAGCAACATCAACTTAAGGAATTCGGTCGGGTCAAGTTTGTGACCTGATTCAGTTAGGCACTTCGCAATTGAAAGAGACCAAAGCTCTGACGTTATTCTCTTTGGCCACATTGCGCGGTGGGATCGAATTTGCCAACCATTTGGTTATGTTCTCCGACGCTGGTTGAGCCAAGCAGCTATCCGTTCTGCCTGTGGATGCGTCACCGTAGCTTTAAGCTAACTGTTAGAAAACATGTGAGACATTGGTTCGGCAAGCCTGTCTGAATGACTTTTGCAATCCTGACATGTTGGTATTCAGTAACTGAAGGGGTTGCACCACAGTGTGTGTGAGTGTCTTATGGCTGACTTAGGATATACATATTCTTCATTAAAAAAAGGTCACCTGTTAATAGTAAAACCATAGAAACTTGCTTCTGTTGATTGTATTTGATGCGTCGCGTCGGTTGAAACTCAGTTGCTCAGTTGCACGTGTTCGTCAGTCTTTTCGACTATGCACGGACCACGCGTCCGTCACTTTGATGCTTCGCATGAAATTACGCGACAATCCGATTATCGCTTCCCGCGACTCAAAAGATGGGGAACACAATTATTAGGGTGGAAATAATTAGCGTGCATTGCGAGATCGTGATTGTAATGTAAACGTGCAACGGTCAAATGACAACCGTGCTTGATAATGAGCCAGTTTGTGATATGCATAATGCTGCAAATAAACTCATGTCTTTTGAACTTTTGGTGATCCTGTCTAATAAAGCGCCTGTTTCTCAATTGTTTTGAATTGTTTATAATGTTTTCGGATAAGATTCCATTTAAGTTCAGAATTTGAGGATGTCTTGATATCATTTGTTTCTCTGTCAGGATGTTGTTATCCAATGTAGTGTCCCGTTTGAAAGATTTTATGTCTGAAGGCATGTCTTCCATCTTTTATGTGTGCATATCCTCTCCATGATTACACTGCTTGATTCCCTATCTAGTTGAAGGAACCTCATTTGTTCTATTCTACCTAATCCCTCTATTGCTCACGAAGAAGAACTAGTCAATAGCCTACCCGCTTTAGATGTTATAATATTCAGGTTTCAGTTAAAATGTTGCAACGCACTATATGTTTCAAAGTAACTTAGGAAGGTCGCCGTTTGCAATTCTCCAGTTTCGCACCGAAGACCTACAATCATGGTTTGGTTCGAATCCCGCTCAACGGAGCTTGGGAAATCTGCATCAAAGAATAAGTGCAAAATGAATAGGAGTTTATAGGAGGAACGTTGCTTGCCAATTGATATCCCGATAGGTTTATCGAGCAACATCGAAAACCGAGGAAAGCAAGCGGAAATCTTGTAACAGAGATCAGCCTCGTTTATTTGCTTAACATACAATTGTTCATACGAATTCTCGCTTTCAAGCACGGTAGTAATTTGACAGTTGCACGTGCATGCTACACACACACTCTGGCAATTCATCCTGATCACTTCCTCCCTATGAATCGTGTTTTCCATATCATGGGTCGTGGGAAACACTACTCTGGTTGCCATATCGGATTTATGCGAGGCATCACAGTGACGGAGTGTCGGTCCGTGCATAGTCGAAGAGACTAACGAGCACATGCCACTAAAACGTCACATCTTCGGATTCTTTCATTGTGCAACGTTTATTTGCATCAGGTCAAAAAGCTGACTCGACCTACTCCCCTAAAATTGTGTTGCGCAATCCCAATTTGGAGCTGTGAGCATTCACCGAAGCGAAGTTCATCAGAATGCATCCGTCAGTGATTTGTGCACAACAAATGGTTGGCACAAGTGCTTGTTTGTTATGGCACCAACCGAAAGCACCCCGATCTCCCCCTATCGAACTCCTTGTTGTAGCTTTCAATCTAACCCAATTAATTGTATCATTTTCATCGTTGTGCGATATATAAACTGAAATGTTTTACGTAAGCAGTGGGCGAGAGCAAACGAAATGATTGCATCACGTTACTTGTATTTTCCTCCAGTTCCCTCGTACTTCTTAAGAAACAGAATTATTCTATATCCCCACCGTCAATATATGATGCGGTTCCCACACTAGATTTGTCGAACATACTCATCATTAGCCGAAAACATTTCAGTATAGATTGTTTTGTGCCATATGCTGTATGCTGCAATTCCATCAGTAATCGGAATCACGTCTCCCCCCCACTTACAAGTCCGATTCATCTTTAAGCCGGTAATGTAGGGGATATTCACGACTCCAACTTATCCTAAAAATCGCATCTAGATGTTTTGCTTGACGTCAATTTTGGTTCAAGTTTCTACTGACTTGGTCTTCCCTGCACAAAGGGATGTGTTGAGGGAAGCAATTATAAATCACTAAGTCAAAGTGCGTGTGGGTGCCCTGGGTCTCCACACACGGAGACTGAACATCTATGTTTGATGATACGTCCAAATTTCAACATGTATGTCGAATATTCCTAGCCGTTTAGTGGTTGGTGTGAACTGACTGCCGACAATATCAGTCTAGCCTCCACATAGTTTGCACCTCGTGGCTGAATGTAACAATCAATTTCATAGCGTAACGCACCCAATTGAATAATTTCACGATTAACACAGCAAACGACGCAGTTTTCAATGCACATTCTGCGGCCTCAACGTCAGATCCACCATCACTTTACATCACCTCAGGTATACTGCGTCTGGCTTAAAACCATATCATTGCCATGAGAAATATACTCGCAGTCATATTATATGCGATTTCCAAGTTTATTGCTCGACACGCATATCTGTTGTATTCAATGAAATCTACCATGATACGAAACAGTCCGAAATAATTGACACCGTATTCCACAAAGAGATAGCCCCCACCTTGCCATAGGCAATCAGTCAAAAGTGTTATTTTTTGAGCTGTGGGTTGGGCATATAAGGCACTCACTGAGGACAGAAGTCTTTCCTGATGCGAGTTCAAACATGACCCGTGCCTATATATCCTGGAATCCGCTAGTGGTGTTGCTTCAAATGTTCAGTGAATTGTGAACGAGATGGTAGAACCATCAACGTACTAGTACAAAGATATCGTTTACAGTCGAGCAGCCTTGGTTCTAACATGTTCATGTTGAGAGTTTTAGCGCATCTATCGGGATTTATTTCCACCAATCTAATTTCTTCGAAATTGAATGCCTGGATCATCTCGACTACAGTTCCCGCGGCTTCTGACACTTCGAACAAAGACAACGGTCCCAGCCTGACAGTAGTTGTTTGGAGCATCGTAAATAGAGCAATCCTAAGTCTTATAAAACCACCAAGTGGCTAAAAATATCCGAGATTTCCCTGTTGCATACTGTAATTGTACCGACATTTTGACATTCTTTGTTCTTTCAGTGACCTACTCTAGATTTTGGGGACGAACATCATGAAGTATCTTTTGATGAGGCAAAAAATGGGCACTACAAACGATTATGGATCAAAAATGAAGCGAAACATCATAGTTATTCCCTCGTCGTAATTGGAACCTCGGATAAATGAATTGAAAGCAGACAATAGTCATACTGAATATCCCACTGGAAACCTAATGCTTTATGGCCCACGATGATCTGCTGGTAAAATTTGAAGTACGTACTCGATTTTTTCCGTTCATCAATTTTGCTCGAAATCTAGGTCTTAACGACATCCATTCAGTTGAGTGTTGCCTATCTGTTTGAATTATCGCAATTAATCCTCATACAACAGTGACAACAAACAACCGTCCAGACAAAAGTTGATAGTCAGCGCATATAATACTGATGAAAAAAGTCAAGGTTGCCGTCCTCGGCAGCTCTTCTTAAGGACAGCGTGGCACAAAACGATGAATAACTGGTGCCAAACGGATGAGCTTTCTTTTCGTAAACAATCCCACTAATTCTCACATCGTAATCTGACTAGTAAAGGAAGCCTACAGATCACATGTAACAATTTGGAACCCTAATTTGCTGGAATATCTATTCAATTCGAGCGAAACTGCTACGACACATCAACGGAACCTGACGGCTACTCCTAACAAATGATCAGTTGGATCAGATTCTCGTGTTAGGACTTCGTTGAGTGAAATGCTCTCACGAACAGCCGCACAGTCGAATACCACTCGGACCTTCCCGAGCTTATTCGAAATTAAGACGTTATGGGGTGGCAGGTAAAAACGTTTTCTTGGGCATCTTCTTGTGGAACTATATATGTCATTCATCCTTTTCAATCATGACCGCGAATAACTTGATTGTACTTTGAGAGTATTTTCAAATTCCAGTCCAGACATATCTTGAGAAACGACAAACGATGGTTTACAACTGGGTGACTAAATGGAAGCTCATTTCTATCAATACGCCACGGTAGATCATCGATACAATTATTTTTTTCTTTACTTAACTTACACGCAACTATCTCCTACTAGACGACGAGGCGGCTTCATGAATACATCACATATCATAGCTGATCGATCGGAAGCATCGTAGAATCTAAATACGTGAATGATGGAACGCACTCTAAGGGCTGGTCATTGATGGACAGCTTTTGTGCTGATGGCCATGAGTAAGATTATTTACCTTCAGTTTTCGTGGTGTTTGATTCTAGCCCGATAGCGTTTGGGAATAAATTACTTCGATGGAATACTCGTTATTGCTTGGGAGGTATCGTCTGTGTGGTGGTAGACTGTGGTGTCCCATAAGGCATCCTCCATTTCATTGGTCTCCATCGGTTTCCCACCTCTCACCCGTGTCCCCAAAAATCTGAAGCACGCATTAGCGGCCACACCTCGACGAACCGCTCATCAGGGGATAAAATAAGATTTGGGGTAACTGAGGCCTAAATTTCCAGCCGGACAACAGGCCACCGGCTCATTTGGAACAATTCCGCAGCACTCTTGGTTGCATTTGGATGTGCAAAGTATGAAAGGAGATCATCTAGATATGGGCTGGATTAGTCGCCGTCAATTTCATTTCTACTGCTGACTGGGCAGTCGAGTAGTACAACATTCCTGAACAGTGCTGGAAATACCGCCAGGCACAAGTTTCCCGAGAACCTCTATGAATAATTTGGAAAACATGCGATCTGATCATGCCAAGGCTTGTCCGGCAAGTGACGCTCCCCGTACTCCAGTGGTCGAGGTGTTGAGACTGGAATACTGAACTGTCGGAAACAGCCTTGTGCAGCTTGTTGGGATGTAAGGACTCTATCATACGTTGGCAGCCTCAGAATGACAAAAATGTTGAACTAAAACTAAAACATCTGCGTGGCTTGTTTCTCAGTAGTCCGCATACTTAACTGTGGCACTGGGTGCATAAATATTCCAGGAGAGGAGACAGATTGCTAGATTTATCATTTCGAGGAGGCAGAACACTTCGGGAGCCACGATTTCACATTCGTGTTCTTCCCTTGGCCGAGCCTACAGACAAATTGACGCAGTCGCAATGCGGAGCTCATTGGATTCATTTTATCAGGAAATATTTTGGCTCTTTTTTAGGAAAATACGAGCTTATTCATGAATGCAGCTTAAGTGATATGAGGTCCCATAGCCACAAAAGCCAACTGCACAATTACAGATAACCGGAAACCAGACTGTTCGGCTTGAAGTGGGGGACCGCTTAAGATCCCAATATGTCAGATGTGGTCACTAACCGAATCACAATGGATTTCCTCCTACCACGAAAAATATCGTCGTTCGAGGATTAGAACCTCTGACCTCCGAAGTGCCAAGTGAAAGCTCTGCGCCACAGATCGCAATTTGGAATAACTTGCAAACAGAGAATGCTTTCTTGCCGAGAAACGGGACGATAAGTGCCATCAGAAGGAAGCGCATTGGTATTGGTTTTCAAGTACCGTTATTTCTAGTAAATAAGTTTCATGAAAAAAGGGAGTTCGAGAAAATCCTTTGATAATTGAGAAAATCTACCACAGTGTGTTCTGGTTCTCGCCGTAGAACTTTGATGATGAAGGGAAATATTTGGTGGGCTATGCGACAACCAATTAACGGATCATACAAATGAATACCCCGAATCTCTTTATCAACACGGAAATTCCAAAATTATAGGAGATGTCACTGCCACATTACCTCTGAAAATGTTGAAACTGTTAACCCACCTGTTTATCTACTCAAGGAAATGCGTTTTATCTGTCCATTATATTCTGAAGGAAATGGTATTGATGACGCTGACTTTTTGATTCCTTGTGATCAAGCCGTCGGGAGGCAATCTGGACATTTGGAACCATAAATTTTGAACAAGACTTAGTCATTTTGGACTTTCGAATAATGGACTATATGCTAATATTCCCCCTCAGTGAGCTTGATAAAACAATATATTTCACAGGCGAGAATTTTGTCAGTGTGCAGAATCTAAGGCCTAGACAAAAGGCCATATGCCAGATGCCCACATAGATGTATTGATGTTCTGCCTACTGATGAGTATTCCTGTGAGGAATTTCGTTGTTGATAGCGTGAACAATTCCGCGCAATGTTTTTCACCACTTGAAAGACAAAATGTCATTTAGATATAAATTTTATTTTCAGTGAGTCCTCACCAGCTAGACATTCATTCGCACTTGTAAATTTATATAATTGGCAAATGAAGCAAATATTTCACTACATTTTCAGTTTTATTTCCAACGAGAAACCGATATTGAATGAAATCTTTCTGGTCACGTGCATAATTTGATCTTTCCCCTATCTATTTCTTATCAAGAGCTCTGTTTCCTGTGGGCTAGAACGGTCGCTTCCTCGAAGCGGGCGTATTGGATCAGCAAAACAAACTAACAAGAAAGGAAAACCACATTCATGGAAGCTATTTCTGATGAAATACAAACCTGTGCTGGACTGATGGGTAAAAGTGACACAAACTACATGAATAAGCAGGAGCATGACTACGGAAGAGGCGCCATGAATATGACGCACACGTGAATCGACAGAACAGAAGGGTGATGATAGTTAGCAAGTAAATAATAATTCAAATAGCAGTTGAACTATAAGGTAAACCAGCGAGCCGTTAACAATACAGAAACGTCTATGATCGAAAATTTGTTCGTTGTCACAGTTCAGAAAGCAGGAGTCAAATGAACACGGTTAAACACTGAATCATGGAATCGCGATTCATCTCTGTTGTAAATCCGTAGTCAGTTTACTGTATCGTGTGCAATCGGATGTCCTAATTGTCCCAGTCATCGATACACGGAAATACGAAAATAATCTGAGTAGGGAAGCTGTTTGAATTTCACATATAATTCTTTTAAACTATGGTTGAATAAATTGAGACGTCTTTTTGAATAGCTAAAATGTGAATCGACTACTGGAACACACTAATGAGGAAAAAAGAAATAGTGTTCCTGAGTAGTAATAGGAAACGATGACGTGCCGAATGAAGTGTAAATCTATTGTCCGTGACAAACGAGTGGTTTTCGAACCGTGTATTTGTCCCGGTTTGAGTAAGCTGCTCTCCGTCTTCCATATCGTGCGTACTGTTCTTCTGATGACAAAAAGAGGTTGGATATGCCTCCAGGCCCATGCTATTAACTCGTTTGTGTGCTTATATCTACTGGCGCAGTTCATGGGTTGTCTGGCGAACGTGGCAATCCCATCCATGTGGCGTCTGACCTGTATACTGTATAAGGTAGTATAAGACCTAAACGAAAAATAAGCTGTGTACCTTATAGATCACAGTTTATCATGTTGCCGTGGCAGATGCTCTTTGTTACGAACGCACAAGTGATCCTCAACGAAAAGTACGAAAAGCTTGCTTCTTCTATCGTCACAGCAACCGAATCGGCTTTTCACGGAAAGCCAGTCCGAATAATCACGAGCGTTACCTGGAGCGTCAGCTGTGGTCGAATGAGTGTGGACTTCAATGTGCGGAACACCTTCCAACTGATGAGCTGAAAAGTCTGTTCGTATATGCCTCTGCCAGCTTTTTCACTGTTGGGACAAATGATCGGTGTATTCATCAGGTTACATAATTGAACTCCATCAAATAATGCCATAACCCTCTCAGTTTCTGGTGTCATCGTCAGTAATATACTGATTATTTAAACGAGAATCAGTCAAATCAGCTCATACGGAATTCATGCATAGAAAATAAAGTGAGTAGATTTTTTTGAAGTGTTGATAAGCCCATAACTACCTGGTCAAGAGCAACCATGAGATGTGAATTTACATTTGTCTTGATGGATTAGTACGAAATTCATTTCCACAAAAAACCACTATGGAAACAAAGGATCACTTGTTTGACAAGAGCACATGAGACAAACGCATTCGTACAACCTTCTATCGAGTTTCGTTTCACATCGTAACAGAGCTTGGAATAGAATAGAATGGAACATCACAAATGAGAACAAAATTGTCTCTTCTGGTTATTCGATTTATTATGGAACGAAGAAGAGAAGCAAGGTGGGTGAAGCTATCAGTAGGATATATTCCATTTGGCATTCAAATAAGATGAAACCATTTCACTTTCGACTTCTTTTATATTTTCAATCCATATATACGAAATTACCCCAACATAGATTGCTATTTTTATCAGCATTTCTCATGTGTAAAACGGTGATACAGTTTCATGATCACTATCCGAAAAACCGTCTCCCAATTTTATAACAAGCTGACAATTCGGAATTAAAGAACTTCTCAGGCATCAAGCTTATCGAGATTCTTTGGTTCATCAAGTTCACCGAATTTTGGAAAATACACAAACGTGGGGGTGGAGCTCTGTCTGAGGTGATGAATACTGTGGTCAGTCAAGCAATTAAATCGTTACTCATTTCTGACTCTAACCAAATAAGTCCAGTAACCCAACAGGATCGAAGAAATTTCACACAGCTATATTCTTTTCTCAGAGTTGAAATCGTTTGAATTTGCTGTACTTCATGGCCTTCGAAACCTTGTCAGAAGTCCAACTGACAAATACCAATTTGTGTATAATTCCTGGCGGTTCACATATGAGGAAGTAGCGTGGAAGTCCATTTCATTGCATAATCACTCAATTATTCGTAAAAGTCCAATAGGCCTGCCTTTGTCGATCACACACCAACATTTTATGGTTTACAGCAAACGTCGCTTCTCAAAAAATTAGAATCCATTATCTGCTCGCGCATTCAATTAACTGATTGGCAGATTTCTTTTCAGGAACAACACAATGTATCAAAGTTTGAAGAAATGCTTCTACCTATCTGATACGCAGTGACGATGTTCTTCCAGGAGCTGTTCTTTCTCAGCCACTTAGCTGTAACCAATCAGTTTGTCTTTTCAGGTAAGCCAATGACGTTGTTTTGACTCAGTCTATCTCTCAGTAGTCTGATTTATTTCAGTTCTATGGAAATATTTCACATGTGCAAACAGTCTCGAGCGGTCTTGTCTTCTAATAAACAATCACAAATGTCAAGATAGCATTCTTTCCACTGTAAGATCACGTTTATTCAAAGACAACTCCAATAAAAAATGTACTATTCTTACACGTGTAAACCATAGGAAATATCTCAGTTTAGGAAATACTTCATGGGTATATGAATACAAGCATTGTTGTCTGGAAAATTCGTCCAATTCCATTTCAAATTCGTGAAATCCAACAGTTCAATGCTTCGCAGTCGGACTTTTTTATGGGCTTATGTGCTAAGCATATAACATTCTTCATTTAATTTACCGAAAATATCGTTGCGGACTGTTTCATCAAGTGTGATAATAAGTTCAGCGAAATCAATTCAAAGAGTCGATTGGTATGTCGGGCACTGGTCTAGAATACGTCGTGAATATTGTTCTCTTATTACCGAGGATTGGTGCAGTGTATTGGGTGCACACAACAAACCACTAGATGAAACAGTAAAACTCATAAGCCCAATGTGATTGTGACTTGTGTCCTACATATCACTGGATAGGACAACTTGGAGCGCTATGTTGGCTAAGAGAGGAAGTTGATAGAAGAGATCAAGGAAGTTTGCCAGTGAATGACGTGATATTAAAGGAAGGTATGGAAAGGTCATGTGAGTTGTGTTAGACTTCCTGGAGGTGGTTGTACATAGGGATTTAATGCATTCGAGTAGCGCTTTTGTAAATGCATTATTTATCTACTTGATATAATTATTCGTAGTTATCTTCTTATATTTTTTGTACCATTGGTTGTTTGAGTTCCAGTTGAGATTCCAGTTGTGAGATAGAAACGAGAACTACCATAAACACTTCGTGAATATTAGGTGTTTGAAACAAACTGAACTTAACTAGACGAAGCTGAGGAGAGCTGACCTGAACTGAACGGCAATACAGTGTCCATTTGGGACCTATGAGAGTGAAGTACTTGGGTGATGCTTCACTCATATAAATCAGAATAACCCAACATCAATGCTTTCTAAAGGATCTGAAGTCTTCGAAGGTAAACCCACCGGAGGCGATAAGTATTCTGAAGCCATTAGGAACCACCGTGCATGAAGACTTGGTTTATTTAGGCGGCTGTTCCCGTGGCACCTATCGTAACTGATTGGTTGGTACTGATTCTGCCTCCAGGTTGTAAAACCGCTGAACCGATTGTGAGGCATTATCAGGCGGTAAACGGTCATGTAAGAGCTTCTCATGTTTTCGCGTGAATTAAAATGGAGTTTCGGATCGTACTGAGCATGAATGTTGTACGTTGAAAACTCAAAAAGATGCTGTCGTTGTTGAAAAGTGTTCCAACAACCGTGCTTTCAGATTATGGCTCCGCTACCCCTGAATAGGATTCGAGAAGGTCGACCGTTTAGGGTTCAAGGGATTGAATACTTTGGCTACATTTGATATTAAAATTGGTAGAATTACGCACAAGCAATGTGGGTGTTTGTTCACTTGTATTCAAATGGGGGCCGTGCGTATAGAAGTGACACATAGCCTAACAACAAATGCATTTCTCGTGTCGCTTTCGAGGACCCTCTGAGGTCATGTTTTGGCGAAACTGGTGCTTATTTTATCGGGGCCGGAAGAGAGTGAGAAAGACTGATATTGTGATTTCATAGCGAAAATCAGTAAGTGGGATTCCAATGCGTAATGTCGACTGGTGATTTCAACCACCTGAAGCAAGTCACTTCGGATACATATGAGAAAAAATGATTTGCTCTTTCAAGCGAATAATGACAACCGTGGTAGGTGGTCAGTTTCTCACAGATGAATCACTGCTGACCTGTATCGCTGAGACTGGACGGATCATCAGTGTCAAGCCAATTATTCTGGTATATGATGGCCTCTCATCACCAAGAGCTCTGAGATGTAGTGATTTACTGCTGTGCCAATCCAACGGACATCCATGGGGAATTCACTTTTATTTAAAGGTATACGAAGTTTGAATTTCAGGTGCAGTAGTTGGTCTGTGCCAGCTGGAAAGAATGAGGACAAGGGTACTCACGAACGTTGCAATTGTGCTACAAATGGTTATCGCCTAAACGGGATTTGCGCATCGATGAATACATTTTGCTTCTAGGTGGAAACAGTCGTAGGGGATGCAGCCAAAAGGAGTTATCGACGAACTAATTCGTGGTGCCGATGGACACGTTCGTCAAGTGGCGGTCCGTACCAGTGATGAAAATCGCTGTCGAGATGTTCGATCCCTTAGCATACGGTGGGTAGTTGAATTAAACGGATAGAGTGAAAATAAGCAGTTTTCTTGATGTCATGTGAACTCTGCCTTCGACTAGAAACAGCTTTCTTAGTTAGTCGCAAATAACTTCGAGGTATATTTTGGGCAGGTGTTCAAATTGTTTGTGGTTGTTGGCCGGGCAATCAACACATACAGTGTCAAAGAACTTCCCCGACTTGAGCCAGGCAAATCGTCAGTCGTCGAATCATGTTGTGGTAAACTGCCTCCTGCATTGACATTGGAATCGCACTACATACATATTGGATCCGATGTTCCGACTCATCCAGGTTCTCGGCCTTGTGGTCCCCAACTTATCTCTCAACATAACCACCCAAGAAATATTCCATTGGAGCATAATTAGGAGGTCCTGGAGATCATGTTATACGTCCTTTTTCGTCCGATCCAATGCGAGGGGACTTCCAGTCGAGCCACTGGGCTTAGTCCCGAGAAAACATATTTTTGAAGCGAGATCAAGCTTTGTTAATTTGCTTACCGCACCAACTTATCCGAATTGTTGTTGTCCATTCCGATATCCAGTTGACCGTTGCATGTTGGGCTGCATGCAATCGGTCGCAATCCAGCTCAAATTTTTCTAATGATCTATCAACTCCACGCACCACTGAACTATCCAGATTTGAATCTCCTGAATGCATTGGGGAAAAACAGACACCGACCTTCAACGATATTCCAGCGTCATTTGTGTGCTCGAGTTGCTTTGCTCCACAGTTTCAGTCTCATTTTATTGGTGTTTCGAGTCAATTTTGTCCCATAATCCAGATATAAAGCCATACTAATCAGTGCTTGGCCTTATCTTTCGAATTGGAAAACTCAAGCAATTCCTTTCTGTGAGTCGCTCATGTTTTGAAAATGCACCGTAAATTGGGTGTATTAGGGCGATCATTGACTTGATTTACCGACCACATGGCCTGAATCTGAGAAATCGCAGTTAGTACCACTCTGCACGATAAGTAAAGAAGAGCTAAATTGTCATCTCATTCTTCTCCTGCTTGAGTGACACAAGTGATCAGAATTTGCGAACCATTCGGAATCCTTCGAACACCGTGTCTACTATTTGGAATGAATACAGGTTATAAATCATTCCGCAAACGAATCGAATGTGCTGCGTATGAATTAAAGAGAATTTCATGTTTTCTGCTGCTGTACTGGGTTGGCCATGATCGAAATATTTTATTAGTGAAGCATGGCCTAGCTGGTTTAGATACGTTTTGCAACTGAGGCATTTCCATCTTAAGAGGTTAGCAGATAACGGATCAGGTGTCGTCTCGCATGCAGAAGTTGCCACAGGTCTTTACTAACCTCCTTCATCGGTGATGCTGGCATGATATCCTCAAGTTCATCAACGGTCGAGTATGCACTGTCACAGGTAATTTCGTTCGTTTTTATAGTTCCGAAACACGACCGTTGGGGTATATGGTAAACCGACATTGTCGGTGTTTGATCATCAATCCCTCCGTTCCATTGGTAGAATATGTTGAGAACACCGTGTCAGCAATACGGTGGTTTGGTTTAGGTTGTTGTTAACCAGTGTTCAGTCACTGAAACACGTATCAAATCTGAGCAGTTTTATTTTCGTAGCGCCATACAGGCAATGAAGCCGCACTTCCCCTGTCGTATATTTATGAAATACACTGATTTCAGTTGTGGTTGTTGGAAGTCGCGAAAACAGTGAGAACAATGTAAAGTTTCTTTTATTGTCTCTTTTATTCTTCTCAAAGAAAAATTCGTGGTAGATTTGAAAACACTTTGAACTCATAGTTATTGCGCTCGAGTCAAGTGGCTTATGCGTTTTCATCCACGAGGGGATAATATTGTCGGTGTACAGGAAACAGTTGCCATGCTCCCAGCTTACTAGGCAAACTGCATGAACGGTCTTGAAGATCGAATACCGCTGCGGTGTTCAAGAAATTTGGAGTTACAAAGATTAGCCAACATAATATTGACGGCAGAAATCAACCAAAAGCAGATGTCAATGATGTCCTGTCACCTTTGTGCTCGTCTCCACGAAGATGAAAGTGGATGATGATGTTAACAATACCGTTATTGACGAAGAAGAAGACAATGAATTGTAAGCAGATCTGTTTGAATTTTTATTACTGGTTTCGATATTGATCATTTGATGATACATGCAAACTGTGCATTCGGGTTGAAAGCTTTGACTTACTTGACTTTACTCACTGTGTACAGTAAACTATCGGTTTTTCTGACATACGATACACATCGTATTTTGCAGCTTTTCTTGGCTGTTCAAGCACTTCAAAAGGGATCACAAATTTGAGTTATCTGTGCACCGATAATTCGCACTCCATTATTGC
Organism: Fasciola hepatica; assembly: GCA_948099385.1. Lineage (NCBI taxonomy): Eukaryota > Metazoa > Platyhelminthes > Trematoda > Plagiorchiida > Fasciolidae > Fasciola > Fasciola hepatica. Next base: position 8,208,141 of record CANUEZ040000193.1, on the reverse strand, counting down.
GTGGTTGTTTCCAGTTATGAACAGACTCAAGCTAGAAATGTAATTCACAGGACGCAAAATAAACTAATCCATATGAAATGAGCACAAAACTGATTTCTGTGTGACGTGCAGAACAGCTCTGATTTTTGATACGCAAACTTTTGATAAGTCCAACACGAAAATTATGCTTATTAGGAGGTACGATGTTGTGAAATGGTTTATATGACTTGAGTCATGTGTTTGAAACGGAAAGAGTGGGGACACACAGGATGCAACGGCCTAGTCATTATTATTGTTTCACTCGACTTTTCGGGTGGGGAATATGAGTATGGTGGGAAGTATCGCTCCGGAGATGACTTAATTCATTCGCTCGAATTCACTTACAGAAATCAATATAGTCACAATTAACTAACAAATTCCTGATTCTGATTAGTTTTTAGGCAATTCTGTGTCACAGGACTGTTCGCTGTTTGTTAACTCCCACCAACGACAACTGATTTCAGCCAATTACTTACGAATATTTTGACTGCTCCACTCGCGGACGGTTGAACCGTGGCTCTTTTAGTTCAATTTGTCTGGTGTAACTCTAACTTCTGGAAGTGATTGAAACATTCTAGTGTTACGAAAAACATTGTCGTTCACCATCCTTTGGGTCTTCTGGTTTCTACCGTTTCCGAAACAATTTTAAGGATCTAATATTTGTTACCTGGAGTTGATGGAATGTGATCTGAACCACCGATTGTGAAAAGAAAAAAACTAACCGAATAAATTCAATTTCCGAAACCATACATTAGTAGTATGTAGTGACCCAGACGCGAATAGCCATGAAGAACCTTAGTTGTGATTCGTTTGTGGGCTCTTCAGTGAGGAGTATCTATCCACACTCCACACAATTCAAATGAGATCTTATTGAAAATATGACATATGAGTGCACAAGTATGGAGACAAGTGAGCGGAGGAGTACCGGGTACTCATACCTGATGAGCGGCAACAACCGCGAAACTAGTCGTGTGCTTTCGAGGGAATGTATATATATGGATGCTTACTTTCATCCCAATGAAAGAAATATAAAATTTGGTGACTGGCATATTCTGATAGCAACCAAATCTGTCCTGTCATGGCTTGAATCGGTAATATTGTGTGCGTATGTGTATGCACGCGTGCATACAATCGAGTAATTCAGATGAGAGGAACTGGATTTTCAGTCGAAAAAGGCGAGGTGTTACTTTTTTGCCAGATGTCTTTTAATGCCTAGGTAAATGATTTTAAAATTTACACAGTTGTTTGCAGCTATAATTACAAGACACAAAGCGATAAGTTTAGAGAAGGGATTTCACATACAACCTTTCAAGCTCTTACTTCTCTTTACGGTAAAGACTCGTTCGAGCTAGGAAATTCAGCATTATCTTCAAATACGAACTTCCCAATACTTTTGAGTAAATTGGGATCGTTCTGTATGTGTGGCGTTTCCATCGAAAATAAAAGGACCAATAATAATCACCCTCAGTACTTTCGCTCAAACCATCAATTTATCATCAGACTTGCGTCGGTTGACGACGAGGTATTGTGATTACCTTGCTACTAGTAAAACCGTGTGGTTTACATTCTAAATTGTTGAAATAAAGCTTTGTGGTTAGGTACAGATGTGAGAAGATACCACCATCCTTTGTTAAATATCATCTATTCATGCAATCAGCACAAATGAACTTCACAGGCATTTCAGTTTCTCCTGCCGGGGCGATCACTTCCTCACGTCAATCTTTATCGGCACTTCTTTGAAGTGGTAACCCCCACCCCACCCCAGCCATATTGATTACCATTATTTCTATGCTTCTCAAACTCAGTCACGGAGTCAGTTTCAATTCAAAAGATTACTTACACATTTATCTGCTTAGTAGGCATATACATTTCACATCCCGTTATTTATCTGTGCAATAATCCATATTCCTCTTTGCAAATGGCTGAGAGTATCAGTTGACAGAATATGCAATATGCATCATAAACACTGTTTACGCACTGAAGACGATTGGAACGTGCGTTGCACGAAGGATCGGACAAAGGGTGATGTCCTTATTGTTAACCCAGATTCAATCTGGTGAAGCACTGAAAAGAACACATTAGCAGATGTAATTGATTTATTTCATCATTGATTTCTGATGCCTGATTTGGACTGCACTGTTTTTTCCTCGGTTGCATACGTTTTACTGAATTGATTTTACCGAAGTATCCGTGCACCTCACCTTTGGAACATTGTCGGTTCTCACTGACACCGGTCTTTTCTGTTCATTCGTTTAGGGGAATTTCGTTCATAGTTCGCAGTCAGGACTCGATAGAAGACACGTTTCTGAGCAGCTAGTCGAACGTCTTCTGTAATGAGCTTCTGGTTCGAGAGTGAATTCACTGAACTGATTATCAGTTTGAACAAGGTTATGCGATGACGGCCGTGAAGAATGGAACTTTTCATCGAGTTTCAAGCAAAAGTCACGGTTAGCGTCACTGGTGCTGAATATCTCATCGGTGACAATACCACTGTATGGGTTCACGAAAGCTGAGGAAACGATGTGGATTTTCGTAGAACCTGGGAATCAAGGGGCTTCAGGATGACTATGAGCTATCCAAACACCACTGAGAAAATTGGAGCAATCGAAAATCAGACAATGTAGATAATATTTATGGTGCGCTAAGGTATCCTGTCAGTTGACTTGTGCACATCGGTGTTCCGATACCGATAATCTTCTCATATCATCCACCCGTAGTAGCCATGTCTCTTAACCACAGAGAAGTATGAGGCTTGACTGCTGCAGCGTATATCCAAACCTTGATTGATGACCAGATTTCGTATCAAATCCACAAATGACTCGGATTGGCAAATGTCAGGCAAAACCTTTGTGTACACAATGACACCTGAACCGATATCTGTTCTCCCAGTAAAATTCAGCTGCCCAGAAAACAATTTATCGACTAAGTCTGTGGTTCTCCAGATAATGAAAGGTTCAGTGGACCAACCCACTTCTGCAACATTATCCTGCAAAACGAGTACCGATCATTGGTACACAGTTCGCGGATTCAAATTTAAGCACAACATCCTGATATATTATCATCCCATTGATAACACGGATCACCTCATCTAATATGGCCTGAAAAATCCCGTTGGACATATGCATACGGAACGGCAAGGAATTGTATTGGAGCATGCTCCATGGATTATTCATGGTTGGTTATAAATGATATTCCGCGTGTAGCGGAATTTATGAACGTTTATCAGCATGATCATTTTTTGAGAAACACTTGCTGCCAATAATGCATTTCTGGCAGTTCTTCGGCTCAACCGTAATTGGCGTGCGTCTTTTTGAGTGTGGATTGAAGAACAGTCGGTGATCATAGCAAATTGGAAGTGTCTGTCCATCACTCATCATCGCCACCACAGTCAGATTGACCAAGTTGGATGGAGACACAGAAATAATGACAGCGCTTTGTTCCATTTGGGAAAGCACCTTCAGAACACCTTCGATCTGACAATACGGCAACATTCAGTGTTTCAGGAGCTCCGCGTCACCACCCACTACCAACTTCCCGGGCTCAACCGCCATGCCACTCTCGTTATTTGAGCATTGTGCGACCAAATGCTGCAGAACAATCTGATCCACCGGAATACTGGATGCCATTTGGGTTATTGCATTTTGCTCCAATGTACGCGAGGCCTTCAGACGTAAAATCAAGGGACTGTCTTTGGAAATCGGGAAGAGTATCGAGATAAAGTCACTTTCCAAGGGAACCATCAATGTAGTATCGTGCAACAGTGGAAATGGACGATGACTAACACCGTGAATGCGCACATCGGTGTGCTGTGTGCGTACACTGGGCAGAATCAAGTCGAATACGGATTTCCGAATAATGGACAAGCAGCTCGTGATATCCAACATGAATGAAAGTCCCAAGTCACAGTGGAACTGGACTGATCTGTACACGTATTGGTTTGATTCACTCGGAATCTCTAGTGTATATACCGGATTGTGATCATTTTCCGGATACTGAAAGGTGGCATTCATGATAGCGCATTTGTATTGGCGGCATGCCTTGCAAATACGACCATTCTTACCACAAGAACAGCATCCTGCATGACAGAAGCGGAAGGTGGAATAAAGGTGAAGTTCGATGCACGAGAATGGACGAGTTATTTGTACTGGTTTGTGTGAGGGAATCGCCTATCCGACCGGCATAGGTTGAGGCGTTTGTTTGAAACGGGCTGGTTGACGAGAGAAAACGTATAAGTAATTCACTACGGACTGTTCAGCCGTTCCATCGGATACGTCAACGAATTGCTCGCGCGTCAACCGGGCCTCAGCAGACGTGAAGGAGAGCGTCAGCAGTAGTTTCATTTGCAACCTCGGTGACTTATATCGGCAGTGGAGCATTTCCTCAATTGGATGATTGTTTGAACACTAAAGTAACACTCCGCATCTTGTGTTTTTAGTGTCGAGACGAAACCACGAAGCTCCTACTGAAGTCACAGACTAGGGAATGGAATTTGGAACTTTCTGTGTACGCGAACTGACTGGAATTTCGTGGTTATATAGCAGAGCCCCCAAGTCGTTGAACGGATTTGCAGTACAGACTCCTGGGGTATGCGATGTTTTTCATTATCGAATACAATGAACGGCCCCAGCCGACAAGACGGTTGCAATTCGGTTCTCCTTCTTCACATCCCTGTGTATGGTACATTATAATAAATAGTGTAGATCGTTATAAGTTTGCAACAGGTCAGGTGTGGTACCGATAACTATCTGCTTTAAGCACGCATGAATAACGGACTAATCTTATGATTCTCCGAAGACGCATAAAACATGGTTGTTCTTTCAATAAGTGTTGATATGAATCTAATCCTTAAGGGATTTAGCTTGGATAGCTTAGATGTTGTTTCCACTCTATTCGGGTCACAATGGATATTATGAAAGAATATCTTATAACATTCGAGATTGACAAACGGAGGGAAACATGAAGGTCTTGTCCAGAAATGTATGATTCATGACGATTGTTTCCGTAAGATGTATAAAGGGGAATCTGCGAATACATTCGAAATTACGCATAATGAAGTTAACACAGGACCCTTAAAATTGTAGTGTTCAAAAACGATACGGTAGAACCCCTTTGAATACGCTTACAAAAGCGTATGGAACAATTTGGTGGTAATCTCTTATAAAAACAAGTCTACCGTATTGGTATGAGATGAGTGACGCTGGGGCGGTCACATCGTTCATAACTGTAAAGATTTCTGTTGAAACGTTCATCCACACACAACGTAAATTTGAAGACTTTTCAATCATCCTGATCACTGGAACTTTTTAGTTGGACGAGCTAAAGGGGATAAAAGTCTGTTTCTACGTAGCTCATATGAATCAGGAAAACGTTTTTGCGTTTTCAGAGGATCTGTGTTAAGCGTTTCTGGAGAGTTTCGTTGCGTGATTCAGAAAGTGGGTAGTGGGAGCCAAAACGACCGTGTTCATCATATTGGTTATTGACTTGGCATTAAACTGGCCGGCGCTGGTCAAATAATCATCACGGTGGATTCCAAGTCGTCCTATGGTGAATGGTGAGTTTGAATCCTGTCGGCACCGTCGATCCCTATCCCACTCGAAAACCTCTAAATTTCCATGCCTTCTCCCGTAGACATTTTACCACCAATATACAGCAAACTGGAAATGAATAAGGAATAAGGAATGATATGTTCCAAAAAGTCGAGGAACAAGTTCAGTTCATTGGAGTTTCTTTATCTAATGTTAGATGTAGCTTCTTCCATTTCTCTGGAATACAAGTAGACAGTGAGCAACATTCAGTGAGTTGATTTTTTTCAAGATGACATGTTATGTGTAATAGAAAGCACATATTTCCTGCATCTTTGTTGAAATAAACGCGCCATTGTGAGTGTATGGAAGCTGCAGTAGACCCATTTCGGTTTCAAAGGGTAAACAAGTAAATAACAGTGGGGTTCAAACAGATAAGCTAGCACATTAACACGAGTAATGAGATATGGTGGACACTGGATCACTCTAATTCATGCGAGTAATTTGAAAATGAGCTACAATAATTTTATATAGTTTACAAACTGGGTGCGACTATCCGGGCCCATAGTAATAGTACAAACTGAAATGAATGCCATTTCAAATTTGTACTTCGTTTAAATCAATGGCTTGTGGGATCAAGTGGAATTGGAGGTATTTTGATTGTGTGATTTCGATGCAAATATGACCGAGAGTGCTGCTGTAAATTAACCGTCACAATGAGAATCAAATACTCTCAATTCCTGTGTGGTGAAGGAGTTAATAAAACTGACACGTTGTTTTTTTACGTTGAAGGGGGAGCAGTATGATGAGCAGGCTGTTAGCAGTCACACTGGCGTTCGAATGATGCAATTTTAGGGTCCTGTTGTTGCACTCATTGAGTCATTGTACTCATGGAGTTCCCTCTATTTTTGTATTTTGAAGATCAAACACGAGCAAATCCCACGGGAGACACTGATCCTTGAATACTACTACTCTGTGGGAAGTCTAACTAGTTGACTTTTTATTGTAGGGCGTGTTAGCCTTTATTGGTGAGGTCCAAGCAATCCTGCCATTCAATGGTTAGATAATTTGAGAGATATGGCTAGATGCCGCGACTAGTGGGGCTATTGTATCCACAAACGTTCTCCATCGAATTAATTCCTATAACGTGGTTCTCCTCGTACTCGTTTCATACTCTCTTCTCTTCCATTATTTCCTTGTGAGATTGCCGCTACGAGATAACAAACAAAGCCACCACACACAATGCATGGTTTTGGTTATCTGCATAGAACAAACTGTATTTTATTGTATTGCATCGGGGATTCCATTAGGCTAGAAAACTCAACTATCAGCCAAAACGGATCACAATTGATTTTTGCCACAGTGAGATGAATAAAAGGAAAAAAAACTACGGAGAAGAAAGCGAGGATTTGTGAAGTTCCTCGATGCTTTTCATCTTGTCAGTTGGAAAAAGTGCTAAATTAAACATTGTAGATGCGCATTGGCTATTGACACGGAATGCGAGAAGTTCAAACACGAAAACTGTAAATGAAAAGGAACAGAACACGGGTGGTGATCAAGCGATCATCATAAAAGTCTCCAAACCCAGAGGCTAAAAAAGGAACGAAAACCTGTTTTGTAAAATGTTGGGAGCATGATGTTTGGAAATAGGTACACTGAAGCCGGCTTTCTCTGGGTACTTTAAAACCGCAGTCATCTGAGGCAACGGCAGTCAGTGATTAGTAGTGGTGACAATGAAACAAACGGGAAAAAACAAACTAAAATTTGGACATTGACTATCGGGCCATAAGCTTCTCAACCAGGTTAGATCAGTGTTGAATTTCATGGTGTACGAAATTAGTTTCGTCTGGAATATTACCTTATCCACCAGCTGATCATATATCGCGATGCGCGGATTCGTGTGTGAGGAATGTTTGTACTGATTATGTACAGTTTATTCCGTAGAAACTAGTACACTCTTGTGTGTTGGATGTTCTTGATTTACCTCGTTCATGGTGCTCCCTGAATGGTCAGAGAGTGACTTTTGATTGGCACACTGCAAATCGAGCAATGTGACCGGTGCAAGCGACTTTATAAACCACCGAATATTTACCAATATCGAGATTACTTTGTTGCACACTGTAACAATATACTGACAACTTTTCACGAAGAACTGACGTTTGACATCATCGAGGTTTGCACTTCAACTTTAGCTACTGAAAATGGCTGCAGCAGCCAGGTTTTGACATATTCTATTATTTGACAAGAGAAATCGCGTTTTATAGTCTGCTTGATAACAAGGGTGGTCTGATAAAACAGAGAACGGTCCTACGGTCTTGTATACTTCTGGTTATCGGATTTCGGATAGAGTTCATGCTTGCGCTTGATTGTGCTGGAAGAGTTATATATATGATGGTCACAAAGGCCCACTCAACAATCAGGGATAACCGGCAAACAGACCCTGGAAATTGAGAGGAGCGCCACACAAGTTCCAAATAGGTCAGTTCCTGTACCGAGCAGGGCGATAGTGTAAATGCTGTCCACAAGCGGCTTTCTCGTTATTTAGCTGACTGATGATTGTGAAATTTCATTAGTATTCGGCGGATCACAGCCGACATTGTATTGCCCTCCGAGAACTGGAGTTTGTGGGTCCCTCGTGTGGTATGATTTTCGGCTGAGCAACCTATCGACCTGCTCTACTCATCACTCTATTTTTCTTTTGTGCTCAGGTATAAGATGGCCATCTGCGCTGTACAGGAATGACTCTCTCGTTGCAGCGCCTATCCGATGCGTTGTGAATGAGGCGGAATAGCTTGTTGGAGTCAATAATCCCTACTGCAGTCTCCACAGTTTCAGAATGTTTGATCCATTACCGCTTTCAATCAAGCCTAACGGAGAGCGAAGATCCCCATTGCAGTCTGTAGTTCTCGCCACTTCCTGATATATGGGCTTTGTTTGATTAGCAGACAGCTGAAATGACTTCCCAGAGATCCAATCTGGTAACCGTCGTGACCTCATCCGAGGGACTTGTGAGAGCCATCCAGTTCCGAGCGATGGACAGAATGTCACATTTCTCGATCTCATGGAAAATCGTTTAGCGATTACCGTCCAATTCATCATCGCAATCACTGTCGAGATTCTGTGGAAGCCCGCGAGACGTGCAAACGGAAGTCTCAGGGAAATCGGCCCCCAAGCGATCACTGTGCTGTTGGATTTAAGTGGATTTAAGTGGATTTTAAGTGTTCTGCCTTGTCGCTATGATAAAGCTAGCAATCTATCTCCTGTCCTGCAATATTTATACACCGAGGCCTTAGTTACCATAAATCTCATTTACCCCCTGTTTAGCGGTTCGCCGTGGTGTGGCCGCTCGTGCGTGCCCGGGATTTTTGGGTACACAGGTGAGAGGTAGGAAACCGTTGGAGACCAATGAAATGGAGGATGCCCTATGGGACACGACAGTCTACCACCACACAGACGCCAGCTCGCACGCTTTTACTAATATTCGTTTTGAGACAATTTATTCCCAAAATCTATCGGGCTAGAATTTAAAACCACAAACATTGAAGGTAAGTCGTCTTACTCATGGCCATCAGCTCAAATGCTGTCCATCAATGACCAGCCGGTAGAGTGCGTTTCATCATTCACGTGTTTGGTTTCTACACTGCTTCCGATCGATCAGCTTTGATACGCGATATATTAATGAAGCCGTCTCGTCGTCTAATAGGAGATAGTTGCGTGCAAGTAAAGTAGAGAAAGGAATAAGTGTACCGATTGTTTACCGTGGCGTATTGATAGAAATGAGCTTCCCTTCAATCACCCAGTTGTAGACCATGGTTTGTCGCTTATCAAGATATGCTTGCTCTGGAATTTGAAACTACTCTCAAGGTACAATCATGTTATTTGCGGTCATGATTGAAATGGATGAATGACATCTATAGTTCCACAAGAAGATGCCCAAGAAAACGTGTGTTCTTGCCGCCCCATAAGGTCTTAAGTTCGAATAAGCCCGGGAAGGTCCGAGTGGTATTCGACTGTGCGGCTGTTCGTGAAAGCATTTCACTTGACGAAGTCCTAACTCAAGTAATTGATCCAACTGATCATTTTTTAGGAGTAGCCGTCAGGTTCCGTTGATATGTCATAGCCCTTTCCGCTCGAATTCAATAGATATTCCAGCAAATTAGGTTTCCAAAGTGTTACAGGTTATCTGTGCGCTTCCTTTACTGGTCAGAATACGATGTGAGAAGTAGTGCTATTGTTTACGAAGAGAAAGCTCATCCGTTTGGCACTAGTTAATCATCGTTTTGTGCCACGCTGTCCTTAAGAAGAACTGCCAAGGACAGCAACCTTGACTTTTTTCATTAGTATTATATGCGCTGACTATCAACTTTTATCTAGACGGTTGTTTGTTGTCACTGTAGTATGAGGATTTATTGCGATAATTCAAACAGATAGGCAACACTGAACTGAATGGGTGTCGTGAAGACCTAGACTACGAGCAGAATTGATGAACGGTGAAAAATCGAGTACGTTCTTCTAATTTAATCAACAGATCATCGTGGAACATAAAGCATTAGGTTTCAAATGGAATGTTCAGTATGATTGTTGTCTGCTTTCAATTAATTTATCCGAGGTTCCAATTATGACTATGGATTACCTATGTTTTTTTGCTTCATTATTTGATCCCTAATCGTTTGTAGTGCCTATTTTATTGCCTTATCAGAAGAAACTTCATGATAATTGTCACCAAAATCTAGAGTACATCACTGAAAGAATAAAGACTGTCAAAATGTCTGTTCTTCGAGGAGAGCAATGAGTACAATTACAGTATGCAACAGAGGAATCTCGGATATTTTTACCCACTTGGTGGTTTTATATGACTTAAGATTGCTCTATTTACGATGCCCCAAACAACTACTGTCTAGCTTGGACATTTGTCTTTGTTTCAGGTGCCAGATGCCGCGGGAACATACAATTTCGGAGAGACTAGATTGGTGGAAATGAATCCCAATAGATGCGCTAAAACTCACAATATGAACATGTTAGAACCGCGGCTGCTCGACTTTGGGTGATTCATTTGTGCTAGAGCTGCTCTGCATTGCAGTTTACCTAATAGTAGGTTGATGGTTCTACCAGCTCGCCCATAATTCACTGAACGTTTGAAGCAACACCACCAGCAGATTCCAGGGTATATAGGCGCGGGTCATGTTTGAACTCGCATCAGGAAAGACATCTGAATTTTGAAAGCCATGCCAACCGTGAGACGCGTCGTCAGTGAGTGCCTAATATGCCCAATCCATAGCCCAAGTAATGACACTTTTGCCAGATTGCCTGATTAGCAATGGCACGGTTTATAGCCAGACGCAGTATACCTAAGGTGATGTAAAGTGATGGTGGGTCTGACGTTGAGGCCGCAGGATGTGCATTGAAAACTGCGTCATTAGCTTTGATAATCGAGAAATTATTCAATAGGGTACGTTACGCTATGAAATTGATTGACACATTCAGCCACGAGGTGCAAGCTATGTGGAGGCTAGACTGATATTGTCGGCATTCAATTCACATCAACCACAAAACGGCGAGGAAATATCGACATACATGTTGAAATTTGGACGTATCATCAAACATAGATGTTAAGTCTCCGTGTGTGGAGACCCAGGGAACCTACACGCACTTTGACTTAGTGATTTATAATTGCTTCCCTCAACACATCCCTTTGTACAGGGAAGACCAAGTCAGTAGAAACTTGAACCAAAATTGACGTCAAGCAAAACATCCAGATGCGATGTTAAGGATAGGTTGGAGTTGTGAATATCTCTCTACGTAAGGGGCTAAATATGAATCGAACTTGTTAGGGAACACGTGATTCCTATTACTGACGGAATTGCAGCATACAGCATATGGCACAAAACAATCTATACTGAAATTTTTTCGGCTAATGATGAGTATGTTCGACAAATCTAGTGTGGGAACCGCATCATATATTGACGGTGGGGATATAGAATAATTCTGTTTCTTGAGACGTACATGGAAACTGGAGGAAAATATAAGTAACATGATGCAAGCATTTCGTTTGCTCTCGTCCACTGCTTACGTAAAACATTTCAGTTTATATATTGCACAACAATGAAAATCATACAATTAATTGGGTTCAACTTAAAGCTACAACAAGGAGTCCGATGGGGAAAGATCGGGGTGCTTTCGGTTGATGCCATTGCAAACAAGCACTTGTGCCAACCATTTGTTGTGCAGAAATCACTGACGGATGCATTCTGATGGAATTCGCTTCAGTGAATGCTCACAGCTGCAACACAATTTTGGGGGATTAGGTGGGGTCAGCTTTGTGACCTGATGCAAGTAAAGGTGGCACTATAAATAAATCCGAAGGTGTGACGTTTTAGTGGCATTTGCTCGTTAGTCTTTTCGACTATGCGCGGACCGCCAGTCCGTCACTGTGATGCCTCGCATAAAGCCGACATGGCAACCAGAGTATGGTTTCCCATGACCCATGAGATGGAGAATACGATTCATAGGGATGAAGTGATCAGGATAAACTGCCAGAGCGTGCGTGTAGCATGCACGTGCAACAGTCAAATTACTACCGTGCTTGAAAGCGAGAATTCGTACAAACAATATGTTAAGCAAATAAACGAAGCTGGTTTCTGTTACAAGATTTCCGCTTGCTTTCCTCGGTTTTCGATGTTGCTCGATAAACCTATCGGGATATCAATTGGCCAGCAACGTTCGTTCCATAAACTCCTATTCATTTTGCACTAAATCTGTGATGCAGATTTCCCACCCTCTGCTGAGGGGGATTCGAACCAAACCATGATTGTAGGTCTTCGGTGCGACCTTCTTAGGATACTTTGAGACATATAAGTCGTGGTCACATTTTACCTAAAATCTGAATATTATAACATCTAAAGCGGGTAGGCTTTTGACTAGTTCTTCTTCGTGAGTAATAGAGGGATTAGGTAGAATAGAACAAATGGTGTTCCTCCAACCAGATACGGAATCAGGCAGTGCAATCATGAAGAAGATATGCACACATGAAAGATGGAAGACACCTTCAGAAATGTAATCTTTCAAACGGGACACTACATTAGATAACAACATCCTGACAGAGAAACAAATGATATCGAGACATCTTCAAATTCTGAAATTACATGGAATCTTATCCGAAAACATAATAAACAGCTCACACCAATTGAGTAACAGGTGCCTTATTCAACAGGATTACCACAAGTTCAAAAATCTTGAGTTTCTTTAAAACCTTCATAATGCATATCACAAACTGGCTCGTTATCAAGCACGGTTGTCATTTGACCGTTGCACGTTTACGCTACAATCACGATCTCGCAATGCACGCTAATTATTTCCTCCTTAATAACCGTGTTCTCCATCTCATGAATCGCGAGAAGCGATAATCGGATTGTCGCGTAGTTCCATGCGAAGCATCAAAGTGACTTACGCGGGGTCCGTGCATAGTCGAAAAGACTGACGAACACGTGCAACTGAGCAGAAAGCGTGGCAAGTTTCAACGAACCTTAAACATCAAATACATTCAACAGAAGCAAGTTTCTGTTGTTTTACTATTAACAGGTGACCACTTTTTAGTGAAGAATATATGTATCCTAATTCAGCCATAAGACACTCACACACACTGTGGTGCAACTACTTCAGTTACTGATTACCAACAGGTCAGGATGCAAAAGTCATTAAGACAGTCTTGCCGAACCAATGTCTCACATGTTTTCTATCAGTTAGCTTACAGCTACGGTGACGCATCCACAGGCAGAACGGATAGCTGCTTGGCTCAACCAGCGTCGGAGAACATAACCAAATGGTTGGCAAATTCGATCCCACCGCGCAATGTGGCCAAAGAGAATAACGTCAGAGCTTTGGTCTCTTTCAATTGCGAAGTGCCTAACTGAATCAGGTCACAAACTTGACCCGACCAAATTCCTTAAGTTGATGTTGCTCATGTTGATGATGAGCTTAGCACACAATACGCTCTTACATTTGCAGCTGCTTGAATTATTCAGAGATAATACCGTTCTCTAATTAGGCAATACAAATATCTTCTAATTTAGGTCGTAAGAAGAATAGAATTTAAACTTCTTTTATAAAATGCGAGCAGGCTCCTTGAAAATGAAGCTGGATGTTGTTTATACATAAGCAGATGGGTTCTTTGGTTTATCTCCCAATATTCTACTGGGTTTGCTCATGCTGCTATCCAATGTCTTTAAATTTGTGATAGTTTCTTCGAAAGACACTCACTGGTAGAGAAGATACATTGAGTGAGTAGACCCTGTTGTTGGACGCATTTGTGTGTTTATTGAAAACATGCCGCCTAAGTGTTATGACCTCCAATGGGCTAAATTGGAAACTTTCATTTCATCACGTTTCTATCACATGATGTAACAAGGTGCTCATGTCCAGAACTGGACCCAAACCTATCCCTTCCCAATAAATTTTAGGTTGGGCATAAAGATGACTTAGGATTTGGTAACTGGATGTATTCTTTCAACCTAAAATATGAATTCAGTTAGGCCTGTAAATGCATAAAATCACGTTGGAAATAGAATCCACATATTGTTTGCTTTTCTTGGACGCATTATATCCACATCAATCCGATGGCCCACTAGGACGTTCACTTATTGATAAATAAATTGTATCAATTCCATGCACACTCTACCACAGATTCGTATTATTGAGACGGAAAAGTGAACTTCTATATTGATTGACCACTAATGTTATTAAGATATGTCCTATAAAGAAAACGTAGAAGGGTGAAATCATTTCTCATTCCGAATATACACTCCGAGTGCTTCATCAATAATGGTACGAAGAATTACGATAGCACACCATGTCATCAAGCAGTCGAAAAGCCATCTGTCTACCCATGAGTTCAATTGAGAGGTGGCAGTAAAGCAGATGTGGTAAACGATCGATCTCAATCGCGTGTTAGCCATATCCGAAGTCAGAACGATGAATTACGCTGCCGGAATCCATGTTTTGTTCACCTCTCGACTATTTCTCATTTTGCGAATGAAAGGCAGAATATCCGTAAATTTCCAGCTCTCAGTGTGGGGTAGGTGACGAATGTCGAACAAAAGGAAGACCGTCTTGACACATAAAGGATTATCACCCAAGTCGGTTAAACAAAATACAAGTGAAGAGCGAACAAGCGACAATTACCACCTCTTCCATGGAGTCGGATCATACGATCAATAATAACGGAGCCTTTCTTCCCATATAAACTGTGAAAGTAAGAGCAACAAGAAATGTCAACCGCTAGATCTCGGCAACCGTCGATTGAGTCTCGATCCGCACGAAACATTACCACATTATGTGTTCAGAAGAAACACAAAATAGTGTGACGTAATCACTAACACCACGTTACTCATAGTTATCAAAACAATATCTGTCGTAACTCTGATAACACCTCTACTGTATGGACACGAATTTGTCAACTGCTGTCATCAAGATTATCGACTATCTTTCTGCTTTCCTATCATCCAGTGTGCAAGATCTGTAAAAACGTTTAATATTTTATCAGAGGTGAAACACTGACAACTAGTTGTTTCGATGCCGAGTGTGCTGATGTCCTAATCGAGTATCCTCACTCAACCGTATTTGACAAATCAGATGAATATTCATTAGTTGCAGGAAGGTATCGCCAAATACAACCATGAACCAGAACAAACAGGTCAGTACGACACTGGTAACCATTACTTCAAGTTCAATTTCACATATGAACAACGTGCCTCTAATTTATCTTTTACCCTATAATTCCAAGAAAATAATGAACACGTGCATATCTCTCACTCAAAGCTCACCTTATCAAATTATAAATTGGGAAAAATGTTTGATGATCGTTACTCGCATTCGATAACCGTAGTAGAAATGTTTTGTAACTTGCCTGTCTTCTCTTTCTGGGCGGCTTTCTAGGCGCGCCTGTTGCATGAAGCATCACCACAATCACATCACCTTAACCAATATCACCAATCAATTACAATGCTCGCGTCAAACTGATAGACAAGTTCAAATATCGGTGAATATAATGACAATAGTCAAGAAGTTGAGCTTCACATGCGCTGCGTGAGCATACATAACCTGGTTCATGCAACATTTGTTGCGACAGCGGAATGAGTAATCATGTTGATTGAATCAAATTTATTGCTTCATATACTTTGGTGGATCACGTGATGGTGTCGTGTTGTTCATTAAAGAAATATTTGTCTATTTTTTTCAGTAGGGAAAATCACTACGACTGTTTGACTGGCAGTGAAGTAATGCCTTGTCTCCAAACAATTTGTAGCAGTCGGTGATCTTCGATCTATCGATGACGCAATCGTGTCGATTTTCTTTCTCAAGCCACATTTGAATGTGTTGATTCATTGTATGACGTGTGACCGGGAAATAACGTGAACATAATTACAGGTTCGGCAGTATAGTAGATTCGCTGGAAGTTGGCTTCAAACGTTTGCTGATTTAGTTGATCATGCCGTCTCATTCCAAGCACAATGGAAGACTTTGTTTTATCAGCCTGATCAGATAATAATTTGCCAGGAATTATGCTGGATACGCAGTTGACATCAGCGTTTCAATATGTCGATTGATTTTTCACTCTAGTGGTTCTGTCGTTAAAATCTATTCTAGCCCGAGAAACAGTGTTTGCACTGTGCTTATCTTGTATTTCTCTCGAACAATTTCAGTGCAGAATAGATAGGGTCCTTTTGGACAGATCTTTAATTGATCCATTTTCTCAGTGTTCTATGTTGATAGGTAACCTTATATTTGAACGGAGATTATTCTAGATGGTCAACTGTCCTTCACAACGTATTAGGATTTCGAAACCTAACAACCATTTTAACAGTTTTTATATCACGGAGATTCGGTCATTGGCGAGACTACTCGCTCTGTCGCGTCTGTTTTTTATCATTTCGACAACACGTTTTATTGAAGATATCAACAGACCCATCGGAATTTTCTATCAAAGGATATTCGAAAAACTGCTGATACAGCATTCATGCCGCGTCCTTTGCCAGTTCCTTAATAACCAAATCCGTTTTTAGATTTTTTTCTATGAATTTATTATTATACTGGTTTGAGCATATTTAACTGAACATATCAAAAAAGTCTTCGTAGGTCAAACAGTGTTCACGGCTCAGATAATACATCATCCTTGAACAGTCCGTTTGATATTTCTGACAAATGAAGTGGATGATGTTATATGCTCATAGCATACGCCCTGAAACAAGATCGATTTTCTACAGGCCTCTACCAACATGATATAGTCACTTTTCTACAGACGGAAATAAATACGGCAGAACAAAATGGAATCATGGGAAACATACACTTAAGTATGAATGAAGAAATAACAGATTGCGAAGCAACGAACCGTGGGACATCAGAAATTTGAAATGGAAATCGATAAACTTTTCAGGCAGATATGCCTGTATGTAAAGATCAATGCAAGTTCTCTAAAACCGTGATGATTAACATGGTTCAAACGTGTAAGTGGAGTAAATACAATAGTGCTGCGCTATTTGCGAAAACGTGATCTCACAGTGGAAAGAATGCAATCTAGACATTTGCGAGTGTTTACCACAAGACTAAACTGCTCGGAAATGTTTGTTCTTGTAAACTATTTTCATTGGCGTACTTGAAGACACGAGCTGAGTGGGTGACAGCTGTGACTCATGGCTAGGATGTTCCCATTTGTAATTTTATGCTTCTGTTCCAATCTGTTCTATTTCAAACTGTGTGACTGTGTGAAAAGAAATTCGGTACACGATTGAACGAATGTGTTGGTTTCATATGCTCTTGCCAAACGAGCGAGCATGTGTTTCGATAGTGATTCCCTATGGAACCCAATTTCGTACCAATCCATCAAGACAAATGTAAATTCACATCGCATGGTTGCTCTCGACCAAATATATATTGGCTTATCAACACTTCAATAGAATCTACTCACTTCAATTTCCATGCATGAATTCCGTAGGAATTGATCTGACTATTTCTCGTGGTAAATTACCACAAAATGATACCCGCTTCTCCAATGAATTGCATTGTAATGAACAGCACTTTTCTGTGCCTGCACAATGCAGATCGTGATCGACCACTTGGATGTTCATCTCGTTCACCAGCCACAAACCTAGTACCACTGGTTGCGTTCATTTTCTGTCTGTCGAGTATAACTATCAACTTATTGTTTCGTTGTCGTATTAGGAATAGCAGATGTAGCTGCAAATCCAACATGGGAGCATAATCACTGACTACGCCGCAAATTATACCACTAAATGACTCAAAAAGCTAAACATCATCTCTCGGGAGACGTTTGAGCAAGGCTTATGAACGTGTCTTTATTCCGGTCTCACGTCGAAATTCCAACGTAATCCTCTCTGTTGAACGAATAGAGCAGATGCATTCCAGGCGAACGGAAACAGTACCGATACGAGTAACACACGGAGTGCAAACTATCGTAACGACGAATCAGAAAGCGAACCGCGACCGAGTACAGTAGGATTTGATAAAGAGGCTCACATAAATCTCTGAAAAAACAGTTCAGGTAAATATGGTGGCCAGATAACGGTCTTTCCCTCAACTCTACCGAGGCCACAATGAATCCCTTGAAAGACCAAAGACTTTTACTTTGCACATGCAAATACAGTCCAGGTTTGACCTCTGAGGTCAATTTTGCACGCAATAGGTCAACTAATAACAAACGATTTTCAGTACGGTCAATCAAATTCTAAGAGCAGATCATTTTTCCCCAGAAAAAAAAATCATAATTATCAACTGAGGGTTGGATAAATAAATCAAATATGCAACCACAGAATGAAAGTAATCAGGTCAGCAAAGTCGAGCTGACGTAAAATAAATCGAGCAACAATTAGCTGACCAGTGGAATAGTCGGTCACGGGAAGGTTTACCAAATGGAAAGTTGATCAGACACGACTCAGTTAATGACGCAATCTGTCCACCGATGCAAACGAGCGAGCAGCATCTTCATTGCAAATAGGCATGAAAACCTCCACGCTCGACAGCCAATCCAACCATAACTCGGTCAAATATCGCAGCATACTAATTTGTGACAAGGTAACAGCCAATATTCATCCACAAATCCATCTCCATTATTCGATAAGCTGACTACTTATCTAAAGCGAACCTGCAACAGATCTCCGTTTCATTGATCAATGGGTTGTCCACTGTGTGTGCAGTCCGCAGGCAGTTGACAGTTCAATCAAATGCAGATAACAGGCGGTAATCAGTCCTGTTTTTCCAATATTCAGTGCTCTGTTTAACTGGTGATAAGCAATGGCTTTGTGAGTGAGATAGGCAGCAAAACTTCACAAATGCTGTCATTCAGTATATTGCTGACGATGACACCAGAAACTGAGAGGGTTATGGCATTATTTGATGGAGTTCAATTATGTAACCTGATGAATACACCGATCATTTGTCCCAACAGTGAAAAAGCTGGCAGAGGCATATACGAACAGACTTTTCAGCTCATCAGTTGGAAGGTGTTCCGCACATTGAAGTCCACACTCATTCGACCACAGCTGACGCTCCAGGTAACGCTCGTGATTATTCGGACTGGCTTTCCGTGAAAAGCCGATTCGGTTGCTGTGACGATAGAAGAAGCAAGCTTTTCGTACTTTTCGTTGAGGATCACTTGTGCGTTCGTAACAAAGAGCATCTGCCACGGCAACATGATAAACTGTGATCTATAAGGTACACAGCTTATTTTTCGTTTAGGTCTTATACTACCTTATACAGTATACAGGTCAGACGCCACATGGATGGGATTGCCACGTTCGCCAGACAACCCATGAACTGCGCCAGTAGATATAAGCACACAAACGAGTTAATAGCATGGGCCTGGAGGCATATCCAACCTCTTTTTGTCATCAGAAGAACAGTACGCACGATATGGAAGACGGAGAGCAGCTTACTCAAACCGGGACAAATACACGGTTCGAAAACCACTCGTTTGTCACGGACAATAGATTTACACTTCATTCGGCACGTCATCGTTTCCTATTACTACTCAGGAACACTATTTCTTTTTTCCTCATTAGTGTGTTCCAGTAGTCGATTCACATTTTAGCTATTCAAAAAGACGTCTCAATTTATTCAACCATAGTTTAAAAGAATTATATGTGAAATTCAAACAGCTTCCCTACTCAGATTATTTTCGTATTTCCGTGTATCGATGACTGGGACAATTAGGACATCCGATTGCACACGATACAGTAAACTGACTACGGATTTACAACAGAGATGAATCGCGATTCCATGATTCAGTGTTTAACCGTGTTCATTTGACTCCTGCTTTCTGAACTGTGACAACGAACAAATTTTCGATCATAGACGTTTCTGTATTGTTACCGGCTTGCTCGTTTACCTTATAGTTCAAATTCAATTTGAATTATTCTTTACTTCTCTACTCTTATCACCCTTTGCGCCTCTTCTCTAATCATGCCCCCACTTTATTCATGTAGTTTATGTTAATCGTGTCAACCATGGATTTGCTCTGTCTTTAGGCTTAAATTCATGAGCACAATGATCCAGATTGCATTCCCACGACCTGAGAGCAGGCAGTAAAATATCAGATTCATGAATACCATTTCCTTCTGTATATAACGTACATATAATACGGATATAATTGAGCAGATAAATGGGTAGGCAAACCGTTTCAGAAATACAAGAATTCATACGGCAGTGGCATCTCTGGCGAGCAGAGAGTTCAACATCCTGTATTTTTGACATTTCCGTGGTAATTATGGGAATCATGGCAATCATATTTATGATCATGTGATTTGCTATCAGATAGCCCACAAAATATTGCCCTTCATCATCCAAGCTCTACAGTGAGGACCAGAACACACTGTGGTAGATTTTCTCAATTATCCCAGGAGTTCCTCGAACTCCCTTTTTCCGTGAAACTAAATTTCAGAAACAACGGTATAAAATAATAAATATCTATTTGCTTCTTTGTGATGGCACTTATTGTCCTGTTTCCTGGCAAGAAGGCTTTTTCTATCAGGAGGATACACCAAACTGCGATCGGTGGCGCAGAGCTTTCACTTGACACTTCGGAGGTCAGAGGTTCTAATCCTCGAACGACGATATTTTTCGTGGTAGGAGGAAATCCATTGTGATTCGGTTAGTGACCACATCTGACATATTGGGATCTTAAGCGGTCCCCCACTTTAAGCCGAACAGTCTGGTTTCCGGTTATCTGTAATTGTGCAGTTGGCTTTTGTGGCTATGGGACCTCATATCACTTAAGCTGCATTCATGAATAAGCTCGTATTTTCCTAAAAAAGAGCCAAAATATTTCCTGATGAAATGAATCCAATGAGCTCCGTATTGCGACTGCGTCAATTTGTCTGTAGGCTCGGCGAAAGGAAGAACATGATACGACTGTTGATCATGGTAGTAATTGTCGTTCCTGAAGTGGGACTGGTATACCGATTTTGAGTTGGTTTTGCTCGACATGGTCGCAGATGATACGTATAGCCTCCCTGAAGGGGAAGTTCGTGAACAGTGATTGGATATAAAATGAAGCCCTGTTTTTACCTTTCACAATGATCTGGCCCGAAGATCTCTACCATTTCGAAACTTTCTTTGATAGTGTCTCTGGCCATTAAATCATGAACTGTCTCAAGTTACTTCAACATCCATTTCGCCAATTTGCGCTGTAATGAATTTATTATCTATATTATTTG
Organism: Fasciola hepatica; assembly: GCA_948099385.1. NCBI lineage: Eukaryota > Metazoa > Platyhelminthes > Trematoda > Plagiorchiida > Fasciolidae > Fasciola > Fasciola hepatica. Next base: position 8,186,879 of record CANUEZ040000193.1, on the reverse strand, counting down.
TCTGAGTGAAACATCTGGTTCGTGTGGTTTCGGTGGACCATGCAGTTGTGGATTTTGAGTTCCCTTTGGCTTCAGATGTTGAGCTGTGGTCTCACAAGTAAAATGTCCTTCTAGTAGACACTGTGCTTCTGCCGATACTTCTTGTTCTAGTTCATCAGGTTCATCGCAGTTTTCTTGGGAGCACAAACTTTCTGGTATCGTCAAGAACGGTCTCCATTTTCTCATATTCACTCCAATGAGTCACCACGGGTCCGGAATTATTGTTTGGGCGTGAAATTACCAAGCCAGTTTGCAACTGTAGATTTTCAATAATAAAAAAGGCACCACGATGTGGCGACTGACTGATGTCTGGACGATGTTACCAGTTACTGTAGTTCCAGGTAGACCAGCTCCGCTTGGAACCAAGTCTGCGAATCTTTTAAGTTGGGTTTGACTACATTGAGTTTTTCGAAAAGATATTCAAATTGTGCTAGTGTCTCTGTGCTGTTTACTTTCATCGGTGTTATACAGAAACCTAGATCTCAAGAGACAGCCCGCAATTGAAGTTCATTTAGTGCAACCGATGAGAGATTCTCTACAACAGTTACCGAATATTTCGGAAAATTGAATTCGGCCTACTTGTAAAGGCGAACAAAATCCTGGAGAGCACATAGCTTTACAAAAGATACGTTGATGATATTTTTATCATCACAAAAGTCTAGAATAGATGACATGGATTATGGATGAACTCAATCTTCTGCATCCAAGTATACGAACTACGATGGGCGCATATGTGGACAATACACTTCTCTTTCTCGAGACTAATATCATTAGGAGGAATGACGGAACAATCGGCAAATCTGACTTCATAGAAATGAAATTTGGAACAAGCCTACAATTGCAAACTACCAGTTTTGTGCTAGTGAAATATATTCGTAGCCTGGTCCGAACACCATTTCAGAGAGTAAAACGAATTTGCACGGAAACATGATTGACAGTGAACTACGACTGCTGGAAGAGGCGTCGACCGAAAACGCTCCTCCCCATACGTTTATCAAAAGGCACAGCAGGCCTATAGTTACCAGATACACGACTTGTTCAGTAGGGAAATCACTAGTAATCTTCTGTATTCCATTCAAATCTGACGATGTCAATGCCTGCTAAAACGGCGACTTGGTTCAGCGATTCCTAGAACATACTATGCAACTGAGCTAATATTTGTCGGAAAATTCCCAATGAACACATTTGGGAACACAGTTTGGCGAACAAGCTGGTTTTCAGTGATTCATAATCATGCCGTTACATCACAATATATTACAACAAGTCAAAGAGTTGAACCAATTAGATAAATGGGAATTGACAAAATTATTATTGAAAGGGGTGGGGGAGGGGAAGAAAAGAATTGTAATCCGGGCTTGAATCAAAACCGGATGTGTATTGTTTTTCTCGTGTATTTTCAGTTTTCATCTGTTCTATGGCCTGTTGTAGGGTGGACCGAGGGCCAGGGAAACTTAAGGGCACATACAAATTGTTTTTGAGCCTATAGAGATGGTTGTGGAGACGGATGCTGACGGCCTCAGCTGTGGCTAGTAAGCGACACTTTGCCGGTCTTGATTGCCGACCCCGAACCTTATACAGCGCATGGAAGGCCTCAGCCACGTTTACTGCGTGATTAGTCTGGGCAAGATGTGAAACGACAGCGCTAGTGAGTGACTTAACTGCTCCAGTGTTCAACCATGCAGGGTTGTGTTCGCGGATGCGTTCAGACAAACGCCTGGTCGTGCGGCCGATATACGTTATTCCACAGGAACAAGTGAATGAAAAACACAAAATGAGGCTGCAGAATCAGGCACTTTGTTTTTCAACGGCAAAAGCACTACCGGCCGGGATTCGAACAGAACCCGGAGCTTAGGTGCGTAGAACCTAATAATTGTTCATGGAACGATTGGGATCCCCAAAACCCTCGGTGAAAATAACGTCCACCTCTGTACACAAAATCTGATCTGATTTACGAATTTGCGGAGCAACCCACGTGGGTGGAACAGAACGACTGTTGTCTAACCGAGAATTTGAACACATTCCAAATTGGGCACAACGTCTTGTGATGCAATCAAGGTCAGATCAATCGCATATTCACAACGTTCGAAGTCAAAAGTTCTGGTCGTCTGTCGTCGCTCGTCATTTTCCGATGACGCAGGATCCAGCTGACCGAAACACTGCGTTTCGGGTCATATACGTGATAAGGAATGAGAGGCTATTGAGGTTTGCCGAAGCCGTAGCCATACATCGATGAAAACCCATATTGTGTCAGCAGAAACAGCTGTTTGGTAATGTGTCTTTACCATGGTGACAATTCAAATTCTCCCTACATTTGTCGCACAATACTGTTGTACATTAACTCATTTGAACTTAATCGTTCTGCAGTGTATACCATGTTGAGATGCAGCGAGATCGTTGCCGCCAACAAAGCAGATCTTTCGTGGCGAATGCAACCAGTGTCTGGATTGGGACCGTCAGTCCGACAAGTCATCCGGCTGATCTACAACCGTTCTCCAAACTCCAACATGCTTCACTAGCCCATTGACGGGCTGTTGCTGCGTTGTCTTTCGTCTGTTAGTACTACTTAAGATCTTGTTCGTTCGAGCTTGTTCTAGAAGCTTTGCTTCCCGAAACGCTCTACCAACCATCAAGTACCCACGAAGCTTCTCATCCGAATACAAGAAACAAACCAAGGACGAATGTGGAAGCATGTTCCGTCACTTCTTCTACATCATATAATTAGGCATTCACATGATGACCGGTTTTCCGGTAATGAAAACAGAAGACACACCAACTGGCACTGAAATGCATTGTTCATTAGGAATGCAAATTATGGCATTTTTATATGCAATATAGATATAAAGATACGCATATTCAAGCAGCATTCGCATCCGATGAGCACGGATAGTCGTCATCAGATACTCGAATGTTGTTAGGCGACAAACTTTGATCGAATGTGTAGAGTTTCACAGCCCAAGTTTATATTAGGTAATCCAAGTCCGGAGCGGGAAAAACCGTATATACGTAATGCGGGCTGTGTGGAAATTAACTTTGGGTTAGCGATCACATGTAGGACCAGATGAACCAAATGAATTTATGATAAAGAATGAGTCTCAGAACCCCTACATCTCATTTACCCAATATCGGAGAAGCTCACAACAACATTGTGCTTGTAATTATTTGAAGTACTCGTCGAAATCATGGACCAATCTGCTGATGAGTCCATCGTAAAACTACGTGGTCAGGGAAGTATCTAAACTTACCTAGCTCTGTTCTATAAAGTACAAAGTAGGATTTGTCGGGGTCGTGTTCTGAAGAACACATGATTGACAAGCTGGAAGAAGTTTGTTGCTCGCTGTTCAACACTTGGAAGTCAAAACGGTATCCAAAATCATATGATGAAAGCACCATCACTAAACCACACACGCGCCAATCATTTTCAGACAAGTAATTCTTGTGCTACTTCCAGGATAGGAGACCTCGGTCAAAGAAAATCATGTAAGCAATTTCGCTGTTGCCTTTCCATTGTGCATAAGTGTGCACCAGTGTGCAGGAACAGAGATACGCCTAACCGGTTACCCAGCTTTCAACCAAGGCCTGTCTACGCCGTGGTCCTTTTGGCCATCAGGTTGCCAACATCATTTTAGTTGCATTTCGATAACAGACGGAGCTGAGCACGCTATCCGTGGTTTTTACCGGTCGCTGTCGCAAATATACGTCCCACATGACATGTTGGCGGCGTGTGTATGGCATGCAGCTTTCGAGTGTTAGAGCTGAGGAATAGAAACACAGCATCATGACAAGATTATTGTAACGATTTTCATTCAACTTGAATCTAGGACGTTGTTAATTCAATTGAGCCACATGCAACTCCACGTGAAGCCATCATTTTTTTAAATAGATTTATGCTACAAATCCCATATGTGCTTTTCTCGCGTAAAAATTCGTTTTGGAAGATGTACGATTGACTACATTATTACCTTGAATTTTGCACTGATACCATACAATATATTGCGAAGAAGAAATCTAGTACCTTGTTTTCAAAATCCGCTGAGAAACAAAGAAAAAAGTAAGTTTCGATTTAGCGCAGAATTTAGTGAAAATAACCGGCTGAAATATCTGAACACTCGGTAGAGAACGAAATCATTCTCGGTACTTCACAAAAGACGGAATATAGGCATATTATTAGCACTTCATTCAAGATGATAGAAAAAAGAACATGAAACTTAATATTCATGGAGAGCCAACAAATGACAGTTTCATGTCCACATAGTTACAGTGTTATCGGTGTCACGAGCGAAAGTATGTGTTGATACTTGTAAAGCAGAATTGCTTGAGCTATCGAATTTGTAAAATGAGTAAGAGCAATTCGAGCATCCGACTGAAAATATGAGGATATCGGTGCTCAACATCACTCCTTGGTACTAAGGAGACTCGAATCTGTGTAACTGAATGGTGCACGGAGTATTCTCACCATTCGAAAGGACTGAGTGAGATGAGGTGATTATACACCTAGAATACTACGAAGGGTTAGGAAAGAATCACTCTGCTCATAACAACTCACAATATCGTTAGAATTATCAGACTGTTCATTTAGTCCTCTTAGGTTGACGCAAAAATTCACATACTTCTAAGGTTAGCGTAATATGTTCCATACCCTGAGAAACCATACGTTAGGTTGCATATAGAGTGAGGAGAAAGGAGCAAAAGTACAACAGCTTGAAGAGTTTCGAAGTGATTGTTCAGGAGTCTGGACGAATTACCGGCATACTGAGTATTGGGGATTGGTCACGAGAATTTATTCATATATCACGCCGATAAGCTAGGTTAGCAACCGAAAGAATGAAGCCCTCGTAGGTCCTGTAGTTTTAAAATGAATTTAAACGTTGAAAGCTAGTCATTGGATGTGCACCTTACAGATTTAACAGAGTAATTTAGTAATCTATGGTCGCAATTTACTGTAAAGGATGTATCACATCATTATATTTGTGTGATGATTTTATGGCATGCGTATGTGTTTTTTTTTCATCCAAAGGAGAACCTCGATGCTCGGAGAATTCCATGCTAAAAAACCCTCGTGGGATGTCGTGATGGATATGACCCACCTAAACAAGGAAAAATGACTGAACGTCAAAATCAGCGGTAGTAACTATTAAATAGGTTAGAAAAAGGGTTCATTCAGAACGGAAATATAATTGTTCTTTCAAAATACTTCAAGTCTGGTATAGGTTTCTCGTGCAGTGCATTGCGGAACGTTATAATTTATCATTCCCAATTTACACCATTCATCCTCGCAATGCTAAAAATAGAAATGCATTCAACTCGTAAAGTGAAACCACGAAGCTAAACAGGAAGTATCAAGTAAAATTAGAGGGTAATAAACGTGGATGACAATAACAGTGTCTGGCTTAGCGATCAGCGAAAGTAGAACTAATTTGTGAATGAGGTGTTAGATTTTGTTTTACGCGTCAGTTCTCTTTCATGTTTAATGCAATGATTGGGCGAAGCAAACAAATTCAAATAAAACACGGGCCTCACAATGATATATAAATGGCGTTACCATTTATTGTGATGTCGTTGGTGGCAGAAAGAATTAGTACGAAATAGTATAATTGACTACCCGATCGAGAATATAAACCATTCAATTTATCCACAGAGCCACGGTAGCCTCATGTTTATTGCCTACTGGCTATTGTTCCAGTAGTAAGAACTGAAATGCGATCGATATGGATTGTCACCGGAAGCAGTTTATTGGTCAAGTATAGAGTGGTTGGGCGGAGGAGCACCGGGTAAGCTCATCAGATGGGCGGTAACAACCGCAAAACCAGCCGTGTGCATTCTGGACAATTTCATCCCGTCATCCATACACAGTGCCATACTGCTCATGCAAAATCATTTGAATGCAGTAAATATGGTGGGGTTTGTGTTTTGATCCTTTCCTGTTCAATTTGTTAGTGATTTTGGTAACGGAAAACCGAGATCAAATGCGCTTTGTAGCGGCTCATCGGGTTTGACACCGGAAGACAAAATGTGGTGGATCATAGTCCTCGAAAGTAGGTTACAGTCATAGACATGTAAATTAGTCATAATAAAGACAAACGAGATATGATAATGCCTGTCGCAAATCAGTCTTCCAGCCAGGATAATCAATATATGTGGTGCACTAATTTGTTTGTAACTTAGCATTGCATTTTCAAGCAACAAATCGTGCCACAAAGTTCACGCCAGCGACAAAAACGTCTGTATAATCCTAGTTATGCAAATTTGCGCGGGTTATATTCCAATGACGTATTTGTCTTTCATAAGTCAGTGTGCATTTTGATCCGCTTTCTGGAATTCTTCGAAGTTAGGATAACCATTCGAAACGTAAATTCAAAGTCTTCCAGATCAGGCGCAATACTGTTTGCATGTCTGGGAGGTCCACATTTGGAATCACATGGCGATTCTTCCAACGTCAATTCTTTGACTGAAACGGGGAAGGTTTGTCTTATCATCCAAATACAATGCCATCCCAATCATATTGAGATTCATGATGAATTTATCTACTGCATCGTGCGTGTATTGTCGAGTGACGCAATCAGCACCCGAGGCACCTACGTTAAACTCAAGTGCGTATTCAAATTCAGGTTTTCAAAGAATTTCTAGTGACGAAGATGACTGGTCATTTGCAAAATACCTCTGGACACATACACATGGAATCCACTCTCAGCCTAATCCACTTTCAAAGTAACTTTTGCTTGAACAACTTTATTACCCAATTCCGTGAGAAGGAATTGATGTGGTTGATAAGATTTGCAATGAATTTTGCCGTTTATTGCAGAGAAAACTCTAGTATATTCCAATCAGAAATGTTTTTATCAGATGAGAAGGCACAATCGCGGCTAAGACAAAACACAACGAAATCAAGGAATTAACATTAATCAGGAGTTATGTAGCGTCTGATGCTACAGAACGACGGGGTTGCAATGGATGTGAGAGAGGAGCGCTTGAGACTTTGGTATGATGATCTAATGCGACGATAAAACCACATGAAAAAGAGGGAATTATACATTTGTATAAAACATCAACGGTATGAACATACCATGTTTACCAATCCGGAATACGGATACGGTATTTGAATAATCAATAAATGAAATGAAGTAGTGTAAGATTAGTTTCCACTTCCGGACTCGGACTATGTAAATCTGTGTGATAAACTAATGACGAAAGAAATTAGTAGAATAATATGGAGTTGGTAGTTGAAGATTCAGCTACACAAAATGAGATCTACCCTGGCAGTACAAAGTGGAATAATGAAAGAAGAGCAACCGGTCAATTTGAATATGATGGAAGACTGAAGAGCGTGTATGAAAATTGAGAATTGATGAAAGGAGAATAGCATTTTAGTCGTTCAAAAGGTCATCCCATTAGACAGAATAATTCCTCAAACTTGTAAACGAGATTGTGATCACTGGAGGAATAAGTTTTCATTTATTCGGGGAATTTTTTTCTGAATGAAGTCCCCATATGAAGAGGCCGAGTCACTCTAAAGAACGAAGCTTTTATGAGAATCATAGGGACGCCAGACGTTGTGTTGGATTAGTCTCCCCGGTTCGATGCACATATAATATGAGTTGCAAAATACATCGCTGGTTGATGCAGTATTATTTTAGTACTGGCTCTTCACTATATTAAACCCGTTTACATTACACCGTTCGGTTCTTATGATGAACGATTACGGTATTTTTTTCCATATGATGAATCATTTGGAAGTCAAATGTAATCTTCAGCTGTTTGATTTGATTACTTATCCAAGCTCTCCTCAAGTTGTTTGCAACGTAACGGCTTTGTTTCCACGAACTCTTCCTACGAATTCGTTGATCTAAGGAGTCGATTGTTGTGCGGTCAACGGGCTGTTAACACTGAAATACCAGTGATGGAACGACACTATGTCATGTACTTGTGTCGTCAAGATCCGGATAGCTTGGTCGTTAGGTCTTCAGCTCATGATCGTGTATTCACGGGATAGAGTCACAATAACGACTCGACAGATGTGCATTGGTGATAAATTCTAACAAGGATGAAGCAGCCGAACATTGCCTCTGCAACTTTTCATTTATGAGCACATTTTTTGGAACTGTTGTCGCGTTATTTATTAATCCAACCCAATCTCTTACTGGTAAAGTTATTCGAGGTAACGATTATTGTTTTTGCTTATCAGATAACCTATGTGATTTATTATCTATGCATTTTCTCATGTAGAATACAGCATTTAGGGTGAGAGATATATTCCAAGTGAGATTTATAAAGAGAGAGAGAATTCGTCTGCTTGTCTTTTTTTCATCATTTTTCAACGGCTGATAATTAAATTTCATTTATCATTTTCCTCAAGCTTACACATACAAATTGCCAATAACTGTTTGAAAAGCAGATGTTTGAGGATGAGACTCAAATTTCCCCAGTATACACAATGTGTGAAATTGTTTTATTCGGCTTCGGCATACATTCAAATGATCCAAGCCTTATCCGGATTTGAAAAATTTTCTAGCATGAATTCAGCTTTGGTAAAAATTGACTTGAAATAGTGACTCAGAAGTCAGTGTTCAAATCTCGAGGTCCTTATTTACGAACATTGTATTTATTTTCTCCCTAAGCCTTTCACCAGTACCATCGCTTTAATATTTCGCTTTGCCTTGTTCACATTTTTACGTTTGATTTATATTCTAACACGTTATGGCTATGGGGAAACTGTGGACTGAGGGTCTATTTAACTAAAAAAGTATTTTGAATAGGACACAAAACTCGTCATCATTATTGCAATGGTTGTTAATCATAACTTATAACCAGAACCAACTTTTCAACTCATGTATAACAGCACCGTTGAGAAATTTAGATCCCAATTATTTTGGGGATGATTTGGAACCAATGGCACTTCTTCCAGTTTATTATTTCTTAATCTGAACTTATACTGTGGATTTGGCATGATGTAGGCCGAAAATTCATTCAGACGTTTTCCAACAGTTTCCGGGTAAAATCTCGATCAAGAGACGATCTTTCTTCCGGACTTAATTCCAAAAAAACTATTCGCAATATCCATCTTCACATGAGGAGTTCGGTTGCATTTCCTTGTGTCTGGTGGGTGAGGTTCCGGTAAACTGCGCTGTTACACCTAATCAGTAAAAAAACATACCATTCATTTACGTCTAGATATCAAACTAATCTGGTCAAATTCAACAGTTTGAGAAAAATCTTTCTTATTTAGACAGAAGAAACAACACTTCACAAAACCCACTGGCCTGAGGCAATTAGATTCCCCAAGCCACCCATGTTATGAAATCACGTGAAAGAAATAATTTGAGCTCGAACGTTAAATGATCGAATTGCGTATTTCGAAGTAGTATTACAATGCAACTTCCAGTTCCAACCATCCACATCTATATAGAAGTGGTATGATATAATCCGACTCCATCTCAATTACTCAATCAAATATTGATAATCGGGAGTATCCATTAATACTGAGTCCATAAAATTAGTGTCAACATAGTTTAGTCAGGACAGTCGTGGAGGGTTTGAAATTGTATGCCTTCCAAAGCGTACAAAGTCACAGAGCATTTCTAGGAAGATACGCACATGGAGATATCATGCATCAGTAACCGGGGGCAGAGTGATCAATGTCCGCACTTTGCCGCACTGAACATCACTAATTCGGTATGACTTTTGCAGCGAATTCATGTATATATTGGTACGTTTTCACTCAGTAGGACGTACTGGTTTCGACTCCAGAAAGTCCTCAATGCTGGCATACCACTTTTATCCTGTTTCATCTTAGCAGACGTCTTTGTTCACACTCATCATGTGGATAATCAGTCAATATCCTTCTCACATTTTTGCATAAGCCTGCATCTTATTGACAGGTTATTATGCTTCAGCCCGGGTAGTGTTGACCTCTCTATCTATCTACGCAACGATAAAATTGATTCACAAAGGAAACGTGAATTTTCCTTGAACGTGCCTGCAAATCCGCCTTATTCTGACTTGGCCTCTTGAACGCTCAGCATTCAAAACGTGTTTCGCGCAAGAATTCTCGAAATAATCCCGCTACAGAAAGGGCTTTAAAATTCCCTAATATATCATAAATCACCATCTTGTGAACATCTTCACCAACAATTCGGTTTTACTTACAATAATATATAATTCAAACCTCAATAGCGTGACAGATCAAGTGTTTGGTTGTCATGAAAGTCATTACAATAATTTCGTTTTTTCAAACGAGTTTTGTTTCGCTTGTTATCAGAGAACAGTTTTGAAATAATCTAAGGTCATGCATCAACAGTAGCTTCACACTGTTTTACCGAAATTTTCACCAGGGACATACGACGTTTTTTGACAATGTCAACGTTTATGTGTTTTATTTTACTTTGGGTCCAATCCACAGACGGCACCTATAAGTCTACTTTGCCGGCCTGACCAAAAGCACAACACACAAGCCATTACGATTATTGAAGTAACCTAACTCGAAGCTGAATGGTTCTGCTGAAATGAAATGGTGTACCCTTGAAGAAGGAAATAAATCCTTGGGCATAGTATGGTCGAGGAAATATTTCATCATTTTCAGAAGGCTCAGTAGTGCATGCGAGAAATAACTCTGTAGGTTTGCATTAGGTGTTCACCGATTAGTCTGTAGCCTGCAGGAATACATGCCTCTGAGTTTTTGTGCTGTATAAAAAAATATTTATTCCGTCAGAATATTCACGTGTCTGTGTGTGTTTGTATGTGTATTTGTGTGATTAAGCTCTCATTGTGAAAGAGAAGGACACGGAATATGTAAGAATTGCTCGGTACGTCGATTTCAGTTTCTTCAAGTCGCTGAATCTAATGATCACTTCGGGCTGAGAAGTTTTATTGCAAGTTCGATCGACGCTTACGGCTTCTGTTACTCTAACAGGAAAGCAACAAAGTATTATTTTGTTGATTGTAACCACTATCGTATGACGTTTAGTGAAATCGCTTGTCACAAGTGACATGGATGGAACGCTTGCGAATCAGCTCGAATAGCAAAATTACATTGTGTAGTATTCACACGATTTCCCTCTGGGTTTTCTCTCCCGAGACTAGGTTGGCGTATACTTCACTTAAATTAGTCATTCAAAAGTTAGCGGTGAATTCCGCAACGCTGATTTATTTAGCCACAAAACACATTCATTACAAAACCTTATTGCTCTGTCCAATAAGATTAAGCTGTATTCAAAGCCCACAATCTGAAGATGTTTGTTGCCATTAAGGTTCTGTGCTACAACCAGTGATCGCCTCGCTATTTGTTATTTCATTGTAGTCTTTTATTCCTAAGAAATTCGTTAGGTGTTTTGCCCTTATGTGTGTGATAGATCGTCAATTTACCACAAACACCAAGTCCAATCGTTTCTCTTACTGGCTGAAATTGGAGCATAAAACGGAACAAACCCGATACTGAGTCAGTAAAATATTTTTGCTTTCAGTAAATTTGGTGTATTAACCAGATTATTCATTCTTTATATTCATTCACAACTGGGTAGGCAATGACCTTACTTCACTCTATAGACTGTTTACTCCTTGATAAAACCAAATCAAAATTTTGTATCGCGAAGTAAATGACAACAATTGACGTGATCATTAGTTGTGACTACCCAGCTAAAAGACATAAACAACAGTGGGAGTGTCGTTTAGGTAGCCGAGTATTCCAGTAGATTTGGATTCCACGGAATGTCAGAATACAACCACATTTCTGCATGGATAACCTCTAGATGATGAACGACTTCATCAAAATTGTTTCCAAATGAGGATAGAAGTATCAAATTAGGTTTACTATTGTTATATCAAGTGCATATCCACATCTCCATTAGAAAAACGGAACAAACTGCTTTTGTCTATTCAAATCTAGCAACCATACAAACTGGTGCTTCATTTTTGCCTTCTGGACCGGCTGTTGATTTTTTGCTGTCGCCCTGCTGATCCGACTGATATACAGTATTTCCTATAACACAAACCTTTCATGTATATGACCAAGTATTGTGTGCTGGTAACAAGCCTGCCTTTACACCAACCATGACCAGGGATGTAATTCGTCAAGCAAGTAGCCGAGATCGGAGTTCCGGTTTGGTGTGTACACCTTTCACTTGCCACTTTGAACACAAAATTAAATAAGGAGTGATGTGCAATGAGTCATCAAATGATATCACTAAGATTGTTCCATTTAGTATACTAATGAACCACACGATGTTTTTTGTGAACTCACCATAATTAACCCACGAAGGCACTCCGCCTGCAGCGGTTTTACCCCGTTTGTTTGAAATCACTTGCGATATGCTCACACAGTGTTTCCAATGGAAATCCAACTGATAGCAGCGCACTCGTGTAACTCACCGATGGTAAGCGCGTGACCACAAAAAGTGGTTCTAGATGAATGAGCACACTTTGATAATACATCTCTAACCCTTTGCGTTGCACACTAATCGAATTTCTAGTGGGACATCTTTGCACTGTGAACGTAAATGAATGGGAAGCAAGAAGGACAGTCCAGAGGTTGTTTCATCAATTAACTTGCAGGGGACTACCTTTCCTCACTGAATGACTTGACAGATATGAATCTTCGGTCTGAACATTTTATTGTGTGTTGATGCCACGCATTTTCCGATTTCCTACTCAAACTTGTGCGATGTAGCATGTGAATGCAACGTTGCTTTTCTCACGGACCATACATGTAATGCAAACAAACCTCTAGTGTTACCTCCCTGTTATCTCTGTAGCGACCAGATCATTGGCGCAATGTAATTGTCTTTAGTCTCAAGTGTGTCAGCCAGCAATGATAAACCCTCCATGACCTCTAATAAATTGCCATTTACATGGAAGCACAACATTTTAGCTGTGTGGTAACAAAGTGAAACCTGGCATAAACCTATATCCTTGGAAAACCTTTGATTAGCAGTTTACAGAAATTATGAGAATAAAAAATGTGGTGCCTGTTAGGCGAATGTGTTGGAAGCAGCCCCAACGAACCTCACGTCGATGAAAGGCCCTGAAGAATTCCAACAGCGCAGAGATTGGGTGTAGTCATGATCACAGGGATTACTTAAGCCAATGGAACGCATAACTGTATTCTCTTATACTGTGAGCACATCATATTTTGATGCAACGTGCCCACTGAACAGAATAAACAATGACGTTAGATATATTCACTTGGATAGTCCTCGTTAGTAGGCGGATTATACTACTTGACTCTATTAGATTGGCAGAAAGAGGGCAGATTTATTATTTCGTAAAATCAGCAGTTTTGATGCTCAACATTCTCGTTGTTGTCAGTACAGTCGTGATCACTGTTACTACCATAGCAGAACTCACAGGTTTCGTCCGTGCGAATTTTTTTATTGGGAATACTAAATACAATTTCCCAGAGCGCTGCTAACTTCTGCACATTATAGATTTTAACTGAGTGCATCATTCTGTCCCGCTGGTCAACCTTGATTGACTAAAAATTGGTGCATCACAAATACCTGGCTCTGGTCGCTTCGCTCCTTGCATAATAAACCCAGCATGTTTGTTTCAAAATCTATTTCACTAATCACCATGATATCAACCAAACCATTATTTGACTATGAAAATCCTCTAATTGAACACGGCTTAATTTTAAAATGAAAATGGTCGGATGTACCTTGAAACTACACCAAATATCAAATAGGCCTACTCCCCAATCTACTTTTGAATAGGAGCAACTGAATATCCTAAAGCTACTGTTGAAAAGCACCACTAAATTTGGAGAATATATTGGATCCATTAGAGTCGCATGTGATTAGCAAAGTTAGATCGAAATCTAAAAGTTTGCGATATTTTCAAACAGAAGGACTAGAATTTCGCGATACCGCACACTTTCAGCATTGGCAACCAGTAGACAGAAATAAAGAGAGCTCAAGAAATTGCCTAGACATGATTTTTTTCTTGATTCTTCCAGTACTTCTCCGAAAACAGTATTCCTGAGGTAGGAAGTAAAACTGTGATTTGCCAATTTCATACGCGATTTCAGACTCCAAGCAAGACCAAACAATCACATCGTCCACTGACCCCATTAATTCTAACTTCCGTCGTTGCACGCAGTTTGACACGGTAACCAAAGTCTATTGCTATTACTACTTGATTTTTTGGTTTATGCCGACACTGTAAGTTGTAAATGGATAAGTGATATTTACCTCCACTCATGATTTGCGTATCTCAATCCTGATTCCAATATTAGTTATTTGTAAATGCAAGATAAGTGACGACGCAACAACTGTGAATGGAAAATAAATCAATAAAAATTCATGGTAATTTTGGTTCATTTTAAAACTCAATATCACACTATGTAACCTAGGTAACAGAGTGACGAGATAACAGGAAGACTCGTTCATTATGCCAAAAATACGATTGGATCTTCCATTTGCAGTGACAGTTAGCAGATTGGTGTCTGAGTGCAAAAACATTCGAGCACGTGGGTATGCAAATTGTTCTTTCTCATCTGTTTGAATCAGGGCATATTGCATCTGTTTCCTACAGTAAAGACAATAAAATTCGAATTATGCAGCCCCTCTTTGTGGGCGCGAAATTGTTTTAGGAACTACAAACCCAGCATATTAAATGGCGGTAAAATAGCCAGAACCTTGGTTATTGTATATAATTCCATAAATTCAAAATGTGTAAGGCTGGTGAATAGACATTTTCGCCAAATCTTTACTGGGACATTCCTGTGGTTCTAGGGTGAATTTTCATATCAAACTAGATAGTAAATTTCAAGTAATGCACACATTTCTCCTTCAATTAAGTGTTACTCGTTTCGAATGAGTTTCAGCATACGCATAGAATCAATCACACAAAATAATTACCAACCCATCTTGAACAATATTGTCAGCTTATTTGACCGCCTCCAGTAGGGAGAATACACAGAGGTTACCGATTGCAGTGGGATATAGAAGAGAAAGAACACAGAACCATGGAATAATCCATAATTGAACTGATCTCAGGAAACTATTATCCTTTCCTGGATTTCTGCACTGCGTGGTAAAAAATCTATGCAAGCGACTGGTCGACTCGACAATAAACAGTATGAATATAACCCGCACTCCCTTCCTACTGTTCCTGTTTTATGAGGAGTGTTTCGTTGCCTCTTCATTATGAGAGGAACCAATACCGTGGATTTATTGCTTGCAATTTGGCATGAATAACCTCCAGCCCTTTTCAACAAGGGAGTTTGCGTCAATTGTTCCTCTTGATTTGCAAGCAATTGAGAATAAATTTAATGCTTTGGGCAATACTAATCCGCGGGAGGTCATGCTTGGGGTTTACATTGTATTTCTTCAATCAGAGAACTGTACTTGAATAAAGTCTAGTCCCCTTTATGGCTGTCATATGCATGACCTACCGACAGCTCTGTGTTCGTTATGGATAGAGAGCCCATCTAATTATTTGTCAGGGACCTTGGAAAGATTCAAGATTTTCAAGAAGTAAGAAAGGATCTGTGTGCTGAATCAGAGGCTGAAGAATATCCATGAAGTACACAACGGACAGATCGGACGCGTCTGTATTAGGACGGGGTAATGTGGTGTTTTTGAGAATTCTTTACTATCAACTGTGGACCTCTTTGTTCTGCGGGCAACCTGACAATGAGGGAAGGTGTGTTTAAAGACAACAAGAAATGAGTTTCTCACTGCTTATAGTTCTTCTAGTGAAAGACTGTTAGATGAGCTCGTTTTTCTGTGTTAGTTGCGTCGAACAGTTTACCGACAAAGCTGACATGGGTTGCGCAAGCTAGAATTCTACTGTACTCAAGACTTTTAGGGGAAAGCTCCTCCGGACTAGAGTGAGAATGAGAATATTTTGGCTCGTGAATAAGTAGAAAAATATCAGATTGGGAAAAGGTTTCAAATTCTTCAACGGGTGAATATGAAAGAGGACTGCCACAAGAAGCAAGTAGTTTAGTAGAATTGAGTTGATCCACAATATCATCATCCGTGCCTGATTAAGTTTTTCTGACTATGCCGAAGCTTTGGGACGTGCCTCAGGAATTTGCAATTCTTAGATCTGGAAGATTTTGCAGCAAATGACATATTCCAGCGTTTTTTCTGTCTTGATTGGTGAAGGTTTGCTTCGATTTGGTTTGATTTTTTATTTCATTCTTGCATGTCATTGACTGGCCATCCTTACTCATTTTCCAACAGGTACTCGCCTAACCGAATATGGCGTGCCGAGGAATCCTGTCAGGGGACATGCACGCGTAGGCGTTCAGATAACAATAATCTCATACCCTCCATCAGTAGTGGCCGTGTTTATTACCCACAGCGAAGTACGGGCTTGACTGCTACAGCGCGCACCCGACTCTTGATTGATAGCCATATTTCGTATCAAAGCCACAGATGACACACACAATGAGACCTTAACCAATATCTGTCCTCCAGTAAAATCACGCTGCCCAGAAAACAATTATTCAACCGAGTCTTTGATTCTCCAGATAATGAAAAGTTTAGTGGACCAACCAAATCCTGCAACATCATATTGAAAAACGCATACCAATCATTGATACACAGCTATTCATGTTGCACATAAAAGCTTGCAACTTACCTGGGTCTTCATAAAGGGGAACGATGTCACTCGCATATTCATGTTTTAAGACATTTCAACTAGGTAAACGTTTGATGTTACTATCATCACCTGACAAAAATGCTCTATCTGGGACCGTATCAATCACGAAGGTAAAGAGGAAGGAAGAAAGGGGTAACCCCGATGCAAACCACTTCTCGTGGTGAACTCGGGTGAAGGAGAACAGTGAAACCTAACACGACCTAGGCTGTTCACATAAAAGGACTTTAGGGAGGGACGGAATTTCTCTGATACACACTTCAACTGAAGGCTATGAACTATGTGGTAAGCTGAGTCTCAGATCGCTTAAAGGATCAAGAAACAGGTGGGGAATTGACCTATAAAATGTGTGCCTGTGTTCGAAATTTGTGAGAGAGTACAGATATATTCAGCACAACCGAGATCAAGTCCCAACCCAACTTGATGCACTCTGGGGCACTGTTCTCGAGTGGCTGAAGAGTGGTTGGAAATGCTTAATGGAAGCATTTGAGATGTGATGCTAACCGAAATTATTCTCGGGTGGTTACCACAAGAGGAATCACCATCCTTGGCGCAAGCACAGATTATTTCCAACACTCTGGAACTTGTTCACTGTGACCTACCAAATCGAGGAGTTTTGCCAACTCCAATACCAATTATGAGCCATCATCCTTGAAATTAGACGTGGCAACTCATCTGGTCAAGCAGTCTCATGTCATCTAGGTAGCCTAGCTCACAAAGAACCTCTTCATTGATAGAGGACCACTATCTACAACCACAGTTGTAGCTATGACGCTTCTCAACAAGCCTGTGGGGGATAAAATCCAGTTGAACTGCTTCTTAAAATGCTTCTCCCAACGGACTAGACGAAGCTCCTGAGTTCGAATCAGTGGGCCGTTTGTCTCATAGAACAGTTCCATACCGCCTGACTTTCGAGAACGGGTGTTTTCGCTTAGACGGATAAGATTGCAGCTGCTGCTCATCGCTGCAGCTTTTTCCACTTCCACAATACACTACTATTCACGGCCGTTTCTCAGGCTCAGAATCAATTGGCGTTTAAGGCACCTCTGTGTTCTATTATATCTGGAATTGAGAGGATTCATTCTGCGAGCATCTAACTGCTTAACTGAGGATGCAGATATCCATCGCTTCTTAGGGTTGCTGGTTGTTGTATCTTGGTCAGCCGTAAGAGCCTCAAATAGAACCCACAGGAATTACTACTTAAGTGGATAATGGGCGTGTACAACTCGGTGTACAGTTGTGATGTTCAATGAATTGTCAATGGCAAGATCAGGTTCGAAAATGTATGGGGAATCACAAAACAAACTTCATTCAAAGATATCTGCTAGACCATCAGACTGCGGGTGACGAAGAGCAGTGTGTTTTACTTTTCAACAGCGAATTATCCGAAAGTTTAGCAGCAAAATTTGTGTCAATGTCAGTAACTGGCACAAACATAATTCCTCCTCTGTTGAATCTTTTCCTGAGCGTAGTCTGTGTGGAGTCAGCAGTAGGTGAAGTTGTTTAATATACCTTTGATCAGCGGGGAAAAGCATCAATGATCACAGGAGGGCAACACTTATCCAAGAAGGATCCGCAGTAGTCTCCTTGTACTCGCTGCCAGGTCTCTCGGAGCAGTTGTGATCATCTAACGGATTCGGTGTGGCCCAGTCAGACGACTCCACATAGACAGTAATTCCGCGCTCACACAAAATGTATTGCTTGAAGGCGAGGTTTTCTTCAGCCAAAAGGAGTTTTTCTACGCTTTGGAAAATGATGTTGGCCAGATATCTCTAACTTCGATCCAGGAATGTGCATTCCACCAGAAACCTTTAAACATTTTTAAAGCTGTTGTATATTCAATGAATCGGTTGAAGAGTTTAGAAGAGCGACGTCGATGTGCAGTTTACGATCAACTTTAAAACCAAGAAGTGGAATTCCAGAATCAGAAACCAAAAACTTAAATTCAATGGGATCAGAGTCACGAAGCTGAGTTAGAACCATCCAAGAACCGACATGGGGGAGCTTGTATCCAGTAATACCTGGAATAGCCACACTGATAGGATTAATCATATCGATGGGATGAACGCAACTTTTATCTTTAGGTGAAATGATGGATTCTACACGCCCAGTGTCAACAATAAAAGTGTGTTGACTACCCGCTTGAGTGAGAGACTCCTGGTAAAATGTGGAACCTTCTCTGACAAGAGGGCTAATTCAAGTTTCGAAAACCTGATAGGAAGTGAGGAAGTGTCAGATGACGCTGAGTGGATCTTCTGTCGATATGCTGGGCTAATTCTACAAGCACTATCAATGTGACCAAACTCACCACAGGCAAAACGCATAGCTCGTCGACGAGGACATGTGAAACAACGACGTAACTGACCAGATAAAACACACTCGTCCAAATCGGAACATTTATGGTAAGATTTCGAATGAATCGATCGCTCAAGTGGGGCCGATTGTCTAGACAACGTATCGGCTTGGTAAAATGAGGTAAATTTTGCGTGTGTCGAACAACTTGATTTTAGGAAAAATGGAACAGTGTGGACTCCGAAACAGCATTTACTTCCCGATACTTTTCACGAATTAAGCTAACGTGATGAAGGGTCTGATCAGTTGCAAGCAACAACCTCTGTTCCAAACTGGAAGTTGATTCCCACAATCAAGCGATTGCACAGTTGATGTTCCCATGTCGGACCTCAGTCACACTTCGCTTCCTGTGTCTCCAGCTGAAGAATGAATTCACGAACGGATCAGTTTGCAAGTCTAGTGAGGCTGTTTTATTTGGCTTTCTCAGCAGCAGTGAAATTGACTAAACTGAAATGCTATAAAATGATGATTCTTACCTTGTCGTGTGGTAGACTGATGGTAGGATCCGGGAAAGACGATGTTCTCATGGGACTGTATACATTTCTGCAAATGGGATGAACGAAAAACACTGTTTTCTTCGCATCATCCAAATGGTCTCGGGCCTAATACGATTTATTGAAACATTCCATATAGTCGTCATTCAGCTGAAATGTAGAACTTACATCATGAGGTTTCATTTCAGATGCAATCATGGTTTGAATCCTTTGAGCAACGCAAAATGTGAAATCAAATGGATTGAACAGGCTGAAACCCGCACACAACCACTGCGAAGTAGGAACATCAAGGACGAATAGAACGTAGCTCAATTTTTCATCTGGGCAGTATCATGTACGGTAACATTATGTACTATAAAAGAGAGAGTACAGTGAAATAAAACAGAACGTGTCAATCTTGAATTTTACAATAATTCTGCATGGAGGCACATTCTTTGATATCGTCAAGTAGTGACGGACGAGAATTTTCGTCTTTGATGTACTTCCGGCCGCCGTCGAGAAGCAGATTCGAATTCACACAGGCAGCTGTGTGATCATTGTCAACAGACGGGGAACAAAATGATCAGCAGTTTAGAGTTGATCCGTGTCAGCGGTAACCAAGAGCAATATGGTCGATCTGAGTGCAAAGCTGTTGAGACGCAGCAGGGTGCCAGGTTTTTCGGTGGAGCTCATTGTGCCAGAAATTTGTATTCGCTAGGAATAGTCCATGGTCAGGACATAGTTGAATGAGTCGGTCACTGTTATCGGTTCCATCGTCTGAAATGTCGAAACGGTTTACCTCATTTCGCTGTGTCTCATCGAGGCTTCCAACCTGAACACTGAATTCACCAACAACATCCATGATGTCCGTTGAATGCATGCTACGGATCAATTGATAAAATTATGGTGGTATTCATTTTTAGCCTCAGACGAGGTGCGGTCATTTGGGGCATGCTCATAAACGACAAACAGACATGGACTCTTCAGTCTAGTGATGTTAACATGTATAGAACCGTTCACTCGATTCGCACATATACGACTGGTCATTGGAATCCAGTGCACGCTCAGTCTTCATGCCGCGAACGATATCAACGCCAGCTTTACCACAAGCACTAAACACCGAATTACCCGGCATGCGTAGAGTGAAACGGGAAGCCCAGTTTGTAGCTGGAGAGCCTAGTGTTAACGCTGAAGTAAGGTATTTTATGCTTGTTTTGAGGACACAATGAACATCGATTCTCTTTTTTCTTGTACCTTATTTGCTACCGGTACCGAGAAATGGAAGTTCACGTTCCCGACTCATTGCAGCCTCCCATCTCTATTCAGAATTGGGATGAGAGAGGTGAAGTGCAGATAAACAAGAAATTTGTTTCCCGAAATGAGCGATGGAGATTTTAGGGCATGTCGTACTTGGCGACTACCAACAAGACAGAACGGAATTTTAATTGTGAACTTTGATCCAGAACATAGTGAGGCGCTACCAAACACGGGAAAATAACCGAGAAACCGTGGAGGAACTTCTTCTAGTCTGTCGCGTGAATTATGAATGTGCAAATATTCTGTCTTGTCTTCAATGGTGCTTTGTAAACGATCCACTCTTTGGATTCAGTCCTTAGCCCAATGCACCCAATAGAGAAAGCGAAACGTCGAAGGGATAGCATCTTTTTGGTTGCAGGATCGCAAGATGAGATTGGTGATAGTTGTTCAATGATGTGCGATGATCTCTCGTCGTCGATATTAAACCGGGGTACGCTACTCCTACGTCCATCAAGTGAAGCTTTTCAGATCAGTGAACTGTTTCTCCCTTTTTCTATTCAAGAGAATGTCCTCTCCTCGGGCACAGTGGTTAGAACCCGATGTTTCCCATTGACCTGCCAGTCATGATTACATCTCCGGCTTAAGTAGTCCATCCCGTTTAGTTCTTTGGCTTTTTATGCTGAACCAAAGCCGCTTGATTCACATAGTACTGCATCATGTAGAACTCAACAACGCAATGATTTTCACCAAACCTCTGTTATGGTTTCCAAGATAAATGATTATTCTCACGTCAAACAGGAAAGAGAACTACATTGTCTTGTGATATTCTCTGTACACAAGCTGGTGGAATGTGTTAAAATCGCTCCCACTCGAAACCACCTAATCCAAAATGGCAAGAATGCCCATGCTGCGAAATAGCACGATAACTTTATTCCAGAACTGATTTGTATAAATGATGAAGCAAAAGAAATTTTTGGCAAGCTAAAATTTGATCAATCACAGTGGGCTTACCTGTACCCGTCCATAGCAATCCTAATCGGTTGAGGATCATAAACGCGAGCGTAGCTACGAAAATATACTTGGCCATATCACGTGTGATGCTGACTGAATCATCCCATCTGTCCTCTTTCAGGTGCTCCTTGTTATTGGGATCCCCAGTCGCACTGATATCCGAACTGGAGCTGGTGGCTTTGGCTCGACAGCGGTAGCCGTCGTTTTGGTTGGAGGAATAAATGGATCCCTGTCATCAACACAGTCACCATCTGGATCTTCGGTCGTCTCAGCAGTGTGATCGGCCACGTTGGCGGTCGCCATTCGAAACCGATTTGACTGATGTGGCGCCGGTGCACTTATTCATCATCCACCTACGTAATCTCGACAGTCGATTGAGCAAGATATCTGCAACTGATCCCTTAAGTTAAATCGTTGCTACTGATCTAATGCGACGTTGCCGGAATCAAGACATGTCAACGATGACCGTAGTTATCAGGACCTGAACAGAACGGCTGAAATCTCCCTGGTGAACGTGTGCACTGCGTCTCGGTATTGCAACAAGAAACTGTCCAGGAACACCTCCAAGTCGGGCAACGTTCTCGCAATCCATGATGATAGGGCACTTTTCACGGAGATCACCAAGGTTTCTGATGCACTGTTAGAGCACGGGTGGTGTGGCGCTGTACAAAAATGGCAACATCCGATTTTCTCAAGCTAATTTTCAGCTCCGTCTCACAGAACTACGATCCATTTTGGGTGACCAGTACCCGACGAGTTGCTTCCCGGCTGAGGCGCTTCTGTAAAATCTGGAATACTAACGAGTTGTTTGACCAGCTGGTCGGCAACACTTCTGAAATAGGAGTCAGTGAACCCCTTGCTTTCGGACCACGGGTTCATTGCCAAAGTGCAAACGTCCGCATCGAATTCCGGCCACCGACAAATCTGTCAAGCCAGTGGCTTCATTTTATTCACACCCAAATGGCCTAAAAACAGTTGGACCAAATCCGACTTGTTAAATGGAAATGGAATTCAAGTTGGTCACCTCAACAAACGACACCATCGGGTTGGATACTTATATCAATTCACAGTACGAAAAACGGAAGAAAATTCCGCTTCAGTCCGGGTCGTCACCCTTTCTGATCACCGAAATCACCGAACATTAGCATTCTTTTTTCTGTTCCCTTAATTTTGACGGGGACATGAGAGCGGTCGCAGTAATGAAATGGTTTGTGTGCCAGGAAATCCGTGTTCATGACGGTTTTGCCTCCTCGATGCAGGACGTCGTACTTTTATGCAGCTCAGGCAATGATTCATCGTTATATCATAGCAGCCATGGAATGAGAAACGAATTTATCTGCATCAAATGAAAGCTGATTAGTTTGGTGGTCTGTGACAATTGTGAACTTCAGTCCGATCTGCACCTATCGCCACTTTGGACGAGTCGGTGATCCGTGTGGTCGACTCAGACGGCGCGAATGGAGTAAGTATCGGTAGGCGAACGATATTTCGAAGAAGACCACGTGAAATGCTTTTTTCCAAATTTCTTGTTTCACTGCTCTGCATCGGATGAATGGCCTAGAGAAAAACGTTCGGCTCGTGTCAAAGAATTGGGAATGAATCAGAAGTAACCCTGCGCGCATCCAGGAATCGATTGTAAGTTCTCGTGATTTTTCGGTGACTAGTTGACGATCACTGGTTTAGAACTATCCTAATCGGGTTGATATCCGTTTGAATTGACAGAAAAGCCAAAGAAATCTGGTTTGGTGAAACAGAATTTGCGCTTTTTCGATACGTTTTATTCCATAAATCTCATCAGCAGCTGTCACAATCGACTGTAGTGTTCTTTCTTATGGGGAACCGAAATTCAGCTTTCCATCCTGATGTGTCATCATCCCATTGATACCTCGGATCACATTGTCTATTGTGGCCTGAAATATCCTGGATAACACGTGCATACCGAACGGCAAGAAATTGTATTGGTGCATGCTCCATGTATCGTTGATGGTCGGTAATGGTTTAGACTCCGCGTGCAGCGGAATTTAGGAACATGCATCAGCCAGATCAATTTATGAGATACACTTTCTGCCGAGCATGCATTTCTGGCAGTTCAGCGGTTCCATCGTGGTTGCTGTGCGTCTTTTTGAACGTGGATTCAAGAACGGTCG
The DNA here is from genome assembly GCA_948099385.1 of Fasciola hepatica. NCBI lineage: Eukaryota > Metazoa > Platyhelminthes > Trematoda > Plagiorchiida > Fasciolidae > Fasciola > Fasciola hepatica. The sequence goes on along the minus strand of CANUEZ040000193.1, from coordinate 8,163,007 downwards.
GTGGTCACTTCAAATTGGAAGTGTCTGTCCATCACTCATCATCGCCGCCACAATCGGAGTCACCCCAGTTGATGGAGACACACACAATGACACCGTCTTGTTCCATTTGGGATAGCATCTTCAGAACGCCTTCGCTCTGATCATACGGCAACACTGAGTGCTTCAGGAGCTCCGCATCACCACCCACTCTCAACTTCGTTATTCAAGCATTGTACGATCAACTGCTGGAGAACAACCTGATCCACCGGAATGCTGGATGCCTTTCGGAATGTTGACCATTGCTCCAATGTACGCGGGGCCTCAAAAAATTACATCAAGGGACTGTCTATGGAAATCGGGAAGCGTGTCAGGATATATTCACTTTCCAAACGAACCATCAATGTAGTCTCGCGCAACAGTGGAAGTCGACGATGAGTAACACTGTGAATGCGCACATCAGTGTGTTATATGGGTATACTGGGTAGAATCGTGTCGAATACGAATTTCCGAATAATGGACAAGCAGCTCCTGATACTCAACATGAATTGACGTCCCATGCCTCGGTGTAACTGGACTTATCTGTTCACGAATTGGTTGGATTCATTTGGAATCTCTAGTGTGTATGCCGGATTGTCATCACTCTCCGGATACTGAGAGGTGGCATTCATGACAACGCATTTGGACTGGCGCCATGCCTTGAAAGTACGATCATTCTTTCCACAAGAACAACATCCTGCATGACGAAAGCGGTAGGTGGGACTTAGGTGGAGTTCAGTGCACGAGATGCAATTTTCTGTCACTGGTTTCATAGCCTAACTGAGAGACTTGACCATTTTCAAGTTCGGCGTCATTTAAAAGTTTTCAAAACGTGCATAAATAGCAGTCTCACTTTACGAATCTTCGGAGAAGCATGGGATATGGTTGTTTTAATAGGTTGTTGATGCAAATCAAATCGTTGAGAGAGTCAGCTCGGGTAGCTGAGGTTCTGTTTCCACTCCTAGAGTGAACTCAGCAGGTGTGCACCACTAATGACTCCTAACATTTATGGAACAGCGATGCAGTGTTTTATTGGTGAGTTGAGTGTGGATACTGAACGAGGAGTCATTTCGCGAAGCAATACTGTTGGTCCTCTGTTCGGGTCACAATAGATAATATGAAGGAATCGTTGATAAAACCAAGTTGAATCTATTGGTTAATGAATAACGCTGGGGACGTCACTTCGGAGATAATTCGCAAGATCCCTGATAAAAAGTGCATCTACACACACACCGCGTGCGTACTGCCGAGCACATGCACGAACCGTCTTAGCTGATCCTCTCATAGCAGCTAGCAGCGTAGAAGTAAAATAAAGTGAATATAAGAGAAAAAGCGGCAGGTGGTAGGGTACTGTGAGATTTGGAAATCCACTGTTTGCCCTGATGCTGATAGAAGCTTTAGTCGCAAAACGTCCGCTATTATGAACAAAGTGTTTAAAGCCCAGGGATCCTCTGGATGTTTCTAGTTCTTTGCATCTTAGTTTGTTGCAATTCATCGCAAAATCCAGGTTCTCATCTCATACTGTTGAAATAAACTCAAGGAATTGTCGGAATTTAGATGAAAATTTAGAGTTTTGAGTAGTTCCATGCTCCGAATGGAATGTTGGACTCGACACAAACATTTGAGGCTACATGCTCTTACCACGTGATGACCATTACATACAAAGTCTTCTCGGGGAATTTCCTCTCCGTGAGCATGAACACTTCAACAAATGTACTATTTCTTATATGTCGTTTGTCCACAAACATGTGAGAACATGAATCTCAAACAGCAAAATAAGTGTCATAAATTTACCGGCAAACTTTCACCATAATTGAAAGCAGTGACTGTCCTCCAAAATTCTGAATAGAAAAAGGAGTCAAAAACAGTTTTTCACACTGCATCCTGGACAGTTGCCCTGCATCTGTAAACGAGTATACTGCGGTCAGTGTGATTTTTTTATTGCCAGTGAGCAACTGTTGACACCGAGATAAGACTGAGGTCAGTATTAAGGGATAGGAACCAACAATAATGAGAGGGGAATAAATTGTGTCACCAACGTGGAACAAAACTGTTAAGACATTCACGCCGTTTGCACAAATTCGGTTTATACTCAGGAATGGAAAAGGCCTCAGCCTATGTGAATAATCTCGTGTTTGTAATGTTGCACATGAATTTACGCTAGTTGTATGGACTTACATGCATGCGGCACAATTTTTGGTCTGATTACATTTGATTTCGTAGATGTCATCATTGGTGTGAACTTGCCATCCGTCATCTATTGAGGTCATACCGGAATTTGATCATTTATTTGGTGACGTATTCGTCCCCCATTTCTGTCTATGCAAACTGGTGAACATGCACATGTGATTCAATAGATAAATTTGGATTGGGTACGAGGAGGGAGCAGCTGTTTCACTGACGGTGTTGGTATCCGACTGGTTGTGAATATGCTGACCATATTATCTGCGTCGCTTATGTGTTTGATGGCAGATTTCAGGCGCTTGAGGATTAGTTGGATGATTTTGTCACCTTTGAATGGTAAATGTTAGAAAACTGCAAAATTCTGAGCACCTTGGCGGCAACCGCTCAGAAGGGTAATCATCTGTGCGGGAATCTTGCCTGTTCGACGTCTGCTCGTGGCGCTGGACTTTGCGGTGTCAAAAAGCAATTCGAATATTCTATTATATAGGATTCAGTTTCTTCGTGCAAAAATTAACTTCTGTGAATTATATATATCAAGAAAGGGCACGTCATTGTTTTCTACTCAGCGATGAATCATTTTCATATCTGGTTAGGCGATCGAATAACCCAATTTTTTGGCTGTTTTCAGTTTCCAGTTTGTTCAACTGCTAACCTCGCAGATCTCTACTCTGATTTCGGCTACTAATTTCTAGTATCATCGAGCAGAGGGCAACAAGAAAATGAGCTTAAAATGAAAAAAGGCCAAAATCACAAAGTAATCAACGGAAATCACGAAGTCAAAGAAAGAGTCCGAATACAACTATACCACTTGATGCGTCATCAAGCATTGTCACCTAATGTCCCCAACTATTTGGTAGACGGGTCACGTGTCTAACACGTCTTGTTTGGCCCAGCCCACTGGTCAATGTTTCCATGCATTTTGCCATGTCGTGGACTGACAATCTCGACCTACCTTCGAAGCATTACTCGAATCAGTGAACAGCATACGCCGAGAAGTCTGTCGGTGGGCATGTGTAACATATATTGCAGCCACTTTGATCCACTTGAATGCAATACTTGATCCAAAAGTTGACCTCTGGTTCCAAGCACTAGTGAAGTTAGACTTAAGTAAATAGCAGTAGCTCAGAAAAACCGAGCCTAAAATATCGAATCTAAAGAACTCTGGTGTCGATGAGTTCTTGAGTAAAGATCCGACTTGGCTGGAGCACAACATCTACATTTGCCTCCGTTATAAAACATAACCCCTTTCCTAACGTGGAATTCCAGCTTACACAGGAACATAGAAATCGGGAATTCAAAATGTTACAGAACTTTCCAACGTGCATTGCTTTGATGAAAGAAAGTTCTTGTAGTTAATTCCGCAGAGGTGAACAGTGCAAATTCAATTGGTGAACATCACTGTAACTATTACCATAAGGTGATTGCGGTTAAAAAAACCGGTTTGGGAAGTCGAAAGCGAGAAAAGTTCGTTTCTTTGTTTTCTAATTCCCGACTTTTGAAGTTCATTAAGGGAACTGCTGAGAATAATCAACGAGAGACAATAATTCAGCTTTGAACTTAATGTGAGAAACACGTTCGTTTTCTGATTGACGCAGGTTTAGGATGCTTATTAGGAGTGCATTAGTTATTACACTTTCAGTTTGTCTTATCTGCCTTCACTAACATGTATTCATGCGAACCGCTTAATCACTGCATCGCGATCTTGCTAACTATGCCTGTACATGAATCCAGGGCTGTCATATTCGATGAAATACATTTTATACCGCTTCATAATTCCGTGACTCATAAAATTTTATGATAGCAGCGCGTTTATTATTTTCAATATATAATATCACGAAGAATGACGATAGCACACCTTGTCATCAAGCAGAATAAAAGCAATCTGTCTACCCATGAATTGAATTTATAAGTGGCAGTGGAGCAGATATGGTAAACGGGTGACATCAATCGCCCGTTACACATATCCGAAAACTGAAAGATGTACTACGTTGCTGGAATCCAAGTTTTGTTCATCTCTCGATTATTTCTCATTTTACGAGTGAAAGGCAGAATATCCGTGCATTCCAGCTCTCAGTGTGGGGCAGGTGACGAAGGCCGAACCACAGAAAGACCGTATCAACGCACACAGACGTATCACCCGAGTTGGTAAAATAAACGTCTGGTGAAAAACAGACAAACGACATTTACCATCTCTTCCAGTGAATCGGATCATTGGATGAATACTAATGGAGTCCCTCTTCTCAAATAAACTGTCGAAGTGAGAGCAACAAGAATTGCCAAAGGCCAGATCTCGGCAACCGCCGATTGAGTCTCAATCCGCACGAAACAACACCACAATATGTGCTCAGAATCAACATTTCAGATCTCTGAATGTATCCTGGTTACCCACAAAAATAATGTGACGAAATCACTGACAGCAAACAATTGATAGTTATCAACACAATATCTGTCGTAACGCTGATAACACCGCTACTGTATGGACACGAATTTGTCAATTGCTGTAATCAAGATTATCGACTATCTTTCTGAATTTCTATCATCCAGTGTGCAAAATCCATAAAACGTGTGATATGTTAGCACAAATGGGACGGTGACAACTAGTTGTTTTGATACCGACTGTTCTGATGTCTCAATCATGTGTCCTCACTCAACCGTATTTGTCAAATCAGATGAATATTCATTAGTTGCAGGAAAATATTGTTCAAATACAATCTAGAACCAAAACAAACAGGTCAATACGACACTGGTAACCATCACCTCAAGTTCAATTTCACATATGAACAACGAGCCTCTTAATTATCTTCTAACCTGGCATAACTGGAAAATAATAAACATATGCAAATCTTTTAATAAAAGCTCATTTCATCAAATTATAAATTGGGAAAAACGTTTGACGATCATTACTCGCATTCCATGAACGATGTAGGATCGTTTTGTAACTTGCCCGTCTTCTGCGGTTAGGCAACTTTCAGGGCGCGTCTGACGCATGAAGCATCACCAAAATCACATCGCCACTAACACTACCACCAATCAATTACGATGCTCGCGTAAAACTGGTCGACAATTTCAAATATCGTTGAGTCAAATGGTGAAAGTCAACAACCTGATATCTACCTGCACAGCCTGAGCACACATGACCTTGTTCATGTGAGATTTGCTGCGACAGCGAAATGAGTAATCACGTTGAGTGAATCAAGTCTATGGGTTTGGAAACATGGTTGAATCACGTGATGGTTTCGAGTTGAGGCAGTCACCATTCTTTCATCTATTGATGATGCAATCGTGTTGAGTTTAATTCTCAAGTCACACTCGAATGTGTTGAGTCGTTGTATGACGTAACTAAGATTCGGTACGGCCAGTGTAGGTAGCTGAGATCCAATATTTCACTTGGAATGTGCAGCTGAACTTGATGTGAATAGACGGTGTATCCTTTCTTATAGGCGTGTGATCGGGGAATTACGTGAACACAATTACCGGTTCGGCAATACAGTAGATACGCCTGAACTTAGCTTCATAAGTTTATTGGTTAGGTTTATTATATCATCTCGTTTGTGTGGAATTTCAAAAATTCATTTCCAGTTTCAGCGGACGATCAATCTTTATCAGCTTCAGACGATGATACTTTGCCAGGAATAATGCTGGATACGCAGTTGATATCAGCGTTTCACTAGTCCCATTGATTTCTCCATCCAGTGTATCTGTCGTCAAAATTATCTCTATGTGGAGAAACAATGATTGCACTGTGTTTTTCTTGTACTTCTCTGGAACAATTTTAGTGCAGTGTAGAGAGTTCATCGGTCAGGTTTATTCCGGAAGACAGATCGTTTAAATGAACCATTTTCTCAATATTCACTGGGGATAGATAAGGTCATATTTGAACAAAGATTATTGTAGATGGTCAACTGCCTTTCAGGACTTGACTGGATTTCGTAACCTTGTGAACCATTTTATCAGTTACTATTTGGTAGAGATTTGATCATTGATATAACTACTCGTTCTGTTATCTGTATTTCCCGTATTTTTGACACAGCCAGCGATTTTAAAAGAAACGTTTGACTGAAGTTATCAGAACTGCCGTTGAGAGTTTCCATCAGAGAAAATGAGAAAAATGTGGTCATATTGTGTCAATAAAGCTTCGTGGGTGAATAAAATAGTAATGAAGGAATAAACCTGTTTAGGGTAAATACTGATCTACATCGTCTACTCGGTTCACTTCCACCATGTTCGCTACCCGATGTCTGAATTCTGTCACGATAACAAAATGAGCTTTTGGGTGAATAAAATCGCCCGAAGGAACCAAGATAGATTAGGCTGATGGGAATCGATGTTTGGAAGGAATGAAAAGTAGTTTATGATGGCCTAAAGCACACAGCTTTAGGAAGTCCCATTTCTGAAAATGTATATGTGCTGTCTGGTGGGCAAATCGGACTTGCATTTATGGGGGATTCGAGGTTATTCGGAAAAACCCCTTCATCATATTGGTGCATCTATTCCGTTTTTCGTCTCCACGTTTACTGACATTGAAGCCATTCCCTGGTTGCTCTTCAAAACCATTATCATGACGATATCAAAGTAGCAGTTTCAGAATTCCGACCTACCCGGTGCAATAACGTGCTTCAAATCAGATTAGTCGGAATTTATTTGACATGGGGATAGATGTGGTTTGGTTCTATTTGGTACAGGACTGTTCCCAAAAGATACGTGTGTGGGATATGCCATACGTTTTATACTACAAGGTTCTTGCCTATTCGAAAGTATTAGTAGACTATTTTCATGTGTTCGTACATGCTTGTGAGTAATTGACCGATGAGGGCTAGTATGTACTCAAAAAACTATGTATTCTGAAGACAGATTGCATTTTGTGTTGATGCAATTATTCCTCATGCAAACATGAAGCGATATTCAGTAAAGCTCAGTTCAGTTCAGTTCAGCTGTCCTCAGCTTAGTTTAGTTTAGTTCAGTTTGTTTCAAACACCTATTATTCACGAAGTGTTTATGGTAGTTCTCGTTTCTATCTCACAACTGGAATCTCAACTGGAAATCAAACAACCAATGGTACAAAAAATATAGGGAGATAACTACGAACAATTCTATCCAACAGATGAATAATGCATTTGCAAAAGAGCCAATCAAATGCATTTAACCCCTATGCGGAACCACACCCAGGAAGTCTACAACAATACACATGGCATTTCCATACCTTTATTTCATATCATGTCATGGACTGGCCGATTTCATTGATCTCTTCTACCAACTACCTCCCTTATCGAAAAGCTCGCTCCAAGTTGTCCTATCCAGTGATACGTAGAACACTTTTTCATCTAGAAGTTTGTTCTGTGCTCCCAATACACTGCACCAATCCTCAGTAATACAAACACAATATTCACGCCGCATTCTAGACCAGTGCCTGAATTACCAATCCACTCTTTGAATTGATCCCTATGATCTTATTATCACACTAAATGAAACAGTGCGCAACGATATTTTCGGCCAATTAAATTGATGATGTTACATGCTTATCATATAAGCCCAGAAACAAGACCAAATATGTACAGACATCTACGAAGAGAGATACGTTATGTTATTCCTGAGAAGAATTCTGCCAATCAGTTAATTGAGTACGTGGACAGATAACGGATTCGGATTTCTTGAGAAGGGTTTTTTGCTGTGAACCATAAAATGTTGGTGTGTGATCGACGAAGGCAGGCCTGATAAATTTTCGCGAATCACTGAGGGATTCTGTAATGAAATGGACTTCTGCGCTTCTTCCTCGTACGTGAACCGCCAGGATTTATATGCAAATTGGTATTCGTCATTTAGACTTCTGACAGGGTTTTGAAGGCCATGCAGTATATCAGGCCCAAACAATTTCAACTCCGACGGGAAAAGTGTAACTGTGTGAACTTTCTTGGATCCTTTGGGTTACTGGACCCTTTTGGTGTGAGAATGATTGTGACTGATCAAATTAATCAAAACCTCCGACTGAGGTCTAGCCCCATGCTTGAGTACTGTACAAGTAAAACCGTCCGAACGAGACGTTTTGGTGAAGTTGGTGAACCAAAGAGGCTTGATAAGCTTGCTGCTTGGGAAGTTCCTGAATTCCGAATTGTTACCTTGTTATAAATTTGGGAAACGGTTTGTCGGATAGTGATCATGAAACGGTATAACCCTTTTACGCATGAGAATTGTTGATAACAATAACAATCTTTGGTAAAGGAATTAAAAGTATATGGATTGGAAATATAAAACCAGTCAAAAGTGGAATGGTTTCACCTTATTTGGATGTAAATTGCAATATAGCCTACTGATAGCTCCACCCACATTGCTCCTCTTTTCCGTGCCATAATAAATCGAATAACCAGCGGAAGCATATTGGTTCTCATTTAAATGTGAAGCGTTCGTTCCATTCTGTTCTATTTCAAGAAACTCGGTTGTACAAATGTGTTGGTTTCATGTGATCTTGCCAAACGAGTGGTCCTGTGCTTCGATAGTGATTCCCTGTGGAACTGACTTTCGTACAAATCCATTAGAACGAATGTAAATTCACATCTCATGGTTCCTCTTGACCAAGTAGATACTGGCGTATCAACACTCCAATAAAACTTATTCACTTCATTTTATTTGTATGAATTCCGTAGGAAATGATCTGACTATTTCTCGTGTAAAATAACCACGAAATGATAGCCCATGCTCCAATGATTTGCATTGTAAGGAACAGCTCTTTTCCGTGCCAACACTCTGCCGATTGTGATCGATCACTTGGATGTTCATCTCGTTCACCAGCCACAAACCTGGTACCGCGGGTTGCGGTCATTTTCCGTCTGTCGAGTATAACTTCCAACTTATTGTTTCGTATTCGTATTAGGATTAGCAGATTGCGCGGCAGATGCAATATGGAAGCATAATCACTGACTAAGCCGCATAATATACCACTGGATGACCTCAAATGTTAAACAAACTTTGGGAGACGTTCGAGCAAGGCTTGTGAACGTTTCTTTATTCCTGCCCATAGAAATCATCTCAATCAAACAAATAGAGAAGATGCTAGCCGATGGACAGATGCGACAATGTATTCTATATAACGTGGTACTGAAACAGTACCGATACGAGAAATACACGAAATGCAAACGATCGCTATAAAAATGAAAACCATGTGCATACGCAGATACATGCTTTTGAGTGCACAGACGAAACGGTGTATGTACTCACCGATTATTCGCCAAACAAATGCACATTATTTTATTGATCCATTTTGTAAAACGTGCCCGTAGATCACGTGCATTTCCATTCACCTAAAAGCACTTAGTTAACGAGTATTCAAAATCATCTAACCTTTATGTTGTAACAATAAGGTAGTGTTGACGGCTAAATCCAAATCGAAAACTATCATGAAAATAACCAGAGGTTTATGCTACCGGCTATCTTCTCATGACTTTCATTAGTTAGAAAATAATGGTAATATTAGTTCAGAGAACTCCCAAAATCATGTTCTTTATGCATACGTTTGTTGAAACATGCCGATTGTATAGAAAAGTCTGATTTCACGTTCAGCCGTTCACATACACGGGATTTCTACTTCCTCACCATGAGCTGTATTTAACGAGTGTAATTCTGCATATCTCTGTACTTGTGTAGCTTTTTAGTCCAACTGAATAGTTACCTTCAGTTGACACTCCCTCACGGTCAACCACCCTACCTGTCATAAAAACATCCCACAACTGGTTAACCGTGGTCTGGACAAAAAGCCAGCGTAGACACAAAACAACTCCCACTCAGCCATAAACAAAATATCAGTTCTTCAATACCAGTTCGCTTACCAGGTGGCATCACAGCAGTCAGTTTTAGAATCCGATCTCTTTTGGTTGATGCTATTGTTTTCGCAGCACACAGCACAATAAATCATAATTTCTTGCTATTTTTTACTACACCTCGCTGAGAATCCAATCTCTTGGAGCAAAACGGGGATCTTGGAGTCATTGATTCGCACAACGTGAAGCTTAGAGCAGTTACAAATGATCACACTGCTTAAAACATTTACCACATGCCTCAATTGTCAATTGATCTGCATGATTTATTTACTGCCTACTGGTTGTGATACACCTACATATAATCAAGTAACTGTATGTGACTAGTTACAACAGCTGCCTTCATTATGTCACTTGAAAAAAGTAGAATATTATCACATTATATGTCCACACGCTATCCAGAAATCATGGTTTGAATCACACTTAACTGTCGAATGTGGTGCAAATCTTATCATATCTCACTCAAATTGAGCGTGATAGAGATCGAATGCATAGAAAGCCTCTTCCTCTAAGATCATTCCAACTTCATATCTCTGGTATTTCTTATGTTTTACTAGATACTCCCGCTGATGATATCAATCAGTTAATTGGCAGCGTTCCCAACTATTTCAATACAGGTGGTAATCAGTCCTTGTGCAGAATGGCAGCTAATTTCTGTAGACTTGACTTATCCTTTCTAATCACCATGCGTCTTATTGAGTCTTGTCCACTTTCTTACTGCTTCGATGCCCCTTTGCATCCAGTATTAGTAAATCTTTGAAGTATTTTCGCAGTATTTCCACGTGCTTCTGTTGGAGTTTCTGATCACTGTATTACACTTATTGTTACAAAATTTTGTGTGCTAAGGAAAGGCCTTCACCAACTTTCTACAGTCATCGCGCACTGTCTGCAAACGAATTTGCACCATGGAAAATTTCAAAAAAGCTTGGGACATTTGCCACCTTCACTGATTTTCCTAATTTTTACACGAGGCTTTCTCGTTCTGTGAGCACCTAACCGATACCCAAACCTTCATGATTTGTGTTGCCCCATGGACATCTTTTATGTTCAACACAATACGTTTCCCTCTCCCGTGGGTTTCGGGGCAAGGCACAAACATCTGACTGGCATCAAGCCGTAAAAGGCTATTCACACTCATCAAGACTGAAATAAGACATCTGAATAACCTGTAAGGATACACAGTGTTGGGTCTCGTGAAATGCTGTGAGATGTGAAACGCCATTTATCTGTTGTGCTTTGCCAGGCTCAATGTGCGGCTATGCATCGTAGATTCTAATCACCTGTTCACTGGTAAATCCGACAAATCCTCACTTCCTCAAATATATCCGGAATCCCATGAACTGAACACTGTCACACTTGTCTCTGTTCCGACTGTTCAATAACAAACCTAGTGCAGTGAATCTGATAGCCTCGACTAAATAACACCAATGTTGCTAATGGCTTGCTCTTCCGAAATCATATCTCATCTCGTCTTATTGATTCTGAGGTGATTGCCAATCGTCGGATATTTATACGCACTCAACCTGTATCAAGGAAAGCATCCGAGAAATACCGTCACATAGATTGAACATTTGCATTGCTGAAAGTAAGTAAGAATGCACTCATCCATTGCATAAATCTCCAAGTTCACCCTCGTGACCTGACACAATTTCCCTATATACCTTGTTTGTCAACACGTGATGCAAATGCATCCATTGCTAATTCATCAGCTTTTACGCGTGATCACGATGGCTGTACTGTGAGGCTACGTTTTCTTAACTACGGACGTGCATTTGGTTCCCCCAATCGCGGTATTCTGCTGTATGTTCTACGTGTTAATGCGGTTGACTACTTTAATTGGAAATACCCTTGTAATTACTTTTCCAATAGCATACAGTTTATTCCTTATTTGCATTGTCACTGTAATTGGAACGAAAGACTGAATTTTCCTCAAAACAGTCTGAATGAGCTTGTCCGCTTGTCTGCTCCCCGTTCTCTTTTCCTTAACATCCTTAAGTGCGTTGATTTGACGTTCAAACTTCAATTTGGATCTCCCTCCCATTCTGTTCTCAATAACATCCCATACCTTTTCGCTGATAACCAAAATCTACTTAACGCTTCTACCGCCTAATTTCCATCTTACCACCGAACCTCAAAAATTGCTACCCTCTGTTGCGTCAACGATAGATATATTCTCACTGAATACATCATTAGCATGCATTTTGAATTGTGTGACAAATTCACAGGTCACCATCAAACACAAATCATTGTCTTCCACACTCTCTAGAGCCGCATCTTTCACTTTCATTGGCTCGAAATCTAAAATCCATCCATCACACACGTTTACATGTGGAAATATCCTCAGCCCTCACCATGTCCACTTTCTCGTAGACCACGACGCAATAATGAACGATCTAGTTATTCGGCCTCGACAATAATCTAAGTGTATTAACTGCTTGATTTTAACTCCACGAATCCCTCTGGACCTTTCAATAATAGCTTGTATTCGTTTCTTCCAGATTACTACGTAAGTCGCACATGTATTGAAAATTCACCCTAATTCGGTTGTATTAGGACGATCATTGTCTTGATTTACTGACCGCGTGGCCTGAATCTGAGATAAGACAGTTATTACCACTCTGAACGATAATTAAAGAAGAACAAAACTGTCACCATGTTTATTGTTTGGAATGAATACAGGTTATAAATCATTCCGCAAATAGATCAAATTTGCTAAGTGTGAACTACAAAGAATTTCTTGTTTGCTGCTGCTGTACCGGGTTGGCACTAAATAAAATATGTTATCAGTAGATTAGTTTTCGACTGGGGCATTTCCATATCATGAGATGAAAAGATAACGCAAAATTGTTAACGCTATTTACAACGACATTCCTCACAGGAATACTCATCAGTAGGCAAAATATCAATACATCCATGTCGGTATCTGGCATTTGGCCTTTTGTCTTGGCCTTAGATTCTGCACACTGACAAAATTCTCGCCTGTGAAATGTATTGTATTATCAAGTTCACTGAGAGGTCACATTAGCATATAGTCCATTACTCGAATGTCCAAAATGACTAAGTCTTGTTCAAAATTTATGTTTCCAATTGTCCAGATTGCCTCCCGACGGCCTGATCACAAGGAATTAAAAAGTCAGCGTCATCAATACCATTTCCCTCAGAATACAATGGACAAATTAAACGTACTCACTGGAGTAGATAAATGGGTGGGTTAACAATTTGAACATTTTCAGAGGTAATGAGGCAGTGGCATCTCCGTTGTACAGAAACATCAACATCCTATATTTTTGGAATTTCCGTGGTGATAAAGAGATTCGGGGTATTCATTTGCATGATCCGTTAATTGGCTGTCGCATAGCCCACCAAATATTGCCCTTCCCCATCCAAGCTCTACAGTGAGGACCAGAACACACTGTGGTAGATTTTCCTAATAATCCCAGGATTTTCTCGAACTCTCTTTTTTCATGAAACCAATTTAATAGAAAAAAAGGTACTTTAAAATCAATACCAATTTCCTTCTTTCTGATGGCACTTGTCGTCGCGCTTTTCGACAAGAAGGCCTTTTCTATCGGCTAGATAAACCAAACTGCCACAGGCGGCGCAGAGCTTTCACTCAACAATTCTGAGGTCAGAGGTTCTAATCCTCGAACGACGAAATTTTTCGTGGTAGGAAGAAATCCATTGTGACTCATCTGGTGACCAAATCTGACGTATCGGGCCTTTCGCTGTCCCCCACTTCATGCCGAACAGTCTGGTTTCCGGCTATCTCTAATAGTGCAGTTGCCTTTGGTGGCTCTGTGACCTTATATCGCTTACACTGCATTTATGAACAAGCTCGTGTTTTCCTCAAGAAGAGCCAGAATATTTCCTGATAAATCGAAACCAATGATCTCCGCATTGTGACTGCGCCAATTCGACTGTAGGATCGGCCAAGGGAAGAACACGATACGGCTGTTGAGCATAGTAGTAATTTTTGTTCCTGAAATGGGACTGGTATACTGATTTTGAGTTGGTTTTGCTCTACATGCTCGCAGATGAAATGAATGGCCTCCCTAAAGAGAAAATCCGTGAACAGTGATTGGATATCAAATGAAGCCGTGTGTTTCCCTTTCACAATTATCTGGCCCAAAGATCTCTACTATTTCGAAACTTTCTTTGATAGTGTCTCTGGTCATTGGATCATCAACTATCTCAAACAACTTCAACACCCATTTTGCCAATTCGTGCCGTGTTGAATTAATCATTGATGGTATTTGTCTAAGTGAAACTTCTGGTTTGTGTAGTTTCGGTGGATCACACAGTTGTGGATTTTGAGTTCCATTTGGTTTCAGATATTCAGCTGTTGTCTCACAGGTAAAATGTCTTTCTAGTAGAAAATGTGCTTCTGCCGATATTTCTTGTTCTAGTTCATCAGGTTCATCGCAGTTATGTTGGCGCACAAACGTGCTGGTATAGTCAAGAACGGTCTTCATTTTCTCATATTCACCCCAATGAATCAGAACGGGTCCGGATTCACTGTCGGGGCGTTAAATGATCAAGCCATATTGCAACTGTAGATTTTCAATGATAAAAATGCACTCAGGTGTGGTGAGTGATTGATGTTTGGACGATGTTACCACTTACTGTGGTTCGAAGTCAACCAGCTCCGCTTGGAACCAAGTCTGCGCATCATTTCAAGTGGGTTTGAATAGTTTTAGTCATTCGAATAAATATTCGAATTTTGCTTGTGTCTGGTTATGGTCCAGTTGGGTATTTATGGATTCGATGTGACTGTGGACATGTTTACCTTTTCACGGTGGGAAAACCCCAAGTGGCACCGTGCAAATTTCTCACCATGCCGCGACCTGGATTAGTTGAGGCTGTTCTTGGAACACGGTGTTGAACGACAATACTCACGAGATACAAATGCATATAGATCGTCTTGTTCCATAGACGAATCCCACCATTGTTTTGCAGTGAATAAATAAAGCCAGTGCCATTCGTTTCCATTTGTTGTGGCCAACCGAATTGCTCTCATAGGGAACTGTACATCACACTGTAGGTGGTGATATGTTCCGATCGATGGGAATCCAGCGGACATTCATGGAGAAACCACCCTTTGTAAAAGGTATACGAAGTGGTGATTTAAGGTGCAGTATTTGGTCTGAGCCAGTTGGAAAGAATGAGTACAAGGGTACTCACCAACATTGCAATCGTGCCGCATTTTGCTTCCTGGTGGAAACAGTCATAGGGGATCCAGTTAAAAGGCGTTATCGACGAACTAATTCGTGGTGCCGATGTACACGTTGGTCAAGTGGCGGTCCGTACCAGTGGTGAAAATTGCTGTCGAGATGTTCGATCGGTTGACTTACGGGAAGTAGTCGAATACAATAAATAGAATGAAAATAAGTAGTTTTCTTGATGTAATGTGAGCTCTGCCTCCGACTGGAAACAGCTTTCTTAGTTAGTCGCAAATAACTTCGAGGTATATTTTGGGCAGGTGTTCAAATTGTTTGTGGTTGTTGGCCGGGCAATCAAAACATACAGTGTCAAAGAACTTCCCCGACTTGAGCCAGGCAAATCGTCAGTCGTCGAATCATGTTGTGGTAAACTGCCTCCTGCATTGATGTTGGAATCGTACCGCATACAAATTTGATCCGATTTTCCAACTCATCCAGGTTCTCGGCCTTGTGGTCCCCAACTTATCTTTCAACATATCCACCCAAGAAATATTCCATTGGAGCATAATTCGCAGGTCCTGGAGACCACGGTATACGTCCTTTTTCGTCCGATCCAATGCGAAGGGGACTTCCAGTCGAGCCACTGGGCTTAGTCCCTAGAAAACATAGTTTTGTAGCGAGATCAACCTTTGTTCATTTGCTCACCGCACCAAATTATCCGAAGGCTTGTTGCCCATTCCGATATCCAGTTGACCGTTGCATGTTGGGCTGCATTCAATCGGTCGCAATCCAGCTCAAATTTTTCTAATGATCTATCATTTCCACGCACCACTGAACTATCCAGATTTGAATTTCCTGAATGCATCGGGGAAATTCAGACACCGACCTTCAACGATATTCTAACGTCATTTGTTTGCAAGAGTTGCTTTGCTTCACAGTTACAGTCTCATGTTGATGGTGTTTCGAGTCAATTTTGTCCTTTAATCCAGATACAATGTCATACTAATCAGAGCATGGCCTTATCTTTCGAATTGGAAAACTCAAGCAATTCCTTTCTGTAAGTCGCTCATGTATTGAAAATTCACCGTAAATTGGGTGTATTAGGGCGATCATTGACTTGATTTACTGACCATATGGCCTGAACCTGAGATAAGGCAGTTAGTACCACTCTGCACGATAAGTAAAGAAGAGCTAAACTGTCCTCTTATTCTTCTCCTGCTTGAGTGACACAAGTGATCAGAATTTGCGAACCATTCGGAATCCTTCGAACAGCGTTTCTACGGTTTGGAATGAATACAGGTTATAAATCATTCCGCAAATGGATCAAATGTGCTGCGTAGGAACTAACAAGAGATTTTGTTGCTGCTTCTGTACTGGGTTGGCCATGATCGAAATATTTTATTAGTGAAGCAAGGCTTAGCTGGAGTAGATAAGTTTTGCGACTGGGGCATTTCCATCTCATAAGGTGAACAGATAACGGATAAGGTGTCGCCTTGCATTCAGAAGGTGCCACAGGTCTTCAATAACCTCCCTCATCGATGATGCTTGCAAGATATCCTAAAGTTCATCAACGGTCGAGTATGCACTGTCACAGGTAATTTCGTTCTTTTTTATAGTTCAGAATAACGACCGTTGGGGTATATGGTAAACTGACATTGTCGGTGTTTGATCATCAATCCCTCCGTTCCATTGGTAGAATATGTTGAGAACACCGTGTCAGCAATACGGTGGTTTGGTTTAGGTTGTTGTTAACCAGTGTTCAGTCACTGAAACACGTACCAAATCTGAGCAGTTTCCTTTCAGTAACGCCACAAAATCAATGAAGCCGCACTTCCACTGTCGTGTATTTATGAAATACACTGATTTCAGTTGTGTTTGTTGGAAGTCGCGAAAACAGTGAGAACAGTGTGAAGTTTCTTTTATTGTGTCTTTTCCGTTTCTCTCGAGGAATAATCCCTGGTAGATTTGAAAACACTGAGCTCAAATTATTGCGCTCGAGCCAAGTGGCTTACGCGTTTTCATCCTCGAGGGAGATAATACTGTCGGTGTACAGGAAACGATTGCCATGCTCCCAGTTTATTAGGCGAACAGCATGAATGGTCTTGTAGATTGAATACTGTTGCGGTGTTCAAGACATTTGGATTAGCCAATATACTGTTGACGGAAGACATCAAGCAAAAGCAGATGTTAAATATGTCTTGTTACTTCGTGCTCATTTTCACGGAGATAAAAGAAGAAAATGCTGATGATGACGATCATAAAACCGATATTGACGACGAAGTGAACAATGCGATGGACAAAGACGTGTTCGACTTTGTGCTCGTCCTGCGTTCAACCTTCTAAAGTACAAAGAATAATATTTTCGAAGTTCCTTGAAGGCACATTTGATTCATTTGCCGAAATACTGGTAGTGAGCACTTTATTTAAAAATATTTTCATGGAATTGCTAATATTTCCTAACCTTTCATTATATATTACACACTTGTTCGTGGAACGACGATCGAAACGGGAAAAGAGTGGTTACATATTCGCACAAGGACCTGATTGCATGTCCAATTTGCCACAATTGAGTATTGTCTGTTTATTTCTGATCGCTTCATATATATATAAATATATATATATATATATATATATATATATATATATATATATATATATATATATATATATGATATACTGACGCTCACATTCATTTCTATGAATAAAGGATAAAATCGAGGCTGCAATTGTAGGCGCTCATATTGAACGTAAGTAGTATGTAGTGAACCAGACACGAATAACCATGATGAATCTTAGTTGTGATTCGTTTGTGGGCTCTTCAGTGAAAAGTATCCATTCATATTCCAGACGATCGAAATTAGATCCTATTGAGTATGGAATATGAGTGTGCAAGTATGAAAACGAGTGGGCAGAGGAGTACCGGGTACGCATACCTGATGAGAACCAACAGCCGCAAAATCGGTCTTGTGCTTCCAGGAGAATTTCGTCCACACGCTTACATACTACTTTGTATCAACATATATATATATATATATATATATATATATATATATATATATATATATATTCTTTCATCCCACTTAAAGAAGAGCATCATATGGTAACTGGCATTGTCTGCCAGTACCCAAATCTGTCCTGCCATGGCTTGCATCTGTAATATTGTGTGTTTATCTGTACTCACGCGTGCATGCAATCGAGTGAATCCGATGAGAGCAACTGGATGTTTTAGTCGAAAAAGGCGAGGTATCAACAGTTCGTCCGATGTATTTCATTGCCTAGGTAATGGGAATTAAAATTGGCACAGTTTTGTTTGCGGCTATCAATAAGAGACACAAAGCGATAAGTTTGAAGAAGAGATTCTACATGCAATCTTTCAAGCTCTAACACATCTTTATGGTAAGGACTCGCTCGAGCTAAGAAATTCAGTAGTTTATTTAAATGTGTATTTCCTATAGTCTGACCATAGTGTACAAATTATTCAAGGAAGATCAAATATCCCGAGAAATAGGGTAACGAGCACAAGCAGGCAGGCAAGGGGCAAACAAATATACGCGACTTTATTAAGAGAGGCATGCACACTAGCTGGAGAAGACACGTTTCTGAGCCGCTAGTCGAACGTCTACTGTAGTGTGCCTTCTGGTTTGAGAGTGAACCAACTGAATGGTTTATCAAATGCGATGACGGCCGCGAATGATGGAACTTTCCATCGAGTTTCAAGCGAAAGTCACGGTTGGCGTCACTGGTGCTGAAAATCTCACCGGTGACAAAACCACTGGGTTCACGAAAGCTGGGGATATGATGCGGTTCTTCGTAGAAGCTGGGGAACAAGGGGCTTCAGGATGACTATGAGCTACTATGACAACCCTAAGAAAATTGAATCGATCGAAAAAAAGACAATGAAGATAATAATAATCACAGTTGACATGCGGGCATTGGTATTCAAATACCGATAATCTTCTTACAGCGGCAGCGTTCGTCCGACCTCATAGATGAACAGATTTTGTATCAAAGCCACAGATGACTCAGATTGGCAAACGCCAAAAGAATTTTCTATATGCACAATGACATTTCAACCGATATCTTTTCTCCGAGTAAAATACAGCTGCCCTGAAAACAACCTATCAACCATATCTACGGTTCTCCAGATCTTGAACGGTTTAGAGTTGGACCAACCCAATCCTGCAACAGCATCCTGAAAAACGCATACCAAACATTGGTACACAGTTATTCATGCTGCTCATAAAAGCTTGCAACTGACCTGGATCTTCATAAAGGAGAACGATGTCACTCGCATATTGAAGGTCTAACATCTTTCCACGTTTGATACCACTATCATCACTTGAAAGAAGTGCTGTATCTAGGGCCGTATCAATCACGAAGGTGAAGAGAAAGGGAGAGGGGTGTACTCTCGATGAACACCAATTCTCGTGGTGAAGGAGAACTGTAAAACTTAACACGACCTAGGCTGTTCACATAAAAGGGGCTTTTTTGGTGGAACGGAATTTCTCTGGTACACCCTTCAACAAGACGCAAAGTCAGAGACCTTTGTGGTCAACTGAGTTTAGGACAATTTAGAGATCAACAAGAAGGAGTCTATTTGACCTACTAAGTGTGTGCCTGTGTTCGAAAATTTGTCGGAGAGTGAAGATATGATCAACACAACAGAGATCAAGTCCAAACCCATCTTGATGCTCTCAAGGGCACTGTTCTCGAGTGGTTGATGAAGAGTGGGGAATGCTAAATGCAAGTATTACAGATGTGATGCTAACCAAACTCACTCACGGGTGGTTACCACAAGAAGAATCACCATCCTTCCTGTTAATTAGCCCAATGACAAATTCAATCCAACTCTTTGAAATTTGTTCCCTGTGACCTTCCGAATCGACTCCAATACCAATTATGATCCATCATCCTCGAAACTAGACGGGGGCAACTCAACCGATCAAGCGGTCTCGTGTATTTTGGGTGGCTAATCCAAGAAGAAACTCCGAATCTGACAGAGGACCGATATCTACAACCAGAGTTAGAGCTATGACGTTTCTTAACAAGCCTGTCGGAGATTAAGGCCAATTGAACTGCTTTCTTTAAATGCTTCTGCCAACGGACTAGACGAAGCTCCTGAATTTGAGTCAGTCAGCCCTTTGTCTTCTAGAGCAGTTCAGTAAAGTCTGGCTTTCGAAAACGAGTGTTTCAGTTTAGTCGGATAACACGGCAGCTGCTGCCAATCACTGCAGCTTTTTCCACCTCCCTGTACTTCGCAATTCGCCACTACTGACGGCCGTCTCTCAGGCTTCGAATCAGTTAGCGTTTGAGGCACCTCTGTGTTCCATCATTTATGGAATCCGGAGAAATCGATCGGCGAGCATCTCACAGCTCAACTGAGGGTGCAGATATCCATCGCTTCTGTGAGTAACTGGTTGTTGTATCATGGGCAGCAGTAGCAGCCTCAATTAGAGCCCGCTGCACTTTGCTCATTATTCATCTGGTTTCTTTGCACTTCACTTCATCGACAACCCCGTGAAAAGTTGTGATATCGAAGGGAGTGTCAATGGCAAGACAAGGTTCGGAAAATGTATGGGGATTCACAAAACAAATTGCATACACAGTTCTCTCTCTTCGCATCATCGAAATGCTTTCGGGCAAAATACCAAATATTGAAACATCCCATGTAGTCGTCAACCGGTTAAGATGTGGAACTCACATCAAGAGGTTGCATTTCAGAAGAATTTATGGTTTGAATCCATGGCGCGACGCCAAATATATTACCCGACCGATTGAATAGGCTGAACCCGCACAGAACTACTGAGAAGTGAGAACTTCAAGAACGCATAGAACGTAGTTCAATTTTTCATCCGAGCGGTATCATGTACGGTACAGCTTTGTATTATAACAGAGAGAATACATTGAAAGAAAACAGAAAGGGTCAATCTTGAATTTCACAATATTTCTGCTAGGAAAGAGATCCTTTGATATTGCCCAGTAGCGGCCACCGAGGACTATTGGCTTTGGTGTCATTTCAGCCACCGACGATAGGTAGAATTAATTTTACACGAACAACTGTGTGATCATTGTCAATAGACGTGGACCAAATTGATCAGCAGTTTCGAGTTGATCCGCGTTAGCGGTAACCGACAGCAAAATGGTCTATCTGAGTCGAAATCTGTGAAGACTCAGCAGGGTGTCAGGTTACTCGGTTGCGCATTTCGTTCGATAAATATCCACTCGCTAGGAAAAGTCCATAGGCGGAACATAGTTGAATGAGTCAGTCACCCTCATCGGTTCGGTCTATTGAAATGTCAAAACGGTTTCCTTTATTTCTCTCCGTCTCCTATAGACTTCCAACTTGAACACTGAGTTCACCAACAACATACATGATGTCCGTTCAACGCACGCTACGGAGCAATTGATACTACTCATGGTAATTTGCGTCTCTAGCCTCAGATGAGTTAGTCATTTGGAGGGATACATTGAAAAAAAAAACAGGCATCTAAGCTTTAGTCTAGTGCTGTTTTCGAGTATGTAACCATTCACCCGAACCGCAAACGGACGACTGCTCATTGGAATCCAGTCGAGCAGTTCACGCTCAGTTTTCATGCCGAGAACGGTGCCAACGCTAGCCTGACCACAAGCACTAGACACAGAATCACAAGGCGTGCGAAGAGTGAAACGGGAAAGCCAGTTTGGAGAGAAAATTGTCAACAATTCAAGTTCACGACTCACTGTGGCCTCTCATTCCTTTTCCGAATGGGGATGAGAAAGTTAAAGAGCAGAGAAATACGAACTGTTTTTCCCGAAAAAACGATGGAGATTTTTGTGCATATCATTCTTGTTGACTGCCAACAACGCACAACAGACATTTCTTGGATACTCTCTTCGTATTCACTGAGCCAAAAGTCTGACCCAGAAGATAGTGGGGCGCTAACCCAGCACAAAAACTGACCGAAGCACCCGTGAGGGAACTTCTTCTGGTCTGTCGTGTGAGGTCTGCTGGTTGCAAGTATTCTTTCTTGTCTCAACTGATGCTGCTTTGGTTGTGGAGGTAACGTAGTGCAGCTTACTACTATAACAGACAGGTGGTCCACGCATAGTAGGATGTACTAGTGAAAGTGGATGATTTGGAAACAGCTTGGTGAGGTTCACCCGATCCTGCACTGTCTCTCTTCGGAGGTCACCAATGTGCAACTCACTGTCACCCCTAAACTACAGAGTTTCGGTTTGCAAGCGATTCAATGAAACACAGATACCCTTACATTCGGTCACTCATGTTTTGGTTGTCTTTGAATGCTGGTAGTTCCGAATTACTAGGCGACAGCTGTGTATATCCTAGTTTTGAGTCAATCTGATTTTGTTGCGCATGCTGGCCAATAGTACATCGTATGATTGGAAAGAATGCAAACTCGTACATAACAGGTAAAATCAGTCAGTTTAAACCAAGATGAAATGAGTGATTGATACTTTTCTTGTTGAAAAGAACTACACACGTAATCCTACAGAGAGTTTTGACCAACGGAATGTTGAAGAAAGCTGATGATTTTCCACCTTATATAAGTTCCAAACGGTTGAGATAATAACTTACATCAAGAGGTTCCATTTCAGATGCAATCATCGTTTGAATCGTTTGAGCGACGCAAAATGTGAAATCAAATGGATTGAATAGGCTGAACCTCGCACACAACCACAGCGAAGTAATAACATCAGGAACGAATAGAACGTAGCTCAATTTTTCATCTGGGCGGTTTCAAATACGGTCTCGTTATGTACTATAAAAGAGGGAGTATAGTGAAATAAAACAGAATGTGCCAATCTTGAGTTTTACAATATTTCTGCATGGAGGCACATTCTTTGATATCGTCAAGTAGTGGCCGACGAGGATTTTAGTCTTTGACGTATTTCCGGCCGCCGTCGAGAAGCAGATTCGAATTCACACAGGCAGCTGCGTGATCATTGTCAACAGACGGGGAACAAAATGATCAGCAGTTTAGAGTTGATCCGTGTCAGCGGTAACCAAGAGCAATATGGTCGATCTGAGTGCAAAGCTGTTGAGACGCAGCAGGGTGCCAGGTTTTCCGGTGGAGCTCATTGTGCCAGAAATTTGTATTCGCTAGGAATAGTCCATGGTCAGGACATAGTTGAATGAGTCGGTCACTGTTATCGGTTCCATCGGTTGAAATGTTGAAACGGTTTACCTCATTTCGCTGTGTCTCATCGAGGCTTCCAACCTGAACACTGAATTCACCAACAACATCCATGATGTCCGTTGAATGCATGCTACGGATCAATTGATAAAATTATGGTGGTATTCATTTTTAACCTCAGACGAGGTACGGTCATTTAGGGCATGCACATAAACGACAAACAGGCATGGACTCTTCAGTCTAGTGCTGTTTACATGTACGGAACTGTTCACCCGAATCGCACATATACGACTGGTCATTGGAATCCAGTAGAGTAGTGCACGCTCAGTTTTCATGCCGCGAACGATATCAACGCCATCCTCACCACAAGTACCAGACACCGAATTACCCGGCATGCGTAGAGTGAAACGGGAAGCCCAGTGTTCACTTTGGGAGCAAAGTGTTATTACAGTAGTTTGGTCTTGTATGCGTGTTTCCGGGACACTGCTCACATCCATGTTAAACGTCTGAGGAATTCCAAGTATGGCAGTTTGTCGCCTCGTTTGACAATGTGTGCCGATGCTGAAAGCAGCTGAGTGAGACTAATGTATAGGTTGGAGAATCGATTCTGCTTTCTCATGTCTCTTATTTGTTACCGGTACCAAGATTTGGAAGTTCACTGTCGCGACTCATTTTGGCCTCTCATACCTTTTCCGAATTGGGATGAGAAAGTTAAAGAGCAGAGAAATACGAACTGTTTTTCCCGAAAAAACGATGGAGATTTTTGTGCATGTCATTCTTGTTGACTGCCCACAACGCACAACAGACATTTCTTGGATACTCTCTTCGTATTCACTGAGCCAAAAGTCTGACCCAGAAGATAGTGGGGCGCTAACCCAGCACAAAAACTGACCGAAGCACCCGTGAGGGAACTTCTTCTGGTCTGTCGTGTGAGGTCTGCTGGTTGCAAGTATTCTTTCTTGTCTCAACTGATGCTGCTTTGGTTGTGGAGGTAACGTAGTGCAGCTTACTACTATAACAGACAGGTGGTCCACGCATAGTAGGATGTACTAGTGAAAGTGGATGATTTGGAAACAGCTTGGTGAGGTTCACCCGATCCTGCACTGTCTCTCTTCGGAGGTCACCAATGTGCAACTCACTGTCACCCCCAAACTACAGAGTTTCGGTTTGCAAGCGATTCAATGAAACACAGATACCCTTACATTCGGTCACTCATGTTTTGGTTGTCTTTGAATGCTGGTAGTTCCGAATTACTAGGCGATAGCTGTGTATATCCTAGTTTTGAGTCAATCTGATTTTGTTGCGCATGCTGGCCAATAGTACATCGTATGATTGGAAAGAATGCAAACTCGTACATAACAGGTAAAATCAGTCAGTTTAAACCAAGATGAAATGAGTGATTGATACTTTTCTTGTTGAAAAGAACTACACACGTAATCCTACAGAAAGTTTTGACCAACGGAATGTTGAAGAAAGCTGATGATTTTCCACCTTATATAAGTTCCAAACGGTTGAGATAATAACTTACATCAAGAGGTTCCATTTCAGATGCAATCATCGTTTGAATCGTTTGAGCGACGCAAAATGTGAAATCAAATGGATTGAATAGGCTGAACCTCGCACACAACCACAGCGAAGTAATAACATCAGGAACGAATAGAACGTAGCTCAATTTTTCATCTGGGCGGTTTCAAATACGGTCTCGTTATGTACTATAAAAGAGGGAGTATAGTGAAATAAAACAGAATGTGCCAATCTTGAGTTTTACAATATTTCTGCATGGAGGCACATTCTTTGATATCGTCAAGTAGTGGCCGACGAGGATTTTAGTCTTTGACGTATTTCCGGCCGCCGTCGAGAAGCAGATTCGAATTCACACAGGCAGCTGCGTGATCATTGTCAACAGACGGGGAACAAAATGATCAGCAGTTTAGAGTTGATCCGTGTCAGCGGTAACCAAGAGCAATATGGTCGATCTGAGTGCAAAGCTGTTGAGACGCAGCAGGGTGCCAGGTTTTCCGGTGGAGCTCATTGTGCCAGAAATTTGTATTCGCTAGGAATAGTCCATGGTCAGGACATAGTTGAATGAGTCGGTCACTGTTATCGGTTCCATCGGTTGAAATGTTGAAACGGTTTACCTCATTTCGCTGTGTCTCATCGAGGCTTCCAACCTGAACACTGAATTCACCAACAACATCCATGATGTCCGTTGAATGCATGCTACGGATCAATTGATAAAATTATGGTGGTATTCATTTTTAACCTCAGACGAGGTACGGTCATTTAGGGCATGCACATAAACGACAAACAGGCATGGACTCTTCAGTCTAGTGCTGTTTACATGTACGGAACTGTTCACCCGAATCGCACATATACGACTGGTCATTGGAATCCAGTAGAGTAGTGCACGCTCAGTTTTCATGCCGCGAACGATATCAACGCCATCCTCACCACAAGTACCAGACACCGAATTACCCGGCATGCGTAGAGTGAAACGGGAAGCCCAGTGTTCACTTTGGGAGCAAAGTGTTATTACAGTAGTTTGGTCTTGTATGCGTGTTTCCGGGACACTGCTCACATCCATGTTAAACGTCTGAGGAATTCCAAGTATGGCAGTTTGTCGCCTCGTTTGACAATGTGTGCCGATGCTGAAAGCAGCTGAGTGAGACTAATGTATAGGTTGGAGAATCGATTCTGCTTTCTCATGTCTCTTATTTGTTACCGGTACCAAGATTTGGAAGTTCACTGTCGCGACTCATTTTGGCCTCTCATACCTTTTCCGAATTGGGATGAGAAAGTTAAAGAGCAGAGAAATACGAACTGTTTTTCCCGAAAAAACGATGGAGATTTTTGTGCATGTCATTCTTGTTGACTGCCCACAACGCACAACAGACATTTCTTGGATACTCTCTTCGTATTCACTGAGCCAAAAGTCTGACCCAGAAGATAGT
Organism: Fasciola hepatica; assembly: GCA_948099385.1. Taxonomy (NCBI): domain Eukaryota; kingdom Metazoa; phylum Platyhelminthes; class Trematoda; order Plagiorchiida; family Fasciolidae; genus Fasciola; species Fasciola hepatica. The sequence continues at coordinate 8,136,758 of CANUEZ040000193.1, read as the reverse complement.
GGGGCGCTAACCCAGCACAAAAACTGACCGAAGCACCCGTGAGGGAACTTCTTCTGGTCTGTCGTGTGAGGTCTGCTGGTTGCAAGTATTCTTTCTTGTCTCAACTGATGCTGCTTTGGTTGTGGAGGTAACGTAGTGCAGCTTACTACTATAACAGACAGGTGGTCCACGCATAGTAGGATGTACTAGTGAAAGTGGATGATTTGGAAACAGCTTGGTGAGGTTCACCCGATCCTGCACTGTCTCTCTTCGGAGGTCACCAATGTGCAACTCACTGTCACCCCTAAACTACAGAGTTTCGGTTTGCAAGCGATTCAATGAAACACAGATACCCTTACATTCGGTCACTCATGTTTTGGTTGTCTTTGAATGCTGGTAGTTCCGAATTACTAGGCGACAGCTGTGTATATCCTAGTTTTGAGTCAATCTGATTTTGTTGCGCATGCTGGCCAATAGTACATCGTATGATTGGAAAGAATGCAAACTCGTACATAACAGGTAAAATCAGTCAGTTTAAACCAAGATGAAATGAGTGATTGATACTTTTCTTGTTGAAAAGAACTACACACGTAATCCTACAGAGAGTTTTGACCAACGGAATGTTGAAGAAAGCTGGTGATTTTCCACATAATATGAGTTTCTGCAAAGTTAGAACAAAGCCCTTGTTTAAACATCAATGTTCCTGAGGGAAATACAGACGAATATGAACTTATACTTTTGGGACAGCTTGGTAATCCACCGAATACTTAATCGAAGTACGAGTAATGTCTAAAATCAATCGTACATTCTCGTATTCTGAAAGCGGTTTTTACAGCGTAAGACGTGTTGTGGAATACTGAAGACCACTGAAGATACTCTCGGCAAGAATTACCAGCAATGCATATTACGCGGTTTTTAACTAGACACTGTGCCACTTCAATGCAGATTATTCCATTGAAACAAAGCTGCGTGCTTCACATGATACTGCATCATGTGGAACGCAACTACACATTGATTACCACCGAAACTCTTTTACGATTTCCAGACTAAATGATAAGTCCCAAGTCAGACCAGCGAGAAAGAGGGCGAGAGAGAAAAAAACGTTTTCTTGTAATGTATACAACACCCATGCGGATAGGATGTGTTGTAATTGCTCCCAACCGAAACCACGTGCAACCAAACAACAACAACAATTATGCATTAGCCAGATCAATTTTTGAGGAACACTTGCTGTCGAGCATGCATTTCTGGCAGTTCCTCGGTTCCACCGTGGTTGCCGAGTATCGTTTTGAACGTGGATTCAAGAATAGTCGGTGGTTACCGCAAGTTTCGATATGTCTGTCCATCACTTACCATCGCCACCACCATCGGAGTCACCCCAGTTGATGGAGACACACACAATGACACCGTCTTGTTCCATTTGGGATAGCATCTTCAAAACGCCTTCGCTCTGACCATACGGCAACACTGAGTGCTTCAGGAGATCCGCATCACCACCCACTCTCAACTTCGCGTGCTAAACCGCCATGCTACTTTCGTTATTCAAGTATTGTACGATTAACTGCTGGATAACAAGCTAATCCACCGAATTACTGGATGTCAGTTGGAGGGTTGCCTGTAGCTCCAATGTACGCAAGGCCTTCAAACATAAAATCAGGGGACTGTCTACGGAAATCGGGAAGCGTATCAGAATATATTCACTTTCCAAACGAGCCATCAATGTAGTCTCGCGCAACAGTGGAAGTCGACGATGAGTAACACCGTAAATGCGCACATCAGTGTGTTATATGGGTACACCGGGTAGAATCGTGTCAAATACGGATTTCCGAATAATGGACAAGCAGCTCCCGATACTCGACATGAATCGACGTCCCATGCCTTGGTGAAACTGAAGTGATCTGTACACGATTCACTCGAAATCTTCAGTGTTTATACCGGATTGTCCTCATTTTTCGGATCCTTAGAAGTAGCAATCGTCACATTGCACTGTGATTAGCGGCACACCTTGCGAATAGGACCATTCAACCACAAGAACAGCATACTGCATGAAGGACGTGGTACGTGGAGCTTAGGTGGAGTTGCACTGGGTTTGTGTTAGGGAGTCATCTCTTTGATCGGCCTAAGTTGAGGCGTTTGTGTGAAACGGGCTGGCAAACGTATTGGAAGTACAGTACGGACTGTTTAACCGTCTTATCGAGTACGTCAACGAATTGCTCGCTCGTCAACCGGGCCTCGGCAAACGTGAGGTACGTCATCAGCAGAAGTTTCATCTGCCGCCTCGGTGACGTATATCGGCAATGAGGCGTTTCTCCAATTGGATCCTTGATTGGTGACCAAAGTACCACTTCTGATCTTGTGTTTTTAGTGTCGGGACGAAATCACGAAACTCCTACTGGGACCACAGACTAGTAAATGGAATTTGGCCAAAGGACCGGAATTGCGTTACTGCATAACATAGCCTTCAAGTCGTTTTAGCGGATTTGCAGCACAAGCTCTCGGGTATGCGATATTTTTAATTGGCGAACACAATGAACGGCCCTACAGTCAAGAAGATTGCACTTCGGTTCTCTTTCTTCACATCCCTGTGTATGGTGCATAACAATAAAGAGTGGAGATCGTTATAAGTTTGAAATAGTTCAGGTGTGGTACCGAGCAAGACCTTGGTGGATAACTGTCTGCTGTGAGCAGGTTGCATCGTAGACCGCGTATAGAAATGTTTTCCAACGCATGACTGTCCAGGTCCGGAATTTCTACCAAGCTGAATATTTCCTCTTCTTCAATGCGCCATCAACTCTCGTTTGTTTCGTACTCGTATTGATCCGTACTCAACTGACTATATTGATGCACATGCGCATACGGTCCTTTGATGTACGTGTTTGATCGTTCACATTTTTAATAAGCGCGTTTGCAGTCGCACCACTTCCGCCTATTCACCACAGTTTAGCAAATTACCCACAAGATGGCACACGCACAAAGGCAGATACACAGTTACCGGCAACGTGTGCACCAATAATATTTCTCTTTTCTGTGACCCTGCTAACAGGACCAAGCGGAATGGGAGGTGTAAATGCTACTGAGAAGAAAGCCAGGTTCCGTGAGTTCCCCGCGGTGCATTTCATTTTGTCATTTGGAAAAAGTGCTAAATTATACATTGTAGATGCGCATTGGATATCGACACGAGATGAGATATGTTCTAACGCGATAACTGTTAATGAAAAGGAACAGAACACGGGTGGTGATCAAGCGATCATCATGAAAGGCTCCAAATCCAGAGGCCTAAAATTGAAAGAAAACTATTTTGAACAATTGACTATCGGGCTATGAGCTTCTGAAAGAAGTTAGATGAGTGTTGAATTTCATGCTGTACAAAACTAGTTTCGTCGAAAGTATTACCATATCGCAGCCGACATTGTACTGCTCCGCGAGAACTGGAGTTTGTGTGTCCATGGAATGATGGTCTGCTGAGCCACCTATCGACCCGCTCTACTCATCACTCTATTTTTCTTTTGTGCTCAGGTACGAGATGGCCGGCTGCGCTGCACAGAAACGATTGGCACTTGCAGCAAATATCCGATGCGTTGCGAATGAGGTGGAATAGTCTGTTGGAATCACAAACCATGCTGCAGTCTTCACGGTTTCAGCCACGTCGATCAAGTATCGCGTAAAATCAGGCCTAACGGAGAGCGAAGCTCCCCGTTGCAGTCTGTAGTTCTCGACCCTTCCATATATTTGGGCTCCGTTTGTGTTGGCTGAGAACTTGGACGAGTCTTCAGAGATCCATTCTGGTAAGCGTCTTTTCCTAAAATGTCCTGCGTTGACTCATCCGAGGGACTTGTTAGCGCAATCCAGTTCCAAGCGATGGACAGAATGTCACATTTCTCGATTTCATTGAATTTATCTTAGATATTGGCTTCCAGTTCGTGATCGCAATCAATGTCGATGTTCCGGGAAGCCCCCGAGACGTGCAGAAGGAAGTCTTGGGGAAATCGGCTCCGAAGCGATCCATAAGCTTTTGGATTTACTGCTATTATCGAATGTGAAATCGTGGCTCTCAAATTGGTCTGCCTTGTCGCTTTGATAAAAAAGCAAGCTGACTCCTGTCCTGGAATATATATGCACCGAATGAGACATGTAGGTATGCAGACTTGTGAGAAACAAGCAATGCAGATGTTTTAGTTTTAGTTCAACAGTGTCGTCAATCTGAGGCTGCCAACGTACAATAGTGTCCTTTCATTCCAACAGGCTGCAAAAGCTTGATTCCGACAGTTCAGTATTCCAGTTTGTTGTCTTAACACCTCGACCGTTGGAGCACGAGGAGCGTCACTTGCCGGACAAGCCTTGGCATGATCAGATCGCATGTTTTCCAAATTATTCATATAGGTTTTCTATGGAAACTTGTGCGTGGCGGTGTTTCGAGCACTATTCAGGGATATTGTATTACTCATTTGCCTAGTCAGAAGTATAAATTGAATTAACGGTGACTAATCCATCCTTTATACAGATGATCTTCTGTCAGCCTTTGCACATCCAAATGCAACCAAGAGTGCAGCAGAATTGTTCCACATGAGCCGGTGGCCTGTTGTTCGGCTAATTTGCCCATTCCGGAATACTAGTTTGGGTGGGTTGGATAGATTTACTGTGTAGCCCATGGGTCGGTAGATCTTGTCCGCCCATTAGCGAGTACCTGTCTCGGCATACCGAACGTCGTCTCTTTTCTAGAAATTAGGGCCTTAGTTACCCCAAATTTTATTTAACCCCCTGTTTAGCGGTTCGCCGAAGTGTGGCCGCTCATGCGTGCTTCAGATTTTTGGAGACACGGGTGAGAGGTGGGAAACCGATGGAGACCAATGAAATGGAGGATGTCCTAAGGGACACGACACACCACACAGACGCTACCTCCCACGATTTAACTAGTATTCAATGGAAGTAATTTATTCTCAAAATCTATCGGGATAGAATGAAATACCACGAAAACCAGTCCTTAGAGTGCGTTCCATCATTCACCTATTTAGACTCTACGATGCTTCCGATCGATCAGCTTTGATACGCGATATATTAATGAAGCCGTCTCGTCGTCTAATAGGAGATAGTTGCGTGCAAGTAAAGTAGAGAAAGGAATAAGTGTACCGATTGTTTACCGTGGCGTATTGATAGAAATGAGCTTCCCTTTAAGCACCCAGTTGTAGACCATGGTTTGTCAGTTATCAAGATATGCTTGCTCTGGAATTTGAAACTACTCTCAAGGTACAATCATGTTATTTGCGGTCATGATTGAAATGGATGAATGACATCTATAGTTCCACAAGAAGATGCCCAAGAAAACGTGTGTTCCTGCCGCCCCATAAGGTCTTAAGTTCGAATAAGCCCGGGAAGGTCCGAGTGGTATTCGACTGTGCGGCTGTTCGTGAAAGCATTTCACTTAACGAAGTCCTAACTCATGTACCTGAGCAAACTGATCATTTGTGAGGAGTAGCCGTCAGGTTCCGTTGATATGTCATAGCCCTTTCCGCTCGAATTCAATAGATATTCCAGCAAATTAGGTTTCCAAAGTGTTACAGGTTATCTGTGCGCTTCCTTTACTAGTCAGATTACGATGTGAGAAGTAGTACGACTGTTTACGAAAAGAAAGCTCATCCGTTTGGCACTAGTTAATCATCGTTTTGTGTCACGCTGTCCTTAAGAAGAGCTGCCAAGGACAGCAACCTTGACTTTTTTCATTAGTATTATATGCGCTGACTATCAACTTTTGTCTGGACGGTTGTTTGTTGTCAATGTAGTATGAGGATTTATTGCGATAATTCAAACAGATAGTTAACACTTTACTAAATGGGTGTCCTGAAGACCTAGACTTCTAGCAGAATTGATGAACGGAAAAAATCGAGTACGTACTTCAAATTTTATCTGCAGATCATCGTGGATCCCAGATCATTAGGTATCCAGTGACAAATTCACGATGACTAATTTCTGCCTTCAATTAACTTAAGCGAAGTTCCAACTACGACGGGGGATCTACTAATATTTTTAGCGTCATATTATGAACCATTATTATCTGTCGTGCCCATCTTATGCCTCCTCGTGTGACATTTCATGATGTTTGTCACCAAAATATAGAGTAGGTCAATAAAGTAACTAATACTGTCAAAATGTCAGTTCTTCGGGAAGAGTAATCAGTATAATTATTGTACTCATCAGGGAAGTCTTGAACATTTTATCTATTTGGTACTTCACAAAGCCTCAGGTTGCTCGACTTGAAATGATCCAAACATTTATTCTCAGGCTTGGACTGTTGACTGTGTTCGAAGTGCCAGAAGCCACGGGAATCGTCGTCGAGTTGATTCTGATGTACAATTTTAGACGCGTCCTCAGTAAGTGCTAAATATGCCTAACCCATACCTCAAGTAATGTCACACATGCCTGATTGCCTATGGAAAGGTGTCAATTAGTTCAGACCAATTCATATCAAGGTAGATTGGAGTGAGCACACCAGATTTGGGTGTCGTGCAATAAACTTGGAAATTGGATATAGTATGACCGCGAAAGTATTTCTCATGGCAATGATACGGTTTATAAACAGAGGCAGTAGACTTGAGGTGATGTATAGTGATGGTGAGTCTAACATTGAGGCCGCAGAATGTGTATTGAAAACTGCTTCGTATGCTAATAATCGACGAAGATATATCGACATACATGGCGGAGGTAGGACGTATCATCAAAGTTAGATCTCGAATCTCCGTGTTTCGAGACCTAGGGCATCCAAACGCACTTTGACTTAGTGATTTATAGTTGCTTCTCTCGACACATCCCTTTGTTCAGGGAAGACCAAGCCAGTAGAAACTTGCTTCAAAGATGACGTAAAGCAGGAAATCTAGATGCAATATTTAGGAAAGAATGTAGTCGTGAATATCTCCCTAAACAAAGGGCTTATGGCTGAAACGGATTTGTTAAGGGAGACGTGATTCCGATGTCTAATGACAGTGCACTATGCAGAACATGGCACAAAAGAATCATTACTGAAGTGTTTTCAGCTAATGATGAGTATGTTCGCCAGAACTTGGTGGGAACCGCATCGTATATCTACGGTAGAGATATGGAATTATTCTGTTTATTGGGAAGTACATGAGAACTGAAGAAAATATAAGTAGATTGATGCAATAATTTCGTTTGTTCCCGTCCACCGCCTACGTTAAACATTTCAGTTTGTAAAACAGAAATAGAGAAATGATACAACTAATTGGGTTCGATTTAAAGCTTTAACAGTGAGTTTGATAGGGGGAGATCGGGGTCCTTTCGGTTGGTGCCATAACAAACAAACACTTTTGTCAACCGCTTTCGTGCATCGCTTCGGTGAATGCTCACAGCTTCAATTTGGGATTGCGCAACACAGTTATAAGAGATTAGGTCGGGTCAGCTTTGTGACCTGATGCAGTGAAATGTTTCGCAAAAAAAACCGTAGACCTTACGTCTCAGTTGTTAGTCTTTTCGACTTTGCACGGACCGCCAGTCCTTCACTGTGATGCCTCCCATAGAGCAGACATGGCAACCAGAGTATTGTTTTCCACAACCCATGAGGTGAAGAACACGAATAATAGGAAGGAAGTGGTTAGTGTGCATTGCCAGCGTGCTTGTAGCCTGCACGTGCAACGATCAAATTACTACCGTGCTTGATATCGGGAGTTTGTATAAACAATAACATGGTTAACAAATAAACAAAGCTGATTTCTGCTACCACACTTCCGCATACTTTCGATGCAGCTCGATGAACTTATCTGGATAGCAGTTGGCCAGCGACGTTCTTTCTATGAACTCTTCTTCATTTTGCATTTATTCTTTGATGCAGATATTGCACGCTCTGTTGAGGAGGATTCGAACCAAACCATGATTTTATGTCTTCGGTGCGAAACTGGAGAATAGCAAATATCGACTTTCCCTAGTTACTTTGAGGTGGATACTGCGTGGGAATATTTCATCCGAACATCTAATTATTATAACATCTAAAAGGAATGGACTATTGACTAGTTCTTCTTCGTGAGTGACAGAGGGATTGAGAAGAATAGAATAATGGTGTTCCCTCAGCCAAATAACGAATCAGGCAGAATAAATTGAGGAAGAAGGAATACATGTACGAAAAATAGAAGACATACCTTCCGACATCAAACCTCTCAAGCGAGACACTGCGCCTGAAAACAGCATGTGGACAGAAAAACAAATGATATCAATACATCTTCAAATTCTGTTCTTTAATGGGTTTCAATCCAAAAACATTAAACAACTCAAATCAATTGGAAAGCAGGCCCCTGTTTTGACAGGATCACCAAACGTTCACAAGTCCGGAGTTATTTGGAGGCCTATATTGTACATGCAAAATCGGGATATAAAAAACTGGCTCGATATCAAACACGGTAGTCATTTGACCGTTGCACGTGTACGCTACAATCACGATCTCGGAATGCTCGCGAATTAATTCCTTACTAATAACCGTGTTATCCATCGCGAGAGCCGCGGGAAGCGATAATCGAGTTGTTGTGTCTGCTTTATGCTAAGAATCAAATTGACAGACGCGTGGTCCGTAAATAGTCGAAAAGACTGACGAACACGTGCAACTGAGCAACTGAGTTTCAACCGACCTGACGCATCAAATACAGATTCATTAGTATACTAAATGGAACAATCTTACTGATATCTTTTGATGACTCATTGCACATCACTCCTTATTTAATTTTGTGTTCAAAGTGGCAAATGAAAGGTTTACACACCAAACCGGAACTCCGATCTCGGCTACTTGCTTGACGAATTACATCCCTGGTCATGGTTGGTGTAAAGGCAGGCTTGTTACCAGCACACAATACTTGGTCATATACATGAAAGGTTTGTGTTATAGGAAATACTGTATATCAGTCGGATCAGCAGGGCGACAGCAAAAAATCAACAGCCGGTCCAAAAGGCAAAAATGAAGCACCAGTTTGTATGGTTGCTAGATTTGAATAGACAAAAGCAGTTTGTTCCGTTTTTCTAATGGAGATGTGGATATGCACTTGATATAACAATAGCAAACCTAATTTGATACTTCTATCCTCATTTGGAAACACTTTTGATGAAGTCGTTCATCATCTAGAGGTTATCCATGCAGAAATGTGTTTGTATTCTGACATTCCGTGGAATCCAAATCTACTGGAATACTCGGCTACCTAAACGACACTCCCACTGTTGTTTATGTCTTTGAGCTGGGTAGTCACAACTAATGATCACGTCAATTGTTGTCATTTACTTCGCGATACAAAATTTTGATTTGGTTTTATCAAGGAGTAAACAGTCTATAGAGTGAAGTAAGGTCATTGCCTACCCAGTTGTGAATGAATATAAAGAATGAATAATCTGGTTAATACACCAAATTTACTGAAAGCAAAAATATTTTACTGACTCAGTATCGGGTTTGTTCCGTTTTATGCTCCAATTTCAGCCAGTAAGAGAAACGATTGGACTTGGTGTTTGTGGTAAATTGACGATCTATCACACACATAAGGGCAAAACACCTAACGAATTTCTTAGGAATAAAAGACTACAATGAAATAACAAATAGCGAGGCGATCACTGGTTGTAGCACAGAACCTTAATGGCAACAAACATCTTCAGATTGTGGGCTTTGAATACAGCTTAATCTTATTGGACAGAGCAATAAGGTTTTGTAATGAATGTGTTTTGTGGCTAAATAAATCAGCGTTGCGGAATTCACCGCTAACTTTTGAATGACTAATTTAAGTGAAGTATACGCCAACCTAGTCTCGGGAGAGAAAACCCAGAGGGAAATCGTGTGAATACTACACAATGTAATTTTGCTATTCGAGCTGATTCGCAAGCGTTCCATCCATGTCACTTGTGACAAGCGATTTCACTAAAAGTCATACGATAGTTGTTACAATCAACAAAATAATACTTTGTTGCTTTCCTGTTAGAGTAACAGAAGCCGTAAGCGTCGATCGAACTTGCAATAAAACTTGTCAGCCCGAAGTGATCATTAGATTCAGCGACTTGAAGAAACTGAAATCGACGTACCGAGCAATTCTTACATATTCCGTGTCCTTCTCTTTCACAATGAGAGCTTAATCACACAAATACACATACAAACACACACAGACACGTGAATATTCTGACGGAATAAATATTTTTTTATACAGCACAAAAACTCAGAGGCATGTATTCCTGCAGGCTACAGACTAATCGGTGAACACCTAATGCAAACCTACAGAGTTATTTCTCGCATGCACTACTGAGCCTTCTGAAAATGATGAAATATTTCCTCGACCATACTATGCCCAAGGATTTATTTCCTTCTTCAAGGGTACACCATTTCATTTCAGCAGAACCATTCAGCTTCGAGTTAGGTTACTTCAATAATCGTAATGGCTTGTGTGTTGTACTTTTGGTCAGGCCGGCAAAGTAGACTTATAGGTGCCGTCTGTGGATTGGACCCAAAGTAAAATAAAACACATAAACGTTGATATTGTCAAAAAACGTCGTATGTCCCTGGTGAAAATTTCGGTAAAACAGTGTGAAGCTACTGTTGATGCATGACCTTAGATTATTTCAAAACTGTTCTCTGATAACAAGCGAAACAAAACTCGTTTGAAAAAACGAAATTATTGTAATGACTTTCATGACAACCAAACACTTGATCTGTCACGCTATTGAGGTTTGAATTATATATTATTGTAAGTAAAACCGAATTGTTGGTGAAGATGTTCACAGGATGGTGATTTATGATATATTAGGGAATTTTAAAGCCCTTTCTGTAGCGGGATTATTTCGAGAATTCTTGCGCGAAACACGTTTTGAATGCTGAGCGTTCAAGAGGCCAAGTCAGAATAAGGCGGATTTGCAGGCACGTTCAAGGAAAATTCACGTTTCCTTTGTGAATCAATTTTATCGTTGCGTAGATAGATAGATAGGTCAACACTACCCGGGCTGAAGCATAATAACCTGTCAATAAGATGCAGGCTTATGCAAAAATGTGAGAAGGATATTGACTGATTATCCACATGATGAGTGTGAACAAAGACGTCTGCTAAGATGAAACAGGATAAAAGTGGTATTCCAGCATTGAGGACTTTCTGGAGTCGAAACCAGTACGTCCTACTGAGTGAAAACGTACCAATATATACATGAATTCGCTGCAAAAGTCATACCGAATTAGTGATGTTCAGTGCGGCAAAGTGCGGACATTGATCACTCTGCCCCCGGTTACTGATGCATGATATCTCCATGTGCGTATCTTCCTAGAAATGCTCTGTGACTTTGTACGCTTTGGAAGGCATACAATTTCAAACCCTCCACGACTGTCCTGACTAAACTATGTTGACACTAATTTTATGGACTCAGTATTAATGGATACTCCCGATTATCAATATTTGATTGAGTAATTGAGATGGAGTCGGATTATATCATACCACTTCTATATAGATGTGGATGGTTGGAACTGGAAGTTGCATTGTAATACTACTTCGAAATACGCAATTCGATCATTTAACGTTCGAGCTCAAATTATTTCTTTCACGTGATTTCATAACATGGGTGGCTTGGGGAATCTAATTGCCTCAGGCCAGTGGGTTTTGTGAAGTGTTGTTTCTTCTGTCTAAATAAGAAAGATTTTTCTCAAACTGTTGAATTTGACCAGATTAGTTTGATATCTAGACGTAAATGAATGGTATGTTTTTTTACTGATTAGGTGTAACAGCGCAGTTTACCGGAACCTCACCCACCAGACACAAGGAAATGCAACCGAACTCCTCATGCGAAGATGGATATTGCGAATAGTTTTTTTGGAATTAAGTCCGGAAGAAAGATCGTCTCTTGATCGAGATTTTACCCGGAAACTGTTGGAAAACGTCTGAATGAATTTTCGGCCTACATCATGCCAAATCCACAGTATAAGTTCAGATTAAGAAATAATAAACTGGAAGAAGTGCCATTGGTTCCAAATCATCCCCAAAATAATTGGGATCTAAATTTCTCAACGGTGCTGTTATACATGAGTTGAAAAGTTGGTTCTGGTTATAAGTTATGATTAACAACCATTGCAATAATGATGACGAGTTTTGTGTCCTATTCAAAATACTTTTTTAGTTAAATAGACCCTCAGTCCACAGTTTCCCCATAGCCATAACGTGTTAGAATATAAATCAAACGTAAAAATGTGAACAAGGCAAAGCGAAATATTAAAGCGATGGTACTGGTGAAAGGCTTATGGAGAAAATAAATACAATGTTCGTAAATAAGGACCTCGAGATTTGAACACTGACTTCTGAGTCACTATTTCAAGTCAATTTTTACCAAAGCTGAATTCATGCTAGCAAATTTTTCAAATCCGGATAAGGCTTGGATCATTTGAATGTATGCCGAAGCCGAATAAAACAATTTCACACATTGTGTATACTGGGGAAATTTGAGTCTCATCCTCAAACATCTGCTTTTCAAACAGTTATTGGCAATTTGTATGTGTAAGCTTGAGGAAAATGATAAATGAAATTTAATTATCAGCCGTTGAAAAATGATGAAAAAAAGACAAGCAGACGAATTCTCTCTCTCTTTATAAATCTCACTTGGAATATATCTCTCACCCTAAATGCTGTATTCTACATGAGAAAATGCATAGATAATAAATCACATAGGTTATCTGATAAGCAAAAACAATAATCGTTACTTCGAATAACTTTACCAGTAAGAGATTGGGTTGGATTAATAAATAACGCGACAACAGTTCCAAAAAATGTGCTCATAAATGAAAAGTTGCAGAGGCAATGTTCGGCTGCTTCATCCTTGTTAGAATTTATCACCAATGCACATCTGTCGAGTCGTTATTGTGACTCTATCCCGTGAATACACGATCATGAGCTGAAGACCTAACGACCAAGCTATCCGGATCTTGACGACACAAGTACATGACATAGTGTCGTTCCATCACTGGTATTTCAGTGTTAACAGCCCGTTGACCGCACAACAATCGACTCCTTAGATCAACGAATTCGTAGGGAGAGTTCGTGGAAACAAAGCCGTTACGTTGCAAACAACTTGAGGAGAGCTTGGATAAGTAATCAAATTAAACAGCTGAAGATTACATTTGACTTCCAAATGATTCATCATATGGAAAAAAATACCGTAATCGTTCATCATAAGAACCGAATGGTGTAATGTAAACGGGTTTAATATAGTGAAGAGCCAGTACTAAAATAATACTGCATCAACCAGCGATGTATTTTGCAACTCATATTATATGTGCATCGAACCGGGGAGACTAATCCAACACAACGTCTGGCGTCCCTATGATTCTCATAAAAGCTTCGTTCTTTAGAGTGACTCGGCCTCTTCATATGGGGACTTCATTCAGAAAAAAATTCCCCGAATAAATGAAAACTTATTCCTCCAGTGATCACAATCTCGTTTACAAGTTTGAGGAATTTTTCTGTCTAATGGGATGAACTTTTGAACGACTAAAATGCTATTCTCCTTTCATCAATTCTCAATTTTCATACACGCTCTTCAGTCTTCCATCATATTCAAATTGACCGGTTGCTCTTCTTTCATTATTCCACTTTGTACTGCCAGGGTGGATCTCATTTTGTGTAGCTGAATCTTCAACTACCAACTCCATATTATTCTACTAATTTCTTTCGTCATTAGTTTATCACACAGATTTACATAGTCCGAGTCCGGAAGTGGAAACTAATCTTACACTACTTCATTTCATTTATTGATTATTCAAATACCGTATCCGTATTCCGGATTGGTAAGCATGGTATGTTCATACCGTTGATGTTTTATACAAATGTATAATTCCCTCTTTTTCATGTGGTTTTATCGTCGCATTAGATCATCATACCAAAGTCTCAAGCGCTTCTCTCTCACATCCATTGCAACCCCGTCGTTCTGTAGCATCAGACGCTACATAACTCCTGATTAATGTTAATTCCTTGATTTCGTTGTGTTTTGTCTTAGCCGCGATTGTGCCTTCTCATCTGATAAAAACATTTCTGATTGGAATATACTAGAGTTTTCTCTGCAATAAACGGCAAAATTCATTGCAAATCTTATCAACCACATCAATTCCTTCTCACGGAATTGGGTAATAAAGTTGTTCAAGCAAAAGTTACTTTGAAAGTGGATTAGGCTGAGAGTGGATTCCATGTGTATGTGTCCAGAGGTATTTTGCAAATGACCAGTCATCTTCGTCACTAGAAATTCTTTGAAAACCTGAATTTGAATACGCACTTGAGTTTAACGTAGGTGCCTCGGGTGCTGATTGCGTCACTCGACAATACACGCACGATGCAGTAGATAAATTCATCATGAATCTCAATATGATTGGGATGGCATTGTATTTGGATGATAAGACAAACCTTCCCCGTTTCAGTCAAAGAATTGACGTTGGAAGAATCGCCATGTGATTCCAAATGTGGACCTCCCAGACATGCAAACAGTATTGCGCCTGATCTGGAAGACTTTGAATTTACGTTTCGAATGGTTATCCTAACTTCGAAGAATTCCAGAAAGCGGATCAAAATGCACACTGACTTATGAAAGACAAATACGTCATTGGAATATAACCCGCGCAAATTTGCATAACTAGGATTATACAGACGTTTTTGTCGCTGGCGTGAACTTTGTGGCACGATTTGTTGCTTGAAAATGCAATGCTAAGTTACAAACAAATTAGTGCACCACATATATTGATTATCCTGGCTGGAAGACTGATTTGCGACAGGCATTATCATATCTCGTTTGTCTTTATTATGACTAATTTACATGTCTATGACTGTAACCTACTTTCGAGGACTATGATCCACCACATTTTGTCTTCCGGTGTCAAACCCGATGAGCCGCTACAAAGCGCATTTGATCTCGGTTTTCCGTTACCAAAATCACTAACAAATTGAACAGGAAAGGATCAAAACACAAACCCCACCATATTTACTGCATTCAAATGATTTTGCATGAGCAGTATGGCACTGTGTATGGATGACGGGATGAAATTGTCCAGAATGCACACGGCTGGTTTTGCGGTTGTTACCGCCCATCTGATGAGCTTACCCGGTGCTCCTCCGCCCAACCACTCTATACTTGACCAATAAACTGCTTCCGGTGACAATCCATATCGATCGCATTTCAGTTCTTACTACTGGAACAATAGCCAGTAGGCAATAAACATGAGGCTACCGTGGCTCTGTGGATAAATTGAATGGTTTATATTCTCGATCGGGTAGTCAATTATACTATTTCGTACTAATTCTTTCTGCCACCAACGACATCACAATAAATGGTAACGCCATTTATATATCATTGTGAGGCCCGTGTTTTATTTGAATTTGTTTGCTTCGCCCAATCATTGCATTAAACATGAAAGAGAACTGACGCGTAAAACAAAATCTAACACCTCATTCACAAATTAGTTCTACTTTCGCTGATCGCTAAGCCAGACACTGTTATTGTCATCCACGTTTATTACCCTCTAATTTTACTTGATACTTCCTGTTTAGCTTCGTGGTTTCACTTTACGAGTTGAATGCATTTCTATTTTTAGCATTGCGAGGATGAATGGTGTAAATTGGGAATGATAAATTATAACGTTCCGCAATGCACTGCACGAGAAACCTATACCAGACTTGAAGTATTTTGAAAGAACAATTATATTTCCGTTCTGAATGAACCCTTTTTCTAACCTATTTAATAGTTACTACCGCTGATTTTGACGTTCAGTCATTTTTCCTTGTTTAGGTGGGTCATATCCATCACGACATCCCACGAGGGTTTTTTAGCATGGAATTCTCCGAGCATCGAGGTTCTCCTTTGGATGAAAAAAAACACATACGCATGCCATAAAATCATCACACAAATATAATGATGTGATACATCCTTTACAGTAAATTTCGACCATAGATTACTAAATTACTCTGTTAAATCTGTAAGGTGCACATCCAATGACTAGCTTTCAGCGTTTAACTTCATTTTAAAACTACAGGACCTACGAGGGCTTCATTCTTTCGGTTGCTAACCTAGCTTATCGGCGTGATATATGAATAAATTCTCGTGACCAATCCCCAATACACAGTTTGCTGGTAATTCGTCCAGACTCCTGAACAATCACTTCGAAACTCTTCAAGCTGTTGTACTTTTGCTCCTTTCCCCTCACTCTATATGCAACCTAACGTATGGTTTCTCAGGGTATGGAACATATTACGCTAACCTTAGAAGTATGTGAATTTTTGCGTCAACCTAAGAGGACTAAATGAACAGTCTGATAATTCTAACGATATTGTGAGTTGTTATGTGCAAAGTGATTCTTTCCTAACCCTTCGTAGTATTCTAGGTGTATAATCACCTCATCTCACTCAGTCCTTTCGAATGGTGAGAATACTCCGTGCACCATTCAGTTACACAGATTCGAGCCTCCTTAGTACCAAGGAGTGATGTTGAGCACCGATATCCTCATATTTTCAGTCGGATGCTCGAATTGCTCTTACTCATTTTACAAATTCGATAGCTCAAGCAATTCTGCTTTACAAGTATCAACACATACTTTCGCTCGTGACACCGATAACACTGTAACTATGTGGACATGAAACTGTCATTTGTTGGCTCTCCATGAATATTAAGTTTCATGTTCTTTTTTCTATCATCTTGAATGAAGTGCTAATAATATGCCTATATTCCGTCTTTTGTGAAGTACCGAGAATGATTTCGTTCTCTACCGAGTGTTCAGATATTTCAGCCGGTTATTTTCACTAAATTCTGCGCTAAATCGAAACTTACTTTTTTCTTTGTTTCTCAGCGGATTTTGAAAACAAGGTACTAGATTTCTTCTTCGCAATATATTGTATGGTATCAGTGCAAAATTCAAGGTAATAATGTAGTCAATCGTACATCTTCCAAAACGAATTTTTACGCGAGAAAAGCACATATGGGATTTGTAGCATAAATCTATTTAAAAAAATGATGGCTTCACGTGGAGTTGCATGTGGCTCAATTGAATTAACAACGTCCTAGATTCAAGTTGAATGAAAATCGTTACAATAATCTTGTCATGATGCTGTGTTTCTATTCCTCAGCTCTAACACTCGAAAGCTGCATGCCATACACACGCCGCCAACATGTCATGTGGGACGTATATTTGCGACAGCGACCGGTAAAAACCACGGATAGCGTGCTCAGCTCCGTCTGTTATCGAAATGCAACTAAAATGATGTTGGCAACCTGATGGCCAAAAGGACCACGGCGTAGACAGGCCTTGGTTGAAAGCTGGGTAACCGGTTAGGCGTATCTCTGTTCCTGCACACTGGTGCACACTTATGCACAATGGAAAGGCAACAGCGAAATTGCTTACATGATTTTCTTTGACCGAGGTCTCCTATCCTGGAAGTAGCACAAGAATTACTTGTCTGAAAATGATTGGCGCGTGTGTGGTTTAGTGATGGTGCTTTCATCATATGATTTTGGATACCGTTTTGACTTCCAAGTGTTGAACAGCGAGCAACAAACTTCTTCCAGCTTGTCAATCATGTGTTCTTCAGAACACGACCCCGACAAATCCTACTTTGTACTTTATAGAACAGAGCTAGGTAAGTTTAGATACTTCCCTGACCACGTAGTTTTACGATGGACTCATCAGCAGATTGGTCCATGATTTCGACGAGTACTTCAAATAATTACAAGCACAATGTTGTTGTGAGCTTCTCCGATATTGGGTAAATGAGATGTAGGGGTTCTGAGACTCATTCTTTATCATAAATTCATTTGGTTCATCTGGTCCTACATGTGATCGCTAACCCAAAGTTAATTTCCACACAGCCCGCATTACGTATATACGGTTTTTCCCGCTCCGGACTTGGATTACCTAATATAAACTTGGGCTGTGAAACTCTACACATTCGATCAAAGTTTGTCGCCTAACAACATTCGAGTATCTGATGACGACTATCCGTGCTCATCGGATGCGAATGCTGCTTGAATATGCGTATCTTTATATCTATATTGCATATAAAAATGCCATAATTTGCATTCCTAATGAACAATGCATTTCAGTGCCAGTTGGTGTGTCTTCTGTTTTCATTACCGGAAAACCGGTCATCATGTGAATGCCTAATTATATGATGTAGAAGAAGTGACGGAACATGCTTCCACATTCGTCCTTGGTTTGTTTCTTGTATTCGGATGAGAAGCTTCGTGGGTACTTGATGGTTGGTAGAGCGTTTTGGGAAGCAAAGCTTCTAGAACAAGCTCGAACGAACAAGATCTTAAGTAGTACTAACAGACGAAAGACAACGCAGCAACAGCCCGTCAATGGGCTAGTGAAGCATGTTGGAGTTTGGAGAACGGTTGTAGATCAGCCGGATGACTTGTCGGACTGACGGTCCCAATCCAGACACTGGTTGCATTCACCACGAAAGATCTGCTTTGTTGGCGGCAACGATCTCGCTGCATCTCAACATGGTATACACTGCAGAACGATTAAGTTCAAATGAGTTAATGTACAACAGTATTGTGCGACAAATGTAGAGAGAATTTGAATTGTCACCATGGTAAAGACACATTACCAAACAGCTGTTTCTGCTGACACAATATGGGTTTTCATCGATGTATGGCTACGGCTTCGGCAAACCTCAATAGCCTCTCATTCCTTATCACGTATATGACCCGAAACGCAGTGTTTCCGCTAGCTGGATGTTGCGTTATCTGAAGATGACGAGCGACGGCAGACGACCAGAACTTTTGACTTCGAACGTTGTGAATATGCGATTGATCTGACCTTGATTGCATCACAAGACGTTGTGCCCAATTTGGAATGTGTTCAAATTCTCGGTTAGACAACAGTCGTTCTGTTCCACCCACGTGGGTTGCTCCGCAAATTCGTAAATCAGATCAGATTTTGTGTACAGAGGTGGACGTTATTTTCACCGAGGGTTTTGGGGATCCCAATCGTTCCATGAACAATTATTAGGTTCTACGCACCTAAGCTCCGGGTTCTGTTCGAATCCCGGCCGGTAGTGCTTTTGCCGTTGAAAAACAAAGTGCCTGATTCTGCAGCCTCATTTTGTGTTTTTCATTCACTTGTTCCTGTGGAATAACGTATATCGGCCGCACGACCAGGCGTTTGTCTGAACGCATCCGCGAACACAACCCTGCATGGTTGAACACTGGAGCAGTTAAGTCACTCACTAGCGCTGTCGTTTCACATCTTGCCCAGACTAATCACGCAGTAAACGTGGCTGAGGCCTTCCATGCGCCGTATAAGGTTCGGGGTCGGCAATCACGACCGGCAAAGTGTCGCTTACTAGCCACAGCTGAGGCTGTCAGCATCCGTCTCCACAACCATCTCTATAGGCTCAAAAACAATTTGTATGTGCCCTTAAGTTTCCCTGGCCCTCGGTCCACCCTACAACAGGCCATAGAACAGATGAAAACTGAAAATACACGAGAAAAACAATACACATCCGGTTTTGATTCAAGCCCGGATTACAATTCTTTTCTTCCCCTCCCCCACCCCTTTCAATAATAATTTTGTCAATTCCCATTTATCTAATTGGTTCAACTCTTTGACTTGTTGTAATATATTGTGATGTAACGGCATGATTATGAATCACTGAAAACCAGCTTGTTCGCCAAACTGTGTTCCCAAATGTGTTCATTGGGAATTTTCCGACAAATATTAGCTCAGTTGCATAGTATGTTCTAGGAATCGCTGAACCAAGTCGCCGTTTTAGCAGGCATTGACATCGTCAGATTTGAATGGAATACAGAAGATTACTAGTGATTTCCCTACTGAACAAGTCGTGTATCTGGTAACTATAGGCCTGCTGTGCCTTTTGATAAACGTATGGGGAGGAGCGTTTTCGGTCGACGCCTCTTCCAGCAGTCGTAGTTCACTGTCAATCATGTTTCCGTGCAAATTCGTTTTACTCTCTGAAATGGTGTTCGGACCAGGCTACGAATATATTTCACTAGCACAAAACTGGTAGTTTGCAATTGTAGGCTTGTTCCAAATTTCATTTCTATGAAATCAGATTTGCCGATTGTTCCGTCATTCCTCCTAATGATATTAGTCTCGAGAAAGAGAAGTGTATTGTCCACATATGCGCCCATCGTAGTTCGTATACTTGGATGCAGAAGATTGAGTTCATCCATAATCCATGTCATCTATTCTAGACTTTTGTGATGATAAAAATATCATCAACGTATCTTTTGTAAAGCTATGTGCTCTCCAGGATTTTGTTCGCCTTTACAAGTAGGCCGAATTCGATTTTCCGAAATATTCGGTAACTGTTGTAGAGAATCTCTCATCGGTTGCACTAAATGAACTTCAATTGCGGGCTGTCTCTTGAGATCTAGGTTTCTGTATAACACCGATGAAAGTAAACAGCACAGAGACACTAGCACAATTTGAATATCTTTTCGAAAAACTCAATGTAGTCAAACCCAACTTAAAAGATTCGCAGACTTGGTTCCAAGCGGAGCTGGTCTACCTGGAACTACAGTAACTGGTAACATCGTCCAGACATCAGTCAGTCGCCACATCGTGGTGCCTTTTTTATTATTGAAAATCTACAGTTGCAAACTGGCTTGGTAATTTCACGCCCAAACAATAATTCCGGACCCGTGGTGACTCATTGGAGTGAATATGAGAAAATGGAGACCGTTCTTGACGATACCAGAAAGTTTGTGCTCCCAAGAAAAACTGCGATGAACCTGATGAACTAGAACAAGAAGTATCGGCAGAAGCACAGTGTCTACTAGAAGGACATTTTACTTGTGAGACCACAGCTCAACATCTGAAGCCAAAGGGAACTCAAAATCCACAACTGCATGGTCCACCGAAACCACACGAACCAGATGTTTCACTCAGACAAATAATATAGATAATAAATTCATTACAGCGCAAATTGGCGAAATGGATGTTGAAATAACTTGAGACAGTTCATGATTTATTGGCCAGAGACACTATCAAAGAAAGTTTCGAAATGGTAGAGATCTTCGGGCCAGATCATTGTGAAAGGTAAAAACAGGGCTTCATTTTATATCCAATCACTGTTCACGAACTTCCCCTTCAGGGAGGCTATACGTATCATCTGCGACCATGTCGAGCAAAACCAACTCAAAATCGGTATACCAGTCCCACTTCAGGAACGACAATTACTACCATGATCAACAGTCGTATCATGTTCTTCCTTTCGCCGAGCCTACAGACAAATTGACGCAGTCGCAATGCGGAGCTCATTGGATTCATTTCATCAGGAAATATTTTGGCTCTTTTTTAGGAAAATACGAGCTTATTCATGAATGCAGCTTAAGTGATATGAGGTCCCATAGCCACAAAAGCCAACTGCACAATTACAGATAACCGGAAACCAGACTGTTCGGCTTAAAGTGGGGGACCGCTTAAGATCCCAGTATGTCAGATGTGGTCACTAACCGAATCACAATGGATTTCCTCCTTCCACGAAAAATATCGTCGTTCGAGGATTTAGAACCTCTGACCTCCGAAGTGTCAAGTGAAAGCTCTGCGCCAACGATCGCAGTTTGGTGTATCCTCCTGATAGAAAAGGCCTTCTTGCCAGGAAACAGGACAATTAGTGCCATCAAAAAGAAGCAAATAGATATGGATTATTATATACCGTTGTTTCTGAAATTTAGTTTCACGGAAAAAGGGAGTTCGAGGAATTCCTGGGATAATTAAGAAAATCTACCACAGTGTGTTCTGGTCCTCACTGTAGAGCTTGGATGATGAAGGGCAATATTTTGTGGGCTATCTGATAGCAAATCACATGATCATAAATATGATTGCCGTGATTCCCATAATTACCACGGAAATGTCAAAAATACAGGATGTTGAACTCTCTGCTCGCCAGAGATGCCACTGCCGTATGAATTCTTGTATTTCTGAAACGGTTTGCCTACCCATTTATCTGCTCAATTATATCCGTATTATATGTACGTTATATACAGAAGGAAATGGTATTCATGAATCTGATATTTTACTGCCTGCTCTCAGGTCGTGGGAATGCAATCTGGATCATTGTGTTCATGAATTTAAGCCTAAAGACAGAGCAAATCCATGGTTGACACGATTAACATAAACTACATGAATAAAGTGGGGGCATGATTAGAGAAGAGGCGCGAAGGGTGATAAGAGTAGAGAAGTAAAGAATATTTCAAATAAATTTGAACTATAAGGTAAACGAGCAAGCCGGTAACAATACAGAAACGTCTATGATCGAAAATTTGTTCGTTGTCACAGTTCAGAAAGCAGGAGTCAAATGAACACGGTTAAACACTGAATCATGGAATCGCGATTCATCTCTGTTGTGAATCCGTAGTCAGTTTACTGTATCGTGTGCAATCGGATGTCCTAATTGTCCCAGTCATCGATACACGGAAATACGAAAATAATCTGAGTAGGGAAGCTGTTTGAATTTCACATATAATTCTTTTAAACTATGGTTGAATAAATTGAGACGTCTTTTTGAATAGCTAAAATGTGAATCGACTACTGGAACACACTAATGAGGAAAAAAGAAATAGTGTTCCTGAGTAGTAATAGGAAACGATGACGTGCCGAATGAAGTGTAAATCTATTGTCCGTGACAAACGAGTGGTTTTCGAACCGTGTATTTGTCCCGGTTTGAGTAAGCTGCTCTCCGTCTTCCATATCGTGCGTACTGTTCTTCTGATGACAAAAAGAGGTTGGATATGCCTCCAGGCCCATGCTATTAACTCGTTTGTGTGCTTATATCTACTGGCGCAGTTCATGGGTTGTCTGGCGAACGTGGCAATCCCATCCATGTGGCGTCTGACCTGTATACTGTATAAGGTAGTATAGGACCTAAACGAAAAATAAGCTGTGTACCTTATAGATCACAGTTCATCATGTTGCCGTGGCAGATGCTCTTTGTTACGAACGCACAAGTGATCCTCAACGAAAAGTACGAAAAGCTTGCTTCTTCTATCGTCACAGCAACCGAATCGGCTTTTCACGGAAATCCAGTCCGAATAATCACGAGCGTTACCTGGAGCGTCAGCTGTGGTCGAATGAGTGTGGACTTCAATGTGCGGAACACCTTCCAACTGATGAGCTGAAAAGTCTGTTCGTATGTGCCTCTGCCAGCTTTTTCACTGTTGGGACAAATGATCGGTGTATTCATCAGGTTACATAATTGAACTCCATCAAATAATGCCATAACCCTCTCAGTTTCTGGTGTCATCGTCAGCAATATACTGAATGACAGCATTTGTGAAGTTTTGCTGCCTATCTCACTCACAAAGCCATTGCTTATCACCAGTTAAACAGAGCACTGAATATTGGAAAAACAGGACTGATTACCGCCTGTTATCTGCATTTGATTGAACTGTCAACTGCCATCGGACTGCACACACAGTGGACAACCCATTGATCAATGAAACGGAGATCTGTTGCAGGTTCGCTTTAGATAAGTAGTCAGCTTATCGAATAATGGAGATGGATTTGTGGATGAATATTGGCTGTTACCTTGTCACAAATTAGTATGCTGCGATATTTGACCGAGTTATGGTTGGATTGGCTGTCGAGCGTGGATGTTTTCATGCCTATTTGCAATGAAGATGCTGCTCGCTCGTTTGCATCGGTGGACAGGTTGCGTCATTAACTGAGTCGTGTCTGATCAACTTTCCATTTGATAAACCTTCCCGTGACCGACTATTCCACTGGTCAGCTAATTGTTGCTCGATTTATTTGACGTCAGCTCGACTTTGCTGACCTGATTACTTTCATTCTGTGGTTGCATATTTGATTTATTTATCCAACCCTCAGTTGATAATTATGATTTTTTTTCTGGGGAAAAATGATCTGCTCTTAGAATTTGATTGACCGTACTGAAAATCGTTTGTTATTAGTTGACCTATTGCGTGCAAAATTGACCTCAGAGGTCAAACCTGGACTGTATTTGCATGTGCAAAGTAAAAGTCTTTGGTCTTTCAAGGGATTCATTGTGGCCTCGGTAGAGTTGAGGGAAAGACCGTTATCTGGCCACCATATTTACCTGAACTGTTTTTTCAGAGATTTATGTGAGCCTCTTTATCAAATCCTACTGTACTCGGTCGCGGTTCGCTTTCTGATTCGTCGTTACGATAGTTTGCACTCCGTGTGTTACTCGTATCGGTACTGTTTCCGTTCGCCTGGAATGCATCTGCTCTATTCGTTCAACAGAGAGGATTACGTTGGAATTTCGACGTGAGACCGGAATAAAGACACGTTCATAAGCCTTGCTCAAACGTCTCCCGAGAGATGATGTTTAGCTTTTTGAGTCATTTAGTGGTATAATTTGCGGCGTAGTCAGTGATTATGCTCCCATGTTGGATTTGCAGCTACATCTGCTATTCCTAATACGACAACGAAACAATAAGTTGATAGTTATACTCGACAGACAGAAAATGAACGCAACCAGTGGTACTAGGTTTGTGGCTGGTGAACGAGATGAACATCCAAGTGGTCGATCACGATCTGCATTGTGCAGGCACAGAAAAGTGCTGTTCATTACAATGCAATTCATTGGAGAAGCGGGTATCATTTTGTGGTAATTTACCACGAGAAATAGTCAGATCAATTCCTACGGAATTCATGCATGGAAATTGAAGTGAGTAGATTCTATTGAAGTGTTGATAAGCCAATATATATTTGGTCGAGAGCAACCATGCGATGTGAATTTACATTCGTCTTGATGGATTGGTACGAAATTGGGTTCCATAAGGAATCACTATCGAAACACATGCTCGCTCGTTTGGCAAGAGCATATGAAACCAACACATTCGTTCAATCGTGTACCGAATTTCTTTTCACACAGTCACACAGTTTGAAATAGAACAGATTGGAACAGAAGCATAAAATTACAAATGGGAACATCCTAGCCATGAGTCACAGCTGTCACCCACTCAGCTCGTGTCTTCAAGTACGCCAATGAAAATAGTGTACAAGAACAAACATTTCCGAGCAGTTTAGTCTTGTGGTAAACACTCGCAAATGTCTAGATTGCATTCTTTCCACTGTGAGATCACGTTTTCGCAAATAGCGCAGCACTATTGTATTTACTCCACTTACACGTTTGAACCATGTTAATCATCACGGTTTTAGAGAACTTGCATTGATCTTTACATACAGGCATATCTGTCTGGAAAGTTTATCGATTTCCATTTCAAATTTCTGATGTCCCACAGCTCGTTGCTTCGCAATCTGTTATTTTTTCATTCATACTTAAGTGTATGTTTCCCATGATTCCATTTTGTTCTGCCGTATTTATTTCCGTCTGTAGAAAAGTGACTATATCATGTTGGTAGAGGCCTGTAGAAAATCGATCTTGTTTCAGGGCGTATGCTATGAGCATATAACATCATCCACTTCATTTGTCAGAAATATCAAACGGACTGTTCAAGGATGATGTATTATCTGAGCCGTCAACACTTTTTGACCTACGAAGACTTTTTTGATATGTTCAGTTAAATATGCTCAAACCAGTATAATAATAAATTCATAGAAAAAAATCTAAAAACGGATTTGGTTATTAAGGAACTGGCAAAGGACGCGGCATGAATGCTGTATCAGCAGTTTTTCGAATATCCTTTGATAGAAAATTCCGATGGGTCTGTTGATATCTTCAATAAAACGTGTTGTCGAAATGATAAAAAACAGACGCGACAGAGCGAGTAGTCTCGCCAATGACCGAATCTCCGTGATATAAAAACTGTTAAAATGGTTGTTAGGTTTCGAAATCCTAATACGTTGTGAAGGACAGTTGGCCATCTAGAATAATCTCCGTTCAAATATAAGGTTACCTATCAACATAAAACACTGAGAAAATGGATCAATTAAAGATCTGTCCACAAGGACCCTATCTATTCTGCACTGAAATTGTTCGAGAGAAATACAAGATAAGCACAGTGCAAACACTGTTTCTCGGGCTAGAATAGATTTTAACGACAGAACCACTAGAGTGAAAAATCAATCGACATATTGAAACGCTGATGTCAACTGCGTATCCAGCATAATTCCTGGCAAATTATTATCTGATCAGGCTGATAAAACAAAGTCTTCCATTGTGCTTGGAATGAGACGGCATGATCAACTAAATCAGCAAACGTTTGAAGCCAACTTCCAGCGAATCTACTAAACTGCCGAACCTGTAATTATGTTCACGTTATTTCCCGGTCACACGTCAAACAATGAATTAACACTTTCAAATGTGGCTTGAGAAAGAAAATCGACACGATTGCGTCATCGATGGATCAAAGATCACCGACTGCTACAAATTGTTTGGAGACAAGGCATCACTTCACTGCCAGTCAGACAGTCGTAGTGATTTTCCCTACTGAAAAAACTAGACAAATATTTCTTTAATGAACAACACGACACCATCACGTGATCCACCAAAGTATATGAAGCAATACATTTGATTCAATCAACATGATTACTCATTCCGCTGTCGCAACAAATGTTGCATGAACCAGGTTATGTATGCTCACGCAGCGCATGTGAAGCTCAACTTCTTGACTATTGTCAATATATTCACCGATATTTGAACTTGTCTATCAGTTTGACGCGAGCATTGTAATTGATTGGTGATAGTGGTAAAGGTGATGTGATTGTGATGATGCTTCATGCAACAGGCGCGCCTAGAAAGCCGCCCAGAAAGAGAAGACAGGCAAGTTACAAAACATTTCTACTACGGTTATGGAATGCGAGTAATGATCATCAAACATTTTTCCCAATTTATAATTTGATAAGGTGAGCTTTGAGTGAGAGATATGTACGTGTTCATTATTTTCTTGGAATTATAGGGTAAAAGATAAATTAGAGGCACGTTGTTCATATGTGAAATTGAACTTGAAGTAATGGTTACCAGTGTCGTACTGACCTGTTTGTTCTGGTTCATGGTTGTATTTGGCGATACCTTCCTGCAACTAATGAACATTCATCTGATTTGGCAAATACGGTTGAGTGAGGACACTCGATTAGGACATCAGCACACTCGGCATCGAAACAACTAGTTGTCAGTGTTTCACCTCTGATAAAATATTAAACGTTTTTACAGATCTTGCACACTGGATGATAGGAAAGCAGAAAGATAGTCGACAATCTTGATGACAGCAGTTGACAAATTCGTGTCCATACAGTAGAGGTGTTATCAGAGTTACGACAGATATTGTTTTGATAACTATGAGTAACGTGGTGTTAGTGATTACGTCACACTATTTTGTGTTTCTTCTGAACACATAATGTGGTAATGTTTCGTGCGGATCGAGACTCAATCGAAGGTTGCCGAGATCTAGCGGTTGGCATTTCATGTTGCTCTTACTTTCACAGTTTATATGGGAAGAAAGGCTCCGTTATTATTGATCGTATGATCCGACTCCATGGAAGAGATGGTAATTGTCGCTTGTTCGCTCTTCACTTGTATTTTGTTTAACCGACTTGGTTGATAAGCCTTTATGTGTCAAGACGGTCTTCCTGTTGTTCGACATTCGTCACCTGCCCCACACTGAGAGCTGGAAATTTACGGATATTCTGCCTTTCATTCGCAAAATGAGAAATAGTCGAGAGGTGAACAAAACATGGATTCCGGCAGCGTAATTCATCGTTCTGACTTCGGATATGGCTAACACGCGATTGAGATCGATCGTTTACCACATCTGCTTTACTGCCACCTCTCAATTGAACTCATGGGTAGACAGATGGCTTTTCGACTGCTTGATGACATGGTGTGCTATCGTAATTCTTCGTACCATTAGTGATGAAGCACTCGGAGTGTATATTCGGAATGAGAAATGATTTCACCCTTCTACGTTTTCTTTATAGGACATATCTTAATAACATTAGTGGTCAATCAATATAGAAGTTCACTTTTCCGTCTCAATAATACGAATCTGTGGTAGAGTGTGCATGGACTTGATACAATTTATTTATCAATAAGTGAACGTCCTAGTGGGCCATCGGATTGATGTGAATATAATGCGTCCAAGAAAAGCAAACAATATGTGGATTCTATTTCCAACATGATTTTATGCATTTACAGGCCTAACTGAATTCATATTTTAGGTTGAAAGAATACATCCAGTTACCAAATCCTAAGTCATCTTTATGCCCAACCTAAAATGTATTGGGAAGGGATAGGTTTGGGTCCAGTTCTGGACATGAGCACCTTGTTACATCATGTGATAGAAACGTGATGAAATGAAAGTTTCCAATTTAGCCCATTGGAGGTCATAACACTTAGGCGGCATGTTTTCAATAAACACACAAATGCGTCCAACAACAGGGTCTACTCACTCAATGTATCTTCTCTACCAGTGAGTGTCTTTCGAAGAAACTATCAAAAATGTAAAGACATTGGATAGCAGCATGAGAAAACCCAGCAGATTAATGGGACATAAACCAAAGAACCCTTCTGCTTATGTATAAACAACATTCAGCTTCATTTTCAAGGAGCCTGCTCGCATTTTATAAAAGAAGTTTAAATTCTATTCTTCTTACGACCTAAATTAGAAGATATTTGTATTGCCTAATTAGAGAACGGTATTATCTCTGAATAATTCAAGCAGCTGCAAATGTAAGAGCGTATTGTGTGCTAAGCTCATCATCAACATGAGCAACATCAACTTAAGGAATTTGGTCGGATCAAGTTTGTGACCTGATTCAGTTAGGCACTTCGCAATTGAAAGAGACCAAAGCTCTGACGTTATTCTCTTTGGCCACATTGCGCGGTGGGATCGAATTTGCCAACCATTTGGTTATGTTCTCCGACGCTGGTTGAGCCAAGCAGCTATCCGTTCTGCCTGTGGATGCGTCACCGTAGCTGTAAGCTAACTGATAGAAAACATGTGAGACATTGGTTCGGCAAGACTGTCTTAATGACTTTTGCATCCTGACCTGTTGGTAATCAGTAACTGAAGTAGTTGCACCACAGTGTGTGTGAGTGTCTTATGGCTGAATTAGGATACATATATTCTTCACTAAAAAGTGGTCACCTGTTAATAGTAAAAAAACAGAAACTTGCTTCTGTTGAATGTATTTGATGTTTAAGGTTCGTTGAAACTTGCCACGCTTTCTGCTCAGTTGCACGTGTTCGTCAGTCTTTTCGACTATGCACGGACCCCGCGTAAGTCACTTTGATGCTTCGCATGGAACTACGCGACAATCCGATTATCGCTTCTCGCGACTCATGAGATGGAAACACGGTTATTAAGGAGGAAATAATTAGCGTGCATTGCGAGATCGTGATTGTAGCGTAAACGTGCAACGGTCAAATGACAACCGTGCTTGATAACGAGCCAGTTTGTGATATGCATTATGAAGGTTTTAAAGAAACTCAAGATTTTTGAACTTGTGGTAATCCTGTTGAATAAGGCACCTGTTACTCAATTGGTGTGAGCTGTTTATTATGTTTTCGGATAAGATTCCATGTAATTTCAGAATTTGAAGATGTCTCGATATCATTTGTTTCTCTGTCAGGATGTTGTTATCTAATGTAGTGTCCCGTTTGAAAGATTACATTTCTGAAGGTGTCTTCCATCTTTCATGTGTGCATATCTTCTTCATGATTGCACTGCCTGATTCCGTATCTGGTTGGAGGAACACCATTTGTTCTATTCTACCTAATCCCTCTATTACTCACGAAGAAGAACTAGTCAAAAGCCTACCCGCTTTAGATGTTATAATATTCAGATTTTAGGTAAAATGTGACCACGACTTATATGTCTCAAAGTATCCTAAGAAGGTCGCACCGAAGACCTACAATCATGGTTTGGTTCGAATCCCCCTCAGCAGAGGGTGGGAAATCTGCATCACAGATTTAGTGCAAAATGAATAGGAGTTTATGGAACGAACGTTGCTGGCCAATTGATATCCCGATAGGTTTATCGAGCAACATCGAAAACCGAGGAAAGCAAGCGGAAATCTTGTAACAGAAATCAGCTTCGTTTATTTGCTTAACATATTGTTTGTACGAATTCTCGCTTTCAAGCACGGTAGTAATTTGACTGTTGCACGTGCATGCTACACGCACGCTCTGGCAGTTTATCCTGATCACTTCATCCCTATGAATCGTATTCTCCATCTCATGGGTCATGGGAAACCATACTCTGGTTGCCATGTTGGCTTTATGCGAGGCATCACAGTGACGGACTGGCGGTCCGCGCATAGTCGAAAAGACTAACGAGCAAATGCCACTAAAACGTCACACCTTCGGATTTATTTATAGTGCCACCTTTACTTGCATCAGGTCACAAAGCTGACCCCACCTAATCCCCCAAAATTGTGTTGCAGCTGTGAGCATTCACTGAAGCGAATTCCATCAGAATGCATCCGTCAGTGATTTCTGCACAACAAATGGTTGGCACAAGTGCTTGTTTGCAATGGCATCAACCGAAAGCACCCCGATCTTTCCCCATCGGACTCCTTGTTGTAGCTTTAAGTCGAACCCAATTAATTGTATGATTTTCATTGTTGTGCAATATATAAACTGAAATGTTTTACGTAAGCAGTGGACGAGAGCAAACGAAATGCTTGCATCATGTTACTTATATTTTCCTCCAGTTTCCATGTACGTCTCAAGAAACAGAATTATTCTATATCCCCACCGTCAATATATGATGCGGTTCCCACACTAGATCTGGCGAACATACTCTTCATTAGCCGAAAACATTTCAGTATAGATTATTTTTTGCGCCATATGCTGCATGCTGCAATTCCGTCAGTAATAGGAATCACGTGTTCCCTAACAAGTTCGATTCATATTTAGCCCCTTACGTAGAGAGATATTCACGACTCCAACTTATCCTAAACATCGCATCTAGATGCTCTGCTTGACGTCAATTTTGGTTCAAGTTTCTACTGACTTGGTCTTCCCTGCACAAAGGGATGTGTTGAGGGAAGCAATTATAAATCAGTAAGTCAAAGTGCGTGTGGGTTCCCTGGGTCTCCACACACGGAGACTTAACATCTATGTTTGATGATACGTCCAAATTTCAACATGTATGTCGATATTTCCTCGCCGTTTTGTGGTTGATGTGAATTGAATGCCGACAATATCAGTCTAGCCTCCACATAGCTTGCACCTCGTGGCTGAATGTGTCAATCAATTTCATAGCGTAACGTACCCTATTGAATAATTTCTCGATTATCAAAGCTAATGACGCAGTTTTCAATGCACATCCTGCGGCCTCAACGTCAGACCCACCATCACTTTACATCACCTTAGGTATACTGCGTCTGGCTATAAACCGTGCCATTGCTAATCAGGCAATCTGGCAAAAGTGTCATTACTTGGGCTATGGATTGGGCATATTAGGCACTCACTGACGACGCGTCTCACGGTTGGCATGGCTTTCAAAATTCAGATGTCTTTCCTGATGCGAGTTCAAACATGACCCGCGCCTATATACCCTGTAATCTGCTGGTGGTGTTGCTTCAAACGTTCAGTGAATTATGGGCGAGCTGGTAGAACCATCAACCTACTATTAGATAAACTGCAATGCAGAGCAGCTCTAGCACAAATGAATCACCCACAGTCGAGCAGCCGCGGTTCTAACATGTTCATATTGTGAGTTTTAGCGCATCTATTGGGATTCATTTCCACCAATCTAGTCTCTCCGAAATTGTATGTTCCCGCGGCATCTGGCATCTCAAACAAAGACAAATGTCCAAGCTAGACAGTAGTTGTTTGGGGCATCGTAAATAGAGCAATCCTAAGTCATATAAAACCACCAAGTGGGTAAAAATATCCGAGATTCCTCTGTTGCATACTGTAATTGTACTCATTGCTCTCCTCGAAGAACAGACATTTTGACAGTTGTTATTCTTTCAGTGATGTACTCTAGATTTTGGTGACAATTATCATGAAGTTTCTCCTGATAAGGCAATAAAATAGGCACTACAAACGATTAGGGATCAAATAATGAAGCAAAAAAACATAGGTAATCCATAGTCATAATTGGAACCTCGGATAAATTAATTGAATGCAGAGAACAGTCATACTGAATATCCCACTGGAAACCTAATGCTTTATGTTCCGCGATGATCTGCTGATAAAATTTGAAGTACGTAATCGATTTTTCACCGTTCATCAATTCTGCTCTTAGTCTAGGTCTTCACGACACCCATTCAGTTCAGTGTTGCCTATCTGTTTGAATTATCGCAAAAAATCCTCATACTACAGTGACAACAAACAACCGTCTAGATAAAAGTTGATAGTCAGCGCATATAATACTAATGAAAAAAGTCAAGGTTGCTGTCCTTGGCAGTTCTTCTTAAGGACAGCGTGGCACAAAACGATGATTAACTAGTGCCAAACGGATGAGCTTTCTCTTCGTAAACAATAGCACTACTTCTCACATCGTATTCTGACCAGTAAAGGAAGCGCACAGATAACCTGTAACACTTTGGAAACCGAATTTGCTGGAATATCTATTGAATTCGAGTGGAAAGGGCTATGACATATCAACGGAACCTGACGGCTACTCCTCACAAATGATCAGTTTGCTCAGGTACATGAGTTAGGACTTCGTTAAGTGAAATGCTTTCACGTACAGCCACACAGTCGAATACCACTCGGACCTTCCCGGGCTTATTCGAACTTAAGACCTTATGGGGCGGCAGGAACACACGTTTTCTTGGGCATCTTCTTGGGGAACTATAGATGTCATTCATCCTTTTCAATCATGACAGCGAATAACTTGATTGTACTTTGAGAGTATTTTCAAATTCCATTCCAGACATATCTTGATAACTGACAAACGATGGTCTACAACTGGGTGATTGAAGGGAAGCCCATTTCTATCAATACGCCACGGTAAACAATCGGTACACTTATTCCTTTCTCTACTTTACTTGCACGCAACTATCTCCTATTAGACGACGAGACGGCTTCATTAATATATCGCGTATCAAAGCTGATCGATTTGAAGCAGTGTAGAAACCAAACACGTGAATGATGAAACGCAATCTACCGGCTGGTCAATGATGGACAGCATTTGAGTTGATGGCCATGAGTGAGACGACTTACCTTCAATGTTTGTGGTTTTAAATTCTAGCCCGATAGATTTTGGGAATAAATTGCCTCAAAACGAATATTAGTAAAAGCGTGCGAGCTGGCGTCTGTGTGGTGGTAGACTGTCGTGTCCCATTGGGCATCCTCCATTCCAGTTATTCGTACTCATACCAATACATAACAATATATATGACTCAAAATAAGAACGGACAACGGCAATCCAAATCTGTCTCTGCACGTGCGTGTGTGCATGTGAAATTGATCACAGTGTGGAATGTTCAAGTGGTTGCACATGTGTTCGGAACCATGACGTGGGCCACGGAAGCTTAAGTACTTGCACAAATTGTTTCTGAGCGCACAGGGGAGGATTGTAGAGACGAATGCTCACGGCTTCGGCTGTGGCTAAGATGCGACACTTGACAAGTCTTGATTGCTTTCCTCGGACTTTGAAAATGGTGCGAAAAGCGTTTATCACCTCGACTGAGTGGTTTGATTCAACAAGGTGTGAGCACACCGCACTCGTAATTGTCTTAATTGCTCCCGTGTTCAGCCAGGCCGGGTGGTGTTCGCGAACGCGTTCGGATAAGCGCCGAGTCGTGCGACCAATGTACCTAGTTCCACAGGAACAGGTGAAGGAATACACACAAAACGAGGTTGCAGAATTCGGCACTATGTCCTCCAATCGAAAACACACTATCGGTTTGGAAACGAACAGGATTTGCAACTGTGGAGCGTAGAATGTTTTGTTGATAACTCCCGATAATCTTCGTTGAATAATTTCGGCTTCCGTGTCGCCTTTGAACGGTAAACGCGCGTATAGTATCTTCTTGGCGGCTCCTATCTCCTTTGATTTCCCTTCATTTTCTTGCATCGTCTTGTCAATAAACCGTTCAGGATAGCCGTTATTTAAGAAAACACTCCGCAGAAAAACGAGTTCATTTATTATTGTGTCTTCGGAGCAGATTTTTCTTGCTCTGTTAACTAACCAACGTATTAGATTCCTCTTCATTTTGAGGGGCACAAAGCTGTGAAAATGGATGTACTGTCCGTTCCATGTAGCTTTTCTGTGCACTGATAACTGGACGGAAAAATCATTCCGACGGCTTATGTAAACGTCTAAATACGATAGACTATTGTCCTTTTTCTTCTTCCAAAGTAAATTGAACATTGGGATGGGCAGCATTTAAATTGTTAAGAAGCATATTTGTGTCCAGATTGGTATCTAGCACACATATGACGTCGTCTACGTATCGTTTGTACAAGGTAAAATCTCGGATTATGGGTTCAAGTTGATTATTTTCAAGTTTTGCCATGAAAATATCGGCAAATAGGGGCCCCAAAGGTGATCCCATTGCAACTCCGTCCTTCTGACGATAAATTTCACCATTGAACTGAAACTGGATATTATGTGTGCAGACATAGAGTAACTGTTTCAGTTCATCCAACGGGATACCCAAATCGATTCCGTTGCTCTGAATGTAATCGCACAGATAGTTGATTGTTTCACTGATCGGGACATTTGTGAACAGTGAAGTAACATCCAGTGATATCATCCGCTTTCCTTCTAGATCCAGGTTCTTCACAGTTTCTACAAAATGGAAGGTGTCTTGTAGACTGTGCCTAGAAATTGCGGCTCTTACTGGTTCCAATAAGCCTGTCAACCACTTTGCTGCTGCGTGATATGGAGAGTTACACATATCCAGAATCGGTCTCAATGGGACGCCTTCTTTGTGTACCTTAGGTAGACCGTACAATCTGGGAATTACCGTTCCTGTCGGTCGTATCCTTTCGAAGGTCATCGCGTCGATTATTCCTTTCTGCTTCAAGGATCTTATTCTCGTTGAAATCGATTTTTCTATCTGAGGCGTCTTATCCTTCTCAGATGGGGTCTTCGTGAACTTGGAGCCATCACTCACTATCACCTTCATCTTCTCTATATAATCCGACCTATTGAGAATTACGATACCCGCACCTTTATCTGGTTTTGACAACATTATTTCTCTATTGGCCTGCAATTCTTTGAGGCTCTTTAGGTGTTCCGACGTTATTAATCCTTTTGCCAACGGTCTATTTTCGCGATATTGATAACATGAGTTCACGAACGTACACTTCAGTTTCTCTAACTCCTGCGACGAGGACGGAACAAGACCTGATAGCTGATCAAACAGGCTCTCAAACTCAACTTCCATATCCAATTGTTTAGTCTTATTGGTTGGACAACAAAACTTTGGCCCTAGGGATAACACCTCAAGTGATGTCTTATTCAGGCTTATGGATGACAAATTATGGACGAATTTCTTCGGATGTGTAGGGAACTCACCAATCGGTTTGCTCGGGTTGATACGTTTTCGAAGTTTAACAAATGTCCGTTCCACTTGTTTGTCAACAATTGATTGAATATAGACAACGAACATTTCCTTTTCTTCAGGAGTCAACTCATCAAGTACTCGAGATGATTTCACAAAATTACGCTCCATTTCCGGCACTCAACTTGACACAGTATCTCTCTCATTGAGCGCTTGACGACGTAAAGCTACTGTAGTGATGTTAATTCGATTCCTCTTCAGAACGGTGTGATATTGTTTGGGATATTCTGAATTGGATATGCACTCATCCAGAAACTGAACACGAGCCTTTGCCAGAGCCAATTTCGTACGGAACTTCACGTAACTGTTAAGTTCACGGAGTACGGCTGGGTCTTTGGCCTGCCGAAATTGTCTGAAAAATCCCACAGAACACATTGAGAATAAAAAACGTGGCGAACAGGTTCGTTTTCAGTTATTCGTACTCATACCAATACATAACAATATATATGACTCAAAATAAGAACGGACAATGGCAATCCAAATCTGTCTCTGCACGTGCGTGTGTGCATGTGAAATTGATCACAGTGTGGAATGTTCAAGTGGTTGCACATGTGTTCGGGACCATGACGTGGGCCACGGAAGCTTAAGTACTTGCACAAATTGTTTCTGAGCGCACAGGGGAGGATTGTAGAGACGAATGCTCACGGCTTCGGCTGTGGCTAAGATGCGACACTTGACAAGTCTTGATTGCTTTCCTCGGACTTTGAAAATGGTGCGAAAAGCGTTTATCACCTCGACTGAGTGGTTTGATTCAACAAGGTGTGAGCACACCGCACTCGTAATTGTCTTAATTGCTCCCGTGTTCAGCCAGGCCGGGTGGTGTTCGCGAACGCGTTCGGATAAGCGCCGAGTCGTGCGACCAATGTACCTAGTTCCACAGGAACAGGTGAAGGAATACACACAAAACGAGGTTGCAGAATTCGGCACTATGTCCTCCAATCGAAAACACACTATCGGTTTGGAAACGAACAGGATTTGCAACTGTGGAGCGTAGAATGTTTTGTTGATAACTCCCGATAATCTTCGTTGAATAATTTCGGCTTCCGTGTCGCCTTTGAACGGTAAACGCGCGTATAGTATCTTCTTGGCGGCTCCTATCTCCTTTGATTTCCCTTCATTTTCTTGCATCGTCTTGTCAATAAACCGTTCAGGATAGCCGTTATTTAAGAAAACACTCCGCAGAAAAACGAGTTCATTTATTATTGTGTCTTCGGAGCAGATTTTTCTTGCTCTGTTAACTAACCAACGTATTAGATTCCTCTTCATTTTGAGGGGCACAAAGCTGTGAAAATGGATGTACTGTCCGTTCCATGTAGCTTTTCTGTGCACTGATAACTGGACGGAAAAATCATTCCGACGGCTTATGTAAACGTCTAAATACGATAGACTATTGTCCTTTTTCTTCTTCCAAAGTAAATTGAACATTGGGATGGGCAGCATTTAAATTGTTAAGAAGCATATTTGTGTCCAGATTGGTATCTAGCACACATATGACGTCGTCTACGTATCGTTTGTACAAGGTAAAATCTCGGATTATGGGTTCAAGTTGATTATTTTCAAGTTTTGCCATGAAAATATCGGCAAATAGGGGCCCCAAAGGTGATCCCATTGCAACTCCGTCCTTCTGACGATAAATTTCACCATTGAACTGAAACTGGATATTATGTGTGCAGACATAGAGTAACTGTTTCAGTTCATCCAACGGGATACCCAAATCGATTCCGTTGCTCTGAATGTAATCGCACAGATAGTTGATTGTTTCACTGATCGGGACATTTGTGAACAGTGAAGTAACATCCAGTGATATCATCCGCTTTCCTTCTAGATCCAGGTTCTTCACAGTTTCTACAAAATGGAAGGTGTCTTGTAGACTGTGCCTAGAAATTGCGGCTCTTACTGGTTCCAATAAGCCTGTCAACCACTTTGCTGCTGCGTGATATGGAGAGTTACACATATCCAGAATCGGTCTCAATGGGACGCCTTCTTTGTGTACCTTAGGTAGACCGTACAATCTGGGAATTACCGTTCCTGTCGGTCGTATCCTTTCGAAGGTCATCGCGTCGATTATTCCTTTCTGCTTCAAGGATCTTATTCTCGTTGAAATCGATTTTTCTATCTGAGGCGTCTTATCCTTCTCAGATGGGGTCTTCGTGAACTTGGAGCCATCACTCACTATCACCTTCATCTTCTCTATATAATCCGACCTATTGAGAATTACGATACCCGCACCTTTATCTGGTTTTGACAACATTATTTCTCTATTGGCCTGCAATTCTTTGAGGCTCTTTAGGTGTTCCGACGTTATTAATCCTTTTGCCAACGGTCTATTTTCGCGATATTGATAACATGAGTTCACGAACGTACACTTCAGTTTCTCTAACTCCTGCGACGAGGACGGAACAAGACCTGATAGCTGATCAAACAGGCTCTCAAACTCAACTTCCATATCCAATTGTTTAGTCTTATTGGTTGGACAACAAAACTTTGGCCCTAGGGATAACACCTCAAGTGATGTCTTATTCAGGCTTATGGATGACAAATTATGGACGAATTTCTTCGGATGTGTAGGGAACTCACCAATCGGTTTGCTCGGGTTGATACGTTTTCGAAGTTTAACAAATGTCCGTTCCACTTGTTTGTCAACAATTGATTGAATATAGACAACGAACATTTCCTTTTCTTCAGGAGTCAACTCATCAAGTACTCGAGATGATTTCACAAAATTACGCTCCATTTCCGGCACTCAACTTGACACAGTATCTCTCTCATTGAGCGCTTGACGACGTAAAGCTACTGTAGTGATGTTAATTCGATTCCTCTTCAGAACGGTGTGATATTGTTTGGGATATTCTGAATTGGATATGCACTCATCCAGAAACTGAACACGAGCCTTTGCCAGAGCCAATTTCGTACGGAACTTCACGTAACTGTTAAGTTCACGGAGTACGGCTGGGTCTTTGGCCTGCCGAAATTGTCTGAAAAATCCCACAGAACACATTGAGAATAAAAAACGTGGCGAACAGGTTCGTTTTCAGTTATTCGTACTCATACCAATACATAACAATATATATGACTCAAAATAAGAACGGACAATGGCAATCCAAATCTGTCTCTGCACGTGCGTGTGTGCATGTGAAATTGATCACAGTGTGGAATGTTCAAGTGGTTGCACATGTGTTCGGGACCATGACGTGGGCCACGGAAGCTTAAGTACTTGCACAAATTGTTTCTGAGCGCACAGGGGAGGATTGTAGAGACGAATGCTCACGGCTTCGGCTGTGGCTAAGATGCGACACTTGACAAGTCTTGATTGCTTTCCTCGGACTTTGAAAATGGTGCGAAAAGCGTTTATCACCTCGACTGAGTGGTTTGATTCAACAAGGTGTGAGCACACCGCACTCGTAATTGTCTTAATTGCTCCCGTGTTCAGCCAGGCCGGGTGGTGTTCGCGAACGCGTTCGGATAAGCGCCGAGTCGTGCGACCAATGTACCTAGTTCCACAGGAACAGGTGAAGGAATACACACAAAACGAGGTTGCAGAATTCGGCACTATGTCCTCCAATCGGAAACACACTATCGGTTTGGAAACGAACAGGATTTGCAACTGTGGAGCGTAGAATGTTTTGTTGATAACTCCCGATAATCTTCGTTGAATAATTTCGGCTTCCGTGTCGCCTTTGAACGGTAAACGCGCGTATAGTATCTTCTTGGCGGCTCCTATCTCCTTTGATTTCCCTTCATTTTCTTGCATCGTCTTGTCAATAAACCGTTCAGGATAGCCGTTATTTAAGAAAACACTCCGCAGAAAAACGAGTTCATTTATTATTGTGTCTTCGGAGCAGATTTTTCTTGCTCTGTTAACTAACCAACGTATTAGATTCCTCTTCATTTTGAGGGGCACAAAGCTGTGAAAATGGATGTACTGTCCGTTCCATGTAGCTTTTCTGTGCACTGATAACTGGACGGAAAAATCATTCCGACGGCTTATGCAAACGTTCTCACTGTGTTCTGTGGGATTTTTCAGACAATTTAAGCAGGCCAAAGACCCAGCCGTAACCTAACAGTTACGTGAAGTTCCGTACGAAATTGGCTCTGGCAAAGGCTCGTGTTCAGTTTCTGGATGAGTGCATATCCAATTCAGAATATCCCAAACAATATCACACCGTTCTGAAGAGGAATCGAATTAACATCACTACAGTAGCTTTACGTCGTCAAGCGCTCAATGAGAGAGATACTGTGTCAAGTTGAGTGCCGGAAATGGAGCGTAATTTTGTGAAATCATCTCGAGTACTTGATGAGTTGACTCCTGAAGAAAAGGAAATGTTCGTTGTCTATATTCAATCAATTGTTGACAAACAAGTGGAACGGACATTTGTTAAACTTCGAAAACGTATCAACCCGAGCAAACCGATTGGTGAGTTCCCTACACATCCGAAGAAATTCGTCCATAATTTGTCATCCATAAGCCTGAATAAGACATCACTTGAGGTGTTATCCCTAGGGCCAAAGTTTTGTTGTCCAACCAATAAGACTAAACAATTGGATATGGAAGTTGAGTTTGAGAGCCTGTTTGATCAGCTATCAGGTCTTGTTCCGTCCTCGTCGCAGGAGTTAGAGAAACTGAAGTGTACGTTCGTGAACTCATGTTATCAATATCGCGAAAATAGACCGTTGGCAAAAGGATTAATAACGTCGGAACACCTAAAGAGCCTCAAAGAATTGCAGGCCAATAGAGAAATAATGTTGTCAAAACCAGATAAAGGTGCGGGTATCGTAATTCTCAATAGGTCGGATTATATAGAGAAGATGAAGGTGATAGTGAGTGATGGCTCCAAGTTCACGAAGACCCCATCTGAGAAGGATAAGACGCCTCAGATAGAAAAATCGATTTCAACGAGAATAAGATCCTTGAAGCAGAAAGGAATAATCGACGCGATGACCTTCGAAAGGATACGACCGACAGGAACGGTAATTCCCAGATTGTACGGTCTACCTAAGGTACACAAAGAAGGCGTCCCATTGAGACCGATTCTGGATATGTGTAACTCTCCATATCACGCAGCAGCAAAGTGGTTGACAGGCTTATTGGAACCAGTAAGAGCCGCAATTTCTAGGCACAGTCTACAAGACACCTTCCATTTTGTAGAAACTGTGAAGAACCTGGATCTAGAAGGAAAGCGGATGATATCACTGGATGTTACTTCACTGTTCACAAATGTCCCGATCAGTGAAACAATCAACTATCTGTGCGATTACATTCAGAGCAACGGAATCGATTTGGGTATCCCGTTGGATGAACTGAAACAGTTACTCTATGTCTGCACACATAATATCCAGTTTCAGTTCAATGGTGAAATTTATCGTCAGAAGGACGGAGTTGCAATGGGATCACCTTTGGGGCCCCTATTTGCCGATATTTTCATGGCAAAACGTGAAAATAATCAACTTGAACCCATAATCCGAGATTTTACCTTGTACAAACGATACGTAGACGACGTCATATGTGTGCTAGATACCAATCTGGACACAAATATGCTTCTTAACAATTTAAATGCTGCCCATCCCAATGTTCAATTTACTTTGGAAGAAGAAAAAGGACAATAGTCTATCGTATTTAGACGTTTACATAAGCCGTCGGAATGATTTTTCCGTCCAGTTATCAGTGCACAGAAAAGCTACATGGAACGGACAGTACATCCATTTTCACAGCTTTGTGCCCCTCAAAATGAAGAGGAATCTAATACGTTGGTTAGTTAACAGAGCAAGAAAAATCTGCTCCGAAGACACAATAATAAATGAACTCGTTTTTCTGCGGAGTGTTTTCTTAAATAACGGCTATCCTGAACGGTTTATTGACAAGACGATGCAAGAAAATGAAGGGAAATCAAAGGAGATAGGAGCCGCCAAGAAGATACTATACGCGCGTTTACCGTTCAAAGGCGACACGGAAGCCGAAATTATTCAACGAAGATTATCGGGAGTTATCAACAAAACATTCTGCGCTGCACAGTTGCAAATCAAGACTTGTCAATTTTCACATCTTAGCCACAGCCGAAGCCGTGAGCATTCGTCTCTACAATCCTCCCCTGTGCGCTCAGAAGCAATTTGTGCAAGTACTTAAGCTTCCGTGGCCCACGTCATGGTTCCGAACACATGTGCAACCACTTGAACATTCCACACTGTGATCAATTTCACATGCACACACGCACGTGCAGAGACAGATTTGGATTGCCATTGTCCGTTCTTATTTTGAGTCATATATATTGTTATGTATTGGTATGAGTACGAATAACTGGAAACGAGCCTGTTCGCCACGTTTTTTATTCTCAATGTTTTCTGTGGGATTTTTCAGACAATCCTCTATTTCATTGGTCTCCATCGGTTTCCTACCTCTCACCTGTGTACCCAAAAATCCCGGGCACGCACGAGCGGCCACACCACGGCGAACCGCTAAACAGGGGGTAAATGAGATTTGTGGAACTGAGGCCTCGGTGTATAAATATTGCAGGACAGGAGACAGATTGCTAGCTTTATCATAGCGACAAGGCAGAACACTTAAAATCCACTTAAATCCACTTAAATAAAACAGCACAGTGATCGCTTGGGGGCCGATTTCCCTGAGACTTCCGTTTGCACGTCTCGCGGGCTTCCACAGAATCTTGACAGTGATTGCGATGATGAATTGGACGGTAATCGCTAAACGATTTTCCATGAGATCGAGAAATGTGACATTCTGTCCATCGCTCGGAACCGGATGGCTCTCACAAGTCCCTCGGATGAGGTCACGACGGTTACCAGATTGGATCTCTGGGAAGTCATTTCAGCTGTCTGCTAATCAAACGAAGCCCATATATCAGGAAGTGGCGAGAACTACAGACTGCAATGGGGATCTTCGCTCTCCGTTAGGCTTGATTAAAAGCGGTAATGGATCAAACATTCTGAAACTGTGGAGACTGCAGTAGGGATTATTGACTCCAACAAGCTATTCCGCCTCATTCACAACGCATCGGATAGGCGCTGCAACGGGAGAGTCATTCCTGTACAGCGCAGACGGCCATGTTATACCTGAGCACAAAAGAAAAATAGAGTGATGAGTAGAGCAGGTCGATAGGTTGCTCAGCCGAAAATCATACCGCACGATGGACCCACAAACTCCAGTTTCTCGGAGGGCAATACAATGTCGGCTGTGATCCGCCAAATACTAATGAAATTTCACAATCATCAGTCAACTAAATAACGAGAAAGCCGCTTGTGGACAGCATTTACACTATCGCCCTGCTCGGTACAGGAACTGACCTATTTGGAACTTGTGTGGCGCTCCTCTCAATTTCCAGGGTCGGTTTGCCGGTTATCTCTGATTGTTGCGTGGGCCTTTGTGACCATCATATATATAACTCTTCCAGCACAATCAAGCGCAAGCATGAACTGTATCCGAAATCCGATAACCAGAAGTATACAAGATCGTAGGACCGTTCTCTGTTTTATCAGACCACCCTTGTTATCAAGCAGACTATAAAACGCGATTCCTCTTGTCAAGTAATATAATATGTCAAAACCTGGCTGCTGCAGCCATTTTCAGTAGCTAAAGTTGAAGTGCAAACCTCGATGATGTCGACCGTCAGTTCTTCGTGAAAAGTTTTCAGTATATTGTTACAGTGTGCAACAAAGTAATCTCGATATTGGTAAATATTCGGTGGTTTATAAAGTCGCTTGCACCGGTCACATTGCTCGATTTGCAGTGTGCCAATCAAAAGTCACTCTCTGACCATTCAGGGAGCACCATGAACGAGGTAAATCAAGAACATCCAACACACAAGAGTGTACTAGTTTCTACGGAATAAACTGTACATAATCAGTACAAACATTCCTCACACACGAATCCGCGCATCGCGAAATATGAACAGCTGCTGGATAAGGTAATATTCCAGACGAAACTAATTTCGTACACCATGAAATTCAACACTGATCTAACCTGGTTGAGAAGCTTATGGCCCGATAGTCAATGTCCAAATTTTATTTTGTTTTTTCCCGTTTGTTTCATTGTCACCACTACTAATCACTGACTGCCGTTGCCTCAGATGACTGCGGTTTTAAAGTACCCAGAGAAAGCCGGCTTCAGTGTACCTATTTCCAAACATCATGCTCCCAACATTTTACAAAACAGGTTTTCGTTCCTTTTTTAGCCTCTGGGTTTGGAGACTTTTATGATGATCGCTTGATCACCACCCGTGTTCTGTTCCTTTTCATTTACAGTTTTCGTGTTTGAACTTCTCGCATTCCGTGTCAATAGCCAATGCGCATCTACAATGTTTAATTTAGCACTTTTTCCAACTGACAAGATGAAAAGCATCGAGGAACTTCACAAATCCTCGCTTTCTTCTCTGTAGTTTTTTTCCCTTTATTTATCTCACTGTGGCAAAATTCAATTGTGATCCGTTTTGGCTGATAGTTGAGTTTTCTAGCCTAATGGAATCCCCGATGCAATACAATAAAATACAGGTTGTTTCTGTTCAGATAACCATTACCATGCATTGTGTGTGGTGGCTTTGTTTGTTGTCTCGTGGCGGCAATCTCACAAGGAAATAATGGAGGAGAAGAGAGTATGAAACGAGTACGAGGAGAACCACGTTATAGGAATTAATTCGATGGAGAACGTTTGTGGATGCAATAGCCCCACTAGTCGCGGCATCTAGCCATATCTCTCAAATTATCTAACCATTCAGTGGAAGGATTGCTTGGACCTCGCCTAGAAAGTCTAACACGCCCTACAATAAAAAGTCAACTAGTTAGACTTCCCACGGAGTAATAGTATTCAAGGATCAGTGTCTCCCGTGGGATTTGCTCGTGTTTGATCTTCAAAATACAAAAATAGAGGGAACTCCATGAGTACAATGACTCAATGAGTGCAA
This sequence comes from Fasciola hepatica, assembly GCA_948099385.1. NCBI lineage: Eukaryota > Metazoa > Platyhelminthes > Trematoda > Plagiorchiida > Fasciolidae > Fasciola > Fasciola hepatica. The sequence goes on along the minus strand of CANUEZ040000193.1, from coordinate 8,092,457 downwards.
CAACAGGATCCTAAAATTGCATCATTCGAACGCCAGTGTGACTGCTAACAGCCTGCTCATCATACTGCTCCCCCTTCAACGTAAAAAAACAACGTGTCAGTGTTATTAACTCCTTCACTACACAGGAATTGAGAGTATTTGATTCTCATTGTGACGGTTAATTTACAACAGCACTCTCGGTTATATTTGCATCGAAATCACACAATCAAAATACTTCCAATTCCAATTGATCCCGCAAGCCATTGATTTAAACTAAGTACAAATTTGAAATGCAGTTCATCTCAGTTTGTACTATTACTATGGGCCCGGATAGTCACACCCAGCTTGTAAACTGTATCAAATTATTGTAGCTCATTTTCAAATTACTCGTATGAATTAGAGTGATCCAGTGTCCACCATATCTCATTACTCGTGTTAATGTGCTAGCTTATCTGTTTGAACCCCACTGTTATTTACTTATTTACCCTTTGAAACTGAAATGGGTCTACTGCGGCTTCCATACACTCACAATGGCGCGTTTATTTCAACAAAGATGCAGGAAATATGTGCTTTCTATTACACATAACATGTCATCTTGAAAAAAATCAACTCACTGAATGTTGCTCACTGTCTACTTGTATTCCAGAGAAATGGAAGAAGCTACATCTAACATTAGATAAAGAAACTCCAATCAACTGAACTTGTTCCTCGACTTTTTGGAACATATCATTCCTTATTCCTTATTCATTTCCAGTTTGCTGTATATTGGTGGTAAAATGTCTACGGGAGAAGGCATGGAAATTTAGAGGTTTTCGAGTGGGATAGGGATCGACGGTGCCGACAGGATTCAAACTCACCATTCACCATAGGACGACTTGGAATCCACCGTGATGATTATTTGACCAGCGCCGGCCAGTTTAATGCCAAGTCAATAACCAATATGATGAACACGGTCGTTTTGGCTCCCACTACCCACTTTCTGAATCACGCAACGAAACTCTCCAGAAACGCTTAACACAGATCCTCTGAAAACGCAAAAACGTTTTCCTGATTCATATGAGCTACGTAGAAACAGACTTCTATCCCCTTTAGCTCGTCCAACTAAAAAGTTCCAGTGATCAGGATGATTGATAAGTCTTCAAATTTACGTTGTGTGTGGATGAACGTTTCAACAGAAATCTGTACAGTTATGAACGATGTGACCGCCCCAGCGTCACTCATCTCATACCAATACGGTAGACTTGTTTTTATAAGAGATTACCACCAAATTGTTCCATACGCTTTTGTAGGCGTATTCAAAGGGGTTCTACCGTATCGTTTTTGAACACTACAATTTTAAGGGTCCTGTGTTAACTTCATTATGCGTAATTTCGAATGTATTCGCAGATTCCCCTTTATACATCTTACGGAAACAATCGTCATGAATCATACATTTCTGGACAAGACCTTCATGTTTCCCTCCGTTTGTCAATCTCGAGTGTTATAAGATATTCTTTCATAATATCCATTGTGACCCGAATAGAGTGGAAACAACATCTAAGCTATCCAAGCTAAATCCCTCAAGGATTAGATTCATATCAACACTTATTGAAAGAACAACCATGTTTTATGCGTCTTCGGAGAATCATCAGATTAGTCCGTTATTCCTGCGTGCTCAAAGCAGATAGTTATCGGTACCACACCTGACCTGTTGCAAACTTATAACGATCTACACTATTTATTATAATGTACCATACACAGGGATGTGAAGAAGGAGAACCGAATTGCAACCGTCTTGTCGGCTGGGGCCGTTCATTGTATTCGATAATGAAAAACATCGCATACCCCAGGAGTCTGTACTGCAAATCCGTTCAACGACCTGGGGGCTCTGCTATATAACCACGAAATTCCAGTCAGTTCGCGTACACAGAAAGTTCCAAATTCCATTCCCTAGTCAGTGACTTCAGTAGGAGCTTCGTGGTTTCGTCTCGACACTAAAAACACAAGATGCGGAGTGTTACTTTAGTGTTCAAACAATCATCCAATTGAGGAAATACTCCACTGCCGATATAAGTCACCGAGGTTGCAAATGAAACTACTGCTGACGCTCTCCTTCACGTCTGCTGAGGCCCGGTTGACGCGCGAGCAATTCGTTGACGTATCCGATGGAACGGCTGAACAGTCCGTAGTGAATTACTTATACGTTTTCTCTCGTCAACCAGCCCGTTTCAAACAAACGCCTCAACCTAGGCCGGTCGGATGGGCGATTCCCTTACACAAACCAGTACAAATAACTCGACGGAATATCATTTATAACCAACCATGAATAATTCATGGAGCATGCTCCAATACAATTCCTTGCCGTTCGGTATGCATATGTCCAACGGGATATTTCAGGCCATATTAGATGAGGTGATCCGTGTTATCAATGGGATGATAATATATCAGGATGTTGTGCTCAAATTTGAATCCGCGAACTGTGTACCAATGATCGGTACTCGTTTTGCAGGATACTGTTGCAGAAGTGGGTTGGTCCACTGAACCTTTCATTATCTGGAGAACCACAGACTTAGTCGATAAATTGTTTTCTGGGCAGCTGAGTTTTACTGGGAGAACAGATATCGGTTCAGGTGTCATTGTGTACACAGAGGTTTCGCTTGACATTTGCCAATCCGAGTCATTTGTGGATTTGATACGAAATCTGGTCATCAATCAAGGGTTGGATATACGCTGCAGCAGTCAAGCCTCATACTTCTCTGTGGTTAAGAGACATGGCTACTACGGGTGGATGATATGAGAAGATTATCGGTATCGGAACACCGATGTGCACAAGTCAACTGACAGGATACCTTAGCGCACCATAAATATTATCTACATTGTCTGATTTTCGATTGCTCCAATTTTCTCAGTGGTGTTTGGATAGCTCATAGTCATCCCGAAGCCTTTGTTTCCCAGCTTTTACGAAAAACCGCATCGTTTCCTCAGCTTTCGTGAACCCATACAGTGGTATTGTCACCGATGAGATATTCAGCACCAGTGACGCTAACCGTGACTTTTGCTTGAAACTCGATGAAAAGTTCCATTTTTCACGGCCGTCATCGCAAAACCTTGTTCAAACTGATAATCAGTTCAGTGAATTCAATCTCGAACCAGCAGGCACACTACAGAAGACGTTCGACTAGCTGCTCAGAAACGTGTCTTCTATCGAGTCCTGACTGCGAACTATGAACGAAATTCCCCTAAACGAATGAACAGAAAAGACCGGTGTCGGTGAGAACCGACAATGTTCCAAAGGTGATGTGTACGGATACTTCGGTGAAGTCAATTCAGTAAAACGTATGCAACCGTGGAAAAAACAGTGAAGTCCAAATCAAGCATCAGAAATCAGTGAGAAAATAAATAAAATACGTCTGCTAATGTGTTCTTTTCAGTGCTTCACCAGATTAAATCTGGGTTAACAATCCGATCCTTCATGCGACGAACGTTCCAATCGTCTTCAGTGCGTAAACAGTGTTTATGATGCATATTGTTTATCCTGTTATCTGATACTCTCAGCCATTTGCGAAACGGAATATGGAATATGGCACAGAAAAGTAATGGGTTGTATAATGTGTACGCAGACTTGTCTCCATACTTGTGCACTCATATGCCATATTTTCAATAAGATCTTATTTGAATTGTGTGGAGTGTGGATAGATACTCCTCACTGAAGAGCCCACAAACGAATCACAACAAAGGTTCTTCATGGCTATTCGCGTCCGGGTCACTACATACTACTAATGTATGGTTTCGGAAATTGAATTTATTCGGTTAGTTTTTTTTTTTTCACAATCGGTGGTTCAGATTACATTCCATCAACTCCAGGTAACAAATATTAGATCCTTAAAATTGTTTCGGAAACGGTAGAAACCAGAATACCCAGAAGATGGTGAACGACAATGTTTTTCGTAACACTAGAATGTTTCAATCACTTCCAGAAGTTGGAGTTACACCAGACAAATTGAACTAAAAGAGCCACGGTTCCACCGTCCGCGAGTGGAGCAGTCAAAATAATCGTAAGTAATAGGCTGAAATCAGTTGTCGTTGGTGGGAGTTAACAAACAGCGAACAGTCCTGTGACACAGAATTGCCTAAAAACTAATCAGAATCAGGAATTTGTTAGTTAATTGTGACTATATTGATTTCTGTAAGTGAATTCGAGCGAATGAATTAAGTCATCTCCGGAGACTGAAACTGTTGGTGCGGTAAGCAAATGAACAAAGCTTGATCTCGCTTCAAAAATATGTTTCCAAGGGACTAAGCCCAGTGGCTCAACTGGAAGTCCCCTTTGCTTTGGATCGGACGAAAAAGGACGTATAACATGATCTCCAGGACCTCCGAATAAAGCTCCAATGGAATATTTCCTGGGTGGTTATGTTGAGAGATAAGTTGGGGACCACAAGGCCAGGAACCTGGATGGGTCGGATCATCGGATCCAATCTGTATGTAGTCCGATTCCAATATCAATGCAGGAGGCAGTTTACCACAACATGATCCGACGACTGACGATTTGCCTGGCTCAAGTCGGGGAAGTTCTTTGACACTGTATGTGTTGATTGCCCGGCCAACAACCACAAACAATTTGAACACCTGCCCAAAATATACCTCGAAGTTATTTGCGACTAACTAAGAAAGCTGTTTCTAGTAGAAGGCAGAGTTCACATGACATCAAGAAAACTGCTTATTTTCACTCTATCCGTTTAATTCAACTACCCACCGTATGCTAAGGGATCGAACATCTCGACAGAGATTTTCTTCACTGGTACGGACCGCCACTTGTTGAACGTGTCCATCGGCACCACGAATTAGTTCGTCGATAACTCCTTTTGGCTGCATCCCCTACGACTGTTTCCACCTAGAAGCAAAATGTATTCATCGATGCGCAAATCCCGTTTAGGCGATAACCATTTGTAGCACAATTGCAACGTTCGTGAGTACCCTTGTCCTCATTCTTTCCAGCTGGCACAGACCAACTACTGCACCTGAAATTCAAACTTCGTATACCTTTAAATAAAAGTGAATTCCCCATGGATGTCCGTTGGATCGGAATGTCACAGCAGTAAATCACTACATCTCAGAGCTCTTGGTGATGAGAGGCCATCATATACCAGCATAATTGGCTTGACACTGATGATCCGTCCAGTCTCAGCGATACAGGTCAGCAGTGATTCATCTGTGAGAAACTGACCACCTACCACGGTTGTCATTATTCGCTTAACAGAGCAAATCATTTTTTCTCATATGTATCCGAAGTGACTTGCTTCAGGTGGTTGAAATCACCAGTCGACATTACGCATTGGAATCCCACTTACTGATTTTCGCTATGAAATCACAATATCAGTCTTTCTCACTCTCTTCCGGCCCCGATAAAATAAGCACCAGTTTCGCCAAAACATGACCTCAGAGGGTCCTCGAAAGCGACACGAGAAATGCATTTGTTGTTAGGCTATGTGTCACTTCTATACGCACGGCCCCCATTTGAATACAAGTGAACAAACACCCACATTGCTTGTGCGTACTTCTACCAATTTTAATATCAAATGTAGCCAAAGTATTCAATCCCTTGAACCCTAAACGGTCGACCTTCTCGAATCCTAGTCAGGGGTAGCGGAGCCATAATCTGAAAGCACGGTTGTTGGAACACTTTTCAACAACGACAGAATCTTTTTGAGTTTTCAACGTAGAACATTCATGCTCAGTACGATCCGAAACTCCATTTTAATTCACGCGAAAACATGAGAAGCTCTTAATTGACCGTTTACCGCCTGATAATGCCTCACAATCAGTTCAGCGGTTTTACAACCTGGAGGCAGAATGAGTACCAACCAATCAGTTACGATAGGTGCCACAGGAGCACAGCCGCCTAAATAAACAAAGTCTTCATGCACGGTGGTTCCTAATGGCTTCAGAATACTTATCGCCTCCGGTGGGTTTACCTTCGAAGACTTCAGATCCTTTAGAAAGCATTGATGTTGGGTTATTCTGATTTATATGAGTGAAGCATCACCCAAGTACTTCACTCTCATAGGTCCCAAATGGACACTGTATTGCCGTTCAGTTCAGGTCAGCTCTCCTCAGCTTCGTCTAGTTTAGTTCAGTTTGTTTCAAACACCAAATATTCACGAAGTGGTTATGGTAGTTCTCGTTTCTATCTCACAACTGGAATCTCAACTGGAACTCAAACAACCAATGGTACAAAAAATATAAGAAGATAACTACGAATAATTATATCAAGTAGATAAATAATGCATTTACAAAAGCGCTACTCGAATGCATTAAATCCCTATGTACAACCACCTCCAGGAAGTCTAACACAACTCACATGACCTTTCCATACCTTACTTTAATATCACGTCATTCACTGGCAAACTTCCTTGATCTCTTCTACCAACTTCCTCTCTTAGCCAACATAGCGCTCCAAGTTGTCCTATCCAGTGATATGTAGGACACAAGTCACAATCACATTGGGCTTATGAGTTTTACGGTTTCATCTAGTGGTTTGTTGTGTGCACCCAATACACTGCACCAATCCTCGGTAATAAGAGAACAATATTCACGACGTATTCTAGACCAGTGCCCGACATACCAATCGACTCTTTGAATTGATTTCTCTGAACTTATTATCACACTAGATGAAACAGTCCGCAACGATATTTTCGGTAAATTAAATGAAGGATGTTATATGCTTAGCACACAAGCCCATAAAATAGTCCGACTGCGAAGCATTGAACTGTTGGATTTCACGAATTTGAAATGGAATTGGACGAATTTTCCAGACAAAAATGCTTGTATTCATATACCCATGAAGTATTTCCTTAACTGAGATATTTCCTATGGTTTACACGTGTAAGAATAGTACATTTTTTATTGGAGTTGTCTTTGAATAAACGTGATCTTACAGTGGAAAGAATTCTATCTTGACATATGTGATTGTTTATTAGAAGATCAGACCGCTCGAGACTGTTTGCACATGTGAAATATTTCCATAAAACTGAAATAAATCAGACTACTGAGAGATAGACTGAGTCAAAACAACGTCATTGGCTTACCTGAATAGATAAACTGATTGGTTACAGCTAAATGGCTGATGTGAGTATTGAATAGTTCTTTAGAAAGAACAGCTCCTGGAAGAACATCGTCACTGCGTATCAGATAGGTAGAAGCATTTCTTCAAACTTTGATACATTGTGTTGTTCCTGAAAAGAAATCTGCCAATCAGTTAATTGAATGCGCGAGCAGATAATGGATTCTAATTTTTTGAGAAGCGACGTTTGCTGTAAACCATAAAATGTTGGTGTGTGATCGACAAAGGCAGGCCTAATGGACTTTTACGAACAATTGAGTGATTATGCAATGAAATGGACTTCCACGCTACTTCCTCATATGTGAACCGCCAGGAATTATACACAAATTGGTATTTGTCAGTTGGACTTCTGACAGGGTTTCGAAGGCCATGAAGTACAGCAAATTCAAACGATTTCAACTCTGAAGAAAGAATACAGCTGTGTGAAATGTCTTCGATCCTGTTGGGTAACTGGACTTATTTGGTTAGAGTCAGAAATGAGTAACGATTTAATTGCTTGACTGACCACATGATTCATCACCTCAGACAGAGCTCCAACCCCACGTTTGTGTATTTTCCGAAATTTGGTGAACTTGATGAACCAAAGAATCATGATAAGCTTGATGCCTGAGAAGTTCTTTAATTCCGAATTGTCAGCTTGTTATAAAATTGGGAGACGGTTTTTCGGATAGTGATAATGAAACTCTATCACAGTTTTACACATGAGAAATGCTGATAAAAATAGCAATCTATGTTGGGGTAATTTCGTATATATGGATTGAAAATATAAAAGAAGTCGAAAGTGAAATGGTTTCACCTTATTTGAATGCCAAATGGAATATATCCTACTGATAGCTTCACCCACCTAGCTTCTCTTCTCCGTTCCATAACAAATCGAATAACCAGCAGAAACAAATTTGTTCTCATGTGTGATGTTCCATTCTATTCTATTCCAAGCTCTGTTACGATGTGAAACGAAACTCGATAGAAGGTTGTAAGAATGCGTTGGTTTCATGTGCTCTTGTCATACAAGTGATCCTTTGTTTCCATAGTGGTTTCTTGTGGAAATGAATTTCGTAATAATCCATCAAGACAAATGTAAATTCACATCTCATGGTTTTTCTTGACCAGGTAGTTATGGGCTTATCAACACTTCAAAAAAATCTACTCACTTTATTTTCTATGCATGAATTCCGTATGAGCTGATTTGACTGATTCTCGTTTAAATAATCAGTATATTGCTGACGATGACACCAGAAACTGAGAGGGTTATGGCATTATTTGATGGAGTTCAATTATGTAACCTGATGAATACACCGATCATTTGTCCCAACAGTGAAAAAGCTGGCAGAGGCACATACGAACAGACTTTTCAGCTCATCAGTTGGAAGGTGTTCCGCACATTGAAGTCCACACTCATTCGACCACAGCTGACGCTCCAGGTAACGCTCGTGATTATTCGGACTGGATTTCCGTGAAAAGCCGATTCGGTTGCTGTGACGATAGAAGAAGCAAGCTTTTCGTACTTTTCGTTGAGGATCACTTGTGCGTTCGTAACAAAGAGCATCTGCCACGGCAACATGATGAACTGTGATCTATAAGGTACACAGCTTATTTTTCGTTTAGGTCTTATACTACCTTATACAGTATACAGGTCAGACGCCACATGGATGGGATTGCCACGTTCGCCAGACAACCCATGAACTGCGCCAGTAGATATAAGCACACAAACGAGTTAATAGCATGGGCCTGGAGGCATATCCAACCTCTTTTTGTCATCAGAAGAACAGTACGCACGATATGGAAGACGGAGAGCAGCTTACTCAAACCGGGACAAATACACGGTTCGAAAACCACTCGTTTGTCACGGACAATAGATTTACACTTCATTCGGCACGTCATCGTTTCCTATTACTACTCAGGAACACTATTTCTTTTTTCCTCATTAGTGTGTTCCAGTAGTCGATTCACATTTTAGCTATTCAAAAAGACGTCTCAATTTATTCAACCATAGTTTAAAAGAATTATATGTGAAATTCAAACAGCTTCCCTACTCAGATTATTTTCGTATTTCCGTGTATCGATGACTGGGACAATTAGGACATCCGATTGCACACGATACAGTAAACTGACTACGGATTTACAACAGAGATGAATCGCGATTCCATGATTCAGTGTTTAACCGTGTTCATTTGACTCCTGCTTTCTGAACTGTGACAACGAACAAATTTTCGATCATAGACGTTTCTGTATTGTTAACGGCTCGCTGGTTTACCTTATAGTTCAACTGCTATTTGAATTATTATTTACTTGCTAACTATCATCACCCTTCTGTTCTGTCGATTCACGTGTGCGTCATATTCATGGCGCCTCTTCCGTAGTCATGCTCCTGTTTATTCATGTAGTTTGTGTCACTTTTACCCATCAGTCCAGCACAGGTTTGTATTTCATCAGAAATAGCTTCCATGAATGTGGTTTTCCTTTCTTGTTAGTTTGTTTTACTGATCCAATACGCCCGCTTCGAGGAAGCGACCGTTCTAGCCCACAGGAAACAGAGCTCTTGATAAGAAATAGATAAGGGAAAGATCAAATTATGCACGTGACCAGAAAGATTTCATTCAATATCGGTTTCTCGTTGGAAATAAAACTTAAAATGTAGAGAAATATTTGCTTTGCGCCAATTATATAAATTTCGGTGAGTAGCTGGTTGTTGTATCATGGGCAGCAGTAGCAGCCTCAATTAGAGCCCGCTGCACTTTGCTCATTATTCATCTGGTTTCTTTGCACTTCACTTCATCGACAACCCCGTGAAAAGTTGTGATATCGAAGGGAGTGTCAATGGAAAGACAAGGTTCGGAAAATGTATGGGGATTCACAAAACAAATTGCATACACAGTTCTCTCTCTTCGCATCATCGAAATGCTTTCGGGCAAAATACCAAATATTGAAACATCCCATGTAGTCGCCAACCGGCTGAGATATGGAACTCACATCAAGAGGTTGCATTTCAGAAAAAAATATGGTTTGAATCCATTGCACGACGCCAAATATATTACCCGACGGACTGAATAGGCTGAACCCGCAAAGAACTACTGAGAAGTGAGAACCTAAAGAACGCATAGAACGTTGTTCAATTTTTCATCCGAGCGTTATCATGTACGGTACAGCTTTGTATTATAACAGAGAGAATACATTGAAAGAATACAGAAAGGGTCAATCTTGAATTTTACAATATTTCTGCTAGGAAAGAGATCCTTTGATATCGCCCAGTAGCGGCCACCGAGGACTATTGGCTTTGGTGTCATTTCAGCCACCGACGATAGGTAGAATTAATTTTACACGAACAACTGTGTTATCATTGTCAATAGACGTGGACCAAAATGATCAGCAGTTTCGAGTTGATCCGCGTTAGCGGTAACCGACAGCAATATGGTCTATCTGAGTCCAAAGCTGTGAAGACCCAGCAGGGTGCCAGGATACTCGGTGGCGCATTTCGTTCGATAACTATTCACTCGCTAGGAAAAGTCCATAGGCGGAACATAGTTGAATGAGTCGGTCACCGTTATCCGTTCGGTCTATTGAAATATCAAAACGGTTTCTTATATTTCTCTCCGTCTCCTCTAGAATTCCAACTTGAACACTGAGTTGAACAACAACATCCATGATGTCCGTTAAACGCACGCGACGGAGCAATTGATACAACTCATGGTAATTTTCGTCTTTAGCCTCAGATGAGTTAGTCATTTGGAGGCATACATTGAAAAAAACAAACAGGCATCTAAGCTTTAGTCTAGTGGTGTTTTCGAGTATGTAACCATTCACCCGAACCGCAAACGGACGACTGCTCATTGGAATCCAGTCGAGCAATGCACGCTCAGTTTTCATGCCAAGAACGGTGCCAAAGCTAGCCTGACCACAAGCACTAGACATTGAATCACCGGGCATGCGAAGAGTGAAACGGGAAAGCCAGTTCAGAGTGTAAATTGTTAACACTAAAGTTGGGTCTTGTATGCATGTTTCGAGGACACAACTCACTTCCATGTTGAACGTCTGAGGAATTCCAGGTAGGGCAGACTGTTGCCCCGAGTGTCAATGCGTGCGGATGCTGAAAGCAGCTGAGTGAGACGAACGCTTAGGTTGGAGAATCGATTTTTTCTTTTTGTCTCTTATTTTTTACCCGTACCGAGATTGAGAACTTCACGTTCACGACTCATTGTAGCCTCTCATATCTTTTCCGAATTGGGTTGAGAAAGTTAAAGAGCACAGAAATACGAACTGTGTTTCCCGAAGAAACGATGGAGATTTTTAGGCATATCATTTATGTTGACTCCCCACAAGCACAACAGACGTTACTTGGATACTCTCTCCGTATTCTTTGAGTCAAAAGTCTGGCCCAGAAGATAGTGGGGCGCTAACCCAACACCAGTACCTGACCGAGTCACCCGTGAAAGAAACTTCTTCTGGTCTGTCGTGTGAAGTCTGTTGGTTACAAGTATTCTGTCTCGTCTCAACTGATGCTCCTATGGTTGTCGAGGTAACATAGTGCAGCTTACTACTATAACAGACAGGTGGTCCACGCATAGTAGGATGGACTAGTGAAAGTGGATGATATGGAAACAGCTTGGAGAGGTTCACCCGATCCTGCACTGTCCCTGTTCGGAGGTCACCAATGTGCAACTCATTGTCACCCTCAAACTACGGAGTTTCGGTTTACAAGCGATTGAGTGAAAAACAGATACCCTTACATTCGGTCACCCATGTTTTGGTTTTCTTTGAAAGCTGGTAGTTTCAACTTACTGGGCGAAAGCTGTGTGTATCCTAGTTTTGATTCCAACTGATTCCGTTGCGGAAGCTGACCAATAGTACATCGTTTGATTGGAAAGAATGCAAACTCGTACATAACAGTTAAACTCAGTCAGTTGAATCCAATATGAAATGAGTAGTTGATACTGTTCTTGCTGAAAAGAACTCCACACTTAATCTTACAGAGGGTTTTGACCACACGAATGATTGAAGAAAGCTCGTGATTTTCTACCTTACATAAGTTTCAACAAAGTTAGAAGAAAGCGCTTATTTCAACTCCAATATTCTTGAGAGAAATACAGACGAATATGGACTTATACATTTGGAACAGCATGGTAATCCACTAAATACTAGATCAAAGTACAAGCAATGAATAAAATCAATCGTAAATTATCGCAATTTGGAAGCATTTTAAGTAGCGTCAGACGTGTTGTTGAATACTGAAGACCTCTGAAGATACTCGAGAAAAGAATGACCGGCAATGCGTAATATGTGGTTCATGAATAGACGCTGTACTACTTCAATGCAGATTATTTCATTGAACCAATGCTGCGTGCTTCACATGATACTGCATCATGCAGAACTCAACTACACATTGATGACCACCGAAACTCTGTTACGATTTCCAGTCTAAATGATTAGTCTCAAGTCAGACCAGCGAGAAAGAGAGAGCGACACCCATGCTGATAGGATGTGTTGTAATTGCTCCCAACCGAAACCACGTAATCCAAAATAGCAAGAATACCAATGCTGCGGAGTAGCACACTTATTTCATTCCAGAACTGATTTGTATAAATTACCATGCATATAAGGATTTGATCAATCACATAGGGCTTCAGCTCTACCCGTCCGCGGTGATCATAATTGGTTGAGGATCCTAAACGCCATTGCGGCAACAAAAATTAACTTGGCCTTATCATGTGTGTCGCTCGCTAAACCATCACATCTGTCCTCTTCCAAGAGCTTCTAGTTATTTTGGCTCTCTTCCTGGTGGATATGGCTCGGCCGCTGTGGTCGTCGTTTCGTTTGGAGGAATAAATGGATCCCTGTTGTCGGTGACCAGTACTCAACGTGTTGCTTTTCAGCTAAGGCGCTCCCGTGAAACCTGGATTACAAACAAGTTGTTTGGTAAACTGATCAGGAATACTTCTAACCATTCGAAATGGGAGTCACTCAGTACACGGGCGTGATATTCGTTCACGAATGAGACAAAACGTCTGCGTGAAACCTCTGCTTTCGGACTACGGGTTCATTGCTACAGTGCAATTGTCCGCATCCAATTTCGGCCACCAACACATCTGTCAAGCCAGTGACTTCATTTTATTCACACCCATGTGGCCTGAAATCAGTGCAACCAAACAACAACAACAATCATGCATTAGCCAGATCAATTTTTGAGGAACACTTGCTGTCGAGCATGCATTTCTGGCAGTTCCTCGGTACCACCGTGGATGCCGAGCATCTTTTTGAACGTGTATTCAAGAATAGTCGCTGGTTACCGCATCACTTACCATCACCACCACAATCGGAGTCACCCAAGTGGATGGAAACACACACACAATGACACCATCGTGTTCCATTTGGGATAGCATCTTCATAACACTTTCGCTCTGACCATGCGGCAACACTGAGTGCTTCAGGAGATCCGCATCACCACCCACTCACAACTTCGCTGGCTCAAGTGCCATGGCGCTTTCGTTATTCGAGCATTGTGCGATCAACTGCTGGAGAACAACCTGATCCACCGAAATACTGGATGCCTTTCGGAATGTTGCCCATTGCTCCAATGTACGCGGGGCTTCAAAAAATTACATCAAGGGACTGTCTATGGAAATCGGGAAGTGTATCAGTATATATTCACTTTCCAAACGAGCCATCGATGTAGTCTCGCGCAACTGTGGAAGTCGACGATGAGTAACACCGTGAATGCGCACATCAGTGTGTTAAATGAATACACTGCGTAGAATCATGTCAAATACGGATTTCCGAATAATGGACAAGCAGCTCCTGATACTCAACATGATGTTCCGGTGAAACTGGAGTGATCTGTACTCGATTCACTCGAAATCTTCAGTGTGTATACCGGATTGTCATCATTTTTCGGATCCTAAGAGGTGGCAATCGTCACATTGCACTGTGATTAGCGGCACACCTTGAGAATAGGACCTTTCAATTACAAGAACAGCATACTGCATGACGGATGTGGTACATGGAGCGTAGGCGGATTTGCACTGGGTTTGTGTTAGGGAGTCATCTCTTTGATCGGCCTGAGTTGACACGTTTGTGTGACACGGGCTGGCAAACGTATTGGAAGTACAGTACGGACTGTTCAGCCGTCTTATCGAGTACGTCAACGAATTGCTCGCGCGTCAACCGGGCCTCGGCAAACGTGAGGTAGATCATCAGCAGAAGTTTCATCTGCCGCCTCGGTGACGTATATCGGCAATGAGGCGTTTCTCCAATTGGATCCTTGATTGGTGACCAAAGTACCACTTCTGATCTTGTGTTTTTAGTGTCGGGACGAAATCACGAAACTCCTACTGGGACCACAGACTAGTAAATGGAATTTGGCCAAAGGACCGGAATTGCGTTGCTGTATAACAGAGCCTTCAAGTCGTTGAGCGGATTTGCAGCACAAGCTCTCGGGTATGCGATATTTTTAATTGGCGAACACAATGAACGGCCCTACAGTCAAGAAGATTGCACTTCGGTTCTGTTTCTTAACATCCCTGTGTTAGTACATAACAATAAAGAGTGGAGATCGTTATAAGTTTGAAATAGTTCAGGTGTGGTACCGAGCAAGACCTTAGCGGATAACTGTCTGCTGTGAGCAGGTTGCATCGTAGACCGAGTATAGAAGTGTTTTGCAACACACGACTGTCCAGGTCCGGAATTTCTACCAAGCTGAATATTTCCTCTTCCTCACTGTGCCATCTACTCTCGTTTGTTCCGTACTCGTATTGATCCGTACTCAACTGACTATATTGATGCACATGCGCATACGGTCCTTTGATGTACGTGTCTGACCGTTCACATTTCTAATAAGCGCGTCTGCAGTCGCACCACTTCCGCTTCTTCACCACAGTTTAGCAAATTACCTACACGATGGCACACGCACAAAGGCAGATACACGGTTACCGGCAACGTGTGCACCAATAATATTTCTCTTTTCTGTGACCCTGCTAACGGGACCAAGCGGAATGGGATGTATTGTAATTCATTGACTGACCGTGGTCTTGTGAAATGTCCTTCATAATGAGAATCGAATACACTCAGTTTGTGTGTAGTGAAGTAGTAAATAACACTGGCGACAGTGTTCCTTTCGTTGAGGAGGAACAGTAAAGTTAGACGGCTGTTAACAGTCATACTGGAGTTCGAATAATGCATTTGTATGGTCCTGTTGTTGCACTCATTGAGTCATTGTACTCATGGAGTTCCCTCTATTTTTGTTTTTTTGAAGATCAAACACGAGCAAATCCCACGGGAGACATTGATCCTTGCATAATACTACTGAATCGAAAGTGTAACTAATAGATTTGCTCTTGTAGGACAAGTTTGACTTTCTAGGCGAAGTTCAAGAGACCCTGCCACTCAATGGTTAGATACTATCGGAGATATGGCTTGATGCCGCGATTAGTTCGGCCATTGCATCCGCAAACTTTCTCCATCGACCTAATTCCAATAACGTGGTTTTCGTATCATACTCACTTCTCCTCCATTATTTCCTTGTGAGATTGCTGCTATGAGATAGCAATCAAAGCAACCACACACAATGCATGGTAACGGTTATCTGAACAGAACAAACCTGTATTTCATTATATTGCATCGAGAATTCCACTAGGCTAGCAAACTCAACTATCAGTCGGAAAGGAGCACAACTGATTTTCGCCAAAATGAGATGAGTAGAGGGAAAATACTACTGAGAAGAAAGCCAGGTTCCGTGAGTTCCCTCGATGCATTTCATTTTGTCATTTGTAATAAGTACTAAATTATCCATTGTAGATGCGCATTGGATAGTTCCAGGGGATGCGATAAGTTCAGACACGAAAACTGTAGATGAAAATGAACAGGTGACGGATGGTGATCAAGCGATCATCTGGGAAGTCTCCAAACCCAGAGGCCTAAAATTGAAAGAAAACTATTTTGAACAATTGACTATCGGGCTATGAGCTTCTGAAAGAAGTTAGATGAGTGTTGAATTTCATGCTGTACGAAAATAGTTTCGTCGAAAGAATTACCGTATCGCAGCCGACATTGTACTGCTCCGCGAGAACTGGAGTTTGTGTGTCCATGGTATGATGGTCGGCTGAGCCACCTATCGACCTGCTCTACTCATCACTCTATTTTTCTTTTGTGCTCAGGTACAAGATGGCCGGCTGATCTGCAAAGAAACGATTTTCACTTGCAACGCATATCCCATGCGTTGCGAATGAGGTGGAATAGTCTGTTGGAATCACAAACCATGCTGCAGTTTCCACGGTTTCAGCCACGTCGATCAAGTATCGCGTAAAATCAGGCCTAACGGAGAGCGAAGCTCCCCGTTGCAGTCTGTAGTTCTCGACCCTTCCATATATTTGGGCTTCGTTTGTGTTGGCTGAGAACTTGGACGAGTCTTCAGAGATCCATTCTGGTAAGCGGCTTTTCCTAAAATGTCTCGCGTTGACTCATCCGAGGGACTTGTTAGCGCAATCCAGTTCCAAGCGATGGACAGAATATCACATTTCTCGATCTCAGTGAATATCTCTTAGATATTGGCGTCGAATTCATCATCGCAATCACTGTCGTGGTTCCGGGAAGCCCCCAAGACGTGCAGAAGGAAGTCTTAAGGAAATCGGCTCCCAAGCGATCCAAAAGCTTTTTGATTTGCTGATAGTATCGAATGTGAAATCGTGGCTCTCAAATTGGTCTGCTTTGTCGCTAATATAAAGCTAGCAATCCGTCTCTTGTCCTGGAATATTTATGCACCGAGTGCCACAGTAAAGTATGCGGACTTCTGAGAAACAAGCCATGCAGATGTTTTAGTTTTGGTTCTACAGCCTCCTCATTGTGAGGCTGCCAACATATGGTAGAGTCCTTACATTCCAACAAGCTGCACAAGCCTGTTTCCGACAGTTCAGTATTCCAGTTTGTTGTCTTAAAACCTCGACCATTGGAGCACGAGGAGCGTCACCTGCTGGACAAGCCTTGGCATGATCAGATCGCATGTTTTCCAAATTATTCATAGAGGTTCTCGGCAAACGTGTGCATGGCGATGTTTACAGCACTGTTCAGGGATGTTGTATCACTCGATTGCCCAGTCAGCAGTGGAAATAAATTAACGGTGACTAATCCAGCTTTTATCCAGATGATCTCCTTTTAGCCTTTGCACATGCAAATGCAACCCAGATTGCAGCAGAATTGTTCCACATGAGCCGGTGGCCTGTTGTTCGGCTAATTTGCCCTTTCCGGAATACCAGGTTGGGTGGTTTGGATAGATATACTGTGTAGCCCATGGGTCGGCAGATCTTGTCCACCCATTACGGAGTATCTCTCCGTTTATGCGGAACATCGTCTTTTTCCTAGGATTTTAGGCCATAGTTACCCTCAATCTTATTTAACCCCCTGTTTAGCGGTTCGCCGAGGTGTGGCCGCTCATGCGTGCTTCAGATTTTTGGGGATACGGGTGAGAGGTGGGAAACCGATGGAGACCAATGAAATGGAGGATGTCCTAAGGGACTCGACACACCACACTGACGCTACCTCCCAATAATTACCTAGAATCAAATACCACGAAAACCAAAAGTAAATCATCTTACTTATGGCCATCAGTGAAAAAGCTGTCCATCAATGACCAGCCGGTAGAGTGCGCTCCATCATTCACGTATTAGGGCTCTACGTTGCCTCCGATCGATCAGCTTTGATAAGTGATATATTCATGCAGCCGCCTCGTCGTCTAGTAGGAGACACTTGCGTGTAAGTGAAGAAAAGAAAGGAATAAGTGTATCGATGGTTTACCGTGGCGTATTGATAGAAATGTGCTTCCCTTTAATCACCCAGTTGTAGACTATCGTTTGTCGTTTATCAAGAAATGTCTGGAATGGAATTTGAAAATACTCTCGAAGTACAATCATGTTATTCGCTGTCATGATTGAAGAGGATAAATGACATCTATAGTTCCACAAGAAGATGCCCAAGAAAACGTGTGTTCCTGCCGCCCCATAAAGACTTCAGTTCGAATTAGCCCGGGAAGGTCCGAGTGGTATTCGACTGTGCGGCTGTTCGTGAGAGCATTTCACTCAACGAAGTCCTAACACAAGTACCTGATCCAACTGTTCATTTGTTAGGAGTAGCCGTCAGGTTCCGTTGATATGTCATAGCTCTTTTAACTCGAATTGTACAGATATTCCAGCAAATTAGGTTTCCAAAGTGTTACAGGTTATCTGTAGGCTTATTTTACTGGTCAGATTACGATGTGAGAAGTAGTGCGATTGTTTACGAAGAGAAAGCTCATCCGTTTGGCACTAGTTAATCATCTTGTTGTGCCAAGCTGTCCTTAAGAAGAGCTGCCGAGGACAGCAACCTTGACTTTTTTCATTAGCATTATCTCCGATGACTAATCACTTTTGTGTGGATGGTTCATTGTTCTCGCTGTCGTATGACGAGAAAGCCTTCACATGACGAAGGATTTCCTACGATGACTCAAACAGATAGACAACACCTAACAGAATGTGTGTCGTAAGGACCCAGACTATGAGCAGAATTGATGAACGGTGAAAAATCGAGTACGTACTTCAAATTTTATCAGCAGATCTTCGTGGATCCCTGAGCATTAGTTTTCCAGTGGCATATTCACGATGACTGTTTTCTGCCTTCAATTCACTTAAGCGCAGTTCCAATAACGATTGATGATCAATTAAGATTTTAGGCGTCATTTTATGAAACATTATTATCTATTGTGCCCATTTTATGCCTCCTCGTGGGACATTTCATGATGTTTGTCACCAAAATGTAGAGTAGGTCAATGAAGTAACTAAGGCTGTCAAAATGTCAGTTCTTCGGGAAGAGTAATCAGTATAAATATTGTACTCATCAGGGAAGTCTTGAATATTTTATCTATTTGGTAGTTCACACAGCCTCAGATTGCTCAACTTGAAATGATCCAAATATTTATTCTGAGGCTTGGACTGTTGACTGTGTTCGAAGTGCCAGAAGCCACGGGAATCGTCGTCGAGTTGATTCTGACGTACAATTTCAGACGCGTCCTCAGTAAGTGCTAAATATGCCTAACCCATACCTCAAGTAATGTCACACATGCCTGATTGCCTATGGAAAGGTGTCAATTAGTTCAGACCGTTTCATGTCAAGGTAGATTGAAGTGAGCACAACAAACTTGGGTGTCGTGCAATACACTTGGAAATTGGATATAGTATGACTGCGAAATTATTTCTCATGGCAATGATACTGTTTATAACCAGACGCAGAAGACTTAAGGGGATGTATAGTGATGGTGGGTCTAACGTTGAGGCCGCAGAATGTGTGTTGAAAACTGCTTTGTGTGCTAACATTCGACGAGGATATATCTACATACATGACGGAGGTTGGACGAATTATCAAAGTTAGATCTCTCTAATCTCCGTGTTTCGAGACCTAGGACATCCATACGAACTTTGACTTAGTGATTCATAATTGCTTCCCACAACACATCCCTTTGTGCAGGGAAGACCAAGCTAGTAGAAACTTGCTTCAAAGGTGACGTAAAGCAGGAAATCTAGATGCGATATTTAGAAAAGAATGTAGTCGTGAATATCTCCTTACACACAGGGCTCATGGCTGAAACGGATTTGTAAAGGGAGACGTGATTCCGATGTCTAATGACAGTGCACCATGCAGTGTTTTCAGCTAATGATGAGTATGTTCGCCAGAACTTGGTGGGAACCGCATCATATATCGACGGTAGAGATATGGAATTATTCTGTTTATTAGTAAGTACATGAGAACTGAAGAAAATATAGGTTATTTGATGCAAGCATTTCGTTTGTTCCCGTCCACCGCCTACGTTAAACATTTCAGTTTGTACAACAGAAATAGACAAATGATACAATTATTTGGGTTCGATTGAAAGTTTTTACAGTGAGTTTGATAGGGGGAGATCGGGGTCCTTTCGGTTGGTGCCATAACAAACAAACACTTTTGTCAACCGCTTTCGTGCATCGCTTCGGTGAATGCTCACAGCTTCAATTTGGGATTGCGCAACACAGTTATAAGAAATTAGGTCGGGTCAGCTTTGTGACCTGATGCAGTGAAATGTTTCGCAAAACAAAACCGTAGACCTTACGTCTCAGTTGTTAGTCTTTTCGACTTTGCACGGACCGCCAGTCCTTCACTGTGATGCCTCCCATAGAGCAGACATGGCCACCAGAGTATTGTTTTCCACAACCCATGAGATGGTGAACACGATTAATAGGAAGGAAGTGGTTAGTGTGCATTGCCAGCGTGCTTGTAGCCTGCACGTGCAACGATCAAATTGCTACCGTGCTTGATATCGGGGGTTTTTTAAACAATAAGATGGTTAACAAATAAACAAAGCTGATTTCTGCTACCAGACTTCCGCACACTTACGATGCTGCTCGATGAACTTATCGGGATAGCAGTGGGCCAGCGACGTTCTTTCTATGAACTCTTCTTCATTTTGCATTTATTCTTTGATGCAGATATTGCACGCTCTGTTGAGGAGGATTCGAACTAAACCATGATTGTATGTCTTCGGTGCGAAACTGGAGAATTGAAAATAGCGACCTTCCCTAATTACTTTGAGATGGATACTGCGTGGGAATATTTCATCCGAACATCTAATTATTATATCGTCTAAAAGGAATGGACTATTGACTTGTTCTACTTCGTGAGTGACATAGAAATTAGGAAGAATAGAATAATGGTGTTCCTCCAGCCAGATAAGGAATCAGGCAGAGTGAATATGAGGAAGAAGGAATACATTTACGAAAAATAGAAGACATACCTTCCGACATCAAACCTCTCAAACGGGACACTACGCTTGATAACAGCATGTGGACAGAGAAACAAATGATATCAAGACATCTTTATATTCTGTTCTTTAATGGGTTCTAATCCAAAAACATATTAAACAACTCAAATCAATTGGAAAGCTGACCCCTGTTTTGACAGGATCACCAAACGTTCACAAGTCTGGAGTTACTTTGAGGCCTATATTATACATGCAAAATCGGGATATAAAAAACTGGCTCGATATCAAACACGGTAGTCATGTGACCGTTGCACGTGTACGCTACAATCACGATCTCGGAATGCTCGCTAATTAATTCCTTCCTAAAAATCTCACGCATCAAATACAATCAACATGAAGCAAGTTTCTATGGTTTTACTATTAACATGTGACCACGTTTTAGTGAAGAATATGTATATCTTAAGTCAGCCACAAGACACCCATAGACTGTGGTGCAAATACTTCAGTTACTGATTACCAACATGTCAGGATTCAAATGTCATTCAGACAGTCTTGCCGATCCCAATGTATCACATGTTTTCTATCAGTTCACTTAAAGCTACGGTGACGCATCCAAAGGCAGAGCGGATAGCTGCTTGGCACAACCAGCGTCGGGAAAGTTATTGAAATGGTTGGCAAAACCGATGACACCGCGCAATGCGACCATAGAGAATGACGTCAAATCTTTAGTTGTTATCAATTGCGTAATATCTAATTGAATCAGGTCACAAATTAGATCCGATTACATCCCCTACGTTGATGTTGTTGATGTTGATGATGAGCCTAGTACACAATATGTCCTTACATTTGCAGCTGCTTGAGTTATTCACATATAATACGATTCTCTAATTAGGCCATACATATATCTCCTAATTTAGGTCCTAAAAAGGATGCTACATAAGCTCTTCATTATAATACAATCAGGCTCCGTGGAATTCTAACTTAATGTTGTTTATACATAAATAGATGAGTCCTTTATGTTCATCTACCATCAATCCATTGGGTTTTATCATTCTCCTATCTAATGTTTTTATATTTTTGATAGATTCTTTTAAAGGCTCTCGCAGGTAGAGTAGATACATTGAGTAAGTAGACCCTCTAGTTGGACGCAATTGTGTCTTCAATGACATCTGCAAATGGAATGAATCCTGTGACCTATATCTTGTAATCTTTGACCTGATAGATTGGATAATTTCGTTTCATAACCTTTTCTTCCATTCTCATGTCCAGAACTGGAACATAACTCTTCCCCATACATTTTAGGTTGGGCATAAAATGGATTTAGGATTTGGAAACTGGATGGATTCATCCAACCTAATAAGTGAATTCAATTGGACCTATAAATGTATACAATCACATTGGAAATAAAATCCACCTATTATTTGCTTTTCTCAGGCGCATTACAATCACATCAATCCGAAGTAAACGTAGAAGGGTGGAATCATTTCTCATTCCGACTATACACTCCGGGTGCTTCATCAATAATGGTACGAAGAATTACGATAGCACACCTTGTCATCAAGCAGTCGAAAAGCAATATGTCTACCCATGAGTTCAATTGAGAGGTGGCAGCAAAGCAGATGTGGTAAACGATCGATCTCAATCGCGTGTTAGCCATATCCAAAGTCAGAACGATGAATTATGCTGCCGGAATCCATGTTTTGTTCATCCCACGTCTTTTTCTCATTTCCGAATGAAACGCAGAATATTCGTAAATTTCCAGCTGTCAGTGTGGGGCAGGTGATGTATGTCGAACAACAGGATGACCGTCTAGACACATCAAGGCTTATCAACCAAGTCGGTTAAACAAAGTAAAAGTGAAGAGCGGACAAGCGACAATTACCATCTCTTCCATGGAGTCGGATCATACGATCAATAATAATGGAGCCTCTCTTCCCATATAAACTGTGAAAGTAAGAGCAACATGAAATGCCAACCGCTAGATCTCGGCCACCGCCGATTGAGTCTCGATCCGCACGAAACAATACCACATTAAGCGCTCAGAAGGAACACACAAAATAATGCGACGTAATCACTAATACCACGTTACTCATAGTTATCAACACAATAACTGTCGTACCACTGATAACACCTCTACTGTATGGACACGGAATTGTCAACTGCTGTCATCAAGATTATCGACTATTTTTCTGCTTCTCTATCATCCAGTGTGCAAAATCTGTAAAAGCGATAAACATTTTATCACAGGTGAAACACTGACAAATAGTTGTTCTGATGCCGAGTGTGCTGATGTCCTAATCGAGTGTCCTCACTCAACCGTATTTGCCCAATCAGATGAATATTCATTAGGTGCAGGAAGGTATCACCGAATCCAACCATGAACCAGAACAAACAGGTCAGTACGACACTGGTAACCAAAACTTCAAGTTCAATTTCACATATGAACAACGTGCCTCTAAATTATCTTTTACCCTGTCATACCAAGAAAATAATGAACATGTGCATATCTCTCAATAAAAGCTCACCTTATCAAACTATAAATTGGGAAAAACGTTTGACGATCATTACTCGCATTCCATAAACGATGTAGGATCGTTTTGTTACTTTGCTGTCATCTCCGGTTGGGCAGCTTTCTGGGCGCGTCTGTAGCATGAAGCATCACCATAATCACATCACCACTACCACTACCACCAATCAACTACGATGCTCGCGTCAAACTGATAGACAAGTTCGAATATCGTTGAATCTAATGGTAAAAGTCAACCAGCTGATCTCCACTTGCGCTGCGTGAACACACATTATCTGGTTCACATGAGATTAGCTGCGACAGCGAAATGAGTAATCATGTTGATTGAATCAAATCTATTGGTTAAGACACCTCGTTGGATCACGTGACGGTGCGGCGTCGCTCATTGGAGAAATGCTTTTCTAGTGTTTCCGGTAGGGAAGTTCACTATGACCGCCTGTCTGGTAGTGACGTAATGTTCTGTCTCCAATCAATTCGTGGCAGTCAGTGATCTCTCATCAATCGATGACGAAATCGTGTTGAGTTTCTTTCTCAAGGCACATTTGGCTGTGTTGGTTCATTGTATGACGTGTGACCGGGGAATAACGTGAACATAATGACAGGTTCGGCAGTATAGTAGATTCGCTGAAAGTTGGCTTCAAACGTTTGCTGAATTGGTTGATCATAACGTATAATTTATGAGCAATTTATAATCCCACTTCCAAGAACAGTGAAAGACTATTCTTCATCAGCTTGATTTGATAATAATTTGCCAGGAATTATGCTGGACACGTAGTAGACATCAGTGTTTTATTAATTCGAATGATTTCTCACTCCAGTGGCTCTGTCGTTCAAATTTACTCTAACTCGAGGAACATTGTTTGCACTGTGCTTATCTTGCACTTCTCTGGAACAATTTGAGTGCAGAATAGATAGTGTCCTTGTAGACAGATCTTTTAATTGATCCATTTTCTCAGTCTTCGCTGCGGATAGGTAACCTTATATTTAAACTTAGAAAATTGTAGCTGGTCAACTGTGTTTCACAACGTAACAGGATTTCGTAACCTTACCAACCGTTTTATTAGTTATTATTTAGAACGGATTCGGTCGATGATGAGACTACTCGCTCCGTTCCGTCTGTTTTGTCATTTTAAGGAGACTTTTATTGAAGTGACTCATGGCTAAGATGTATCCATTTGTAATGTGATGCTTCTAATCTATTTTGTTCTAGTTCAAGCTGTAGTATTGTGTGAAAAGAAATTCGGTACACGGTTGCACGAGAGTGTTGGTTTCATCTGCTCTTGCCAAACGAGCGATCCAGTGTTCCGATACTGATACCCTGTTTGAACTGAATTTCATACAAATCCAACAAGACAAATGTAACTTTTCACCCACTGGTTCCTCTCGACCAGATAAATTTTGGCTTATCAATACTCCAATAAAATATACTCTTTTCATTTTTTTTCCATGAATTCCGTAGAAATTGATCTGACTAATTCTCGTGCCGATAACCATGAAATGCTACCAGCTTCTCCAATGGTTTGCATTGTAATGAACTGCTCTTTTCCTTGCCTGCACAATGCAGATTTTGATCGATCATTTGGGTGTTCATTTCGCACACCAGCCACAAACCTGTTACCACGGAGGTCCAGCACCATGCTTCTGTATTGTACAAGTAAAGCCGTCCGATCCAGGAAGTTTCGGTGAACTTGGCGACAAGCTTGTTTCTTGGGAATTTCCAAATTCCGAATTATTATCTAAGTATAAAATTGGGAGACGGTTTTTCGGATAGTGATCATGAAACTGTATCACCGTTTTACGCATGAGAATTGTTGATAATAATACCAATCTTTTGTGGGGTAATTTCAAGTAAATGGATAGAAAATGTAACACAAGTCGAAAGTGAAATGGTTTCACCTTATTTGAATGTAAATTGGAATATAGTCTACCGATAGCTTCGCCCACCTTCCTTCTTTTCTCCGTGCCATAACAAATCGAATAACCAGCAGAAACATATTTGTTCTTATTTTAATGTGGAGCGTCTGTTCCATTCTGTTCTATTTCAAGCTGTATTACGGTGTGAAAAGAAACTTGGTAGAAGGCTGTACGAATGCGTTGGTTTCATGTGCTCTTGCCAAACAAGTGATCCTTTGTTTCGATAGTGATTTATTGTAGAAATGAATTTCGTACAAATCCATTAAGACGTATGTAAATTCACATCTCATGGTTGCTCTTGACCAGGTAGATATGGGCGTATCAGTAACCCAATAAAATCTACTCACTTTATTTCCTATGCATGAATTCCGTATGAGCTGATCTGACCGATTCTCGCTTGAATAATCACGAAATGATATCCGTTTCTTCAATGATTTGCATTGTAATGAACAACTGCTTTTCGTGCCAGCCACAAACCTGATACCACTGGTTGCGTTCATTTTCTGTCTGTCGAGTATTACTTTCAACTTGTTGTTTCCTATCCGCATTTGGATTAGCAGATTGAGCGGCAGATGCAACATGGGAGCATAGTCACTGACTACGCCACATAATACACCACTGAATGACCTCAAATGCTGAATAAACTTTCGGAGACGTTTGAGCGAGGCTTATAAACGTGTCCTTATTCCGGTCTCACAGCGAAATACCAACGAAATCACCTCTATCGAACAAATAAAGAAGATGCGAGCCGACAGACAGATGCAACAATGTATTCTATATAAAGTGGTACGGAAACAGTAACTATACGAGAAATATACGAATTGCAAACGATCGCAACGACCAATCAGAAAACGAAGCGCGAGCCTGTACAGTCAGCGCGAAACTGAAGGTAGGGTTATTCAAAACGAGATGAGAAGAAACCTCGGAACCGTTAGTTCAGTTAAACATACGCAACCGAAGAAAACAATGAGGTCAAAATCAGACGTCGGAAAAGACCGTAGGGAAAATAAATCCAACATTATATCCAGAAAAAGGGTCATTTTCTCAACTCTATCGAGGCCATTGGAAATCTGTCTTACTTTGCACATGTGAAAACAGTCTACGTTTGACCTCTGAGGTCATTTTGCAAACAGTAGGTCAACTAATAACAATTCAAATTCAGTACGATCAAGCACATCCTGAAACCAAGCAAATTGTCCCTCGAAAAAGAAAATTCAGTAAAACCAACTGAGGGTTGGTTATTAAATCCACTATGCAACTACACAATGAAAGTAATGAGGTCAGCAAAACCGAAGCTAACGTCAAATAAGTCGGCAACATTATGCTGACAAGTGAAATAGTCAGACGTGCTAAGATTCATGCATAAGGAGGAGCATTTCTTCGAAGAATGTTTCTACGACTAAAAAATCGTACAGCACGTTGACAACATTGAATAAAGGGTTCAAAGCAACTCATTATTCGGAAGTCAGTAGCAAGATATGAGATTTTCATAGATTCATCACGCAGCCTAAAGATTCGGATCACCATGGAGAACCACGGAACCACTACACAGCTGTTTCTTCCTCATTACAAATCATCTGCATGGTTTTCAATGAAGATCTGAGTATTCACTCTACTTGATGACTCATGATATACCTCATTTCACCGAACTTATTTTTGAGCCTCTGGTCGGTTGTTTGATAGAATATAACTAGATCGCAATGTATTCCGTTCTGCGTTCATTATTTCTTTTGCCCTCTTAGGCGTGAGTGCATGTAAAGGAGTACACCCATAGCATCAAAGGCCCATAACACTTACTTGTGAAAAGAAAAATGGAACAAACTCGACTCAGAAAATGGCGTAATCTGTCCGCCAATCTGAACGGGCGAGCAGAGTCTTTTTTATAAATAGGCACAGAAACCACAGCGCTCTAATGCCGTTCTGATAAAAAACTCGGTCAAATATCACAGCATACTAATTTGTGGCAAGATCACAGACACTACTCATCTACAAGTTCGTCTTCTTTGTTTGATCTGCTGACTACTTGTCTAACGAAAATCTGCAACAGTTCTTCGTTTCCTTGACCAATGGGTTGTTCACGTGTGTATTGTCCGACGGAAGTTGACAGTTCAATAAAATGAAGATAACACGCAGTAATCAGTCCGGTTTTCCAATAATTAGTGCTCTATTTGACTGGTGATAAGCAGTTGCTTTGTGAGTGAGATAGGCAGCAAAATTTCACAAAAGTTGTGATTCCGTATATTGCTTACGGTGACACAAGAAACTGAGAGTGTTATGACATTACTTGATGGAGTTCAAATATGTGACCTGACAAATAAACTGATCTCATGTCTCAGCTGTGGATATGGTTGACAGAGGCATATACAAACGGACTTTTCAGCTCATCAGTTGAAAAGTGTACCGCGCAATGAAGAGCACATTCATCTGAACATAGCTGGCGTTCCGGTTAACGCTCGTTGTTATTCGGACTGGTTTTGCTGTGACCACAGCAGAAGCAATCTTTTCGTAGCCTTCGTTGAGGATCACTTTTGCGTTCGTAACAAAAAGCATTTTCCAACAACATGACAAAGTGTGATCTATAGAGTACACAGTTCATTTTTCATTTAGCATCATCACGATGTTATACAGTTATCAGGTCAGATACCCCGTGGACTCATTTGTATATTTTGACACATTTTGTCATCAAAAGAAGAACCTACGTGCGATATGGAAGACCTAGAGCAGCTTACTCAAACCGGGAAGATAAACATTTTCGAAAACCACTCGTTCGTCACGGACAATAGATTTACACTTCATTCGGCACGTCATCGTTTCCTATTACTACTCAGAAACACTATTTCTTCTTTCCTCATTGGTGTGTTGCAGTAGTCGATTCACATTTGAGCTGGTCCAACAAAAGTCTCAATTTATTCAACCACAGTTTAAATGAATTATATGTACAATTCAAGCAACTTTCCTACTCAGATTATTTTTGTATCTCCGTGTATCGATGACTGGGACAATTGGGACATCCGATTGTACACGATACAGTAAACTGACTACGGATTCACAACAGAGATGAATTACAATTCCATTATTCAGTGATTAGCCGTGTTTTATTTACCTCCTGATTTCTGAACTGTAACAACGAACAAAGGTCTCGATCATAGACGTTTCTGTATTGGTAAAGGCTTGCTCGTTTACCTTAGAATTCAAATGCAATTTGAATAATTATTTACTTCCTGACTGTCATCACCCTTCTGTTTTGTCGATTCACGTGTGCTTCAGATGTTTTGCGTCTAATCCGCAGTCGTGCTCTTCTTTATTCATGTAGTTTGTGTCACTTGTACCCATCACTCTAACACAGGTTTGTTAATACATCAAAAATAGCTTCCATGAATGTGATTTTCCTTTATTGTGAGTTTGTCTTCCTGATCCAATACGCCCGCTTCGATGAAGCGACTGTTCCAGCCCACATGAAACAGAGCTCTTGATAAAAAAGATGAAGGAAAGATCAAAATATGCATGTGACCAGAATGATTTCATTCAATATTGGTTTGTTGTTGGAAATGAAACTGAAAATGAAGAGAAATATTTGCTTCATACGATAAACGTTTGAATTTTTAAATGTGAATGAATGTCTAGCTGGTGAGGATTCACTGAAAATATAATTTATATCTGAATGACATTTCTTTTTTATAAGTGATAAACAAATTGGGCAAAATTGTTCACGCAATCTGCAACGACATTTCTCACAGGAATACTCATCAGTAGGCAAAATATCAATACATTCATGTGGGCATCGGGCAATTGGCCTTTTGTCTAGGCCTTAGATTCTGCACTCTGGCAAATTTATGATGACAATTTGCCAGATTGCCTCCCGACGGCCTGATCACATGGAATTAAAATGTCAGCGTCATCAGAACCATTTCGGTCTGAATAAAGTGGATAAATTAAACGTACTTTCTTCAGTAGATAAATGGGTACATTTTCAGAGGTAATGTGGCAGTGGTATCTCCGGTGTACGGAAACATCAACATCCTGTATTTTTGGAATTTCCGTGTTGATAAAGAGATTCGGGGTATTTATTTGTTTGATCCGTTAATTGGCTGTCGCACAGCCCACCAAATATTGCCCTCTATCATCCAAGCTCTACAGTGAGGACCAGAACACATTGTAGTGGATTTCCTCAATAATCGCAGGATTTTCGCGAACTCCATGTTTTATGAAAATAATTTGTTAGAATAAACGGTACTTAAAAATCAATAGCAATTAGCTTCTTTCTGATGGCACTTATCTTCCTGTTTCCTGGCAAGAAAGCCTTTTCCATCGGCAAGATACACCAAACTGCGGTCGGTGGCGCAGAGCTTTCCCTTGACACTTCGGAGGTCAAAGGTTCTAATCCTCGAACGACGATATATTTCGTGGTAGGAGGAAATCCATTATAACTCAGCTGGTGACCAAATCTGACATATCGGGCCTTATGCGGTCCCCTACTTCAAGCCGAACAGTCTGGTTTCCGGTTATCTATAATAGTGCAGTGGGCTTTTGTGGCTATGGGAACTCATATTGCTTACACTGCATTCATGAACAAGCTCGTATTTTCCTCAAAGTATGTCAAAACATTTCCTGATAAAATGAATCCAATGAGCTCCGTATTGCGACTGCGCCAATTTGTCTGTAGGCTCGGCCAATGGAAGAACACGATACGACTGTTGATCATGGTAGTAATTGTCGTTCCTGAAATGGGACTTATATACTGATTTTGAGTTGGTTTTGCTCCACATGGTAGCAGATGATATGTATGGCCTCCCCAAAGAGCAAATCCGTGAACAGTGATTGGATATCAAATGAAGCCGTTTGTTTCCCTTCCACAATTATCTGGCCCAAATATCTCTACTATTTCCAAACTTTCTTTGATAGTGTCTCTGGCCATTGGATCATCAACTATCTCAAACAATTTCAACACCCATTTCGCCAATTCGTGCTGTGATGAATTAATCATTGATAGTATTTGTCTGAGTGAAACTTCTGGATTGTGTAGTTTCGGTGAACCATAGAGTTGTGGATTTTGAGTTCCATTTGGTTTCATATGTTGAGCTGTGGTCTCACAGGTAAAATGTCCTTCCAGTAGAAAGTGTGCTCCTGCCGATACTTCTTGTTCTAGTTCATCAGGTTCATCACAGTTATAGTGGCGCAGAAACTTGTTGGTATAGTCAAGAACGGTCTCCACTTTCTCATATTCACTCCAATGAGTCAGCACGGGTCTGGAATCATTGTTAGGGCGTAAAATTATCAAGCCATATTGCAACTGTAGATTTTTGATAATAAAAAAGCACTCAGGTGTGATTAGTGACTGATGTCTGGACGATGTTACCAGTTTTTATGGTTCGAAGTGAACCAGCTCCGCTTGAAACCACGTCTGCGCATCTTGTTAAGTGGGTTTGAATATTGTTAGTCGTTCGAGTAGATATTCGAATTTTGCTCGTGTCTGGTTATGGTCCAGTTGGGTATTTGTGGATTCGATGTGACTGTGGACATGTTTACCTTTTCACGGTGGGAAAACCCCAAGTGGCACCGTGCGATATGTTCCGATCGATGGGAATCCAGCGGACATTCATGGAGAAACCACCCTTAGTAAAAGGTATACGAAGTGTCGATTTCAGGTGCAATCTTTGGTCTGTGCCAGCTGGAAAGAATGAGGACAAGGGTAATCACCAACGTTGCAGATGTGCCGCATTTTCTCCTAGGTGGAACAAGTCATAGGGGATCCAGCCAAAAGGAGTTATCGACGAACTAATTCGTGGTGCCGATGGACAAGTTCATCAAGTGGCGGTCCGTACCAGTGATGAAAATCGCTGTCGAGATGTTCAATCCGTTGGCATACGAGAATAATTCGAATTAAAGTGATGGAATGAAAATAAGTAGTTTTCTCGATGTAATGTGAACTCTGCCTTCGACTAGAAAACAGCTTTCTTAGTTAGTCGCAACTAACTTCGAGGTATCTTTTGGGCAGGCGTTCAGATTATTTTTGGTTGTTGGCCGGGAAATCACCACATACAGTGTCAAAGAACTTCCCCAACTTGAGCCACGCAAATCGTCAGTCGTCGAATCATATTATGTGAAACCGCATCCTGCATTGATGTTGGAATCGTACCGCATACAAATTGGATCCGATGTTCCAAATCATCCAGGTTCTCGGCCTTGTGGTCCTCAACTTATCGTTCAAAATAACCACCCAAGAAATATTCCATTGGAGCATAATTCGCAAGTCCTGGAGACCATGGTATACGTCCTTTTTCGTCCGATCCAAAGCAAAGGGGACTTCCAGTTGAGCCACTGGGCTTAGTCCCGAGAAAACATATTTTTGTAGCGAGATCAACCTTTGTTCATTTGCTTACCGCACCAACTTATCCGAAGGCTTGTTGCCCATTCCGATATCCAATTGAGCGTTGCATGTTGGGTTGCATGCAATCGGTCGCAATCCAGCTCAAATTTTTCTAATGATTTATCAACTCCACGCACCGCTGAACTACCCAGATTTGAATCTCCTGAATGCATCGGGGAAATTAGGACACCGACCTTCAACAATATTCTAACGTCACTTGTGTGCACGAGTTGCTTTGCTTCACAGTTTTAGTCTCATTTTAATGGTGTTTCGAGTCAATTTTGTCCTAAAATCCTCATACAATGTCATACTAATCAGAGCGTGGCCTTAACTTTCGAATTGGAAAACGTAAGCAATTCCTTTCTGTAAGTCGCGCATGTATTGAAAATTCACCGTAAATCGGGTGTATTAGGGCGATTATTGACTTGATTTACCGACCCCATGGCCTAAACTTGAGATAAGGCACTTAGTACCACTCTGCACGATAAGTAAAGAAGAGCTAAACTGTCATCTCATTCTTCTCCTGCTTGAGTGACAAAAGTGATCAGATTTTGCGAACCATTCGGATTCCTTCGAACACCGTGTCTACTATTTGGAATGAATACAGGTTATAAATCATTCCGCAAATGGATAAAATGTGCTGCGAAGGAACTACAAAGAATTTCTTGTTTGATGCTGATGTACTGGTTTGTCCCTTAATAAAATATTTTATTAGTGAAGCAAGCGCTAGCTGGAGTAGAACCGTTTTGCGAGTGAGACATTTCCATCTCATGAGTTGAACAGATAGCGGATCAGGTGTCGTCTCACATGCAGTAGGTGCCACTGGTCTTTACTAACCTCCCTCATCGGTGATGCTGGCATGATATCCTAAAGTTCATCACCGGTCGAGTATGCACTGTCACAGGTAATTGCGTTCGTTTTTATAGTTCAGAAACACGACCGTTGGGGTATATGTTAAACCGAAATCATCGGTATTTGCTCACCAATCCCTTCGTTTCATTGGTAGAATGTGTTGAGAACACCATGTCAGCAATACGAAAGTTTGGTCTAGGTTGTTGATAATCAGTGTTCAGTCACTGAAACACGCACCAAATCTGAGCAGTTTTCTTTCAGTAAGGCCACAAACTCAATAAAGTCGCGATTCCTCATGTCGTGGATTTATGAAATACACTGATTTCCATTGTGGTTGTTGGAAGTCGCGGAAACAATGAGAACAATATGAAGTTTCTTTTATTGTGTCTCTGCTACTTCTCTTGAGGAATATTCCCTGGTAGATTTGAAAACACTTTGAACTCATAAATATCGAACTTGAGTAAAGTGGCTTACGCGTTTTCATTCACGATGGAGATAATACTGGCGGTGTACAGGAAACAGTTGTCATGCTCCCAAACAGCTGTCAATGATGCACTGTCGCCTTCGTGCTCGTCTCCACGAACATATAGATGATGATAGTGACGTGAATAGGACCGATATTGACGACGAAGAAGACAATGAACTGCAAGCATATCAGTTTGAATTTGTAGTATTGGTATCGATATTGATCGTGATAATACATGCAAACTGTGAATTCCGGTTGTAGGCTTTGACTTGACTTTACTCACTGTGCACAGAAGACTATTGGCTTCTCTGACATATGATAGACGTCGTATTTCGCAGTTTTTCTTGGTTGTTCAATCATTTCAAAATGGAGCGAAATTTGAGTTATCTGTGCATCGATAATTCGCACTTTATTATTGCGTGGTTGTTTCGAGTTATGATTAGATTCAAGCTAGAAATGTAATTCACAGGACGCGAAATACACCATTCCATATAAAATGAGCACAAAACTGATTTGTGTGTGATGTGCAGAACAGCTCTGATTTTTGATACGCAAACTTCTGATAAGTCACAGACAAATATTTTACCTATTTGGAGATTCATTGTTGTGAAATGCTTTATATGACTTGAGTCATGTGCTCGAAACGGAAAGAGTGGGGACACACAGGATGCAACGACCTAGTCACTTTTATTGTTTCACTTGGCTTTTGGGGTAAGGAATATGACTATGGTGGGCAGTATCGTTCCGGAGATGACTAAATTCACTCGCGTGAATTCACTTACAGAAATCAATATAGTCACAATTACCTAACAAATTCCTGATTCTGATTAGTTTGTGAGCAGTTCTGTGTCACAGGACTGTTCGTTGTTTGTTCACTCACACCAACGACAACTGATTTCAGCCGGTTTATATAGAATATTTTGACTGCTCCACTCGCGGACGGTTGAACCGTAGCTCTATTAGTTCAATTCGTCTGGTGTTACTCAATATTCTGGAAGTGATCTTAACATTCTAGTGTTTCGATAATCATTGTCGCTCACCATCTTTTGGGTCTTCTGGTTTCTACCGTGTCCAAAACCATTTTTAGGATCTACTATCTGGTACCTGATGTTGATGGAATGTGATCTGAACCATCGATTGTGAAAGGAAAAACGGTAACCGAACAATTTGAATTTCCGAAATCATACAACAGTAGTTGTGATCTCCCAGCTCTTTTTCTTTGCTCTCATGCACAAAGATCAGTCAGTATTGGTTCCTGCGTACTCATCCTACTCTCTTCCTTTCAAGAAACAACGAAGAAATAATTCGGAGTTCCCAAGCGGCACATTTGATCCATTTATCAAAAGTTTGGTACTCTGCACCTTATTCAAAAATATATACATGGAATTGCAAATATTTTCTACCCTGTCATCATGCATCACACACCTGTTTGAGAGAAAAAAAACCATCAAAATGGGAAAAGAGCGTGTACACTGTCGCACAGGGCGAAACTTATGGAGTCTGCAAAAGACCTGATTGCATGTCGAATTAGCCACAATTCAGTATTGTTAGTTCATTTCCGATCGCTTCATATACATTCATTTAAATATACGTATATATATATATATATATATATATATATATATACATATATATATATATTTATATGATATACTGACGCTCACATTCATTTCGATAATAGAGGATAACATCGAGGCTGCAAATGTAGGCGCTCATAATGAACATAAGTAGTATGTAGTGACCCAGACACGAATAACCATGATGAATCTTAGTTTTGATTCGTTTATGGGCTCTTCAATGAAGAGTACCTATTCACAGTCCACAGGATTCAAATAAGGTCATATTGAACATATGCCATATGAGACTACAAGTATGGATACAAGTTAGCAGAGGAGTACCGGGTACGCATACCTGATGAGCGGCAACAACCGCAAAACCAGTCGTGTGCTTCCGAGGGAATTTCGTCAACACGACTACATAGTACTCGCTATCCCTATTTATACATATACATCCATATATATATATATATATATATATATATATATATATATATATATGGATGCTTACTTTCATCCCAATGAAAGAAATATAAAATTTAGTGACTAGCATAATCTGCCGGCAACCAAATATGTCCTGTCATGGCTTCAATCGGTAATATTGTGTGTGTATGTGTATGCACGCGTGCATACAATCGAGTAAATTCGATGAGAGTAACTGGATTTTCAGTCGAAAAAGGCGAGGTGTTGCTATTTCGTTAGATGTATTTTATTGCCTAGGTAACTGATTTTAAAAGATACACAGTTCTGTTTGCATCTGTAATTAAAATACACAAATAGATAAATTTAGAGAAGGGATTTTACATGCAGACTTTCAAACTCTAACACCCCTTATAGTGAAGACTCGTTCGAGGTCGGAAATTGAGCAGTATACTCAAATACGAACTTCTTATACTTTTGAGTAAATTGGGGTCGTTCTGTATTTGTGGCGTTTCCATCGAAAACAAAAGGTCCAATAATAATTACTCTCAGTATTTTTGCTCAAGCCATCAATTAATCACCAGACTGGCGTCGGTTGACGACAAAGTGTTGTGATTAGTTTGCTACCAGCAAAACCGTCTGGTTTACATCCTAAATTATTGACATAAATCTTTGTGATTAGGTACAGATGTGAGACGATACCACTATCATTTATTAGGTACGATCTTTACGTACAATCAGTACAAATAAACATCACAGGCTTTTCAGTTTCTCCTGCCGGGACATCCATTTACTCACGTCAAGCTTTATCGGTACTCCTTTAATTTGGTAACCCCCACCCCATCCCAGCCATATTGACTACCATTATTTCTATGCTTCTCAAACTCAGTCACGGAGTTAGTTCGAATTCAAAAGTTCACTTACGCAATAATGTAATTAGTATACATATACATTTCACAACCCATTACTTATCTATGCAATATTCCATATTCCTTTTCGCAAAAACTAGTGGCGAGAATTGCTGAGAGTATCAGTTGACAGAATATTCAATATCCATCATAAACACTGTTTACGCACTGAAGACGATTGGAACGTTCGGTGCATGAAGGATCGGACAAACGGTGCTGTCCTTATTGTTAACCCAGATTCCATCCAGTGAAGCGCTGAAAAGAACACATTAGCAGACGTAATTGATTTATTTTCTCACTGATTTCTGATGACTGATTTGGACTTCACTGTTTTTTCCTCGGTTGCATACGTTTTACTGAATTGACTTTACCGAAGTATCCGTGCACCTCAACTTTGGAACAGGTTCGAAACTCGCCGACACCGGTATTTTCTATTCATTCGTTTAAGGGAATTTCGTTCATAGTTCGCAGTCAGGACTCGATAGAAGACACGTTTCTGAGCAGCTAGTCGAACGTCTACTGTAGTGTGCCTGCTGGTTCGAGAGTGAATTAACTGAATTGATTATCAGTTTGTACAAGGTAATGCGATGATGGCCGTGAATAATTGAACTTTTCATCGAGTTTCAAGCGAAAGTCACGGTTGGCGTCTATATTGCTGAAAACCACACCGGTGACAATACCACTGTATGGGTTCACGAAAGCTGAGGAAACGATGCGAGTTTTCGTAAAAGCCGGGAAACAAAGGCGTCAGGATGGCTATAAGCTATCAAAACACCACTGAGAAAATTGAAGCAATCGAAAACCAGACAACGAAGATAATATGTATGGCGTGCCGAGGAATCCTGTCAGTTGACATGTGCACATCGGTGTTCCAATACCGATAATCTTCTCATATCCTCCACCCGTAGTAGCCATGTCTCTTAACCACAGAGAAGTACAGCTGCAGTGTACATCCAACCCTTGATTGATGACCAGATTTCGTATCAAATCCACAAGTGACTCAGATTGGAACAATTTCTACATACACAATGATACCTGAACTGATATCTGCTCTTTCAGTAAAATCCAGCTGCCCAGAAAACAATTTATCAACCAAGTCTATGGTTCTCCAGATAATGAAAGGTTTAGTGGACCAACCCAATCCTGCGACAGTATCCTGCAAATCGAGTACTAATCATTGGTACACAGTTATTCATGTTGCTCATAAAAGCTTGCAACTTACCTCGGTTTTCTTAAAGGAGAACGATATCACTCGCACATTCACGTTCTAAGACCTTATAACCAGGGAAACGTTTGATGTTACTCCCATAACCTGACAAGAGTGCTTTATCTGGGTCCGTATCAATCACGAAGGTAGAGGGAAAGGTAGAAAGGGGTAACCCCGTTGCACACTACTTCTCTTGGTGAACTCGGGTGAAGGAGAACAGTGAAAATTAACACCACCTAGGCTGTTCACGAAAGAAGACGTTAGGGAGGGACGGGATTTCTCTGATACACCCTTTAAGTGGGGGCAATGAACTATGTGGGCAACTGAGTCTAATATCGCTCAAAGGATAAAGAAAAAAGGATGTTAGTTGACCTAAAAAGCATTTGAGATATGATGCTAACCGAACTTATTCCCGGGTGGTTTTGACAAGAGGAATCACATACTTCGTGTATATTGGCACAATCACAGATTATTTCCAACACTTTGGAACTTGTTCCCTGTGACCAACCAAATCGAGGAATTTTGCCAACCCAATAACAATTATGAGCCATCATCCTTGAAATTGGACAGAAGCAACTCATCCGGTGAAGCAGTCTCATGTCATCTAAATGGCCTAGCTCACGAAGAACCTCCGTTTCTGATAGAGGCCTGACATCTACAACCATAGTTGGAGCTAGGACGCTTCCTAACAAGCCTGTTGGGAATAAAAACCAGGTGAACTGCTTCCTAAAATGCTTCTCCCAACGGACTAGACGAAGCTCCTGAGTTCCAATCAGTGAGCCGTTTGTCTCTTAGAACAGTTCAATAACGCCTGACTTTCGAGAGCAGGTGTTTTCGCTTAGACGGATAAGATTGCAGCTGCTGCTCATCGCTGCAGCTTTTTCCACCTCCACAATCCACTATTATTAGCGGCCGTTTCTCAGGCTCAGAATCAATTGGCGTTTATGGCACCTCTGTCTTCCATCATATCTGGAATTGAGAGGATTCATTCTGCGAGCATCTCACAGCTCAACTGAGGATGCAGATATCCATTGCTTCTGTGGGTAGCTGGTTGTTGGATTTTGGTCAGCCGTCACAGCCTCAAATAGAACCCACTTGATCTTTGTTCACTACTTAACTGGTTACTGGGGGTCGATAACTCGGTGAACAGTTGTGATATCTAATGGATTGTCAATGGCAAAACCAGGTTCGAAAAATGTATGAGGAATCACAAAACAAATTTCATTCAATGTTATCTGCTAGACCACCAGACTGCGGGCGACGAAGAGCAGTGTGTTTTTCTTTCCAACCAAGAACTTTTAGCCAATTATCCGAGAGTTAAGCAGCTGAATTGGTGCCACTGTCAGTTACTGGCACAGACAGAATTCCTCCTATGTTGAATCTTTTTCTGAGCGTAGTCTGCGTGAAATCAGCAGTAGGTGAAGATGTTCAATATTCCTTTGATCAGCGGGAAAAGCATCAATGATAACAAGAGTGTAGTATTTCCTCAAGAAAGCTCCACGATAGCCTGCATATAATTGCTGCCACGCCTGGCGAAGCAACAGTCAAGGAGGCCAATTTGAATGTTTCGAACGTACCTAATGTTAATGCTGCTTGCAATATTTACCTGTACGGCCCAGTTAGAAAACTCCACAGAGCTAGTAAATCTGCGCCCACACAGAGTGCATTGCTTGACGGACAGGATCTCTTAAACTTAAGTGAATTATACTGCGCTTCATTAAAATGAGATCGCAAGATATCTCTTACCTTAATTCAGGAATGTACATTCCACAAGAAACCTTGAAACATTTTAAAACAAGCTGTTGTACATCCAATGAATCGGGTGAAGAATTTAGGAGAGTGACATCCACGTGCATTTCACGAACAGCTTTAAAACCAAGAAGTGGAAGTCCAGAATCAGAAACCAAAAACTTGAATTCAATAGTATCAGAGTCACGTGGGTGAATTAGAACCATACAAAAACTGACATGTGGGAGCTTGTATCAAGTAATACTTGGAATAGCCACACTGGTAGGATTAATCTTTTCGATGGGATAAACGAAATTTATAGCTTTAGGTGAAACGAAGGATTCTACACGCCCAGTATCAACAATGAAAGTTTGTTGACTGCCCTCTTAGGAAAGCAATTCCTGGTAATATGTGGGACCTTCTCTGACAGGAGGGTTAATGCAAGTGTCGAAAAATCTGGTAGGATGTGAAGAAGTGTCGGATGATGCTGAGGGGATCGTCTGTCGATACGATGGGCTAAGTTTACAAGCACTATCAATGTGACCAAACTTCCCAAAGGCTCGTCGACGAGGACATGTGAAACAACGACGTAACTGACAATATGAAACACACTTCTCCAAATCGGAACATTCATGGTAAGATTTCGAATGAATCGATCGCTCAAGTGGGACTGATTGTAACGACAGCTAATCGGCTTGGTAAAAGACGACGTTCTCATGGGAGTGTATGCATTTCTGCAAATGGGATGAACGAAAAACACTGTTTTCTTTGCATCATCCAAAATGATTTCGGGCATTATACGACTTATTGAAACAATTCATGTAGTCGTCAACCAGTTGGGATGTAGAACTTACATCATGAGGTTCCATTTCAGATGCAATCATGGTTTGAATCCTTTGCGCGACGCCAAATGTGAAATCAAATGGATTGAATAGACTAAACCCCGCACACAACCACTGCGAAGTAAGAACATCAAGAACTCATAGGACGTAGCTCAATATTTCATCTGAGCGGTATCACGTACGGTACCATTATGTACTATAAAAGAGAGAGTACAGTGAAATAAAATAGAATGCTTCAATATTGAATTTTACAATAATTCTGCTTGGAGGCACATTCTTTGATATCGTCAAGTAGTGGCCGACGAGGATTTTCGTCTTTGCTTTATTTCAGGCCGCCGTCGAGAGACAGATTCGAATTCACACAAGCAACTGTGTGATCATTGCCAACAGACGGGGACCAAAATGATCAGCAGTTTAGAGTTGATCAGTGCCAGCTGAAACCAAGAGCAATATGGTCGATCTGACTGCAAAGCTGTTGAGACGCAGCAGGGTGCCAGGTTATTCGGTGGAGCTCATTGTGCCAGAAATTTGTATTCGCTAGCAATGGTCCATGGTAGGGACATAGTTGAATGGGTCGGTCACTGTTATCGGTTCCATCGCCTGGAATGTCGAAACGGTTTACTTCATTTCTCTCCGTCTCTTCTAGCCTTCCAACTTGAACACTGAATTGACCAACAACATCCATGATGTCCGTTGAACGCACGCTAAGGAGCAATTGATAAAATCATGGTAGTATTTTTCTTTAGCCTCAGACGAGTTGCGGTCATCTGAGGCATGCACATACACGACAAACAGGCATGGACTCTTCAGTCTAGTGCGGTTTTCATGTATAGAACCGTTCACCTGAATCGCACATAGACGACTGGTCATTGGAATCCAGTCGAGCAGTGCACGCTCAGTCTTCTTGCCAAGAACGATGCCAACGCCGGCCTTACCACAAGCACTAGACACCGAATGACCCGGCATGCGTAGAATGAAACGGGAAATTCCAGTTCATAGCTGGTGAGCACAGTGTTTACACAGAAGTTGGTTCCTGTATGCGTGTTTCAGAGACACATTTCACATCCATGGTAAACGTTTGAGGAAATCCAGGTATGGCAGACTGTCGCCTCGTTTGACAATGCGTCCCGATGCTGAAAGCAGCTGAGTGAGACGAAAGACTAGGTTGGATAATCGATTATTATTTCTCTTGTCTCTTATTTGTTACTGGTACCAAGATTTGGGATGAGAGAGTTAAAGTGTAGGGAAATACTAACTGTGTTTCAAGAAGGAAAGATGGAGATTTTTAGGCAAATCATTCTTGTTGACTGCCCACAAGCACAACAGACGTTACTTGGATACTCTCTCCGTATTCTTTGAGTCAAAAGTCTGGCCCAGAAGATAGTGGGGCGCTAACCCAACACCAGTACCTGACCGAAGCACCCGTGAGGGAACTTCTTCTGGTCTGTCGTGTGAAGTGTGTTGGTTACAAGTATTCTGTCTCGTCTCAACTGATGCTCCTATGGTTGTCGAGGTAACATAGTGCAGCTTACTACTATAACAGACAGGTGGTCCACGCATGTTA
Source organism: Fasciola hepatica (assembly GCA_948099385.1). Lineage (NCBI taxonomy): Eukaryota > Metazoa > Platyhelminthes > Trematoda > Plagiorchiida > Fasciolidae > Fasciola > Fasciola hepatica. The sequence goes on along the minus strand of CANUEZ040000193.1, from coordinate 8,051,281 downwards.
GGATGGACTAGTGAAAGCGGATGATATGGAAACAGCTTGGTGAGGTTCACCCGATCCTGCACTGTCCCTGTTCGGAGGTCACCAATGTGCAACTCATTGTCACCCTCAAACTACGGAGTTTCGGTTTACAAGCGATTGAGTGAAAAACAGATACCCTTACATTCGGTCACCCATGTTTTGGTTTTCTTTGAAAGCTGGTAGTTTCAACTTACTGGGCGAAAGCTGTGTGTATCCTAGTTTTGATTCCAACTGATTCCGTTGCGGAAGCTGACCAATAGTACATCGTTTGATTGGAAAGAATGCAAACTCGTACATAACAGTTAAACTCAGTCAGTTGAATCCAATATGAAATGAGTAGTTGATACTGTTCTTGCTGAAAAGAACTCCACACTTAATCTTACAGAGGGTTTTGACCACACGAATGTTGAAGAAAGCTGCAGATTTTCCACCAAATATAAGTTTCAACATAATTAGAACAAAGCGCTTATTTCAACTCCAATATTCTTGAGAGAAATACAGACGAATATGGACTTATACATTTGGAACAGCATGGTAATCCACTGAATACTAAATCAGAGTACAAGCAATGAATAAAATCAATCGTAAATTATCGCAATTTGAAAGCAGTTTAAACAGCGTCAGACGTGTTGTTGAATACTGAAGACCTCTGAAGATACTCTTGACAAGAATGTTCGGCAATGCATAATATGTGGTTCATGAATAGACGCTGTACTACTTCAATGCAGATTATTTCATTGAATCAATGCTGCGTGCGTCACACCGTTCTGCATCATATAAAACCCAACTTCACATTGATCATCACCAAACATCTGTTACCATTTCCAGTCAAAATGATTATTCTCAAGTCAGACAAGATAGAGGGAGAGATAATTCTTCCTGTAACATTCGCAATACATAAGTTGATAGGATGTGTTTAAATATCTCTCACCTGAAAGCACGTAATCATAATAGGCAACAATGCCCCGGCTGCGGAAAAGCACGATTATTTTATTCCAGAAATGATTTGTATACAAAAATAAATGTGGAGATTAGATCAATCAAAACAGGCTTTAGCTGTACCCGTCCGCGGCGATCCTAATTGGTTGACGATCCTAAGCGAGCGTAGCTACGAAGATCAACTTGGCATTATCACGTGTGATGCTCGCTGAATCTTCAAATCTGTCCTCCTTCAAGGGTTTCTAGTTATTTTGGCAATGGTCGTATCCAATTCCGGCCACCAGCACATCCGTCAAGCCAGTGGCTTTATTTAAATCACACCCAAGTGACCCAAATGCAGTTCAACCGAAACCGAATTGCGCAATGAAAAATATTCTAAGAAGGCCACCCTGACACTGGACGCCGTCGGGTTGAATACTGGATTCCTCTTGCAGTAGGAAGAACTTCACCTTCACATCGGGTTACCACTCGTTTCTAATTGCTAAAGTCAACGATGAATAACATCCTTTCGTCTGCCCACTCAGTTTTTACGGGAGGGGCAGCAGTAATTAAGTGTTATCTTTCTGACACTGAGAATCATGAGTATTGTGGCAAGAAATCCGCCTTCATTACGGTTTTGCCTCCTCGATGCAGGACGTCGTAGCTCTAGGCAGCTCAGCTATTGTCTCATCGTTGGATCACAACAGCCGTGGATTTGTAGGCGGATTTATCTGCATTACATGATTAGGTGACTATCGTGCCGTTTTATTCAGCGTACCGCCAGTGAAACGACCAAAACTTCATTCTAATTCTGAGAGTAATTCCTCCCTGAAGCACTGAGAAAACGCTAGATGCAGATCATCCGACATTCACCTGTTACAGAACTGCAGCTTTCTCCACATTGGGCATGTCAGTGGTCCGTGTAGTCCACTCAGACGGCGCGAACGAGGTTAGTATCGGTCGGTCAACGATATTTCGAATAAGACAACACGGCTTGTTCCATTGCTCTGCATCGGATAACTGGGCCAGAAAAAAGGTCGAACTCGTGTCAAAACGTTGGGATTTAATCTGAGGTAGCACTGCGGGCATCTAAGAATTGATCATAAGTGCGCCTGAATTTTCGGTGACTGGATGACAATCACTGATTCAAAACTATCTGGATCGGATTGATATCCGTTTGAATTGACAGTGAAGCCTAGGGAATCTGGTTCCTTACGAGCGAATTTGCGCTTTTACGATACGTTTCATTCCCTGAAACTCTCTTGCATCTGTCACAATCTGCAGTAGTGTTAGATCTTCGCGGATTCAAACATAAGCACAACATTTTGATTTATTATCACCCCATTGATAACACGTATCACCTCTTATATTGCGGCCTGAAATATCCCGTCGGACACGTGCATACCGAACAGCAAGGAATTGTATTGGAGCATGCTCCATGGATGGTTGATGGTCGGTAATGGTGTAGACTCCGCGTGCAGCGGAATTTCTGAACATGCATCAGTCAGATCAATTTATGAGAAACACTTGTTTCCAAGTATGCATTCCTGGCAGTTCTTCTGTTCCACCGTAGTTGCCGCGCGTCTTTTTGAATGTGGATTCAAGAACAGTTGAGGATCATCGCTAATTGGGAGTGTCTGTCCATCACTCATCATCGCCACCAAAATCGGATTAACCCATATGGACGGAAACACACACACAATGACACTGTCTTGTTCTATCTGGGAAAGCACCTTTAGAACACCTTCGATCTGACCATACGGCAAACTCAGCGCTACAGTGACTTTCGGATTGTTGCCCATTGCTCCAATGTACGCGGGGCCTTCAAAGGGAAAATCAAAGGACTGCCTACGAATATCGGGAAGCGTATCGGGATATATTCACTTTCCAAACGAGCCATCAATGTAGTCTCGCCCAACAGTGGAAGTCGACGATGAGTAAAACCGTGAATGCGCACATCCGTGTATTGTGTGTGTCCACTGGGCAGAATCAAATCGAATACGGATTTCCGAATAATGGACAAGCAGCTCGTGATATCCAACATGAATGAAAGTACCAAGTCACAGTGGAACTGGACTGATCTTTACACGAATTGGTTTGATTCACTCGGAATCTCTAGTGTGTATACCGGATTGTCATCATTTTACGGATACTGAGAGGTGGCATTCATGACAGCCAATTTGTATTGGCGGCATGCCTTATAAATATGACCATTCTTACCACGAGAACAGCATCCTGCATGACAGAAGCGGGAGGTGGAACGTATGTGGTGTTCGGTGCACGATAAAGAACGATTTATTTGTACTGGTTTGTGTTAGGGAATCGCCTGTCCGACTGGCCTAGGTTGTGGCGTTTGTTTGAAACGGGCTGGTTGACGAGAGCAAACGTATTAGTAGTTCACTACGGACTGTTCAGCCGTTGCATCGGATACATCAACGATTTGCTCGCGCGTCAACCGGGCCTCAGCAGACGTGAAGGACGGCGTCAGCAATAGCTTCATTTTCAACTTCGGTGATGTATATCGGCAGTGGGGCGTTTCTTCAATTGGATGATTAACTGAACGCCAGAGAAACACTCCTCATCTTGTGTTTTTTAGTATAGAGACGAAATCACGAAGCTCCTACTGGGACCACAGACTGGGGAATGGAATGTGGCACTTTCTTTGACCGCGAATTGACCGGAATTACGTGGCTATATAGGAGAGCCTCCAAGACGTTGTACTGATTTTCAGTAGACTCTCGAATATGCGATGTTTTTCATTATCGAAAATAATGAACGGCCCCAGCCGACAAGAAGGTTGCAGTTCGGTTCTTCTTCTTCATATCCCTGTGTATGGTGCATTACAATGAAGAGTGGAGATCGTTATGAATTTGCAATAGGTCAGGTGTAGTAGCGATAACTGTCCGCTTTGAGCAGGTGGTATCGCGGACCGCGTATAGAATTTGTATGTAACGCATGACTGTCTAGGTCCGGAATTTCTACCAAGCCGAATATTTCCTCTTCCTCACTGTGCCATCCACTCCTGTTTGTTTCGCACTCGTAATAATTCGTAGTCGACTGACTATATTGATGCACATGCGCATACGGTCCTTTGATGTACGCGTTTGATCGTTCACATTTCTTATAAGCGCGTTTGCAGTCGGACCACGACAGCCTCTTCAACACAGTTTAGCAAGTCACACACAGACACGCAGGGAGGTAGGTACTTAGGTACCGGCAATATATTTGTCAGTAGGGAGGCGAGAGTGGGGCTTTGCACTAGTTAGATATAGAATGACTATATAAAGAAGAACAGGAAATTCGCGCAATCAATCCCAAATAAAAACGGTTTTTGTATTCGTTCCAATTTCAGTGATGGTGATTGAAACCGCCGAAAAACGAAATTGAACGCTAGCATTTTTATTGTCCTAGTCGAATCTTTGAAGTTATAATTACACAAGACCCTTGAGAACGCCTACAAATACTGCCATTCTGGTTTTTGAATTTCAGGACGTAATGCCCCGAGCTGCCTACGGGCAGCCCAGCATGTGTAACACCTAACTGTTTTCGCAATTTTGTGTCACTGTTTTCATAGCTTCCATGAGATACTTGTCTAATTCCAAAGTCTGACATATGCAAAGAATATTTAGAACAATTTCATGGATTTAAAAAAAAGCATGCATGAATACCACTCTAACCTTACGAATCTCCGAAGACGCATAAAATATGGTTGTTCTTTTATTAGGTGTTGATATGAATCTAATCCTTGAGGGAGTTAGCTTGGATAGCTTAGATGTTGTTTCCACTCCTGGTGTGAACTCGGTGGATCGGCATTACTAGTGATTCCTCACAATGATGTAACAGTTGTGCAGCCATGGTGGGGTTTTGATGGTGAGTTGGGTGTTGATAGTGAATGATGAATCATTTCAAGAAATAAACTTGTAGGTCATCTATTCGGGTCACAATGAATATTACGATAGAATATATTATCACATTCGAGATTGACAAACGGAGGGAAATATGAAGGTCTTGTCCAGACAGAGTCAAAATGACCGCGATCATCATATTTGTTATTGACTTGACAATAAACTGGCCGGCGCTGGTGAAATAATCATCACGGTGGATTCCAAATCCTGCTATGGTGGATTGTGAGTTCGAATCCTGCCGGCAACGTCGATTAATATCCCACAAAAATTTGGTAGGCTGGATGCATTTGAACGTATGTTGGAGACTTTTGTCCCATTATTCGTTCCCTGGAGTTTATTACTCATTGACCAGTTTTATCGGTTAAAGATTGTTCTGCCAGCTCATGAACTGATCTTCTTTGATAATCCTTAGAAGTCCAAGTCGAGGAACAAGTTCAGTTGACTGAAGCTACTTTATATAATATGCAACGTGGCTTTTTCCGTTTGTGTGGACTACAAGTAGACGGTGAGCAAAACTCAGTGAATTGATTTATCCAAGGAGACTCGCCACGTACAGTAGAAGGCACATATTTCAAGCAACTGTGATAAAATAAACACTCCACTTTGAGTGTCCCGAAGCTGCAGTAGGCCCATTTCGGTTTCAAAAGGTCAACAAGTAGATATCAGTGGGGTTCAGATAGATGAGCTAGAACATTAGCACGAGTAATGAGATATGGTGGACACTGGCTTATTCTATATCATACGAGTAAGCTGAAAATGAGCAACAATAATTTTGATATAGGTTACAAACTGGGTGTGACTATCTGGGCCCATAGAAATAGTACAAAATGAGGTAAACTGCACTTCAAATTTATATTTAGTCTAAATCACTGTCTAGCGGGACCAAAAGGGAATGGGAGATATATTGATTGTGTGATTTCGATGCAATATGATCGAGAGTGGTCTTGTAAAATGACCGTCACAATGAGAACCAAATACTCTCAATTCGTGTGTGGTGAAGGAGTAAATAACACTAGCACATTGTTTTTTTACGTTGAAGGGGGAGCAGTATAGTGAGCAGGCTGCTAGCAGTCATACTGGAGTTCGAATAATGCATTTGTTTGGTCCTGTTGTTGCACTCATTGAGTCATTGTACTCATGGAGGTCCCTCTATGTTTGTATTTTGAGGATCAAAAACGAGCAAATCCCACGGGAGACACTGATCCTTGCATAATACTAATCTGTGGGAAGTTAAACTAGTTGACTGGTTATTGTAGGGCGTGTCAGACTTTCTAGGCGAGGTTCAAATGACCCTGCCACTCAATGGTTAGATACTTTGAGAGATATTGCTATATGCCACGATTAGTGGGGCTAATGCATCCACAAACGTTCTCCATCGACCTAATTCCAAAAACGTGGTTCTCGTATCACACTCACTTCTCCTCCATTATTTTCTTGTGAGATTGCCGCTATGAGATGGCAATCAAAGCCACTACACACAATGCATGTTATTGGTTGCCTGAACAGAACAAACCTGTATTTCATTATATTGCATCGATGATTCCATTAGGCTAGCAAACTCAACTATCAGTCGAAAAGAAGCAAAACTGATTTTCGTTAAAATGAGATGAGTAGAGGGAAAATATTACTGAGAAGAAAGCCAGGTTCCGTGAGTTCCCCCGGTGCATTTCATTTTGTCCTTTGTAAAAAGTGCTAAATCATACATTGTAGATGCGCATTGGATATTGACACGGGATGCGATAAGTTCAGACACGAAAACTGTAGATGAAAATGAACAGGTGACGGGTGATGATCAAGCGATCATCATAAAAAGGCTCCAAACCCAGAGGCTGAAAATTGAACGAAAATCTGTTTTGTAAAATGTTGGGAGCATGATGTTTGGGAATAGGTACACTGAAGCCGGCTTTCTCTGAGTACTCTATGTATAATAAAGTCTTCTGGAGCAACGGCAATCAGTGATCAGTAGTGGTGATAATGGAACAAACGTGAAAAAACAAACTACAGTTTGGACATTGACTATCGGGCCATAAGCTTCTCAAACAAGTTTGCTCATTGTTGAATTTCATGCTGTACCAAATTGGTTTCGGGCAAAATATTACCATATCCACCAGTTGTTAATATTTCTCGATGCGCGGAATCGTGTGTGCGGAATATTTGTACTGATTATGTACACTTGACTCCGTAGAAACTAGCACACATTTGTGTGCTGGATGTTTTTGATTTACCTCGTTCATGGTGCTCCCTGATTGGTCAGAGAGTGACTTTTGATTGGCACGTTGTAAATCGAGAAATGCGACTGATGCAATTGACTTTATAAACCACCGAATATTTACCAATATCGAGATTACTTTGTTGCACACTGTTACAATATTCTGACTGCTTTTCACAAAGAACTGACTTTCGATATCATGGAGGTTTGCACCTCAAATTTAGCTACTGAAAATAGCTGCAGTAGCCTGGTTTTGACATATTCTATTATCCGACAAGAAAAATCGCGTTTTATAGTCTGCTCGATAACAAGGGTGGTCTGATAAAACAGAGAACGGTCCTACGGCCTTGTATACTTCTGGTTATGGGATTTTGGATAGAGTTCATGCTTGTGCTTGATTGTGGTGGAAGAGGTATATATATCATGGTCACAAAGGCCCACTCAACAATCAGGGATAACCGGCAAACCGATCCTGGAAATTGAGAGGAGCGCCACACAAGTTCCAAATAGGTCAGGTCCTGTACCGAGCAGGGCGATAGTGTAAATGCTGTCCACAAGCGGCTTTCTCGTTATTTAGTTGACTGATGATTGTGAAATTTCATTAGTATTCGGCGGATCACAGCCGACATTGTACTGCCCTCCGAGAACTGGAGTTTGTGGGTCCATCGTGTGGTATGATTTTCGGCTGAGGAACCTATCGACCTGCTCTACTCATCACTTTATTTTTTTTGTGCTCAGGTATAAGATGGCCGTCTGCGCTGCACAGGAATGACTCTCCCTTGTATCGCATATCCGATGCGTTGCGAATGAGGCGGAATAGCTTGTTGGAGTCACTAATCCCTACTACAGTCTCCACGGTTTCAGAATGTTTGATCCATTACCGCTTGCAATCAAGCTTAACGGAGAGCAAATCTCCACGTTGCAGTCTGTAGTTCTCGCCACTTCCTGATATCTGGGCTTCGTTTGCTCTGGCTAACCGCTGAAATGGCTTCCCAGAGATCCAGTCTGGTAACCGTCGTGACCTAGGACGGCTCGCGTTGACTCATCCGAGGGACTTGTGAGAGCCATCCAGTTCCAAGCGGTGTCCAGAATATCACATTTCTCGATCTGATTAAATTTCTAATAGATATTGGCGTCCAATTCATCGTCGCAGTCACTGTCGAGGTTCCGGGAAGCCCCCAAGACGTGCAGAAGGAAGTCTTAAGGAAATCGGCTCCCAAGCGATCCAAAAGCTTTTTGATTTGCTGATAGTATCGAATGTGAAATCGTGGCTCTCAAATTGGTCTGCTTTGTCGCTAATATAAAGCTAGCAATCCGTCTCTTGTCCTGGAATATTTATGCACCGAGTGCCACAGTAAAGTATGCGGACTTCTGAGAAACAAGCCATGCAGATGTTTTAGTTTTGGTTCTACAGCCTCCTCATTGTGAGGCTGCCAACATATGGTAGAGTCCTTACATTCCAACAAGCTGCACAAGCCTGTTTCCGACAGTTCAGTATTCCAGTTTGTTGTCTTAACACCTCGACCATTGGAGCACAAGAAGCGTCACCTGCTGGACAAGCCTTTGCATGATCAGATCGCATGTTTTCCAAATTATTCATAGAGGTTCTCGGGAAACGTGTGCGTGGCCGTTGCACATGCAAATGCAACCCAGATTGCAGCAGAATTGTTCCACATGAGCCGGTGGCCTGTTGTTCGGCTAAATTGCCCTTTCCGGAATACCAGGTTGGGTGGGTTGGATAGATATACTGTGCAGCCCATTGGTCGGTAGATCTTGTCCACCCATTACGGAGTATCTCTCCGTTTATGCGGAACATCGTCTTTTTCCTAGGATTTTAGGTCTTAATCACCCTAAATCTTATTCAACGCCCTGTTTGGCGGTCCGCCGAGGTGTGGCCGCTCATGCGTGCCTCAGCATTTTGAGGACACAGGTGAGAGGTGGGAAACCCATGGGGACCAATGAAATGGAAGATGTCCTAAGGGACACTACAGTCTACTACCACATATACGATACCTCCCACGCTTTAACTAGTATTCCATGGAAGCAATTTATTCCCAAAATCTATCGGGCTAGAATCAAATACCACGAAAACCAAAAGTAAATCATCTTACTTATGGCCATCAGTGAAAAAGCTGTCCATCAATGACCAGCCGGTAGAGTGCGCTCCATCATTCACGTATTAGGGCTCTACGTTGCCTCCGATCGATCAGCTTTGATAAGTGATATATTCATGAAGCCGCCTCGTCGTCTAGTAGGAGACACTTGCGTGTAAGTGAAGAAAAGAAAGGAATAAGTGTATCGATGGTTTACCGTGGCGTATTGATAGAAATGTGCTTCCCTTCAATCACCCAGTTGTAGACCATCGTTTGTCAATTATCAAGATATGTCTGCAATGGAATTTGAAAATACTCTCGAAGTACAATCATGTTATTCGCTGTCATGATTGAAGAGGATAAATGACATCTATAGTTCCACAAGAAGATGCCCAAGAAAACGTGTGTTCCTGCCGCCCCATAAAGACTTCAGTTCGAATTAGCCCGGGAAGGTCCGAGTGGTATTCGACTGTGCGGCTGTTCGTGAGAGCATTTCACTCAACGAAGTCCTAACACAAGTACCTGATCCAACTGTTCATTTGTTAGGAGTAGCCGTCAGGTTCCGTTGATATGTCATAGCTCTTTTAACTCGAATTGAACAGATATTCCAGCAAATTAGGTTTCCAAAGTGTTACAGGTTATCTGTAGGCTTATTTTACTGGTCAGATTACGATGTGAGAAGTAGTGCGATTGTTTACGAAGAGAAAGCTCATCCGTTTGGCACTAGTTAATCATCTTGTTGTGCCAAGCTATCCTTAAGAAGAGCTGCCGAGGACAGCAACCTTGACTTTTTTCATTAGTATTATATGTGATGACTGACAACTTTTGTCTGGACGGTTGTTTGTTGTCACTGTAGAATGAGGATTTATTGCGATAATTCAAACAGATAGGCAACACTCAACTGAATGGGTGTCGTAAAGACGTAGACTACGAGTAGAATCGATGAACGGAAAAATCGATTACGTACTTCAAATTTAATCAGCAGATCATCGTGGACCACAAAGCATTAGGTTTCATGTGGGATATTTAGTATCACTGTTGTCTGCTTTCAATTAATTTATCCGAGGTTCAAAAAACGACTAGGGATTAACTATGATTTTTTGCTTCATTATTTGATCCATAATCGTTTGTAGTTCCCATTTTATTGCCTTACCAAAAGAAACTTCATTATGTTTGTCACAAAATCTAGAGTAGGTCACTGAAAGAACAAAGACCGTCAAAATATCTGTTCTTCGAGAAGAGCAATCAGTACAATTACAGTATGCAGCAGGGAAATCTCGGATATTTTTATCCAAATAGTGGTTTTATAAAACTTAGGATTGCTCTATTCACGATGCTCTAAACAACTGCTGGCAAGCTGGGACCGTTGTCTTTGTTCGAAGTGCCAGAATCCGCGGGAACTGTCGTCGAGTTGATTCAGACATACAATTTCGAACAAATTAGATTGTTGGAAATAAATCCCAATAGATGCGCTAAAACTCTCAACATGATTATGTTAGAACCAAGGCTGCTCGACAGTAAACGATATCGTTGTGCTAGTAGTTTGATGGTTCTACCATCTCGTTCAAAATTCACTGAACCTTTGAAGCAACACCACCACCAGATTCCAGGATACACAGGCGCGGGTCATGTTTGAACTCGCATCAGGACTGACTTCTGAATTTTGAAAGCCATGCCAACCGTGAGACGCGTCCTCAGTGAGTGCCTAATATGCCCAACCCATAGCTCAAGTAATAACACTTTTGACTGATTGCCAATGGGAAGGTGGGAGCTACCTCTTCGAGAAATGAGGTGTCCATTATTTCGGACCGTTTGGTATCAAGTTAGATTGAAGTGAGCACAACAGATCTGGGTGTCGAGCAATACACCTGGAAATCGCATATAATATAATTGCGAGTATATTTCTCATGGCAATGATACGGTTTATAGTCAGACGCAGTATACCTAAGGTGATGTAAAGTGATGGTGGGTGTGACGTTGAGGCCGCAGAATGTGCATTGAAAACAGCGTCTTTTGTGTGATAATCGTGAAATTATTCAACAGGGTACGTTACGCTATGAAATTGATTGACACATTAAGCCACCAGGTGCAAGTTATGTGAATGTTAGACTGATATTGTCGGCATTCAGTTCACATCAACCCCTAAACGGCGAGGAATCATCGACATACATGTTGGAGTTTGGACGTATCATCAAACATAGATGGTAAGTCTCCGTGTGTCGAGACCCAGGGCACCCACACGCACTTTGACTTACTGATTTATAATTGCTTCCCTCAACACATCATTTTGTGCAGTGAAACTTAAGCTAGTAAAAACTTGCACCAAATCTGACGTCAAGCTGAAAATCTAGATGCGATTTTTAGGATAAGTTGGAGTCGTGAATATCTCTCTACATAAAGGGCTGAACGATGAATCGGACTTTTAAGGGGAGACGTGATTCCTATTACTGACGGAATTGTAGCATGCAGCACATGGCACAAAATATTCTATACTTAAATGTTTTCAGCTAACGATGAGTATGTTCGCCAGATCTAGTGTGGGAACCGCATCATATATTGACGGTGGGGATATAGAATAATTCTGTTTCTTGAGAAGTACATGGGAAGTGAAGGAAAATATAAGTATAGTGATGCAAGCATTTCGTTTGCTCTCGTCCGCCGCCTACCTTAAACATTTCAGTTTATATACCACACAGCGAGAGAAATCATATAATTGCTCGGGTTTGATTGAAAGCCACAACAGGGAGTTCGAAAGGGGATCCTTTCGGTTGGTGCCATAACAAACAAACACTTTTGTCAACCATTTGTTGTGCACAAATCACTGACGAATGCATTCTGATGAACTTCGCTTCGGTGAATGCTCACAGCTCCAAATTGGGATTGCGCAACACAATTTTAGCGGATTAGGTCGGGTCAGCTTTGTGACCTGATGCAAATAAAGTTGCAACAATCAAAGAATCCCTAGATGTGACTTTTCAGTTGCATGTGCTCGTTAGTCTTTTTGACCATGCACGGACCGCCAGTCCGTCACTGTGATGCCTCGCATAAAGCCGACACGGCAACCAGAGTATTGTTTCCCACGACCCATGAGATGGAGAACACGATTCATAGGGAGGAAGTGATCAGGATGTATTACCAGAGCGTGCGTGTAGCATGCACGTGCAACTGTCAAATTACTACCGTGCTTGATAGCGAGAATTCGTATGAACAATCGAATGGTAAGCAAATAAACGAGGCTGATCTCTGTTACAAGATTTCCGCTTGCTTTCCTTGGTTTTCGATGTTGCTCGACAAACCTATCGGGATATCAGTTGGCCAGCAACGTTTTTTCTATAAACTCCTATTCATCTTGCACTTAATCTTTGATGCAGATTTCCCAAGCTCCGTCGAAGGGGATTGGAACCAAACCATGATTGTATGTCTTCGGTGCGAAACTGGAGAATTGTAGAAAGCGACTTTCCTAAGTTACTTTGAAACATATAGTGCGTGGCAACATTTTACCGAACATCTGATTATTACAACATCTAAAGTGGGTAGGCTATTGACTAGTTCTTCTTCGTGAGTAACAGAGGGATTAAGTAGAATACAACAAACGGTGTCCCCCCCAACCAGATAAGGAATCAGGCCGTGTAAACATGAAGAAGAGATGCACACATGAAAAATGAAAGACATATTTTCAGAAATAAAATCTTTCAAACGGGACACTACATTGGATAACAACATCCTGACAGAGAAACAAATGATATCAAGACATCTTCAAATTCTGAACTTACATGGAATCTTATCCGAAAACATAATAAACAACTCAAACCATTTGAGCCACGGGCGCCTAATTCGACAGGATCACCACAAGTTCAAAAGTCATGAGTTTCCCTGAGGCCTATATTATGCTTGCAAAATCGGCATATCACAAAACTGGCTCGCTATGAAGCACGGATTTCATTTGATCGTCGCACGTTTACGCTACAATCACGATCTCGCAATGCACGCTAATTATTTTCTTCCCTAATAACCGTGTTATCCATCTCATGAGTGGCGGGAAGCGATAATCGGGTTGTCGCGTCATTTTCATGCGATGCATCAAAGTGACGGACGCGAGGTCCGTGCATGGTCGAAAAGACTGATGAACACGTGCAATCAGGCAGAAAGCTTTGTAAGTCTCATCTGACGGTACACATCAAATACAATCAACAAGAAGCAAGTTTCTATCGTTTTAGTATTCGGAGGTGACAACCTCATCATTGAAACATATGTATACATAAGGTCAACCAGATGACACTCATAGACTGTGGTGCAAATACTTCAGTTACTGATTACCAACAGGTCAGGATTCAAATGTCATTCAGACAATCTTGCCGAACCAATGTCTCACATGTTTTCTATCAGTTAGCTTACAGCTACGGTGACGCATCCACAGGTAGAACGGATAGCTGCTTGGCTCAACCAACGTCGGAGAACATACCCAAATGCTTGGAAAAATCGATGACACCGCGCAATGCGGCCACAGAGAATTACGTCAGAGCTTCGGCGTCTTTCAATTGCGAAGTGCCCAATTGAATCAGGTAACAAAGTTGACCCGAACAAATTCCTTACGTTGATGTTGCTCATGTTGATGATGAGCCTAGCACACAATACGCCCTTACATTTGCAGCTGCTTGAGTTATTCAGAGATAATACCGTTCTCTGATTAGGCAATACAAATATCCCTAATTTAGGTCTTAAGAAGGATAGAATTCAAACTTCGTTTATATAATGCGATCATGCTCCGTGAAACGGAAGCGGGATGTTGTTTATACATAAGGAGAAGTGCTCCCCGGTTTATCTCCCATCAATCTGCTGACTTTTCTCATTCTTCTATATAATGTCCTTATATTTTTGATAGTTTCTTCGAAAGACATTCAATGGTAGACAAGATACATTGAGTGAGTAGACCCACTTGTTAGATGCATTTGCGTGTTTAATGAAAACATGCAGCCTAAGTATTATGACCTTCAATGGGCTAGATTGGATACTTTCATTTGATCACGTTTCTATCACATGACGTAACAAGGTGCTCATGTCGTAAACTGGACTCAAACTTATCCCTTCTCTTATTATTTTATCACAGGTGAAACACTGACAAATAGTTGTTTCGATGCCGAGTGAGCTGATGTCCTAATCGAGTGTCCTCACTCAACCGTATTTGCCAAATCAGATGAATATTCATTAGGTGCAGGAAGGTATCACCGAATCCAACCATGAACCAGAACAAACAGGTCAGTACGACACTGGTAACCAAAACTTCAAGTTCAATTTCACATATGAACAACGTGCCTCTAATTTATCTTTTACCCTGTCATACCAAGAAAATAATGAACATGTGCATATCTCTCAATAAAAGCTCACCTTATCAAACTATAAATTGGGAAAAACGTTTGACGATCATTACTCGCATTCCATAAACGATGTAGGATCGTTTTGTTACTTTGCTGTCATCTCCGGTTGGGCAGCTTTCTGGGCGCGTCTGTAGCATGAAGCATCACCATAATCACATCACCACTATCACTACCACCAATCAATTACGATGCTCCTGTCAAACTGATAGACAAGTTCGAATATCGGTGAATATAACGACAGCAGTCAAAAAGTTGATCTTCACATGCGCTGTGTGAGTATACATAACCTGGTTCACATGAGATTAGCTGCGACAGCGGAATGAGTATTCATGTTGATTGAATCAAATTTATTGCTTTATATACTACGGTGGATCACGTGATGGTGTTGCGTCGCTCATTGAAGAAATGATTTTCTAGTTTTACCAGTAGGGAAATCAGTACGACTGTCTGACTGGCAGTGACATAATGCCTTGTCTCCAGAAAATTCGTGGCAGTCAGTGATCTCTCATCGATCGATGACGAAATCGTGTTGAGTTTCTTTCTCAAGGCACATTTGGCTGTGTTGGTTCATTGTATGACGTGTGACCGGGGAATAACGTGAACATAATTACAGGTTCGGCAGTATGGTAGATTCGCTGGAAGTTGGCTTCAAACGTTTGCTGAATTGGTTGATCATAACGTATAATTTATGAGCAATTTATAATCCCACTTCCAAGAACAGTGGAAGATTATTCTTTGTCAGCTTGATTTGATTATAATTTGCCAGGAATTATGCTGGATACGCAGTTGACATCAGCGTTCCAATGATTCCATTGATTTGTCCCTCCAGTGGCTCTGACGTCCAAATCTACTCTAGCCCGAGAAACATGGTTTGCACTATGCTTATCTTGCACTTCTCTGGAACAATTTGAGTGCAGAATAGATAGAGTCCTTGTAGACAGATCTTTAATTGATCCATTTTCTCAGTGTTCGCTGCGGATAGGTAACCTTATATTTGAACGGAGATTATTCTAGATGGTCAACTGTCCTTCACAACGTTACAGGATTTCGAAACCTTAGCAACCATTTTATTAGTTTTCATATCACGCAGATTCGGTCATTGGCGAGACTACTCACTCTGTCGCATCTGTTTTGTCATTTCGACAACACGTTTTACTGAAAATACCAACAGACCCATGGGAAGGTTTTATCAGAGGACATTAAAAATCTGCTGACACAGTATTTACGCCGCAACGTAACTGGATTTCGTAACCTTATCAACCATTTTATTATTTATTATTTAGTGCGGATTCGGTCGATGATGAGACTACTCGCTCTGTTTCGTCTGTTTTGTCATTTTGAGGACACCTTTTACTGACGTGACTCATGGCTAAGATAATCTCATTTGTAATTTGATGCTTCTGTTCCCTTCAGTTCTATTTCATGCTGTGTGACTGTGTGAAGAGAAATTCGGTACACGATTGCACGAATGTGTTGGTTTCATCTGCTCCTGCCAAACGAGCGAGCCTGTGTTTCGATAGTGATTACCTATGGAACTGAATTTCGTACCAATCCATCAAGACAAATGTAAAATGCTCTTGACAAGATAAATACTGGTGGATTAGTAATCTGAATATTATAGACCTAATGTATACTGGCGTATCAATACTCCAATAACATCTACTCACTTCATCATCTATGCATGAATTCCGTAGGAATTGATCTGACTATTTCTCGTGTTAAATAACCACGAAATGACACCCGCTTCTCCAATGAATTGCATTCTAATTGGTAGCTCTTTTCCGTGCCTGCACAATGCAGATCGTGATCGATCACTTGGATGTTCATCTCGTTATGACACTACTTGATGAAGTTCAATTTCGTTAACTGGCAATGCAGTGATCTCATGTCCCAGCATTGGATACGGTTGACACTGACATATACGAACAGACGTTTCAGCTCATTAGTTGGAAGATGTACCGCGCATTGAAGTCCACACTCATCTGAACATAGCTGGCGCTCCAGTTACCGCTCGTGATTATTCGGACTGGCTTTCCGGGAAAGGCCGATTTGGTTGCGGTGGCCACAGAAGCAGCAAGCGTTTTGTAGTCTTCGTTGAGGATCACTTGTTCGTTCGTACCAAAAAGACATCGTCCAACGCAACATGACAAACTATGATCAACTAAAGCACCAAACATTTTTTCGTTTAGGTCTTATACTATCTTATATAGTATGCAGATCAGATGCCACAAGGATGGGTTTGCCCTGTTCACCACACCAGCCATTAACTGCGCCAGTAAATATAAGCACACAAACGAAAGAATTGCATCGGCATGAATGAATGTTCAAACGTTTTTGTCATCTGAAGAGCTGTACGCACGATATGGAAGACGGAGAGAAGCTTACTCAAACCGGAAAGATAAACGGTTCGAAAACCACTCGTTTGTCATGGACAATAGATTTACACTTCATTCGGCACGTCATCGTTTCCTATTACTACTCAGAAACACTATTTCTTCTTTCCTCATTACTGTGTTGCAGTAGTCGATTCACATGTGAGCTAGTCCAACAAACGTCTCAATTTATTCAACCATAGTTTAAATGAATTATATGTGAAATTCGAGCAGCTTTCCTACTCAGTTTTTTTCGAATTTCCGTGTATCGATGACTGGGACAATTGGGACATCCGATTGCACACGATGCAGTAAACTGACTACGGATTTACAACAGAGATGGATTTCAATTCCATTATTCAGTGTTTAGCCGTGTTTTATTTGACTCCTGCTTTTTGAACTGTGACAACGAACAAAGGAATCGATCATAGACGTGTCTGTATTGATAACAGCTTGCTCGTTTACCTAATAATTCGAATTCATTTTGAATTATTCTTCACTTCTCTACTCTTATCTCCCTTCTGTTTTGTCGATTCATTTGTGAGTCGGATGTTTTGCGCCTCATCCGCAGTCATGCACTACTTCATTCATGTAGTTTGTGTAACTTGTGTCAACCATGAACCTGCTCCGTCTTTAGTATTGTGCCCATATTCTGAACAGATATGAAGGGCCACAACGAGTCGTGAACGTGAACTTCTAACTCTCGGTAACGGTAGCAAATATGATACAAGAGAAGAGAGAATCGATTCTCAAACCTAAGCATTCGTCTCACACAGCTGCTTTCAGCATCCGCACACCTCGTCAAACGTGGCCAGAGTCTGCCATATCTGGAACTCTTTAAAACATTCCGAATGGATGTTCATCGTGTCCTCGAAACAAGCATAAAAATCCATACTTCAGTGGTAACACTTCGCTCACCAGCTACAAACTGGAAATCCCATTTCACTCTTGGCACGCCGGGTCATTCGGTGTCTAGTGCTTGTGGTAAGGCTGGCGTTGGCATCGTTCTTGGCCAGAAGACTGAGCGTGTACTGCTCGACTGGATTCCAATGACCAGTCGTCTATGTGCGATTCAGGTGAACGGTTCTATACATGAAAACCGCACTAGACTGAAGAGTCCATGCCTGTTTGTCGTGTATGTGCATGCCTCAGATGACCGCAACTCGTCTGAGGCTAAAGAAAAATACTACCATGATTTTATCAATTGCTCCTTAGCGTGCGTTCAACGGACATCATGGATGTTGTTGGTCAATTCAGTGTTCAAGTTGGAAGGCTAGAAGAGACGGAGAGAAATGAAGTAAACCGTTTCGACATTCCAGGCGATGGAACCGATAACAGTGACCGACCCATTCAACTATGTCCCTACCATGGACCATTGCTAGCGAATACAAATTTCTGGCACAATGAGCTCCACCGAATAACCTGGCACCCTGCTGCGTCTCAACAGCTTTGCAGTCAGATCGACCATATTGCTCTTGGTTTCAGCTGGCACTGATCAACTCTAAACTGCTGATCATTTTGGTCCCCGTCTGTTGGCAATGATCACACAGTTGCTTGTGTGAATTCGAATCTGTCTCTCGACGGCGGCCTGAAATAAAGCAAAGACGAAAATCCTCGTCGGCCACTACTTGACGATATCAAAGAATGTGCCTCCAAGCAGAATTATTGTAAAATTCAATATTGAAGCATTCTATTTTATTTCACTGTACTCTCTCTTTTATAGTACATAATGGTACCGTACGTGATACCGCTCAGATGAAATATTGAGCTACGTCCTATGAGTTCTTGATGTTCTTACTTCGCAGTGGTTGTGTGCGGGGTTTAGTCTATTCAATCCATTTGATTTCACATTTGGCGTCGCGCAAAGGATTCAAACCATGATTGCATCTGAAATGGAACCTCATGATGTAAGTTCTACATCCCAACTGGTTGACGACTACATGAATTGTTTCAATAAGTCGTATAATGCCCGAAATCATTTTGGATGATGCAAAGAAAACAGTGTTTTTCGTTCATCCCATTTGCAGAAATGCATACACTCCCATGGGAACGTCGTTTTTCCCGGATCCTACCATCATTCTACCAAACGACAAGGTAATAATCATCATTTTATAGCATTCCATGTTGGTCAATTTCACTGCTGCTGAGAGAGCCAAATAAAACAGCCTCACACTACTTGAAAACCGATCCGTTCGTGAATTCCTTCTTCAGCTGGTGATACAGGCAGCGAAGTGCGACTAAGGTCCGACATGGGAACATCAACTGTGCATTCGCTTGATTGTAGGAATCAACCTTCCAGTTTGAAACAGAGGCCGCTGCTTGCAACTGATGAGTCCCTTCATCGTGTTAGCCGAATTCGTGAAAAGTATCGGGAAGTAAATGCTGTTTCGGAGTCCACACGGTTCAAATCTTCTAAAAATCAAGTAGTTCGACACACTCAAAATTTGCCTCATTTTACCAAGCCGATACGTTGTCGTGACAATCGGCCCCACTTGAGCGATCGATTTGTTCGAAATCTGACTGTAAAAGCTCCGATTTGGGCGAGTGTATTTCATATGGTCAGTTACGTCGTTGTTTCACATGTCCTCGTCGACGAGCCACGTGTTTCGCCTGTGGTAAGTTTGGTCACAATGATAGTGCTTTTAGCAGTAGCCCAGCATATCGACAGCCGATCCTCTCAGCATCATTTGACACTTCTTTATTTCCTACCAGTTTTTCGACACTTGTCAGAGAAGGTTCCACATATAACCAGGCGTTGCATACTCAACAGGGTAGTCAACACACTTTTATTGTTGACACTGGGAGTGTATAATCCATCATTTCACGTAAAGCTGTGATTTGCGTTTATCCCACCGATAGGATTAATCCAACCAAGAAGACTGATCCATGTATTACTAGGCACAAGTTCTCACTCGTTCTTCGTTTTCGATTCAGGACCTCCCCCTACCAGTTTTAAAGCTGTTCGTAATTTGCACATTGATGTCCCTCTCCTAACTTCTTCACCCGATTCATTGGATATACAACAGCTTGTTTTAAAATGTTTCAAGGTTTCTGGTGCAATGCACATTCCTGGATTAAGGTGAGAGATATCTTGCGATCTAAATTTCCTTCAGACTATCGTGGATCCTTCTTGGGTAAATACTACACTCTTGTGATCAGTGATGCTTTACCCCGCCGATCGAAGGTGTACAGAAAAACACACTACGCACGGAAAAGGATTCAACAGAGGAGGGATTATGTTTGTGCCAGTTACTGACAGTGGCACCAATTCAGCTGCTCAACTCTCGGCTAACTGGCTATGAGATCTTGGTTCAAAAGTTAAACACACTGCTCTTCGTCACCCACGGTCTAGTGGTCGTGCAGATAACGTTGAATGAAATTTATTTTGTGATTCGTCATACATTTTTCGAACCTGGTCTTGCCATTGACAATCCATTAGATATCACAATTGTTCTCGGAGTTATCGACGCAACTAACTCAGGAAAACGAGCTCATCTAGCAGTCTTTCACTAGAAGAACTATAAGCAGTGAGAAACTCATTTCTTGTTGTCTTTAAACACACCTTCCGTCATTGCCAGTTTGTCCGCAGACCCAAGAGGTCCATAGTTGATAGTAAAGATTCCTCAAAAACACCACGTTACCCCGTTCTGATACAGACCCGTCCGATCAATCCGTTGTGTACTTCATGAATATTCCTCAGCCTCTGATTAGGCACACAGGCCGCTTCCTATTTCCTGAAAATCCTGAAGCTGTCCAAGGTCCCTGACAAATAAATAAAAGGCTCTCTATCCATAACGAAGGATGAGCTGTCGGTAGGTCATGCATATGACGGCCCCAAAAGGGACACAACTTCATTCCATTACAGTTCTTTGATTGGAGAAATACAATGTTAACCCAAAACATGACCTCCCGTGGATTAGTATTGCCCAAAGGAATACATTTATTCTCAATTGCTTGCAAATCAAAGGGGAAAGTTGAAGTAAACTTCCTCGTATTTCGGAACCTGGACCTTATCAAACTACTCCGTGGCTTGGTAATTACAAGTCACAATTCATCTATGATCGGTGCACTTTTGACCTTACTCATTGGTCAGCACAATAAGTCTTGTAAAATCTCTAATCAACAAGAAATGTCAGGGTGATACTCAGCCGTTGCACACAGACGTAATTTGTCGCTCCCATTCATGCATGATATCTGTATTCCCGGACCTTCCACCTAGAATGATTCCATACATAATTTCAAACCTTGTCTGCTTCAAGTCGTGTCCAAGGGAGAATAGATGAAATCTCATTGACCTGAAAAACCTCCTAATGGTAGCAAATTTACTTTTCTCTCGCATATAATTAAACACTGCACTTAAATAAATTATTCGGGTTTACCTTATTGCTTTGCCATTTGATGAATCTCTCCTGTTCTACTTGTTTAATTCTCCCGTGTAACTGTTGTGTCACCAGCATATTCTCCTTGATTTATGTGGTCGTATACGCATTCGCGTTCTGCTATGTACGTTGCCGCACGTGACTTGTGCTCGCAAATCTCATCATTTCAGCCTCTTATTGAGAAATTGAAGATGACAACACAGCACGGTAAAACCTGTGTGTTTAATGGCAGAACGATTTGCTGGTAAAAGCGAAAATCTTGAGCGCGCTATCCCGATGGTTTTGCTCTATTGGTGGGCATGACTAATTGAGTTTTGTGTATTTCTCACAACTACCTCTGAGGATAAGTGGCACTTTGCTTGGTTGATTGCCATTTGGATTTCATCTTTCCAGCCAACCATGCACTCGGAAGCACCAGACTCCAGCTTCGCTTCTACTTGAGTTTATTTATACTCCCTGTTATACACAGAATTTGAACAATGGCCTTTTCACCTCCGTGATATGTACATTACCACTGCATCACTTAGCTTCCTTCGGGACTGGTCCGAACCACCGAAATAAATTTTCTTTATATGTAATCTTCTATGATACTAAACAATGGCTGACAACATCGAGGAGAGACACGGTATCTGTTCCATTAATTTCGAGGGAATTATATCCACCATATCAGGTCTTCTCCGCTGGATGGGACATCGTACCAACACTTTAACCAGATTGAGTTTTGTTGTCTGTTTGTGTCGGACAGGTATATAGTTATTGTTCACTCGGGTTATTCAGTGGCACGCGTGTGTGAAGGCGTGCTGATCAGTTGACTGGGTAAAGACGGATAATTACCTTGCATCAGGGAATTTTTTCACTCCCTGATTGTAATACGCAATACAAACACAAATATAAGTCATTTCGGCCGTTTTCCACACGTAAAATTTCCTTCAAACCCTAATGGTAAATCAGATTGTAATTGTTGTACAGTGAGAGCATTCCCTATAATGTCAAATATTGTCGGCCTCCTTAACCTGGGTGAAGCCAAAGCTGTATTCGTGGAAACGTTTATTATCCTCTTCGAGTTATTGATGTTGTCAATATAAACAAGCACGGTGATTTCGACGGCATGATAGAGTGTTATATGAATCCGGACGGGTTCGTTATTATTTTTGTGTGATTGATTCTATGCGTATGCTGAAACTCATTCGAAACGAGTAACACTTAATTGAAGGAGAAATGTGTGCATTACTTGAAACTTAATATCTAGTCTGATATAAAAATTCATCCTAGCACCACAAGAATGACCTAGTGAAGATTTGGCCAAAATGTCTATTCTCCAGTCTTACACATTTTGACTTCATGGAATCATATACAAGAACCGAGGTTCTGGCTATTTTACTACCATTTAATACGTTGGGTTTGTAGTTCTTGAAACTATTTCGCGCCCACAAAGAGGGGCTGCCTAATTCGGTTTTTTTGTCTTAACTGTAGGAAAAAGATGCACCATGCCCTGTTTCAAACATATGGAAAAGAACAATTGCCATACCCACATGCTCGAATGTTTCGCACACAAACACCAACTTAACTAAAAATTAAAATAATATTTGCAATGGACTTTGGTTAACGTGTCAAACTGCGTGCAACGGCGGAAGTGAGAATTACTGGGGTTGTAATGGAACTAATACTAACATGTAGTGTACACTCGTTTCTATCATATTCCAAGTCCCGCACAAAACCATTGGACGGGACCGGCCGAATCCTCACCGAAACCCTTTTGAAGTGTATAACCCTTTCTCTTGATGTATGTATGTTTTTATCGAACTGGACCGAATAGACGTTTTTCCATAACTGTACACACGTGTGCTCGAGAACTTGACTATTATTCGTGCCGCTCGGTTGGGACGCCGCCCTCCGAGAATACACAATAAACATTCATTCGACACAGTGTGTTCTTGTTACTTACGCTGGCGACCTGGCCGTCGTTGTGTGCTGAACCGTTAACATTGCTCGGTGCATTCCGTTTCAGCTTGCTTGAGTCGATTTGCTGTCGGGAACCGAACTGTAAACCAAGAGGTTTGCTCGCTCAGAATCGAACATTACAGGGTCAGTGGACGATGTGATTGTAAGTTACGCTTGGAGTCCGACATCGCGTATGGAATCGGCAAATCACAGTTTTACCTCCTACCTCAGGAATAATCTTTCCGGAGAAGTAATGGAAGAATCAAAAAATAAACTTCATGTTTGGGCAATTTTTTGAGCTCTCTTTAATTCTGTCTACTGGTTGCCAATGCTGAAAGTATGGAGTATCGCAGAATTCTAGTGCTACTGTTTGAAAATATCGCAAACTTTTAGATTTTGACCTAACTTTGCTAATTACATGCGACCCTAATGGATCCAGCATATTCTCCAAATTCAGTTGTGCTGTTGCTCCTATTTAGAAGTACATTAGGGAGTAGGCCTATTTGATATTTGGTGTAGTTTCAAGGTACATCCGACCATTTTCATTTTAAAAGTACGCTGTGTTCAGTTATAGGATTTTCATATTCAAATCATGGTTTGGTTGATATCATGGTGATTAAGGAAATAGATATTGAAACAATCATACTGGGTTTATTATGCAAGGACCAAAGAGAGCACAAGTAGGTATTTGTGATGCACCATTTTGTAGTCAATCTGAGGCGACCAGCTAGAGAAAATGGAGCACTCAGTTAAAATCTGGAATGTGCAGTAGTTAGCAGCGCTCTGGGAAATTGTATTCAGTATTCCCAATAGGAAAATTCGCACGGACGAAACCTGTGAGTTCTGCTATGGTAGTTAAAGTGATCACGACTGCACTGACAACATCGAGAATGTGTAGCATCAAAATTGCTGATTTTATGAAACAATAAATCTGCCTTCATCCTCCTACCTAAATAGAGTCAAGTAGTATAGTCCAGGGCCTTTCATCGACGTAAAGTTCGTTGGGGCTGCTTCCAACACATTCGCCTAACAGGCAATTCATGTCGTAATCTCCTAATTTCTGTAAACTGCTAATCAAAGATTTTTAAAGGATATAGGTTTCTGCCAGGTTTCATTTTAGTACCACACAGCTAAATTGTTGTTCTTTTATGTTTATACACCTGTAAATGGCAATTTATCAGACATTTCGGAGGGTTTATCATCGTTGACTGATACACTTGAGACTGAAGACAGTAACATTGCGTCAATGATCTGGTCGCTACAAAGATAACAGGGAGGTAACACTAGAGGTTTGTTTGCATTACATGTATGGTCCGTGAGAAAAGCAAGGTTGCATTCACATGCTACATCGCACAAGTTTGAGTAGGAAATCGGAAAATGCGTGGCATCAACACACAATAAAATGTTCAGACCGAAGATTCATATCTGTCAACTCATTCAGTGAGGAAACTTAGTCCCCTGCAAGTTAATTGATGAAACAACCTCTAGACTGTTCTTCTTGCTTCCATTTTATTTACGTTCACAGTGCGAAGATGTCCCACTAGAAATTCGATTAGTGTGCAACGCAAGGGGTGAGAGATGTATGATCAAAATGTGCTCATTCATCTAGAACCACACGCTTACCATCGGTGAGTTACACGAGTGCGCTGATATCAGTTGGAGTTCCATTGGGAACACTGTGTGTGTGCAAATCGCAAGTGATTTCAAACAAACGGGGTAAAACAGCTGCACGCGGAGTGACTTCAAGGGTTAATCATGGTGAGTTCACAATAAACATCGTGTGGTTCATTAGTATACTAAATGGAACAATCTTACTGATAACGTTTGATGACTCACTGCACATCACTCCCTATATATATTTGTGTTCAGTGTTGCAAATGAAAGGTGTACACACCAGAACGGAACTCCGATCTCGGCTTCTCGCTTTACGAAATTCATCCCTGGTCATGGTTGGTATAAAGGCAGGCTTGTTACCAGCACACAATACTTGGTCATATACATGAAAGGTTTGTGTGTTAGGAAAAACTGCATCTCAATGGGATCATCAGGGCAAAAACAAAAAATCAACATCCGGTCCAGAAGGCAAAAATGAAGCACCAGTTTGTATGGTTGCTAGATTTGAATAGACAAAAGCGGTTTGTTCCGTTTTTCTAATGGAGATGTGGATATGCACTTGATATAACAATAGCAAACTTAATTTTATACTTGTAATTTTATTTGGAAACAATTCTGATGACGTCGTTCATCACCTAGAGGTTATCCATAGAGAAATATGTGTGCATTCCGGCATTCCGTGGAATCCAAATCTACTGGAATACTCGGCTACGAAAACGGCACTCCTACTGTTGTTTCTGTCATTTATCTGGGTAGTCACAACTAACAATCACGTCAATGTTTGTCATTTACTTCACGATACAAAATTTCGATTTGGTTTAACCAAGGAGTACACAGACTACAGAATGAAGTAAGGTCATTGCCTACATAGTTGTGAATGAATATAAAGAATGAATAATCTGGTGAATACACCAAATTTACTGAGAGCAAAAATATTTTACTGACTCATAATCGGGTTTGTTCAGTGTTATGTTCCAATTTCAGCCAGTAAGAGAAACGACTGGACTTGGTGCTTGAGTCAAATTGATGAATTACCAAACAAATAAGGGGAAAACATCCAGCGTATCTTTAGGATGAAAAGATCACAGTGAAAGAACAAATATTCAGGCGATCACTGGTTGTAGCACAAAACCGTAATGGCAACAAACATCTTCAGATTGTGATCGTTGAACAGAGCTACATCTTGTTGGACAGAGCAAAAAGGTTTTTCAATGAATGTGTTTTGTGGCTAAATAAATCATCGTCGCAGAGTTAACTGCTAAGTTTTGAATAACTCATCTAAGTGAAATATATGCCAACCTAGTCTTGAGAGAGAAAACCCAGCAGGAAATCGTGTGAATACTCCACCATATAATTTTGGTATTCGGGCTGATTCGCAAGCGTTCCATCCATGTCACTTGTTACAAACGTTTCCAATAAAAGTCATATGATAGTCGTTACAATCAAGAAAATAATATTTCGTTGCTCTCCTTTTAGAGTAACAATGAGAGCCTAATCACACACATACACACACACAGACACGAGAGTACACCGACGGAAGAAATATTTTTATTCAGCCCAAAAACTGAGAGACTTGTAATCCTGCACGCTACAGACTAACCGGTGAATATCTTATACAAACCTTCAGAGATAATGCACGCATGCACTACTGAGCCTTCTGAAAATGATGAAATATTTCCCCGACCTTGATATGCCCAAAGATTTATTTCCATCTTCACGGTGGTGATTTCTGATGTATTGGGGATTTGAAATTTCTTTCTGTGGGGTGATTATTTCGAGAATTCTTGCGCTAATCACATTTTGAATGCTGAGCGTTCAAGTGGCCAGGTCAGAATAAGGCGGATTCGCAGGCACGTTGATGAAAAGTTCACATGTTCATTCTGAGTCAATTTTATCGTTACATATCTAGATTGATCAGTCATTACTACCCGGACTGAAGCATAAATACGTAATAATCCACGTGTTGACTTTGAACAAAGACGTCTGCTAAGATGAAACACGATTAAAATAGTATTTCAGCATTCAGGACTTTCTGGAGTCGAAGGCAGTAATTCTTACTGAATGAAAACGTACCAATATATACATGAATTCGCTACAAAACGGCATACCGAATTAGTGATGTTCAGTGCGGCAAAGTGCGAACACTGATCACTCCGCTCCCGGGTACTGATATATGATATCTCCAAAGGCGTATTTTTCTAAAAATGCTATGTGACTTCGTATGCATAGAAAGAAATACAATTTAGAACCATCCAGGACTGTCTAGACTATACATAATGACACTAATTTTAAGGACTCAGTAATAATGGATACTCCCGATTATCAACATTTGATTGAGTATTGAGATGGAGCCGAATTATATCATACCACTTCGATAAAAATGTGGATGGTTGGAACTGGAAGTTGGACTCTGTTATTACTATGAAATTCGAAGGTCGATCATTTAACGTTCCAGCTCAAATTACTTCCTTCACGTGATTTCATAACATGGGTGGCTTGAGGAATCAAATTGCCTCACACCTAGTCGAGTCGATATTATGCATCACTCCGCGAATGCTGGTGAGAGTGACAAGTTTGTGCTCATCTTCCGAGTGAGGAGAGCGAGAAAGAGGGCGACTGCGTTTGTGGTTGTGTATTTCCATGATTTGTAGTGTAAAATAAATCAACAACCGTGATCCTGAAATTTAAATTGGCGAAACACATAAGGCCTCAATAGATCAGGCGTAGCAGTTAGCTGGGCAACCCCAGAGCTCTCTATCAGTATTGTTCTGTTTTGTGAGTTTCCTTGGCCTTGTGCCCTGTGTTTCGTGCAGTATATTCATTAGGCATCGTGTCTTCTGATTGTGTTGTGGGTCCAAGAGGCCGTGTGCTTCCACTGTGTGTGGCATTCCAATGCCAAATAGATAATTTCCCGAGTCTGAGTGAATTGAGACATTCTTCGTCAAGTGCGTCATCGCGTGATATAACAAAATTTCATTGCAACTCACACAGTCATCGAATCAGACATTGTCATATGAACCATGATCAAACCTACATGTGAGGATTCTTGACTGTGTCCGTCTGCGCAAATTGTCACCTGATCTCAAGCTGAAACTCTCCTTTTTGTAAGAATCAAACACTTGTTTTAAATAAATGTCGTTGGAAGTAGGAAGACAATAGAATTGACCTGCTCAATTTTTAGCACTTGAATTGCTTTGTTTATTGATCAGTCATTAGCGGCCTTTGAGATCATACTCTCCAAAACTGGCCTTTGCACTAACATTCACGTCATTTTTCTTGGTTTTATCAGGGTGATTTATTAGGTTTCAATATTCAAGAGGAATCATTCGATTCGAAGAATTGGACCTCTGACGAATAAAGGCGAATTTTATAAAAATTCCCATGCCAGTAGGCTTATATCTGCTTTAGAGTGCTTGCTGAATTTCTCATATCTCGTAGAAGACGATAGGTTCTTCGTGTCACCGTCCAGGGTCACAGTAATTCCTAAATAAATCTCAAGAAATTGAGTATTCACATTCAACATGATGAAAAGTTCCATTTACGGAGAATTGTTTCATGAGTGTATGTCCATAGAACTACTGCAATCAAGCTCATTTCCACAAAATGTAATTATTTTCGCAGGAAACGTTTTAATTCTTCCTAATATTTAAGGTCGCCGCCTATATTGGTAGCAAACAAAAGGTAGGTTTTTACAGCAATAAGAAGGCTAACAGCAGAGAAAGCAGTCTTCTGCACTGAACCAAATATGTGAGCACAATCCCCTATACACGACCGCATTCAAAGAAGAAGAACGGCCCGGCCGCTTTCATGAATGCTCTACTGTTTCATGCTGTGTATATGCGGCTAATATTCCTTGTATGATACTCATTATTATTGTTGAGCTGACTTGTTTCTTCTCATTGATGTCTGAACTAAAATCTCCTATATTTAGTCAATCTTTTCTACTCCTCGAGGTCTGCTCGTATCCGTTTATATGCTTGACGTTTTGCATGTAATTCATTTGCAAACGTGCATTCTCAGTAACATAATGATGACGTGAATGTTCACTGATCCTTAGATGAAAAGAATCATAGAAAGAGGAAAATAAACGAATCAAACTCAAGAATTAGGCTGAATCGATATGAATATTTTCGTAAGCCAGTTTTACCAGAATGCATGACTAAAACTAGCATCAGACTGACGCGACAATTAGAGCTAGTTGCGCATCGGTGTGAATGTTTTTGATTATGTGTGGATTGACCACAACTTACCGATAGGTGAGATATTCCAGGGATAGTAGGTTAAACTCAGCGCGCATGTTACTGTCCATGGTAAACCTAAGGCACCAGAGCACATATGAGTGTCAACAGAAGACATGCCGTGGTCAAACGGTAATATTCCTCGTACTGACTGCATCGTTAGTTCCTGCTGCATTGGCTGATGAGCAGTGAGTGGTGAGAACAGGAACATCGGAAAAATGGGGACCTGACTTGTTATTATTGGAGGAATCTAGAGAAATCAAACATTATTTGGTGAGGGGTGATGAGTATTAGATGGACCACCGCCTAATATGGTATCTGAAGGAGAGCACAGCATCATACCACGATAAAGGTAACTACACCGTTTTAACTAGAAGGTTAGTCGTTGTCAATTCAAGTGGAGCCGAAAAGTTTTTCATTGAAATAGAGGAGTAAGTCACATATTTGTGACGATGCTTTTAAAAATACACGACGTATGGCAACGGATACCTCAAAATCAAACGAAACTCCTACGTTTTTAGAAGGCAGAACAAAGGGGGAGAGAAAGGATGAAAACACGCAAGGAGGAAAAAAGAAAACCTCGTTGATGGTCTAACACAGAATTCCTTGAGGTTCCCAAATAGAATGATGAGGCAACTCGATAAGAGGGCATATTTACCCCGAAAACACGATTCGGATGAAAATATGACATCGAAGTGATGCAAACTGCGCCCTAAAATAACAAGATTAGGAATTCAGTTGGAGTCAGTCTTCATATTTCCTCCACTGCAATAAGGAGATTCAAATCTGGGTAGTTCAGTCGTACGTGGAGTTGGATATCGGGCTGGGCAACAAGCTTTCGGATAAGTTAGTGCGTGAGACAAATGAACAAAGATTGATCTCGCTGAAAATGTATGTTTTCTACGGACTACGCTCAATGGCTCGACTGGAAGTTCCGTTCGCTCAGGATCGGACGAAAGGGACCTATACCCTGGTCTCAAAGATCTCTGGATATAAATCCAACGGCATATTTCCTGGGCGGTTATGATGAGATGAAATTTCACGAACTCCAGATGGTGAATTTAAATGAGTTGGAAAATCGTATCCAGTCCGAATGTGGTGCGATTCCAACGTAAATGCAAGAGGCAGTTCAATATAATATGATACGACGGCTGACGATTTGCCTGGCTCAAGTTGGTGTCGTTTTCCAGCATCTGCTGTGACGGTAAATACGGTGCCTATCAAAAAAAGAAAACGAACTATTAGTTTTGTTCAGAGCCGGAGAACGATCAAACAGCATTTTTAAGGACCAACACGACCTGATTTTGCTTGCTGATCCCGGTTTTCAAAACCAGCTTTGAGGTAATCGTGGTCCAGTCTCAAAGGTCCATTCCGTCTAATCGGTCCGAGAACCATAGTGCAAAATGGGGCAGTTCAATAGGCGACAGTCACTCTTCAATTTTCGTTATTTGACGATAATAAACAATGTAACAGTCTGAGAGCTGGTGGTTTTTCAGAACGATTCAGTACGGAAATGACAAAGAGAAATTATTTGACACTAAATTTCAGGCAACAGTTTCCTGATGAAACATCCGCAGGATTCTCGCCAATTGGAACATATCGCTACTCACGGTGTGATCGATGGTTTCCCATGAGAGCAATTCTATTGACCACAATGAATGGAAACGAATGGCACTGACATTAATAATTCACTGCAAAACAATGGTGCAATCCGTCCATAAAACAAGACGATCTATATGCAATTGTAACTCGTGAGTGATGTCGTTCAAAACCGTGTTTCAAGAACAGCAGCAACCAATTCAAAGGGGTTTTCCCACTATGAAACGGCAAATAGGTCCACACTCAGATTAGAGCCGCAAATACTCAACTGGACCATAACCAGTTCCTGATGCGGCACTAAATATGTGCAGCTCTACTGTCCCATATGGTGGGTATTTCGTTACCAGTCATCTATCGACGCGATTGACAGTAATAGATTGTACGTTCTTTGATCATTTCGTCCACCGTTTGCATACACCACGAAAGATCTGCTTTGCTGGCGGCAACGATCTCGCTGCATCTCAACGTGGTATATACTGCAGAACGATTAAGTTCAAATGAGTTATTGTAAAACAGTATTTTGCGTAAAATATCGGGGAAATTACAAAAAGTGTCACCATGGTAAAGACACATTACAAAACAGCTGTTTCTGCTGTTTAGATAATCGGCTAGACATCTGTCGTTCTGTTCCACCCACGTGAGTTGCTCCGCAAATTCCTAAATCAGATTTGATTTGGCGTGCAGAGGTAGACGTTATTTTCACCGAGGGCTTTGAGGATCCCAATCGTTGGATGAACAATTATTAGGTCAGTAACATATTATGTTCTAGGAATCGCTGAAGGAAGTCGCCGTTTGAGCAGGCATTGACATCATTACATGTGAATGAAAGACAAAGAATGACTAGTGATTTCTCTACGGAACAAGTCGTTTATCTGGTAACTATAGGCCTGCTGTGCCTTTTGATAAACGTATGGGGATGAGCGTTTTCGGTCGACGCCTCTTTCAGCTGTTGTAGTTCGCTCTCAATCATGTTTCCGTGCAAATTTTTCCTACACTCCGAAATGGTGTTCGGACCAGGCAACGTTTATATTCCCTAGGCACAAAGCTGTCAGTGTGCAAGTATAAGCTTGTCCAAGTTTCTCTTCTATGAAATCAGATTTGATGATTGTTCCATCATTCCTCCTAGTCATATTAATCTCAAGGAAAGGAAGTGTATTGTCCACATCTGCGCCCATCGTTGTTCGTATACTTGGATGCACAAGGTTGAGTTCATCCATATTCCACGTCAGCTATTCTAGACGTTCGTGATGATAGAAATATCATCAACGTATCTTTTGTAAAGCTCTGAGCTCTGAATGAACTACAATTGCCGGCTGTTTCTTGAGATCTATGTTTCTGTATACCACCGAAGAAAATAAACAGCATAAAGACACTAGCACAATTTTATTATATATTCGAATAACTAAAAATATTCAAACCCACTTTAACTGATGCGCAGACCTAGTTCCAAGCGGAGCTGGTTGACTTCGAACCATAAAAACTGCTAACATCGTCCAGACATCAGTCACTAATCACACCTGAGTGCATTTTTATTATCAAAAATCTATAGTTGCAAAATGGCTGGATAATTTTACGCCCTAACAATGATTCCAGACCCGTGCTGACTCATTGGAGTGAATATGAGAAAATAGAGACCGTTCTTGACTAACCCAGCAAGTTTGTTCCCCAAGATAACTGCGATGAACCTGATGAACTAGAAGAAGATGTATCGGCAGAAGCACACTTTCTACTAGAGGGACCACAGCTCAACATATGAAACCAAATGGAACTCAAAATCCACAACTGTATGGTCCAGCGAAACTACACAAACCAGAAGTTTCACTTAGACAAATACTATCAATGATTAATTCATCACAGCACGAATTGGCGAAATGGGTGTTGAAATTGTTTGAGATAGTTGATGATCCAATGGCCAGAGACACTATCAAAGAAAGTTTGGAAATAGTAGAGATATTTGGGCCAGATAATTGTGGAAGGGAAACAAACGGCTTCATTTGATATCCAATCACTGTTCACGGATTTGCTCTTTGGGGAGGCCATACATATCATCTGCTACCATGTGGAGCAAAACCAACTCAAAATCAGTATATAAGTCCCATTTCAGGAACGACAATTACTACCATGATCAACAGTCGTATCGTGTTCTTCCATTGGCCGAGCCTACAGACAAATTGGCGCAGTCGCAATACGGAGCTCATTGGATTCATTTTATCAGGGATTGTTTTGGCACAATTTGAGGAAAATACGAGCTTGTTCATGAATGCAGTGTAAGCGATATAAGGTCCCACAGCCACAAAAACCCAGTGCACTAATAAAGATAACCGGAAACCAGACTGTTCGGCTTGAAGTAGGGGACCGCATAAGGCCCGATATGTCAGATTTGGTCACCAGCTGAGTTATTATGGATTTCCTCCTACCACGAAATATATCGTCGTTCGAGGATTAGAACCTTTGACCTCCGAATTGTCAAGTGATCACAGTTTGGAATAACTTACCGACAGAGAAGGCTTTCTTGCCGCGAAACAGGAGGAAACGTGCCATCATAGAGAAGCAAATTGATATGTTCTGATGAGTGTGGACTTCAATGCCCGGTACATCTTCCAACTAATGAGCTGAAATGTCTGTTCGTATATGCCTGTGTCAACCGTATCCAATGCTGGGACATGAGATCACTGCATTGCCAGCTAACGAAATTGAACTCCATCAAGTAGTATCATAACCCTATCACTTCCTTGTGTCATCGTCGGCAATATACGGAATCACAACTTTTGTGAAATTTTGCTGCCTATCTCACTCACAAAGCAATTGCGTATCATCAGTCAAACAGAGCGCTAATTATTGGAAAACAGGACTGATTACCGCCTGTTATCTGCAATTTATTGAACTGTCAACTGCCATCGGACTGCACTCACAGTGGACAACCCATTGATCAATGAAACGGAGATCTGTTGCACGTTCGCTTGAGTTAAGTATTCAGCTTATCGAATAATGGAGACGGATTTGTGGGTAAATAGTGGCTGTAAACTTGTCACAAATTAGTATGCTTTGATAATTAACCGAGTTATGGTTGGATTGGCTGTCGAGCGATGAGGTTTCTATGCCTATTTGCAATGAAGACGCTGCTCGCTCGTTTGCATCGGTGTATAGATTACATCAATAACTGAGTCGTGTCTGATCAACTCTCCATTTGGTAAACCTTCCCATGACCGACTATTCCACTGGTCAGCTTAATGTTGCCCAATTTATTTGACGTCAGCTTCGATTTCGCTGACCTCATTTCTTTCATTCTGTGGTTGCATATTTGATTTGTTTACCCAACCCTCAGTTGGTATTACGGAATTTCCGTTTCGAGGGACACATCATTTGGTTTCAAAATCTGATTGACCGTACTGAGTTTGGTTTGTTATTAATTGACCTATTGCGTGCAAAAATGACCTCAGAGGTCAAACCTGGACTGTATTTGCATGTGCAAAGTAAAGGTCTTTGATCGTTCAAGGGATTCATAGTGGCCTCGATAGAGTTGAGGAAAAGACCGTTATCCGGCCACCTTATTTACCTGAACTGACGTTTCTGTTTCTATCGACCTCAGTCACGGTTCGCTTTCTGATTCGTCGTTGCGATCGTTTGCATTCCGTGTGTTTCTCGCATCGGTACTGTTTTGGTTCCACGTTGAATAGAATACATTGTCACATCTTTCTCCTGGAATGCATCTTCTCTATTCGTTCAACAAAGATGATTACGTTGGATTTCCGATGTGAGACCGGAATAAATGCACGTTCATAAGCCTCGCTCAAACGTCTCCCGAGAGATGATGTTTAGCTTTTTAGGTCATTTATTGGTATAATATGCGGCGTAGTCCGTTATTATTCTCCCATATTGCATCTGCCGCTCAATCTGCTAATGCTCACACGTATACGAAACAGAAAGTTGAAAGTTATACTCGACAGACAGAAAATGAACGCAACCAGTGGTACCAGGTTTGTGGCTGGTGAACGAGATGAACATCCAAGTGATCGATCACGATCTGCATTGTGCAGGCACGGAAAAGAGCTACCAATTAGAATGCAATTCATTGGAGAAGCGGGTGTCATTTCGTGGTTATTTAACACGAGAAATAGTCAGATCAATTCCTACGGAATTCATGCATAGATGATGAAGTGAGTAGATGTTATTGGAGTATTGATACGCCAGTATACATTAGGTCTATAATATTCAGATTACTAATCCACCAGTATTTACCTTGTCAAGAGCATTTTACATTTGTCTTGATGGATTGGTACGAAATTCAGTTCCATAGGTAATCACTATCGAAACACAGGCTCGCTCGTTTGGCAGGAGCAGATGAAACCAACACATTCGTGCAATCGTGTACCGAATTTCTCTTCACACAGTCACACAGCATGAAATAGAACTGAAGGGAACAGAAGCATCAAATTACAAATGAGATTATCTTAGCCATGAGTCACGTCAGTAAAAGGTGTCCTCAAAATGACAAAACAGACGAAACAGAGCGAGTAGTCTCATCATCGACCGAATCCGCACTAAATAATAAATAATAAAATGGTTGATAAGGTTACGAAATCCAGTTACGTTGCGGCGTAAATACTGTGTCAGCAGATTTTTAATGTCCTCTGATAAAACCTTCCCATGGGTCTGTTGGTATTTTCAGTAAAACGTGTTGTCGAAATGACAAAACAGATGCGACAGAGTGAGTAGTCTCGCCAATGACCGAATCTGCGTGATATGAAAACTAATAAAATGGTTGCTAAGGTTTCGAAATCCTGTAACGTTGTGAAGGACAGTTGACCATCTAGAATAATCTCCGTTCAAATATAAGGTTACCTATCCGCAGCGAACACTGAGAAAATGGATCAATTAAAGATCTGTCTACAAGGACTCTATCTATTCTGCACTCAAATTGTTCCAGAGAAGTGCAAGATAAGCATAGTGCAAACCATGTTTCTCGGGCTAGAGTAGATTTGGACGTCAGAGCCACTGGAGGGACAAATCAATGGAATCATTGGAACGCTGATGTCAACTGCGTATCCAGCATAATTCCTGGCAAATTATAATCAAATCAAGCTGACAAAGAATAATCTTCCACTGTTCTTGGAAGTGGGATTATAAATTGCTCATAAATTATACGTTATGATCAACCAATTCAGCAAACGTTTGAAGCCAACTTCCAGCGAATCTACCATACTGCCGAACCTGTAATTATGTTCACGTTATTCCCCGGTCACACGTCATACAATGAACCAACACAGCCAAATGTGCCTTGAGAAAGAAACTCAACACGATTTCGTCATCGATCGATGAGAGATCACTGACTGCCACGAATTTTCTGGAGAC
This sequence comes from Fasciola hepatica, assembly GCA_948099385.1. Classification (NCBI taxonomy): domain Eukaryota; kingdom Metazoa; phylum Platyhelminthes; class Trematoda; order Plagiorchiida; family Fasciolidae; genus Fasciola; species Fasciola hepatica. The sequence continues at coordinate 8,015,268 of CANUEZ040000193.1, read as the reverse complement.
AAGGCATTATGTCACTGCCAGTCAGACAGTCGTACTGATTTCCCTACTGGTAAAACTAGAAAATCATTTCTTCAATGAGCGACGCAACACCATCACGTGATCCACCGTAGTATATAAAGCAATAAATTTGATTCAATCAACATGAATACTCATTCCGCTGTCGCAGCTAATCTCATGTGAACCAGGTTATGTATACTCACACAGCGCATGTGAAGATCAACTTTTTGACTGCTGTCGTTATATTCACCGATGTTCGAACTTGTCTATCAGTTTGACAGGAGCATCGTAATTGATTGGTGGTAGTGATAGTGGTGATGTGATTATGGTGATGCTTCATGCTACAGACGCGCCCAGAAAGCTGCCCAACCGGAGATGACAGCAAAGTAACAAAACGATCCTACATCGTTTATGGAATGCGAGTAATGATCGTCAAACGTTTTTCCCAATTTATAGTTTGATAAGGTGAGCTTTTATTGAGAGATATGCACATGTTCATTATTTTCTTGGTATGACAGGGTAAAAGATAAATTAGAGGCACGTTGTTCATATGTGAAATTGAACTTGAAGTTTTGGTTACCAGTGTCGTACTGACCTGTTTGTTCTGGTTCATGGTTGGATTCGGTGATACCTTCCTGCACCTAATGAATATTCATCTGATTTGGCAAATACGGTTGAGTGAGGACACTCGATTAGGACATCAGCTCACTCGGCATCGAAACAACTATTTGTCAGTGTTTCACCTGTGATAAAATAATAAGAGAAGGGATAAGTTTGAGTCCAGTTTACGACATGAGCACCTTGTTACGTCATGTGATAGAAACGTGATCAAATGAAAGTATCCAATCTAGCCCATTGAAGGTCATAATACTTAGGCTGCATGTTTTCATTAAACACGCAAATGCATCTAACAAGTGGGTCTACTCACTCAATGTATCTTGTCTACCATTGAATGTCTTTCGAAGAAACTATCAAAAATATAAGGACATTATATAGAAGAATGAGAAAAGTCAGCAGATTGATGGGAGATAAACCGGGGAGCACTTCTCCTTATGTATAAACAACATCCCGCTTCCGTTTCACGGAGCATGATCGCATTATATAAACGAAGTTTAAATTCTATCCTTCTTAAGACCTAAATTAGGGATATTTGTATTGCCTAATCAGAGAACGGTATTATCTCTGAATAACTCAAGCAGCTGCAAATGTAAGGGCGTATTGTGTGCTAGGCTCATCATCAACATGAGCAACATCAACGTAAGGAATTTGTTCGGGTCAACTTTGTTACCTGATTCAATTGGGCACTTCGCAATTGAAAGACGCCGAAGCTCTGACGTAATTCTCTGTGGCCGCATTGCGCGGTGTCATCGATTTTTCCAAGCATTTGGGTATGTTCTCCGACGTTGGTTGAGCCAAGCAGCTATCCGTTCTGCCTGTGGATGCGTCACCGTAGCTGTAAGCTAACTGATAGAAAACATGTGAGACATTGGTTCGGCAAGATTGTCTGAATGACATTTGAATCCTGACCTGTTGGTAATCAGTAACTGAAGTATTTGCACCACAGTCTATGAGTGTCATCTGGTTGACCTTATGTATACATATGTTTCAATGATGAGGTTGTCACCTCCGAATACTAAAACGATAGAAACTTGCTTCTTGTTGATTGTATTTGATGTGTACCGTCAGATGAGACTTACAAAGCTTTCTGCCTGATTGCACGTGTTCATCAGTCTTTTCGACCATGCACGGACCTCGCGTCCGTCACTTTGATGCATCGCATGAAAATGACGCGACAACCCGATTATCGCTTCCCGCCACTCATGAGATGGATAACACGGTTATTAGGGAAGAAAATAATTAGCGTGCATTGCGAGATCGTGATTGTAGCGTAAACGTGCGACGATCAAATGAAATCCGTGCTTCATAGCGAGCCAGTTTTGTGATATGCCGATTTTGCAAGCATAATATAGGCCTCAGGGAAACTCATGACTTTTGAACTTGTGGTGATCCTGTCGAATTAGGCGCCCGTGGCTCAAATGGTTTGAGTTGTTTATTATGTTTTCGGATAAGATTCCATGTAAGTTCAGAATTTGAAGATGTCTTGATATCATTTGTTTCTCTGTCAGGATGTTGTTATCCAATGTAGTGTCCCGTTTGAAAGATTTTATTTCTGAAAATATGTCTTTCATTTTTCATGTGTGCATCTCTTCTTCATGTTTACACGGCCTGATTCCTTATCTGGTTGGGGGGGACACCGTTTGTTGTATTCTACTTAATCCCTCTGTTACTCACGAAGAAGAACTAGTCAATAGCCTACCCACTTTAGATGTTGTAATAATCAGATGTTCGGTAAAATGTTGCCACGCACTATATGTTTCAAAGTAACTTAGGAAAGTCGCTTTCTACAATTCTCCAGTTTCGCACCGAAGACATACAATCATGGTTTGGTTCCAATCCCCTTCGACGGAGCTTGGGAAATCTGCATCAAAGATTAAGTGCAAGATGAATAGGAGTTTATAGAAAAAACGTTGCTGGCCAACTGATATCCCGATAGGTTTGTCGAGCAACATCGAAAACCAAGGAAAGCAAGCGGAAATCTTGTAACAGAGATCAGCCTCGTTTATTTGCTTACCATTCGATTGTTCATACGAATTCTCGCTATCAAGCACGGTAGTAATTTGACAGTTGCACGTGCATGCTACACGCACGCTCTGGTAATACATCCTGATCACTTCCTCCCTATGAATCGTGTTCTCCATCTCATGGGTCGTGGGAAACAATACTCTGGTTGCCGTGTCGGCTTTATGCGAGGCATCACAGTGACGGACTGGCGGTCCGTGCATGGTCAAAAAGACTAACGAGCACATGCAACTGAAAAGTCACATCTAGGGATTCTTTGATTGTTGCAACTTTATTTGCATCAGGTCACAAAGCTGACCCGACCTAATCCGCTAAAATTGTGTTGCGCAATCCCAATTTGGAGCTGTGAGCATTCACCGAAGCGAAGTTCATCAGAATGCATTCGTCAGTGATTTGTGCACAACAAATGGTTGACAAAAGTGTTTGTTTGTTATGGCACCAACCGAAAGGATCCCCTTTCGAACTCCCTGTTGTGGCTTTCAATCAAACCCGAGCAATTATATGATTTCTCTCGCTGTGTGGTATATGAACTGAAATGTTTAAGGTAGGCGGCGGACGAGAGCAAACGAAATGCTTGCATCACTATACTTATATTTTCCTTCACTTCCCATGTACTTCTCAAGAAACAGAATTATTCTATATCCCCACCGTCAATATATGATGCGGTTCCCACACTAGATCTGGCGAACATACTCATCGTTAGCTGAAAACATTTAAGTATAGAATATTTTGTGCCATGTGCTGCATGCTACAATTCCGTCAGTAATAGGAATCACGTCTCCCCTTAAAAGTCCGATTCATCGTTCAGCCCTTTATGTAGAGAGATATTCACGACTCCAACTTATCCTAAAAATCGCATCTAGATTTTCAGCTTGACGTCAGATTTGGTGCAAGTTTTTACTAGCTTAAGTTTCACTGCACAAAATGATGTGTTGAGGGAAGCAATTATAAATCAGTAAGTCAAAGTGCGTGTGGGTGCCCTGGGTCTCGACACACGGAGACTTACCATCTATGTTTGATGATACGTCCAAACTCCAACATGTATGTCGATGATTCCTCGCCGTTTAGGGGTTGATGTGAACTGAATGCCGACAATATCAGTCTAACATTCACATAACTTGCACCTGGTGGCTTAATGTGTCAATCAATTTCATAGCGTAACGTACCCTGTTGAATAATTTCACGATTATCACACAAAAGACGCTGTTTTCAATGCACATTCTGCGGCCTCAACGTCACACCCACCATCACTTTACATCACCTTAGGTATACTGCGTCTGACTATAAACCGTATCATTGCCATGAGAAATATACTCGCAATTATATTATATGCGATTTCCAGGTGTATTGCTCGACACCCAGATCTGTTGTGCTCACTTCAATCTAACTTGATACCAAACGGTCCGAAATAATGGACACCTCATTTCTCGAAGAGGTAGCTCCCACCTTCCCATTGGCAATCAGTCAAAAGTGTTATTACTTGAGCTATGGGTTGGGCATATTAGGCACTCACTGAGGACGCGTCTCACGGTTGGCATGGCTTTCAAAATTCAGAAGTCAGTCCTGATGCGAGTTCAAACATGACCCGCGCCTGTGTATCCTGGAATCTGGTGGTGGTGTTGCTTCAAAGGTTCAGTGAATTTTGAACGAGATGGTAGAACCATCAAACTACTAGCACAACGATATCGTTTACTGTCGAGCAGCCTTGGTTCTAACATAATCATGTTGAGAGTTTTAGCGCATCTATTGGGATTTATTTCCAACAATCTAATTTGTTCGAAATTGTATGTCTGAATCAACTCGACGACAGTTCCCGCGGATTCTGGCACTTCGAACAAAGACAACGGTCCCAGCTTGCCAGCAGTTGTTTAGAGCATCGTGAATAGAGCAATCCTAAGTTTTATAAAACCACTATTTGGATAAAAATATCCGAGATTTCCCTGCTGCATACTGTAATTGTACTGATTGCTCTTCTCGAAGAACAGATATTTTGACGGTCTTTGTTCTTTCAGTGACCTACTCTAGATTTTGTGACAAACATAATGAAGTTTCTTTTGGTAAGGCAATAAAATGGGAACTACAAACGATTATGGATCAAATAATGAAGCAAAAAATCATAGTTAATCCCTAGTCGTTTTTGGAACCTCGGATAAATTAATTGAAAGCAGACAACAGTTATACTAAATATCCCACATGAAACCTAATGCTTTGTGGTCTACGATGATCTGCTGATTAAATTTGAAGTACGTAATCGATTTTTCCGTTCGTCGATTCTACTCGTAGTCTACGTCTTTACGACACCCATTCAGTTGAGTGTTGCCTATCTGTTTGAATTATCGCAATAAATCCTCATTCTACAGTGACAACAAACAACCGTCCAGACAAAAGTTGTCAGTCATCACATATAATACTAATGAAAAAGTCAAGGTTGCCGTCCTCGGCAGCTCTTCTTAAGGACAGCTTGGCACAACACGATGATTAACTAGTGCCAAACGGATGAGCTTTCTCTTCGTAAACAATCGCACTACTTCTCACATCGTAATCTGACCAGTAAAATAAGCCTACAGATAACCTGTAACACTTTGGAAACCTAATTTGCTGGAATATCTGTACAATTCGAGTTAAAAGAGCTATGACATATCAACGGAACCTGACGGCTACTCCTAACAAATGAACAGTTGGATCAGGTACTTGTGTTAGGACTTCGTTGAGTGAAATGCTCTCACGAACAGCCGCACAGTCGAATACCACTCGGACCTTCCCGGGCTAATTCGAACTGAAGTCTTTATGGGGCGGCAGGAACACACGTTTTCTTGGGCATCTTCTTGTGGAACTATAGATGTCATTTATCCTCTTCAATCATGACAGCGAATAACATGATTGTACTTCGAGAGTATTTTCAAATTCCATTCCAGACATATCTTGATAATTGACAAACGATGGTCTACAACTGGGTGATTGAAGGGAAGCACATTTCTATCAATACGCCACGGTAAACCATCGATACACTTATTCCTTTCTTTTCTTCACTTACACGCAAGTGTCTCCTACTAGACGACGAGGCGGCTTCATGAATATATCACTTATCAAAGCTGATCGATCGGAGGCAACGTAGAGCCCTAATACGTGAATGATGGAGCGCACTCTACCGGCTGGTCATTGATGGACAGCTTTTTCACTGATGGCCATAAGTAAGATGATTTACTTTTGGTTTTCGTGGTATTTGATTCTAGCCCGATAGATTTTGGGAATAAATTGCTTCCATGGAATACTAGTTAAAGCGTGGGAGGTATCGTATGTGTGGTAGTAGACTGTAGTGTCCCTTAGGACATCTTCCATTTCATTGGTCCCCATGGGTTTCCCACCTCTCACCTGTGTCCCCAAAAATCTGCAGCACGCATGAGCGGCCACACCTCGGCGAACCGCTAAACAGGGGGTTTAAATAAGATTTGGGGTAACTAAGGCCTTAATTTCCAGGAAAGAGACGACGTTCGGTATGCCAGGACAGGTACTCCCTAATGGGCGGACAAGATCTACCGACCGATGGGCTACACAGTAAAGCTATCCAACCTACCCAACCTGGTACACCGGAATGGGCAAATTAGCCGAACAACAGGCCACTGGCTCATGGGGAACAACTCTGCTGCACTCTGGGTTGCATTGGGATAAGCAAAGGCTGAAAGGAGATCATCTGGATAAAGGCTGGATTGGTCAACGTTAATCTAATTTCCACTGCTGACTCGGCAATCAAGTAATACAATATCCCTGAACAGTGCCGGAGACACCGCCACGCACACGTTTCCCGAGAACCTCTATGAATAATTTGGAAAACATGCGATCTGATCATGCAAAGGCTTGTCCAGCAGGTGACGCTCCTCGTGCTTCAGTGGTCGAGGTGTTAGGACAACAAACTGGAATACTGAACTGTCGGAAACAGCCTTGTGCAGCTTGTTGGAATGTATGGAATCTACCATAGGTTGGCAGCCTCACAATTAGGACGCTGTAGAACTAAAACAAAAACATCTACATGGCTTGTTACTCAGACGTCCTCATATTTAACTGTGGCACTCGGTGCATAAATATTACAGGACAGGAGTCAGCTTGCTATCTTTATCATAGCGACAAGGCAGAACACTTCGGGAGCCACGATGTCACATTCGATACTAGCAGTAAATCCAACCGCCCAGTGATCGCTTGGGAGACGACTTACCAAGACTTCCTTCTGCACGCATCGGGAAATTCCACAGAACATCGACAGTGACTGCGATGATGAATTGGACGTCAATCGCTAAATAATATTCAATGAGATCGAGAAATGTGACATTCCGGACATCGCTTGGAACTTAATTGTTCTCACAAGCCAAAACGTGTCTGCTACAGCCATTTTCAGTAGCCAAATTTGGAATGCAAACCTCCATGATGTCAAACGTCAGTTCTTCGTGAAAAGCAGTCAGTAAATTGTAACAATGCGCAAAAAGTAATCTCGATATCGGTGATGATTCGGCGGTTTCTACGGAATAAACTGTTTATAATCAGTACAAACATTCCACACACACGATTTCGCGCATCGTGAAATATGAACAACTGGTGGATATGGTAATATTTTGCCCGAAACCAATTTGGTACAGCATGAAATTCAACAATGAGCAAACTTGTTTGAGAAGCTTATGGCCCGATAGTCAATGTCCAAACTGTAGTTTGTTTTTTCACGTTTGTTCCATTATCACCACTACTGATCACTGATTGCCGTTGCTCCAGAAGACTTTATTATACATAGAGTACTCAGAGAACGCCGGCTTCAGTGTACCTATTCCCAAACATCATGCTCCCAACATTTTACAAAACAGATTTTCGTTCAATTTTCAGCCTCTGGGTTTGGAGCCTTTTTATGATGATCGCTTGATCATCACCCGTCACCTGTTCATTTTCATCTACAGTTTTCGTGTCTGAACTTATCGCATCCCGTGTCAATATCCAATGCGCATCTACAATGTATGATTTAGCACTTTTTACAAAGGACAAAATGAAATGCACCGGGGGAACTCACGGAACCTGGCTTTCTTCTCAGTAATATTTTCCCTCTACTCATCTCATTTTAACGAAAATCAGTTTTGCTTCTTTTCGACTGATAGTTGAGTTTGCTAGCCTAATGGAATCATCGATGCAATATAATGAAATACAGGTTTGTTCTGTTCAGGTAACCATTACCATGCATTGTGTGTAGTGGCTTTGATTGCCATCTCATAGCGGCAATCTCACAAGAAAATAATGGAGGAGAAGTGAGTGTGATACGAGAAGCACGTTTTTGGAATTAGGTCGATGGAGAACGTTTGTGGATGCAATAGCCCCACTAATCGTGGCATATAGCCATATTTCTCAAAGTATCTAACCATTGAGTGGCAGGGTCGCTTGAACCTCGCCTAGAAAGTCTGACACGCCCTACAATAACCAGTCAACTAGTTTAACTTCCCACAGATTAGTATTATGCAAGGATCAGTGTCTCCCGTGGGATTTGCTCGTTTTTGATCCTCAAAATACAAACATAGAGGGACCTCCATGAGTACAATGACTCAATGAGTGCAACAACAGGACCAAACAAATGCATTATTCGAACTCCAGTATGACTGCTAGCAGCCTGCTCACTATACTGCTCCCCCTTCAACGTAAAAAAACAATGTGCTAGTGTTATTTACTCCTTCACCACACACGAATTGAGAGTATTTGGTTCTCATTGTGACGGTCATTTTACAAGACCACTCTCGATCATATTGCATCGAAATCACACAATCAATATATCTCCCATTCCCTTTTGGTCCCGCTAGACAGTGATTTAGACTAAATATAAATTTGAAGTGCAGTTCACCTCATTTTGTACTATTTCTATGGGCCCAGATAGTCACACCCAGTTTGTAACCTATATCAAAATTATTGTTGCTCATTTTCAGCTTACTCGTATGATATAGAATAAGCCAGTGTCCACCATATCTCATTACTCGTGCTAATGTTCTAGCTCATCTATCTGAACCCCACTGATATCTACTTGTTGACCTTTTGAAACCGAAATGGGCCTACTGCAGCTTCGGGACACTCAAAGTGGAGTGTTTATTTTATCACAGTTGCTTGAAATATGTGCCTTCTACTGTACGTGGCGAGTCTCCTTGGATAAATCAATTCACTGAGTTTTGCTCACCGTCTACTTGTAGTCCACACAAACGGAAAAAGCCACGTTGCATATTATATAAAGTAGCTTCAGTCAACTGAACTTGTTCCTCGACTTGGACTTCTAAGGATTATCAAAGAAGATCAGTTCATGAGCTGGCAGAACAATCTTTAACCGATAAAACTGGTCAATGAGTAATAAACTCCAGGGAACGAATAATGGGACAAAAGTCTCCAACATACGTTCAAATGCATCCAGCCTACCAAATTTTTGTGGGATATTAATCGACGTTGCCGGCAGGATTCGAACTCACAATCCACCATAGCAGGATTTGGAATCCACCGTGATGATTGTTTCACCAGCGCTGGCCAGTTTAATGTCAAGTCAATAACAAATATGATGATCGCGGTCATTTTGACTCCCTCTACTCACTTTCTGATTTACGCAACCAAACTCTCCAGAAACGCTTACCACAGATCCTCTGAAAAGTCGATAACTTTTTCCTGATTTATATGAGCTACGTAGAGTTAGACTTTTATCCCCATTAAATCATCTCACTAAAAGGCCCCAATGATCAGGATGATTGGAAAGTCTCCAAATTTACTGTGTGTGTGGAGGAACATTTCACTAGAAATCTTGACAATTATGTACGATGTGACCTCCCCAGCGTCATTCATCTCATACCGATGCGTTAAGCTTGTTTTTATATGAGATTACCACCAAATTGTTACATACGCTTTTGTAGGCGTATTCAACGGGGTTCTCTCAAAGCGTATTTGAACACTACAATTTTAAGGGTCCTGTGTTACCTACATTAAACGTTATTTCTAGTGTTATCGCAGATTTCCCTTTATACATTTCTCAGAAACAATCGTCATGAATCATAAATGTCTGGACAAGACCTTCATATTTCCCTCCGTTTGTCAATCTCGAATGTTATAAGACATTCTTTCTTATTATCTATTGTGACCCGAATAGATGACCTACAAGTTTATTTCTTGGAATGATTCATCATTCACTATCAACACCCAACTCACCATCAAAATCCCACCATGGCTGCACAACTGTTACATCATTGTGAGGAATCATTAGTAATGCCGATCCACCGAGTTCACACCAGGAGTGGAAACAACATCTAAGCTATCCAAGCTAACTCCCTCAAGGATTAGATACATATCAACACTTATTGATCGAACAACCCTTTTTTATGCCTCTTCGGAGATTCGCAAAGTTAGACCGTTATTCATGCATGCTCAAAACAGATAGTTATCGGATATGAAGAAGAAGAACCGAACTGCAACCTTCTTGTCGGCTGGGGCCGTTCATTATTTTCGATAATGAAAAACATCGCATATTCGAGAGTCTACTGAAAATCAGTACAACGTCTTGGAGGCTCTCCTATATAGCCACGTAATTCCGGTCAATTCGCGGTCAAAGAAAGTGCCACATTCCATTCCCTAGTCTGTGGTCCCAGTAGGAGCTTCGTGATTTCGTCTCTATACTGAAAAACACAAGATGAGGAGTGTTACTCTGGTGTTCAATTATTCATCCAATTGAAGAAACGCCCCACTGCCGATATACATCACGGAGGTTGCGGATGAAGCTACTGCTGACGCCGTCCTTCACGTCTGCTGAGGCCCGGTTGACGCGCGAGCATTTCGTTGACGTATTCGATGCAACGGCTGAACAGTCCGTAGTGAATTACCAATACGTTTGCTCTCGTCAACCAGCCCGTTTCAAGCATACGCAAGGCATGCCGCTAATCCAAATACGTTGTCATGAATGCAACCTCTCAGTTTCCGTAAAATGATGACAATCCGGTATACACACGAGAGATTCCGAGTGAATCAAACCAATTCGTGAACAGATCAGTCCAGTTCCACTGCGACTTGGTACTTTCATTCATGTTGGATATCACGATCTACTTGTCTATTATTCGGAAATCCGTATTCGATTTGATTCTGCCCAGTGGACACACACAATACACCGATGTGCGCATTCACATTGTTACTCATCGTCGAATTCCTTTGTTCCGCGAGACTTCATTGATAGTTCGTTTGGAAAGTGACGATATCCCGATACGCTTTCCGATATTCGTAGGCAGTCCTTTGAATTTTACGTTTGAAGGCCCCGCGTATATTGGAGCAAAGTGCGATAACCCAAAAGGCATCCAGTATTTCGGTGGATCAGGCTGTTCTGCAGCATTTGGTCGCACAATGCTTGAATAACGAGAGTGGCATGGCGGTTGAGCCCGCGAAGTTGGGATTGGGTGGTGATGCGGAGCTTCTGAAACCTTGAGTGTTGCCGTATGTTCAGATCGAAGGTGTTCTAAAGGTGCTTTACCAAATGGAACAAGACCAAATGGAATCCGATTTTGGTGGCGATGATGAGTGATGGACAGACACCTCCAATTAGCGATGATCACCGACTATTCTTGAATCCACATTCAAAAAGACGCGCGGCAACTACGGTTGAACCAAAGGACTGCCAAAAATGCATATTTGGCAGAAAGTGTTGGTCTGGCTGAACAATGCATGTAGCATGCTCCAATACAATTCCTTGCTGTTCGGTATGCACGTGTCCGACGGGATATTTCAGGCCATAATAGCCGAGATGATCCGTGTTATCAATGGGATGGTAATATATCAGGATGTTGTGCTCATATTTGAATCTGCGAACTGTGTACCAATGATCGGTACTCGATTTGCAGGATACTGTCGCAGGATTGGGTTGGTCCACTAAACCTTTCATTATCTGGAGAACCATAGACTTGGTTGATAAATTGTTTTTTGGGCAGCTGGATTTTACTGAAAGAGCAGATATCAGTTCAGGTATCATTGTGTATGTAGAAATTGTGCCAATCTGAGTCACTTGTGGATTTGATACGAAATCTGGTCATCAATCAAGGGTTGGATGTACGCTGCAGCAGTCAAGCCCGTACATCTCTGTGGTTAAGAGACATGGCTACTACGGGTGGAGGATATGAGAAGATTATCGGTATTGGAACACCGATGTGCACATGTCAACTGACAGGATTCCTCGGCAAGCCATACATATTATCTTCGTTGTCTGGTTTTCGATTGCTTCAATTTTCTCAGTGGTGTTTTGATAGCTTATAGCCATCCTGAAGCCTTTGTTTCCCAGCTTTTACGAAAAACCGCATCGTTTCCTCAGCTTTCGTGAACCCATACAGTGGTATTGTCACCGGTGTGATTTTCAGCATTATAGACGCCAACCGTGACTTTCGCTTGAAACTCGATTAAAAGTTCAATTATTCACGGCCATCATCGCATTACCTTGTACAAACTGATAATCAATTCAGTTAATTCACTCTCGAACCAGCAGGCACACTACAGTAGACGTTCGACTAGCGGCTCAGAAACGTGTCTTCTATCGAGTCCTGACTGCGAACTATGAACGAAATTCCCTTAAACGAATGAATAGAAAATACCGGTGTCGGCGAGTTTCGAACCTGTTCCAAAGTTGAGGTGCACGGATACTTCGGTAAAGTCAATTCAGTAAAACGTATGCAACCGAGGAAAAAACAGTGAAGTCCAAATCAGGCATCAGAAATCAGTTATTCATGCATGCTCAAAACAGATAGTTATCGGTTCCCCACCTGACCTATTGCAAATTTATAACGATCTCCACTCTTCATTATAATGCACCATACACAGGGATATGATGAAGAAGAACCGAACTGCAACCTTCTTGTCGGCTGGGGCCGTTCATTATTTTCGATAATGAAAAACATCGCATATTCGAGAGTCTACTGAAAATCAGTACAACGTCTTGGAGGCTCTCCTATATAGCCACGTAATTCCGGTCAATTCGCGGTCAAAGAAAGTGCCACATTCCATTCCCTAGTCTGTGGTCCCAGTAGGAGCTTCGTGATTTCGTCTCTATACTGAAAAACACAAGATGAGGAGTGTTACTCTGGTGTTCAATTATTCATCCAATTGAAGAAACGCCCCACTGCCGATATACATCACGGAGGTTGCGGATGAAGCTACTGCTGACGCCGTCCTTCACGTCTGCTGAGGCCCGGTTGACGCGCGAGCATTTCGTTGACGTATTCGATGCAACGGCTGAACAGTCCGTAGTGAATTACCAATACGTTTGCTCTCGTCAACCAGCCCGTTTCAAGCATACGCAAGGCATGCCGCTAATCCAAATACGTTGTCATGAATGCAACCTCTCAGTTTCCGTAAAATGATGACAATCCGGTATACACACGAGAGATTCCGAGTGAATCAAACCAATTCGTGAACAGATCAGTCCAGTTCCACTGCGACTTGGTACTTTCATTCATGTTGGATATCACGATCTACTTGTCTATTATTCGGAAATCCGTATTCGATTTGATTCTGCCCAGTGGGCACACACAATACACCGATGTGCGCATTCACATTGTTACTCATCGTCGAATTCCTTTGTTCCGCGAGACTTCATTGATAGTTCGTTTGGAAAGTGACGATATCCCGATACGCTTTCCGATATTCGTAGGCAGTCCTTTGAATTTTACGTTTGAAGGCCCCGCGTATATTGGAGCAAAGTGCGATAACCCAAAAGGCATCCAGTATTTCGGTGGATCAGGCTGTTCTGCAGCATTTGGTCGCACAATGCTTGAATAACGAGAGTGGCATGGCGGTTGAGCCCGCGAAGTTGGGATTGGGTGGTGATGCGGAGCTTCTGAAACCTTGAGTGTTGCCGTATGTTCAGATCGAAGGTGTTCTAAAGGTGCTTTACCAAATGGAACAAGACCGTGTCATTGTGTGTGTTTCCGTCCATATGGGTTAATCCGATTTTGGTGGCGATGATGAGTGATGGACAGACACATTCAAAAGGACGCGCGGCAACTACGGTGGAACAGAAGAACTGCCAGAAATGCGTAATTGGAAACAAGTGTTTCTCATAAATTGATCTGACTGATGCATGTTCAGAAATCCGCTGCACGCAGAGTCTAAACCATTACCGACCATCAACCATCCATGGAGCATGCTCCAATACAATTCCTTGCTGTTCGGTATGCACGTGTCCGACGGGATATTTCAGGCCGCAATATAAGAGGTGATACGTGTTATCAATAGGGTGATAATAAATCAAAATGTTGTGCTTATGTTTGAATCCGCGAAGATCTAACACTACTGCAGATTGTGACAGCTGCTGGAGAGATTCAGGGAATGAAACGTATCGAAAAACGCAAATTTGGTTTCAATAAACCAGATTCCCTAGGCTTCACTGCCAATTCAAACGGATATCAACCCGATCCAGATAGTTTTAAATCAGTGATTGTCATCCAGTCACCGAAAATTCAGGCGAACTTATGATCAATTCTTGGATGCCCGCAGTGCTACTTTAGATTAAATCCCAACGTTTTCTGGCCAAGTCATTTGATGCAAAGCAGTGGAACCAGCAGTATTGTTTTATTCGAAATATCGTTGACCGACCGATACTTACCTCGTTCGCGCCGTCTGAGCGGACGACACGGACCACTAACATGCCCAATGTGGAGAAAGCTGCAGTTCTGTAACAGGTGAATGTCGGATGATCTGCATCTAGCGTTTTCTCAGTGCTTCAGGGAGGAATTACTCTCAACAGTAGAATGAAGTTTTGATCGTTTCACTGGCAGTACGCTGAATAAAACGGCACGATAGTCACCTAATCATGTAATGCAGATAAATCCGCCTACAAATCCACGGCTGTTGTGATCCAACGATGAGACAATACCTGAGCTGCCTAGAGCTACGACGTCCTGCATCGAGGAGGCAAAACCGCAATGAAGGCGGATTTCTTGCACAATACTCATGATTCGCAGCGTCAGAACAATACCATTTAAATACTGCGGCCCCTGCTTTGTCCCCGTAATAATTAGGAGGAGTTGACGAAACGATGTTATTCATGGGTGACTTGTCACCGTGATAAAGAACCCGTGGTCCGAAAGCAGAGAGTTCACGCTGAATTCTGTGGCTCATTCGTGAACAGAAATCATGCCCGCGTACTGAGTGACTCCTACTTCAAATGATTCCTCACGAGTTCACTAACAAACCTGATCGTAATACAAGTGTTGTGAGTGTATATGCTACTTATTAAGTAGTTGATTGCTGAAGACAGAACTATGGACAATTGTGGATCACGAACACAGCTAAGTTCAGCAATCCAGGCGCAATAAGGTAAGCGACGATCTGCAAACCACCTGACCGCTCCTCCGTTGGACGATGACTGTTTACAAGTGAACAGGACAGCCACTTGGCAAATGAGGATGTTTGTAGCGTTTGTGTTGTTTTGTCAATGTCCGAACACGTTGATGTCAATAAACAACCTATTGACCAAGGCACGCCTTCTGGATTATAACATTTGGTGCCGTGACCAGGATGGATCTACCATGGCCGGAGCCGTTTGAGGATGGCGACATACGGATCTTCCTGGAGGATTTCGAGGATCTGGCGGAGCTCTCGGGGATCCAGTCGGACCGGGGTAAGTTGACGGCCCTTCGAGCGCTTCTCAAGGGCAGGCCGCGGGCGGTGCTGGATGCGGCGCGAAGGGGCCCGAAGGAGCTGAAGTGGGCCGCCGCAAAGGACGCCCTGATTGCGGGACTAGACGCCCCGGCCGACCGTCAAGACGCTATGCGCCGGTTCAAGGCTGCCCAGCTGGGGGTTGGTACGGATCCGCTGGTGCACGCCGTCGCGCTCCGCTCACTCCTGGAACGTGCGTTGCCGACGCTGGATGAGGCGTCACGGGCAGACCTGTTGGCGGACCGATTTGTTGTTAGTCTGCCGGAGCCCCTGCGTGGGATGGTACGCGTCGCCCGTGCCGGCCGTTCATTGAATTTGGTCCAGCTCGCGGATGTGGCTCGGGAACTGGCCATGCTTGGCGTGCCTGTGGTCAATACGGCCCATGTCGGAGATTCATGGAGGAACAGGGACCGTGTGGAGAAGGCGTACGGTCCAGAAATTTTGAACACGGAGGACAGAACAGTGGAAGCCAGACAGTTGGAAGAAGCCGGGTGTTTCTGCTGTGGAAATGTGGAACCTGTTTTGGACGAATATCCCGAATATCAGCAGAACATCGAAAAAGTTGTACCAGAAGTATCACTGCTCGAGAATTCAACCATTACCGATGAGTTGGCGAACTGTGAAAAATCGACCCAAATCCGTTGTGAAAATGCGGAAGATCGCTACCCAGGTTGCCTTGAACATGAACATTGTGACGAGGAAACCGAAGACATGTCGTCTAATATCGCAGTCACTGAAGCTGCAAGCTATGAGGAAACTCAGATTGAAGTCGAAATTCAAGACCAAAATGAGTTTAGCCCGAAGACTGCAAGAGAAGTTGCTTGTGCTCCAGAGAATCTGCCGAAGGAGGAAGCCGAATATGATGCCGTTCAAATCAAGACAGTTAAACACTCGGTTCTGGATCACGTTCAAATGACACGACGCGCGGTCCCACTGGGAAAGGAAGCAGCTTTGCACTATTTCGTGGTAATCTCCCACGACAGCCAAGC
Organism: Fasciola hepatica; assembly: GCA_948099385.1. Classification (NCBI taxonomy): domain Eukaryota; kingdom Metazoa; phylum Platyhelminthes; class Trematoda; order Plagiorchiida; family Fasciolidae; genus Fasciola; species Fasciola hepatica. The sequence goes on along the minus strand of CANUEZ040000193.1, from coordinate 7,998,967 downwards.
AGCCTGGGGCACGCTAAAGATGGGTACTGATCGTGGAAGTCGCCTCAGCACAAGGTTTTATCCTATGCCGATTATTCATCTGAAGAAGCACACCTCCGGAGGAGTTGTGGGGTTGATGACAACACCGCCACGAACCGGGGTTGGAGGTATGAACCTCGGAATGGAGAAAGACTTGAAGGCAATCCTCTGGATATGGAGTATCTTTTTTTGTCAGGGGGGAGGAGTGTTGTGAGTGTATATGCTACTTATTAAGTAGTTGATTGCTGAAGACAGAACTATGGACAATTGTGGATTAACGAACACAGCTAAGTTCAGCAATCCAGGCGCAATAAGGTAAGCGACGATCTGCAAACCACCTGACCGCTCCTCCGTTGGACGATGACTGTTTACAAGTGAACAGGACAGCCACTTGGCAAATGAGGATGTTTGTAGCGTTTGTGTTGTTTTGTCAATGTCCGAACACGTTGATGTCAATAAACAACCTATTGACCAAGGCACGCCTTCTGGATTATAACACAAGTTTTACGGAAGCGCCTCAGCCGAGAAGCAACCCGTTGGGTACTGGTCACCGACACCGCATCGTTGTTCTGTGCTTCGGGTCCGAAAATTGACTTGATCGCCAAGCGGCCGATCACACTGCGGAGACGACCGAGGATCCAAATGGTGACCGTGTTGATGACAGGAATCCATTTATCCATCCAACCGAAGCGACGACCACATCGGCCGAGGAGTGCCAAAATAACTAGAAACCCTTGAAGGAGGACAGATTTGATGATTCAGCGAGCATCACACGTGATAAAGCCAAGTTGATTTTCGTAGCGACGCTCGCTTAGGATCGTCAACCAATTAGGATCGCTGCGGACGGGTACAGCTAAAGCCTATTTTGATTGATAGAATCCTAACCTGCCAGGTAGTTACTTTATCATTTATACAAATCATTTCCGCAGCCTGGGCATTCCGGCCTATTGTGATTACGTGGTTTCGGGTGAGATCTATTTAAACACATCCTATCAGCTTGTGTATTGCGAATAATTACAGGAAGAAAAATATCTCTCCCTCTATCTTGTCTGACTTGAGAATAATCATTTAGACTGGAAATCGTAACAGATGTTTGGTGATCATCAATGTGTAGTTGAGTTCCACATCATGCAGTATCATGTGAAGCACGCAGCATTGATTCAATGAAATTATCTGCATTGAAGTAGTACAGCGTCTATTCATGAACCACATATTACGCATTGCCGGTCATTCTTTTCTCGAGTATCTTCAGAGGTCTTCAGTATTCAACAACACGTATTACGCTGTTTAAACTGCTTTCAAATTGCGATAATGTACGATTGATTTTTTTTCATTGCTTGTACTTTGATTTAGTATTCAGTGGATTACCAAGCTGTTCCAAATGTATAAGTCCATATTCGTCTGTATTTCTCTCAAGAATCTTGGAGGTTAAATAAGCGCTTTGTTCTAACTTTGTTGAAACTTATATAAGGTGGAAAATCACCAGCTTTCTTCAACATTCGTGTGGTCAATACTCTCAGTAGGATTAGGTGTGGAGTTCTTTTCAGTAAGAACAGTATCAATTACCCATTTCAAATTGCATTCAACTGACTGATTTTAACTGGTATGTACGAGTTTGCATTCTTTCCAATCAAACGATGTACTATTGGTCAGCTTCCGCAACGGAATCAAATGGACTCAAAACTAGGATACATACAGCTTTCGCCCAGTAATTTGAAACTACCAGCTTTCAAAGAAAACCAAAATATTTTTCAGCGCACCTTACTTTCACTGTGTTTCACTGAATCGCTAGTAAACCGAAATTCTTTACTTTGGGGGTGACAATGAGTTGCACATTGGTGACCTCCGAACAGGGACAGTGCAGGATCGGGTGAACCTTATCAAGCTGTTTCCATATAATCCGCTTTCACTAGTCCATCCTACTATGCGTGGACCACCTGTCTGTTATAGTAGTAGGCTGCACTACGTTACCTCGACAACCGTAGGAGAATCAGTTGAGACGAGACAGAATACTTGCAACCAACAGACCTCACACGACAGACCAGAAGATCGTGAACTTCCAACTCTCGGTAACGGTAGCAAACAAGAGACAAGAAAAGAGAGAGTCGATTCTCCAACCTAAGCATTCGTCTCACTCAGCTGCTTTCAGCATCGGGACGCATTGTCAAACGAGGCGACAGTCTGCCATACCTGGATTTCCTCAAACGTTTACCATGGATGTGAAATGTGTCTCCGAAACACGCATACAGGAACCAACTTCTGTGTAAACACTGTGCTCACCAGCTATGAACTGGAATTTCCCGTTTCATTCTACGCATGCCGGGTCATTCGGTGTCTAGTGCTTGTGGTAAGGCCGGCGTTGGCATCGTTCTTGGCAAGAAGACTGAGCGTGCACTGCTCGACTGGATTCCAATGACCAGTCGTCTATGTGCGATTCAGGTGAACGGTTCTATACATGAAAACTGCACTAGACTGAAGAGTCCATGCCTGTTTGTCGTGTATGTGCATGCCTCAGATGACCGCAACTCGTCTGAGGCTAAAGAAAAATACTACCATGATTTTATCAATTGCTCCTTAGCGTGCGTTCAACGGACATCATGGATGTTGTTGGTGAATTCAGTGTTCAAGTTGGAAGGCTAGAAGAGACGGAGAGAAATGAAGTAAACCGTTTCGACATTCCAGGCGATGGAACCGATAACAGTGACCGACCCATTCAACTATGTCCCTACCATGGACCATTGCTAGCGAATACAAATTTCTGGCACAATGAGCTCCACCGAATAACCTGGCACCCTGCTGCGTCTCAACAGCTTTGCAGTCAGATCGACCATATTGCTCTTGGTTTCAGCTGGCACTGATCAACTCTAAACTGCTGATCATTTTGGTCCCCGTCTGTTGGCAATGATCACACAGTTGCTTGTGTGAATTCGAATCTGTCTCTCGACGGCGGCCTGAAATAAAGCAAAGACGAAAATCCTCGTCGGCCACTACTTGACGATATCAAAGAATGTGCCTCCAAGCAGAATTATTGTAAAATTCAATATTGAAGCATTCTATTTTATTTCACTGTACTCTCTCTTTTATAGTACATAATGGTACCGTACGTGATACCGCTCAGATGAAATATTGAGCTACGTCCTATGAGTTCTTGATGTTCTTACTTCGCAGTGGTTGTGTGCGGGGTTTAGTCTATTCAATCCATTTGATTTCACATTTGGCGTCGCGCAAAGGATTCAAACCATGATTGCATCTGAAATGGAACCTCATGATGTAAGTTCTACATCCCAACTGGTTGACGACTACATGAATTGTTTCAATAAGTCGTATAATGCCCGAAATCATTTTGGATGATGCAAAGAAAACAGTGTTTTTCGTTCATCCCATTTGCAGAAATGCATACACTCCCATGGGAACGTCGTTTTTCCCGGATCCTACCATCATTCTACCAAACGACAAGGTAATAATCATCATTTTATAGCATTCCATGTTGGTCAATTTCACTGCTGCTGAGAGAGCCAAATAAAACAGCCTCACACTACTTGAAAACCGATCCGTTCGTGAATTCCTTCTTCAGCTGGTGATACAGGCAGCGAAGTGCGACTAAGGTCCGACATGGGAACATCAACTGTGCATTCGCTTGATTGTAGGAATCAACCTTCCAGTTTGAAACAGAGGCCGCTGCTTGCAACTGATGAGTCCCTTCATCGTGTTAGCCGAATTCGTGAAAAGTATCGGGAAGTAAATGCTGTTTCGGAGTCCACACGGTTCAAATCTTCTAAAAATCAAGTAGTTCGACACACTCAAAATTTGCCTCATTTTACCAAGCCGATACGTTGTCGTGACAATCGGCCCCACTTGAGCGATCGATTTGTTCGAAATCTGACTGTAAAAGCTCCGATTTGGGCGAGTGTATTTCATATGGTCAGTTACGTCGTTGTTTCACATGTCCTCGTCGACGAGCCACGTGTTTCGCCTGTGGTAAGTTTGGTCACAATGATAGTGCTTTTAGCAGTAGCCCAGCATATCGACAGCCGATCCTCTCAGCATCATTTGACACTTCTTTATTTCCTACCAGTTTTTCGACACTTGTCAGAGAAGGTTCCACATATAACCAGGCGTTGCATACTCAACAGGGTAGTCAACACACTTTTATTGTTGACACTGGGAGTGTATAATCCATCATTTCACGTAAAGCTGTGATTTGCGTTTATCCCACCGATAGGATTAATCCAACCAAGAAGACTGATCCATGTATTACTAGGCACAAGTTCTCACTCGTTCTTCGTTTTCGATTCAGGACCTCCCCCTACCAGTTTTAAAGCTGTTCGTAATTTGCACATTGATGTCCCTCTCCTAACTTCTTCACCCGATTCATTGGATATACAACAGCTTGTTTTAAAATGTTTCAAGGTTTCTGGTGCAATGCACATTCCTGGATTAAGGTGAGAGATATCTTGCGATCTAAATTTCCTTCAGACTATCGTGGATCCTTCTTGGGTAAATACTAGACTCTTGTGATCACCGAAGCTTTACCCCGCTGACCAAAGGTATATTGAACTAATTCACTTACTACTGACTCCACATAGACTACGCTCATAAAAAGATTCAACAGAGGAGGAATTACGTTTTTGCCAGTTACTGACAGTTGCACCAATTCAGCTGCTCAACTCTCGGCTAACTGGCTATGAGATCTTGGTTCAAAAGTTAAACACACTGCTCTTCGTCACCCACGGTCTAATGGTCGTGCAGATAACGTTGAATGAAATTTATTTTGTGATTCGTCATACATTTTTCGAACCTGGTCTTGCCATTGACAATCCATTAGATATCACAACAGTTCAACGATTTGTACACGCCCATTATCCAGGTAAGTATTGAACAAAGGTCCAGTGGGTTCTATTTGACGCTGTGACGGCTGACCAAGATCCAACAACCAGCTACCCACAGAAGCAATGGATATCTGCGTCCTCAGTTGAGAGGTTAGATGCTCGCAGAACGATTCCTCCGGATCTCAGATATGCTAGAACACAGAGGTGTTTTAAACGCCAATTGATTCTGAGCCTGAGAAACTGCCGCTAATAATAGTGGATTGTGGAGGAGGAAAAAGCTGCAGCGATGAGCAGCAGCTACAGCGATTGGCAGCAGCTGCCATCTTATCTTTCTAAGCGAAAACACCTGCTCTCAAAATTCAGGCGTTATTGAACTGTTTTAAGAGACAAACGGCTCACTGATTCGAACTCAGGAGCTTCGTCTAGTCCGTTGGGAGAAGCATTTTAGGAAGCAGTTCACCTGGTTTTTATCCCCAACAGGCTTGTTAAGAAGCGTCATAGCTCCAACTGTGGTTGTAGATGGCGGTCCTCTATCAGAAACGGAGGTTCTTCGTGAGCTAGGCCACTTAGATGACATGAGACTGCTTCACCGGATGAGTTGCTTCTGTCCAATTGCAAGGATGATGGCTCATCATTGTGTTTGGGTTGGCAAAACTCCTCGATTTGGTAGGCCACAGGGAACAAGTTCCAAACTGTTGGGAATAATCTGTGCTTGCGCCAATATACAAGAAGGATGGTGATTCCTCTTGACAAAACCACCCGGGAATAAGTTCGGTTAGCATCACATCTCAAATGTTTGCATTTAGCATTTCCCACCACTCATCAACCACTCGAGAACAGTACCATAGAGAGCATCAAGATGGGTTTGAACTTGATCTCGGTTGTGTTGATCATATCTTTACTCTTCGACACATTTTGGAACACAGGCACACCTTTGTTAGGCCAAATACCCTACTTTTTTGATCCTTATCGATCTTAGACTCAGTTGACCTCATAGATCATTGCCTCATGTTGGAGGGTGTATCAGACAAATTCCGTTCCACCACAAAGCCCCTTTATATAAACAGTCTTGGCCGAGTTGAGGCTTACGGTCCTCTTTTACCCGAGTTCACCACGGAAAGTGGTGTGCATCGGGGTTACACCTTTCTTCCTTTTACTTTACCTTCGTGATTGGTGTGGTCCCAGATACAGCACACTTGTCCGGTGTTTATAGCAATATCAAACATGTAACTAGTTGAGAGGTCTTAGAACGTGGATGTGCGAGTGATATCGTTCTCCTTTAAGAAGACCCAGGTAAGATGCAAGCTTTTATGAGCAACATTAATAACGGTGTACCAATGATTAGTACTCGATTTGCAGGATACTGTCGCAGGATTGGGTTGGTCCACTAAACCTTTCATTATCTGGAGAACCATAGACTTGGTTGATAAATTGTTTTTTGGGCAGCTGGATTTTACTGAAAGAGCAGATATCAGTTCAGGTATCGTTGTGTATGTAGAAATTGTGCCAATCTGAGTCACTTGTGGATTTGATACGAAATCTGGTCATCAATCAAGGGTTGGATGTACGCTGCAGCAGTCAAGCCCGTACATCTCTGTGGTTAAGAGACATGGCTACTACGGGTGGAGGATATGAGAAGATTATCGGTATTGGAACACCGATGTGCACATGTCAACTGACAGGATTCCTCGGCAAGCCATACATATTATCTTCGTTGTCTGGTTTTCGATTGCTTCAATTTTCTCAGTGGTGTTTTGATAGCTTATAGCCATCCTGAAGCCTTTGTTTCCCAGCTTTTACGAAAAACCGCATCGTTTCCTCAGCTTTCGTGAACCCATACAGTGGTATTGTCACCGGTGTGATTTTCAGCATTATAGACGCCAACCGTGACTTTCGCTTGAAACTCGATTAAAAGTTCAATTATTCACGGCCATCATCGCATTACCTTGTACAAACTGATAATCAATTCAGTTAATTCCCTCTAGAACCAGCAGGCACACTACAGTAGACGTTCGACTAGCGGCTCAGAAACGTGTCTTCTATCGAGTCCTGACTGCGAACTATGAACGAAATTCCCTTAAACGAATGAATAGAAAATACCGGTGTCGGCGAGTTTCGAACCTGTTCCAAAGTTGAGGTGCACGGATACTTCGGTAAAGTCAATTCAGTAAAACGTATGCAACCGAGGAAAAAACAGTGAAGTCCAAATCAGTCATCAGAAATCAGTGAGAAAATAAATCAATTACGTCTGCTAATGTGTTCTTTTCAGCGCTTCACTGGATGGAATCTGGGTTAACAATAAGGACAGCACCGTTTGTCCGATCCTTCATGCACCGAACGTTCCAATCGTCTTCAGTGCGTAAACAGTGTTTATGATGGATATTGAATATTCTGTCAACTGATACTCTCAGCAATTCTCGCCACTAGTTTTTGCGAAAAGGAATATGGAATATTGCATAGATAAGTAATGGGTTGTGAAATGTATATGTATACTAATTACATTAATGCGTAAGTGAAATTTTGAATTCGAACTAACTCCGTGACTGAGTTGACGTGAGTAAGTGATCGCCCCGGCAGGAGAAGCTGAAATGCCTGTGATGTTCATTTGTACTGATTGTATGAGAAGATCGTACCTAAAAAAGGATGGTGGAATCTTCTGACATCTGCACCAAACCACAAAGCTTGATTTCAATAACTCAGAATGTAAACCAGACCATTTAACTGGTAGCAAGGTAATCACAACACTTTGTCGTCAACCGACGCCAGTCGGATGAATAATTGAAGGTTTGAGCGAAAGTAATGAGGGTGATTAATATTGGTCCTTTTATTTTCGATGGAAACGCCACAAATACAGAACGACCCCAATTTACTCAAAAGTATTAGGAAGTTCGTATTTGTAGATACTACTGAATTTCCTAGCTCGAACGAGTGTTTACTATAAAGAGGTGTTAGAGTTTGAAAGTCTGCATGTAAAATCCCTTCTCTAAATTTATCTATTTGGGTATTTTAATTACAGATGCAAACAGAACTGTGTACATTTTAAAATCATTTACCTAGGCAATGAAAGACATCTAACGAAATAGTAACACCTCGCCTTTTTCGACTGAAAATCCAGTTGCTCTTATCGGATTCACTCGATTGTATGCACGCGTGCATACACATACACACACAATATTACCGATTGAAGCCATGACAGGACAGATTTGGTTGCCGGCAAATTATGCTAGTCACTAAATTTTATATTTCTTTCATTGGGATAAAAGTAAGCATCCACATAAATATATATATATATATATATATTTTTATATATATGTATGTATATGTATATATAAGGATAGCGAGTACTATGTAGTCGTGTGGACAATATTCCCTCGGAAGCAAACGACTGGTTTCGCGGTTGTTGCCGCTCATCAGGTATGCCTACCCGGTACTCCACTGCCCACTTGTCTCCATACTTGTACACTCATATATCATATGTTCAATAAGATCTTATTTGAATCGTGTGGAGTGTGAATAGGTACTCTTCATTGAAGAGCCCACAAACGAATCACAACTAAGATTCATCATGGTTATTCGTGTCTGGGTCACTACATACTACTGACGTTCACTATGAGCGCCTACACGTGCAGCCTGGCTAATAATCTTCATTCATTGTGTTGAATGTGAGCGTCAGTATATCATATATACATATGTATATATTTATACACATATATATATATATATACGTATATTTATATATATTTATATGAAGCGATCGGAAATAAACTAACAATACTGAATTGTGGCTAATTCGACATGCAATCAGGTCTTTTGCAGACTCCATAAGTTTCGCCCTGTGCGACAGTGTACACGCTTTTTTCCCATTTTGATGGTTTTTTTTCTCTCAAACAGGTGTGTGATGCATGATGACAGGGTAGAAAATATTTGCAATTTCATGTATATATTTTTGAATAAGGTGCAGAGTACCAAACGTTTGATAAATGGATCAAATGTGCCGCTTGGGAACTCCGAATTATTTCTTCGTTGTTTCTTGAAAGGAAGAGAGTAGGATGAGTACGCAGGAACCAATACTGACTGATCTTTGTGCATGAGAGCAAAGAAAAAGAGCTGGGAGATCACAACTACTGTTGTATGATTTCGGAAATTCAAATTGTTCGGTTACCGTTTTTCCTTTCACAATCGATGGTTCAGATCACATTCCATCAACATCAGGTACCAGATAGTAGATCCTAAAAATGGTTTTGGACACGGTAGAAACCAGAAGACCCAAAAGATGGTGAGCGACAATGATTATCGAAACACTAGAATGTTAAGATCACTTCCAGAATATTGAGTAACACCAGACGAATTGAACTAATAGAGCTACGGTTCAACCGTCCGCGAGTGGAGCAGTCAAAATATTCTAAGTAACCGGCTGAAATCAGTTGTCGTTGGTGTGAGTGAACAAAGAACGAACAGTCCTGTGACACAGATTTGCTTACAAACTAATCAGAATCAGGAATTTGTTAGGTAATTGTGACTATATTGATTTCTGTAAGTGAATTCACGCGAGTGAATTTAGTCATCTCCGGAACGATACTGCCCACCATAGTCATATTCCTTACCCCAAAAGCCAAGTGAAACAATAAAAGTGACTAGGTCGTTGCATCCTGTGTGTCCCCACTCTTTCCGTTTCGAGCACATGACTCAAGTCATATAAAGCATTTCACAACAATGAATCTCCAAATAGGTAAAATATTTGTCTGTGACTTATCAGAAGTTTGCGTATCAAAAATCAGAGCTGTTCTGCACATCACACACAAATCAGTTTTGTGCTCATTTTATATGGAATGGTGTATTTCGCGTCCTGTGAATTACATTTCTGGCTTGAATCTAATCATAACTCGAAACAACCACGCAATAATAGAGTGCGAATCATCGATGCACAGATAACTCAAATTTCGCTCCATTTTGAAATGATTGAACAACCAAGAAAAACTACAAAATACGACGTCTATCATATGTCAGAGAAGCCAATAGTCTTCTGTGCACAGTGAGTAAAGTCAAGTCAAAGCCTACAACCGGAATTCACAGTTTGCATGTATTATCACGATCAATATCGATACCAATACTACAAATTCAAACTGATATGCTTGCAGTTCATTGTCTTCTTCGTCGTCAATATCGGTCCTATTCACGTCATCATCATCATCTATATGTTCGTGGAGACGAGCACGAAGGCGACAGTGCATCATTGACAGCTGTTTGGGAGCATGACAACTGTTTCCTGTACACCGCCAGTATTATCTCCATCGTGAATGAAAACGCGTAAGCCACTTTACTCAAGTTCGATATTTATGAGTTCAAAGTGTTTTCAAATCTACCAGGGAATATTCCTCAAGAGAAGTAGCAGAGACACAATAAAAGAAACTTCATATTGTTCTCATTGTTTCCGCGACTTCCAACAACCACAATTGAAATCAGTGTATTTCATAAATCCACGACATGAGGAATCGCGACTTTATTGAGTTTGTGGCCTTACTGAAAGAAAACTGCTCAGATTTGGTGCGTGTTTCAGTGACTGAACACTGATTATCAACAACCTAGACAAATCTTTCGTATTGCTGACATGGTGTTCTCAACACATTCCACCAATGAAACGAAGGGATTGGTGAGCAAATACCGATGATTTCGGTTTAACATATACCCCAACGGTCGTGTTTCTGAACTATAAAAACGAACGCAATTACCTGTGACAGTGCATACTCGACCGGTGATGAACTTTAGGATATCATGCCAGCATCACCGATGAGGGAGGTTAGTAAAGACCAGTGGCACCTACTGCATGCGAGACGACACCTGATCCGCTATCTGTTCAACTCATGAGATGGAAATGTCTCACTCGCAAAACGGTTCTACTCCAGCTAGCGCTTGCTTCACTAATAAAATATTTTAATAAGGGACAAACCAGTACATCAGCATCAAACAAGAAATTCTTTGTAGTTCCTTCGCAGCACATTTTATCCATTTGCGGAATGATTTATAACCTGTATTCATTCCAAATAGTAGACACGGTGTTCGAAGGAATCCGAATGGTTCTCAAATTCTGATCACTTTTGTCACTCAAGCAGGAGAAGAATGAGATGACAGTTTAGCTCTTCTTTACTTATCGTGCAGAGTGGTACTAACTGCCTTATCTCAAGTTCAGGCCATGGGGTCGGTAAATCAAGTCAATAATCGCCCTAATACACCCGATTTACGGTGAATTTTCAATACATGCGCGACTTACAGAAAGGAATTGCTTAAGTTTTCCAATTCGAAAGTTAAGGCCACGCTCTGATTAGTATGACATTGTATGAGGATTTTAGGACAAAATTGACTCGAAACACCATTAAAATGAGACTAAAACTGTGAAGCAAAGCAACTCGTGCACACAAGTGACGTTAGAATATTGTTGAAGGTCGGTGTCTTAATTTCCCCGATGCATTCAGGAGATTCAAATCTGGGTAGTTCAGTGGTGCGTGGAGTTGATAAATCATTAGAAAAATTTGAGCTGGATTGCGACCGATTGCATGCAACCCAACATGCAACGGTCAATTGGATATCGGAATGGGCAACAAGCCTTCGGATAAGTTGGTGCGGTAAGCAAATGAACAAAGCTTGATCTCCCTACAGAAATATGTTTCCTAGGGACTAAGCCCAGTGGCTCGACTGGAGGTCCCCTTTGCATTGGATCGGACAAAAAATGACGTATACCATGGTCTCCAGGACCTCCGAATCAAGCTCTAATGGAATATGTCTTGGGTGGTTATGTTGAAAGATAAGTTGAGGACCACAAGGCCGAGAACCTGGATGAATTGGAACATCGGATCAAATTTGTATGCGGTGCGATTCCAACATCAATGCAGGAGGCAGTTTAACATAATATGATTCGACGAGTGACGATTTGCCTGGCTCAAGTTGATTGCCCGGCCAACAACCACAAACAACTTGAACACCTGCCCAAAATAAACCTCGAAGTTATTTGCGACTAACTAAGAAAGCTGTTTTCTAGTCGAGGGCAGAGTTCACATTACATCGAGAAAACTACTTATTTTCATTCTGTCCGTTTACTTCGACTACTTCCCGTATGGTAACGGATCGAACATCTCGACAACAATTTTCATCACTGGTACGGACCGCCACTTGACGAACGTGTCCGTCGGCACCAGGAATTAGTTCGTCGATAACTCCTTTTGGTTGGATCCCCTATGACTCTTTCCACCTAGAAGCAAAACGTATTCATCGATGCGCAAATCCCGTTTAGGCGATAACCATTTGTGGCACAATTGCAACGTTCGTGAGTACCCTTGTCCTCATTCTTTCCAGCTGGCACAGACCAAATACTGCACCTTAAATCGACACTTTGCATACCTTTTAATAAAAGTGTTTTCTCCATGGATGTCCGTTGGATCGGAATGTCACAACAGTAAATCACTACATCTCATAGCTCTTTGTGATGAGAGGTCATACAACAGAATAATTGGCTTGACATTGATGATCTGTCCAGTCTCAGCGATACAGGTCAGCAGTGATTCATCTGTGAGAAACTGACCACCTAACACGGCTGTCATTATTCGCTTACCAGAGCAAATCATTTTTTCTCATATGTCACCGAAGTGACTTGCTTGAGGTGGTTTAAATCAACAGTCGACATTACGCATTGGAATCTCACTTAGTGATTTTCGCTATCAAATCACAATATCAATCTTTCTCACTCTCTTCCGGCCCCGATAAAATAAGCACCAGTGTCGCCAAAACATGACCTCAGGGGTCCTCGAAAGTGAAACGAGAAATGCATTTGTTGTTAGGAGATGTGTCACTTCTTTATGCACAGCCCCTATTTGAATACAAGTGAACAAACACCCATTTTGCTTGTGCGTACTTCTACCAATTTTAATATCAAATGTAGCCAAAATATTCAATCCCTTAAACCCTGAACGGTCGATCTCCTCGAATCCTATTCAGAGGTAGCGGAGCCATAAGCTGAAAGCACGGATTTGGGAACACTTTTCAACAACGAGAGCATTTTGTGAGTTTTCAACGTACAATATTCATGCTCAATACGATCCGAAACTCCATTTTAATTCACGCAAAAACGTGAGAACCCCTCACATGACCGTTTACCTCGTCATAATGCTTCACAATCAGTGAAGCGTTTTTACAACCTGGAGGCGGAATGAGTACCAATCAATCAGTTACGATAGGTGCCACGGGCATACAGCCGCCTAAATAAATCAAGTCTTCATACACGGTGGTTCGTAAGGGCTTCAGAATACTTGTCTACTTCGGTGGGTTTACCTTTGAAGACTTCAGATCCTTTAGAAAACATTGATGTTGGGTTATATTCTGATTGATATGAGTGAAGCATCACTCAAGTACTTTACTCGCGTAGGTCCCAAATGGACAGTGTACTGCTGGTAAGTTCAGTTCAGCTCTCCTCAGTATGGTTTAGTTTAGTTCAGTTATATTCACGGAGTGGTTATGGTAGTTCTCGTTTCTATCGCACAGCTGGTATCTCAACTTGAACTCAGACAACCAATGAAACAAAACATATTGGGGGATAACTACGAATAATTCTATCAAATAGATAAATAATCCATTTAAAAAAACGCTATTCGAATGCAATAAACCCCTATGTAACACCACACCCAGGAAGTCTATTATAATTCACATGGCATTTCCCTACCTTTCTTTCATATCATGTCATAGACTGGCCAATTTCTCTGGTCTCTTCTATCAACTACCTTCCTTAGAGAAAGTAGCCCTCCAAGTTGTCCTATCCAGTGATATGTAGGACACAAGTCACAGCCACATTGGGCTGATGAGCTTTATTGTTTCATCAAGTGGTTTGTTCTGTGCACCCGATACACTGCACCAATCCTCAGTAATAAGAAAACAATATTCACGCCGCATTCTAGACCAGTGCCTGAATTACCAATCGACTATTTGAATTGATTTCTCTGAATTTATTATCACACTAGATGAAACAGTCCGCAACGATATTTTCGGCAAATAAATGGATGATGTTATATGCTTAGAACAGAAGCCCAGACAAACGACCGATTATGTAGAGACATCTACGAGGAGTGATTTTGTCGCTTTTCAACAGACGAGAAATAAATACGGCAGATTAATATGGAAACACGGGACGAATACACTGATATTCCAATGGAGAAATAACAGACTGCGAAGCGTTGAACTGTTGGATTTCACAAATTTGAAATGGCATTTGACGCATTCTCTAGAAAACAAAGCTGGTATTCATATACCCATAAGGTATTTCTTAAACCAAGATATTTCCTATGATTTACACGTGTAAGAGTAGTACATGTTAGTGGTGTTGTCTCCGATAAAACGTGATCTCACAGTAGAAAGAATGCAATCTTGACATTTGTGATTGCTTATCAGAAGACCAGACCGCTCGGGACTGTTTGTACATGTGAGATATTTTCATGAAACTGAAATAAATCAGACTTCTGAGAGATAGACTGAGTCAAAACAACGTCATTGGCTTACCTGAATAGACGAGCTGAGTGATTACAGCTAAGTGACTGATGTAAATGTTCAATAGGACTTGAGAAAGACCAGCTCCTGGAAGCACACCATCACTGCTTATCAGATACGTTGAAACATTTCTTCCAACTTTGATACATTGTGTTGTTCCTTAGAGGAAGTCTGCCAATCACTGAATTTGGTGCGCGAGCGGATAATGGATTCTAATTTCTTGAAAAGCGGCGTTTGTTGTAAACCGTAAACATGTTGGTGTGTGATGGGCGAAGGCAGGCCTAATGGACGTTTACGAATCAATGAGGGATTCTGCAGTGAAATGGACTACCACGCTACTTCCTCATACGTGAACCGCCAGGAATTATATGGAAATTGGTATTCGTCAGTTGGACTTTTGACAGGGTTTTGGAGCCCATGAAGTACAGCAAATTCGAACGATTTCAACTCCGACGAAAAAGCTAATACTGTGTGAAGTTCCTCGGATCCTGTTGGGTTACTGGACCCATTTGGTGAGGGTCAGAAATGAAGAACGATTCAATTGCGTGACTGACCACATTGATCAACACCTCCGACAGAGGTCCAGCCCCATGCTTGTGTATTGTACAAGTTTTGGTGAACCTGATGAACCAAATAATCTTGATAAGCTTGCTGCCTGATAAGTTCCAAAATTCCGAATTGTTAGCTTGTTATCCTTTGTTTCAGTAGTGATTTCTTGTGGAAATGAATTTCGTACTAATCGATAAAAACAAATGTAAATTCACACCGCCTGGTTGCTCGTGACCAGGTAGATATGGGCGTATTAGTACCCAATAAAATCAACTCAATTTATTTTCTATGCATAAATTTCGTATGAGCTGATCTGACGGATTCTCGTTTAAATAATCACGAAATGATACCCGCTTCACCAATGATTTGCATTGTAATGAACAGCCGTTTTCCGTGCCAGCCACAAACCTGATACCACTGGTTGCGTTCATTATCTGTCTGTCGAGTATTGCTTGCAAAACCGAAGCTGACGTCAAATAAATTGGGCGACATTTAGCTGACAAGTGAAATGGTCGGACATGCTTAGATTCATGCATAAGGAGGAGCATTTCTTTTAAGAATATTTCTACGACTAACAAATCGTAGAGCACAATGACAACATTGAATAAATGGTCCAAAGCAACTCTATATTCCCATGTAAGTAGCAAGATATGAGATTTACATAGATTCATCACGCAGCCTAAATATCCGGATCACCATGGAGAACCACGGAACCACTACACAGCTGTTTCTTCTTCATTACTAATCATCTTTATGGTTTTCAATGAAGAGCTGAGCATTCGCACTACTTGATGACTCATGATATACCTCATTTCACCGAACTTATTTTTGAGCCTTTGGTCGGTTGTCTGATAGAATAAAACTAGATCGCAATGTATTCCGTTCTGGGTTTATTCCTTCTATTATTCCCATATGCGTGAGTGCAGTGGAAGGAGTACACCCTATGGACTAAAAGTCCCACAAAAATTTTGTATGAAATAAGGAGTGGGACAAACTCGACTCAGCTAATGACGTAAACTTTCCATCGATCTAAACGGGTGAGCAAAGTTTCATTCCGAATAGGCACGAAAACCACAATGCTCCACAGCCGATCCAACCATAACGCGGTCAAATATCACAGCATACTAATTTGTGACAGGGTTACAGCCACTGTTCATCCATATATCCGTCTCCATTATTCGATTTTCTGACTACTTTTCTCAAGCAAATTTGAAGCAGATCTTCGTTTCATTGATCAATGGGTTGTCCACGTGTGTATTGTCCGATGGAACTTGACAGTTCGATCAAATGCAGATAACAATCGGCAATCAGTCCTGTTTTCCAATAATTAGTGCTCTATTTGACTGATGATACGCAATTGCTTTGTGAGTGAGATGGACAGCAAAATATTACAAAAAATGTAATTCAGTATATTGCATGACGGTGACACAAGAAACTGAGAGGGTTGTGACCTTACCTGATGGAGTTCAAATATGTGACCTGATGAATACACCGATCTCATGTCCTAGCAGTGAAAAAAGCTGGCAGAGGTATAAGCGAACAGACTTTTCAGATCATCAGTTGGAAGGTGTACCGCGCATTGACGTCCACACTCATTCGACCACAGCTGACGCTCCAGTGAACGCTCGTGATTAATCGGACTAGCTTCCTGGGAAAGGCCGTGAGATGAATTACAATTCCATTATTCAGTGTGTATCCGTGTTTTATTTACCTCCTGCTTTCTGAACTGTGACAACGAACAAAGGTCTCGATCATAGACGTTTCTGTATTGCTAACGGCTTGCTCGTTTACCATAGAATTCAAATGCAATTTGTATTATTTTTTACTTCCTGACTATCATCACCCTTCTGTTTTGTCGATTCACTCGTGCGTCGGATGTTTTGCGTCTAATCCACAGTCATGCTCTTCTTTATTCATGTAGTTTGTGTCACTTGTTCCCATCACTCCAACACAGGTTTGGTAATACATCAAAAAAAGCTTGTAGGAATGTGATTTTCCTTTCCTGTGAGTTTGTCTTCCTGATCCAATACGCCCGCTTCGATGAAGCGAAAGTAGTAAACAAAATTGCGCAGAATTGTTCACGCAATCTGCAACGACATTCCTCAGGGGAATACTCATCAGTAGGCAAAATATCAATACATCCATGTGGGCTTCGGGCAATTACCCTGTTGTCTAGGCCCTAGATTCTGTACTCTTACAAAATTCTCGCCTGTAAAATGTACTGTATTATCAAGCTCACCGAGAGAGGTAACATTAGCATATAGTCCATTACTCGAAGGTACAAAATGACTAAGTCTTGTTCAACAATCATGGTGCTAATTTTCCAGATTGCCTTCCGGCGGCTTGATCACAAGGAATTGAAAAGTCAGCGTCATCAATACCATTTCCTTCAGAATATAATGGACAAATAAAACGCATTCAATTGAGTGGATAAATGGGTGGGTAATTGGTTTCAACATTTTCAGAGGTAATGTGGCGGTGGCATCTACTATAATTTTGGAATTTACGTGTTGATAAAGAAATTCAGGGTATTCATTTGTATGATCATATGATTTGCTTTCGGATAGCCCACCAAATATTGCCCTTCATCATCCAAGTTCTACGGTGAGGACCAGAACACACTGTGGTAGATTTTCTCAATAATCCCAGGATTTCCTCGAACTCCATATTTTATGAAACTAATTTAATAGAAAAAATGGTACTTGAAAATCAATACCAATTCGCTTCTTTCTGATGGCACTTATTCTTATGTTTACTGGCAAGAAGGCCTTTTCTATCGACAAGTTACACCGAACTGCGATCAGTGGCGCAGAGCTCTCATTTGACACTTCGGAGGTCAGAGGTTCTAAATCCTCGAACGACGATATCTTTCGTGGTAGGAGAACACGATACGACTGCTGAGCATGGTAGTAATTTTCGTTCCTGAAAGCAGACTGAAATACCGATTTGTTTAGGCGGCTGTATGCCCGTGGCACCTGTCGTAACTAATTGATTGGTACTCATTCTGCCTCCAGGTTGTAAAAACGCTTCACTGATTGTGAAGCATTATGACGAGGTAAACGGTCATGTGAGAGGTTCTCACGTTTTTGCGTGAATTAAAATGGAGTTTCGGATCGTATTGAGCATGAATATTGTACGTTGAAAACTCACAAAATGCTCTCGTTGTTGAAAAGTGTTCCCAAATCCGTGCTTTCAGCTTATGGCTCCGCTACCTCTGAATAGGATTCGAGGAGATCGACCGTTCAGGGTTTAAGGGATTGAATATTTTGGCTACATTTGATATTAAAATTGGTAGAAGTACGCACAAGCAAAATGGGTGTTTGTTCACTTGTATTCAAATAGGGGCTGTGCATAAAGAAGTGACACATCTCCTAACAACAAATGCATTTCTCGTTTCACTTTCGAGGACCCCTGATTCGTAAACGTCCATTAGGCCTGCCTTCGCCCATCACACACCAACATGTTTACGGTTTACAACAAACGCCGCTTTCCAAGAAATTAGAATCCATTATCCGCTCGCGCACCAAATTCAGTGATTGGCAGACTTCCTCTAAGGAACAACACAATGTATCAAAGTTGGAAGAAATGTTTCAACGTATCTGATAAGCAGTGATGGTGTGCTTCCAGGAGCTGGTCTTTCTCAAGTCCTATTGAACATTTACATCAGTCACTTAGCTGTAATCACTCAGCTCGTCTATTCAGGTAAGCCAATGACGTTGTTTTGACTCAGTCTATCTCTCAGAAGTCTGATTTATTTCAGTTTCATGAAAATATCTCACATGTACAAACAGTCCCGAGCGGTCTGGTCTTCTGATAAGCAATCACAAATGTCAAGATTGCATTCTTTCTACTGTGAGATCACGTTTTATCGGAGACAACACCACTAACATGTACTACTCTTACACGTGTAAATCATAGGAAATATCTTGGTTTAAGAAATACCTTATGGGTATATGAATACCAGCTTTGTTTTCTAGAGAATGCGTCAAATGCCATTTCAAATTTGTGAAATCCAACAGTTCAACGCTTCGCAGTCTGTTATTTCTCCATTGGAATATCAGTGTATTCGTCCCGTGTTTCCATATTAATCTGCCGTATTTATTTCTCGTCTGTTGAAAAGCGACAAAATCACTCCTCGTAGATGTCTCTACATAATCGGTCGTTTGTCTGGGCTTCTGTTCTAAGCATATAACATCATCCATTTATTTGCCGAAAATATCGTTGCGGACTGTTTCATCTAGTGTGATAATAAATTCAGAGAAATCAATTCAAATAGTCGATTGGTAATTCAGGCACTGGTCTAGAATGCGGCGTGAATATTGTTTTCTTATTACTGAGGATTGGTGCAGTGTATCGGGTGCACAGAACAAACCACTTGATGAAACAATAAAGCTCATCAGCCCAATGTGGCTGTGACTTGTGTCCTACATATCACTGGATAGGACAACTTGGAGGGCTACTTTCTCTAAGGAAGGTAGTTGATAGAAGAGACCAGAGAAATTGGCCAGTCTATGACATGATATGAAAGAAAGGTAGGGAAATGCCATGTGAATTATAATAGACTTCCTGGGTGTGGTGTTACATAGGGGTTTATTGCATTCGAATAGCGTTTTTTTAAATGGATTATTTATCTATTTGATAGAATTATTCGTAGTTATCCCCCAATATGTTTTGTTTCATTGGTTGTCTGAGTTCAAGTTGAGATACCAGCTGTGCGATAGAAACGAGAACTACCATAACCACTCCGTGAATATAACTGAACTAAACTAAACCATACTGAGGAGAGCTGAACTGAACTTACCAGCAGTACACTGTCCATTTGGGACCTACGAGAGTAAAGTACTTGAGTGATGCTCCACTCATATCAATCAGAATATAACCCAACATCAATGTTTTCTAAAGGATCTGAAGTCTTCAAAGGTAAACCCACCGAAGTAGACAAGTATTCTGAAGCCCTTACGAACCACCGTGTATGAAGACTTGATTTATTTAGGCGGCTGTATGCCCGTGGCACCTATCGTAACTGATTGATTGGTACTCATTCCGCCTCCAGGTTGTAAAAACGCTTCACTGATTGTGAAGCATTATGACGAGGTAAACGGTCATGTGAGGGGTTCTCACGTTTTTGCGTGAATTAAAATGGAGTTTCGGATCGTATTGAGCATGAATATTGTACGTTGAAAACTCACAAAATGCTCTCGTTGTTGAAAAGTGTTCCCAAATCCGTGCTTTCAGCTTATGGCTCCGCTACCTCTGAATAGGATTCGAGGAGATCGACCGTTCAGGGTTTAAGGGATTGAATATTTTGGCTACATTTGATATTAAAATTGGTAGAAGTACGCACAAGCAAAATGGGTGTTTGTTCACTTGTATTCAAATAGGGGCTGTGCATAAAGAAGTGACACATCTCCTAACAACAAATGCATTTCTCGTTTCACTTTCGAGGACCCCTGAGGTCATGTTTTGGCGACACTGGTGCTTATTTTATCGGGGCCGGAAGAGAGTGAGAAAGATTGATATTGTGATTTGATAGCGAAAATCACTAAGTGAGATTCCAATGCGTAATGTCGACTGTTGATTTAAACCACCTCAAGCAAGTCACTTCGGTGACATATGAGAAAAAATGATTTGCTCTGGTAAGCGAATAATGACAGCCGTGTTAGGTGGTCAGTTTCTCACAGATGAATCACTGCTGACCTGTATCGCTGAGACTGGACAGATCATCAATGTCAAGCCAATTATTCTGTTGTATGACCTCTCATCACAAAGAGCTATGAGATGTAGTGATTTACTGTTGTGACATTCCGATCCAACGGACATCCATGGAGAAAACACTTTTATTAAAAGGTATGCAAAGTGTCGATTTAAGGTGCAGTATTTGGTCTGTGCCAGCTGGAAAGAATGAGGACAAGGGTACTCACGAACGTTGCAATTGTGCCACAAATGGTTATCGCCTAAACGGGATTTGCGCATCGATGAATACGTTTTGCTTCTAGGTGGAAACAGTCATAGGGGATCCAACCAAAAGGAGTTATCGACGAACTAATTCCTGGTGCCGACGGACACGTTCGTCAAGTGGCGGTCCGTACCAGTGATGAAAATTGTTGTCGAGATGTTCGATCCGTTACCATACGGGAAGTAGTCGAAGTAAACGGACAGAATGAAAATAAGTAGTTTTCTCGATGTAATGTGAACTCTGCCCTCGACTAGAAAACAGCTTTCTTAGTTAGTCGCAAATAACTTCGAGGTTTATTTTGGGCAGGTGTTCAAGTTGTTTGTGGTTGTTGGCCGGGCAATCAACTTGAGCCAGGCAAATCGTCACTCGTCGAATCATATTATGTTAAACTGCCTCCTGCATTGATGTTGGAATCGCACCGCATACAAATTTGATCCGATGTTCCAATTCATCCAGGTTCTCGGCCTTGTGGTCCTCAACTTATCTTTCAACATAACCACCCAAGACATATTCCATTAGAGCTTGATTCGGAGGTCCTGGAGACCATGGTATACGTCATTTTTTGTCCGATCCAATGCAAAGGGGACCTCCAGTCGAGCCACTGGGCTTAGTCCCTAGGAAACATATTTCTGTAGGGAGATCAAGCTTTGTTCATTTGCTTACCGCACCAACTTATCCGAAGGCTTGTTGCCCATTCCGATATCCAATTGACCGTTGCATGTTGGGTTGCATGCAATCGGTCGCAATCCAGCTCAAATTTTTCTAATGATTTATCAACTCCACGCACCACTGAACTACCCAGATTTGAATCTCCTGAATGCATCGGGGAAATTAAGACACCGACCTTCAACAATATTCTAACGTCACTTGTGTGCACGAGTTGCTTTGCTTCACAGTTTTAGTCTCATTTTAATGGTGTTTCGAGTCAATTTTGTCCTAAAATCCTCATACAATGTCATACTAATCAGAGCGTGGCCTTAACTTTCGAATTGGAAAACTTAAGCAATTCCTTTCTGTAAGTCGCGCATGTATTGAAAATTCACCGTAAATCGGGTGTATTAGGGCGATTATTGACTTGATTTACCGACCCCATGGCCTGAACTTGAGATAAGGCAGTTAGTACCACTCTGCACGATAAGTAAAGAAGAGCTAAACTGTCATCTCATTCTTCTCCTGCTTGAGTGACAAAAGTGATCAGAATTTGAGAACCATTCGGATTCCTTCGAACACCGTGTCTACTATTTGGAATGAATACAGGTTATAAATCATTCCGCAAATGGATAAAATGTGCTGCGAAGGAACTACAAAGAATTTCTTGTTTGATGCTGATGTACTGGTTTGTCCCTTATTAAAATATTTTATTAGTGAAGCAAGCGCTAGCTGGAGTAGAACCGTTTTGCGAGTGAGACATTTCCATCTCATGAGTTGAACAGATAGCGGATCAGGTGTCGTCTCGCATGCAGTAGGTGCCACTGGTCTTTACTAACCTCCCTCATCGGTGATGCTGGCATGATATCCTAAAGTTCATCACCGGTCGAGTATGCACTGTCACAGGTAATTGCGTTCGTTTTTATAGTTCAGAAACACGACCGTTGGGGTATATGTTAAACCGAAATCATCGGTATTTGCTCACCAATCCCTTCGTTTCATTGGTGGAAGTGTTGAGAACACCATGTCAGCAATACGAAAGATTTGTCTAGGTTGTTGATAATCAGTGTTCAGTCACTGAAACACGCACCAAATCTGAGCAGTTTTCTTTCAGTAAGGCCACAAACTCAATAAAGTCGCGATTCCTCATGTCGTGGATTTATGAAATACACTGATTTCAATTGTGGTTGTTGGAAGTCGCGGAAACAATGAGAACAATATGAAGTTTCTTTTATTGTGTCTCTGCTACTTCTCTTGAGGAATATTCCCTGGTAGATTTGAAAACACTTTGAACTCATAAATATCGAACTTGAGTAAAGTGGCTTACGCGTTTTCATTCACGATGGAGATAATACTGGCGGTGTACAGGAAACAGTTGTCATGCTCCCAAACAGCTGTCAATGATGCACTGTCGCCTTCGTGCTCGTCTCCACGAACATATAGATGATGATGATGACGTGAATAGGACCGATATTGACGACGAAGAAGACAATGAACTGCAAGCATATCAGTTTGAATTTGTAGTATTGGTATCGATATTGATCGTGATAATACATGCAAACTGTGAATTCCGGTTGTAGGCTTTGACTTGACTTTACTCACTGTGCACAGAAGACTATTGGCTTCTCTGACATATGATAGACGTCGTATTTTGTAGTTTTTCTTGGTTGTTCAATCATTTCAAAATGGAGCGAAATTTGAGTTATCTGTGCATCGATGATTCGCACTCTATTATTGCGTGGTTGTTTCGAGTTATGATTAGATTCAAGCCAGAAATGTAATTCACAGGACGCGAAATACACCATTCCATATAAAATGAGCACAAAACTGATTTGTGTGTGATGTGCAGAACAGCTCTGATTTTTGATACGCAAACTTCTGATAAGTCACAGACAAATATTTTACCTATTTGGAGATTCATTGTTGTGAAATGCTTTATATGACTTGAGTCATGTGCTCGAAACGGAAAGAGTGGGGACACACAGGATGCAACGACCTAGTCACTTTTATTGTTTCACTTGGCTTTTGGGGTAAGGAATATGACTATGGTGGGCAGTATCGTTCCGGAGATGACTAAATTCACTCGCGTGAATTCACTTACAGAAATCAATGTAGTCACAATTACCTAACAAATTCCTGATTCTGATTAGTTTGTAAGCAAATCTGTGTCACAGGACTGTTCGTTCTTTGTTCACTCACACCAACGACAACTGATTTCAGCCGGTTACTTAGAATATTTTGACTGCTCCACTCGCGGACGGTTGAACCGTAGCTCTATTAGTTCAATTCGTCTGGTGTTACTCAATATTCTGGAAGTGATCTTAACATTCTAGTGTTTCGATAATCATTGTCGCTCACCATCTTTTGGGTCTTCTGGTTTCTACCGTGTCCAAAACCATTTTTAGGATCTACTATCTGGTACCTGATGTTGATGGAATGTGATCTGAACCATCGATTGTGAAAGGAAAAACGGTAACCGAACAATTTATATTTCCGAAATCATACAACAGTAGTTGTGATCTCCCAGCTCTTTTTCTTTGCTCTCATGCACAAAGATCAGTCAGTATTGGTTCCTGCGTACTCATCCTACTCTCTTCCTTTCAAGAAACAACGAAGAAATAATTCGGAGTTCCCAAGCGGCACATTTGATCCATTTATCAAACGTTTGGTACTCTGCACCTTATTCAAAAATATATACATGAAATTGCAAATATTTTCTACCCTGTCATCATGCATCACACACCTGTTTGAGAGAAAAAAAACCATCAAAATGGGAAAAAAGCGTGTACACTGTCGCACAGGGCGAAACTTATGGAGTCTGCAAAAGACCTGATTGCATGTCGAATTAGCCACAATTCAGTATTGTTAGTTTATTTCCGATCGCTTCATATAAATATATATAAATATACGTATATATATATATATATGTGTATAAATATATACATATGTATATATGATATACTGACGCTCACATTCAACACAATGAATGAAGATTATTAGCCAGGCTGCACGTGTAGGCGCTCATAGTGAACGTCAGTAGTATGTAGTGACCCAGACACGAATAACCATGATGAATCTTAGTTGTGATTCGTTTGTGGGCTCTTCAATGAAGAGTACCTATTCACACTCCACACGATTCAAATAAGATCTTATTGAACATATGATATATGAGTGTACAAGTATGGAGACAAGTGGGCAGTGGAGTACCGGGTAGGCATACCTGATGAGCGGCAACAACCGCGAAACCAGTCGTTTGCTTCCGAGGGAATATTGTCCACACGACTACATAGTACTCGCTATCCTTATATATACATATACATACATATATATAAAAATATATATATATATATATATTTATGTGGATGCTTACTTTTATCCCAATGAAAGAAATATAAAATTTAGTGACTAGCATAATTTGCCGGCAACCAAATCTGTCCTGTCATGGCTTCAATCGGTAATATTGTGTGTGTATGTGTATGCACGCGTGCATACAATCGAGTGAATCCGATAAGAGCAACTGGATTTTCAGTCGAAAAAGGCGAGGTGTTACTATTTCGTTAGATGTCTTTCATTGCCTAGGTAAATGATTTTAAAATGTACACAGTTCTGTTTGCATCTGTAATTAAAATACCCAAATAGATAAATTTAGAGAAGGGATTTCACATGCAGACTTTCAAACTCTAACACCTCTTTATAGTAAACACTCGTTCGAGCTAGGAAATTCAGTAGTATCTACAAATACGAACTTCCTAATACTTTTGAGTAAATTGGGGTCGTTCTGTATTTGTGGCGTTTCCATCGAAAATAAAAGGACCAATATTAATCACCCTCATTACTTTCGCTCAAACCTTCAATTATTCATCCGACTGGCGTCGGTTGACGACAAAGTGTTGTGATTACCTTGCTACCAGTTAAATGGTCTGGTTTACATTCTGAGTTATTGAAATCAAGCTTTGTGGTTTGGTGCAGATGTCAGAAGATTCCACCATCCTTTTTTAGGTACGATCTTCTCATACAATCAGTACAAATGAACATCACAGGCATTTCAGCTTCTCCTGCCGGGGCGATCACTTACTCACGTCAACTCAGTCACGGAGTTAGTTCGAATTCAAAATTTCACTTACGCATTAATGTAATTAGTATACATATACATTTCACAACCCATTACTTATCTATGCAATATTCCATATTCCTTTTCGCAAAAACTAGTGGCGAGAATTGCTGAGAGTATCAGTTGACAGAATATTCAATATCCATCATAAACACTGTTTACGCACTGAAGACGATTGGAACGTTCGGTGCATGAAGGATCGGACAAACGGTGCTGTCCTTATTGTTAACCCAGATTCCATCCAGTGAAGCGCTGAAAAGAACACATTAGCAGACGTAATTGATTTATTTTCTCACTGATTTCTGATGACTGATTTGGACTTCACTGTTTTTTCCTCGGTTGCATACGTTTTACTGAATTGACTTTACCGAAGTATCCGTGCACCTCAACTTTGGAACAGGTTCGAAACTCGCCGACACCGGTATTTTCTATTCATTCGTTTAAGGGAATTTCGTTCATAGTTCGCAGTCAGGACTCGATAGAAGACACGTTTCTGAGCCGCTAGTCGAACGTCTACTGTAGTGTGCCTGCTGGTTCTAGAGGGAATTAACTGAATTGATTATCAGTTTGTACAAGGTAATGCGATGATGGCCGTGAATAATTGAACTTTTAATCGAGTTTCAAGCGAAAGTCACGGTTGGCGTCTATAATGCTGAAAATCACACCGGTGACAATACCACTGTATGGGTTCACGAAAGCTGAGGAAACGATGCGGTTTTTCGTAAAAGCTGGGAAACAAAGGCTTCAGGATGGCTATAAGCTATCAAAACACCACTGAGAAAATTGAAGCAATCGAAAACCAGACAACGAAGATAATATGTATGGCTTGCCGAGGAATCCTGTCAGTTGACATGTGCACATCGGTGTTCCAATACCGATAATCTTCTCATATCCTCCACCCGTAGTAGCCATGTCTCTTAACCACAGAGATGTACGGGCTTGACTGCTGCAGCGTACATCCAACCCTTGATTGATGACCAGATTTCGTATCAAATCCACAAGTGACTCAGATTGGCACAATTTCTACATACACAACGATACCTGAACTGATATCTGCTCTTTCAGTAAAATCCAGCTGCCCAAAAAACAATTTATCAACCAAGTCTATGGTTCTCCAGATAATGAAAGGTTTAGTGGACCAACCCAATCCTGCGACAGTATCCTGCAAATCGAGTACCGATCATTGGTACACAGTTCGCAGATTCAAATATGAGCACAACATCCTGATATATTACCATCCCATTGATAACACGGATCATCTCGGCTATTATGGCCTGAAATATCCCGTCGGACACGTGCATACCGAACAGCAAGGAATTGTATTGGAGCATGCTACATGCATTGTTCAGCCAGACCAACACTTTCTGCCAAATATGCATTTTTGGCAGTCCTTTGGTTCAACCGTAGTTGCCGCGTGTCTTTTTGAATGTGGATTCAAGAATAGTCGGTGATCATCGCTAATTGGAGGTGTCTGTCCATCACTCATCATCGCCACCAAAATCGGATTCCATTTGGTCTTGTTCCATTTGGTAAAGCACCTTTAGAACACCTTCGATCTGAACATACGGCAACACTCAAGGTTTCAGAAGCTCCGCATCACCACCCAATCCCAACTTCGCGGGCTCAACCGCCATGCCACTCTCGTTATTCAAGCATTGTGCGACCAAATGCTGCAGAACAGCCTGATCCACCGAAATACTGGATGCCTTTTGGGTTATCGCACTTTGCTCCAATATACGCGGGGCCTTCAAACGTAAAATTCAAAGGACTGCCTACGAATATCGGAAAGCGTATCGGGATATCGTCACTTTCCAAACGAACTATCAATGAAGTCTCGCGGAACAAAGGAATTCGACGATGAGTAACAATGTGAATGCGCACATCGGTGTATTGTGTGTGTCCACTGGGCAGAATCAAATCGAATACGGATTTCCGAATAATAGACAAGTAGATCGTGATATCCAACATGAATGAAAGTACCAAGTCACAGTGGAACTGGACTGATCTGTTCACGAATTGGTTTGATTCACTCGGAATCTCTCGTGTGTATACCGGATTGTCATCATTTTACGGAAACTGAGAGGTTGCATTCATGACAACGTATTTGGATTAGCGGCATGCCTTGCGTATGCTTGAAACGGGCTGGTTGACGAGAGCAAACGTATTGGTAATTCACTACGGACTGTTCAGCCGTTGCATCGAATACGTCAACGAAATGCTCGCGCGTCAACCGGGCCTCAGCAGACGTGAAGGACGGCGTCAGCAGTAGCTTCATCCGCAACCTCCGTGATGTATATCGGCAGTGGGGCGTTTCTTCAATTGGATGAATAATTGAACACCAGAGTAACACTCCTCATCTTGTGTTTTTCAGTATAGAGACGAAATCACGAAGCTCCTACTGGGACCACAGACTAGGGAATGGAATGTGGCACTTTCTTTGACCGCGAATTGACCGGAATTACGTGGCTATATAGGAGAGCCTCCAAGACGTTGTACTGATTTTCAGTAGACTCTCGAATATGCGATGTTTTTCATTATCGAAAATAATGAACGGCCCCAGCCGACAAGAAGGTTGCAGTTCGGTTCTTCTTCTTCATATCCGATAACTATCTGTTTTGAGCATGCATGAATAACGGTCTAACTTTGCGAATCTCCGAAGAGGCATAAAAAAGGGTTGTTCGATCAATAAGTGTTGATATGTATCTAATCCTTGAGGGAGTTAGCTTGGATAGCTTAGATGTTGTTTCCACTCCTGGTGTGAACTCGGTGGATCGGCATTACTAATGATTCCTCACAATGATGTAACAGTTGTGCAGCCATGGTGGGATTTTGATGGTGAGTTGGGTGTTGATAGTGAATGATGAATCATTTCAAGAAATAAACTTGTAGGTCATCTATTCGGGTCACAATAGATAATAAGAAAGAATGTCTTATAACATTCGAGATTGACAAACGGAGGGAAATAGGAAGGTCTTGTCCAGACATTTATGATTCATGACGATTGTTTCTGAGAAATGTATAAAGGGAAATCTGCGATAACACTAGAAATTACGTTTAATGTAGGTAACACAGGACCCTTAAAATTGTAGTGTTCAAATACGCTTTGAGAGAACCCCGTTGAATACGCCTACAAAAGC
Source organism: Fasciola hepatica (assembly GCA_948099385.1). Lineage (NCBI taxonomy): Eukaryota > Metazoa > Platyhelminthes > Trematoda > Plagiorchiida > Fasciolidae > Fasciola > Fasciola hepatica. The sequence continues at coordinate 7,970,194 of CANUEZ040000193.1, read as the reverse complement.
GTATGTAACAATTTGGTGGTAATCTCATATAAAAACAAGCTTAACGCATCGGTATGAGATGAATGACGCTGGGGAGGTCACATCGTACATAATTGTCAAGATTTCTAGTGAAATGTTCCTCCACACACACAGTAAATTTGGAGACTTTCCAATCATCCTGATCATTGGGGCCTTTTAGTGAGATGATTTAATGGGGATAAAAGTCTAACTCTACGTAGCTCATATAAATCAGGAAAAAGTTATCGACTTTTCAGAGGATCTGTGGTAAGCGTTTCTGGAGAGTTTGGTTGCGTAAATCAGAAAGTGAGTAGAGGGAGTCAAAATGACCGCGTTCATCATATTTGTTATTGACTTGGCATTAAACTGGCCGGCGCTGGTAAAATAATCATCCTATGGTGGATTGTGAGTTTGAATCCTGTTGGCACCGTCGATCTCTATCCCATTTGAGAGCCCCTTATTCCCCGTGCCTTCTCCCGTATACACTTTACCAACAATATACAGCAAACAGGAAATTATTAAAGAATAAGGAACGATAAGTTCTCAAAAGTCTAGGAACAAGTTCAGTTGACTAGAGCTACTTCATCTAATGTTAGATGTAGCTTTTCCTATTTCTCTGGACTACAAGTAGACGGTGAGCAAAATTAAGTTAGTTGTTTTTTTCAAGGTTACATGCGATGTGTGTTCGGAAGCTGCAGTAGGCCCATTCCGGTTTCAAAGGGTAAACAAGTAGATTACCGTGGTGTTCAGATAGATAAGCTAGAACATTAGCACGAGTAATGAGATATGGTGGACACTGGCTTATTCTATATCATACGAGTAAGCTGAAAATGAGCAACAATAATTTTGATATAGGTTACAAACTGGGTGTGACTATCTGGGCCCATAGAAATAGTACAAAATGAGGTGAACTGCACTTCAAATTTATATTTAGTCTAAATCACTGTCTAGCGGGACCAAAAGGGAATGGGAGATATATTGATTGTGTGATTTCGATGCAATATGATCGAGAGTGGTCTTGTAAAATGACCGTCACAATGAGAACCAAATACTCTCAATTCGTGTGTGGTGAAGGAGTAAATAACACTAGCACATTGTTTTTTTACGTTGAATGGGGAGCAGTATAGTGAGCAGGCTGCTAGCAGTCATACTGGAGTTCGAATAATGCATTTGTATGGTCCTGTTGTTGCACTCATTGAGTCATTGTACTCATGGAGTTCCCTCTATGTTTGTATTTTGAGGATCAAAAACGAGCAAATCCCACGGGAGACACTGATCCTTGCATAATACTACTCTGTGGGAAGTTTAACTAGTTGACTGGTTATCGTAGGGCGTGTCAGACTTTCTAGGCGAGGTTCAAATGACCCTGCCACTCAATGGTTAGATACTTTGAGAGATATTGCTATATGCCACGATTAGTGGGGCTATTGCATCCACAAACGTTCTCCATCGACCTAATTCCAATAACGTGGTTCTCGTATCATACTCACTTCTCCTCCATTGTTTTCTTGTGCGATTGCCGCTATGAGATAGCAATCAAAGCAACCACACACAATGCATGGTAATGGTTACCTGAACAGAACAAACCTGTATTTCATGATATTGCATCGATGATTCCATTAGGCTAGCAAACTCAACTATCAGTCGAAAAGAAGCAAAACTGATTTTCGTTAAAATGAGATGAGTAGAGGGAAAATATTACTGAGAAGAAAGCCAGGTTCCGTGAGTTCCCTCGGTGCATTTCATTTTGTCATTCGTAAAAAGTGCTAAATCATACATTGTAGATGCGCATTGGATATTGACACGGGATGCGATAAGTTTAGACACGAAAACTGTAGATGGAAAGTAATAGGTGACGGGTGATGATCAAGCGATCATCATAAAAAGGCTCCAAACCAAGAGGCTGAAAATTGAACGAAAATCTGTTTTGTAAAATGTTGGGAGCATGATGTTTGGGAATAGGTACACTGAAGCCGGCGTTCTCTGAGTACTCTATGTATAATAAAGTCTTCTGGAGCAACGGCAATCAGTGATCAGTAGTGGTGATAATGGAACAAACGTGAAAAAACAAACTACAGTTTGGACATTGACTATCGGGCCATAAGCTTCTCAAACAAGTTTGCTCATTGTTGAATTTCATGCTGTACCAAATTGGTTTCGGGCAAAATATTACCATATCCACCAGTTGTTAATATTTCTCGATGCGCGGAATCGTGTGTGCGGAATATTTGTACTGATTATGTACACTTGACTCCGTAGAAACTAGCACACATTTGTGTGCTGGATGTTTTTGATTTACCTCGTTCATGGTGCTCCCTGATTGGTCCGAGAGTGACTTTTGATTGGCACATTGTAAATCGAGAAATGCGACTGATACAATTGACTTTTCTAAACCACCGAATATTTACCAATATCGAGATTACTTCGTTGCACACTGTTACAATATTCTGACTGCTTTTCACGAAGAACTGACTTTCGATATCATGGAGGTTTGCACTTCAAATTTAGCTACTGAAAATGGCTGCAGTAGCCTGGTTTTGACATATTCTATTATCCGACAAGAAAAATCGCGTTTTATAGTCTGCTCGATAACAAGGGTGGTCTGATAAAACAGAGAACGGTCCTACGGCCTTGTATACTTCTGATTATGGGATTTTGGATAGAGTTCATGCTTGTGCTTGATTGTGGTGGAAGATATATATATATATGATGGTCACAATGGCCTGGGAATCGAGAGGAGCGCCACACAAGTTCCAAATAGGTCAGGTCCTGTACCGAGCAGGGCGATAGTGTAAATGCTGTCCACAAGCGGCTTTCTCGTTATTTAGTTGACTGATGATTGTGAAATTTCATTAGTATTCGGCGGATCACCGCCGACATTGTACTGCCCTTCGAGAACTGGAGTTTGTCGGTCCATCGTGTGGTATGAATTTCGGCTGAGGAACCTATCGACCTGATCTACTCATCACTTTATTTTTTTGTGCTCAGATATAAGATGGCCGGCTGCGCTGCACAGGAATGACTCTCCCGTTGCAGCGCCTATCCGATGCGTTGCGAATGAGACGGAATAGCTTGTTGGAGTCACTAATCCCTACTACAGTCTCCACGGTTTCAGAATGTTTGATCCATTAACGCTTTCAATGAAGCTTAACGGGGAGCGAACCTCTGCGTGTCATTATGTAGTTCTCGCGACTTCCTGATATATGAGCTTCGTTTGCTCTGGCTGACAGCTGAAATGGCTTCCCAGAGATTCAGTCTTGTAACCGTCGTGACCTAGGACGTCTCGCGTTGACTCATCCGAGGGACTTGTGAGAGCCATCCAATTTCGAGCGATGTCCAGAATGTCACATTTCTCGATATCATTGAATATTATTTAGCGATTGACGTCCAATTCATCATCGCGGTCACTGTCGATATTCTGTGGAATTTCCCGATGCGTGCAGAAAGAAGTCTTGGTAAATCGTCTCCCAAGCGATCACTGGGCGGTTGGATTTACTGCTAGTATCGAATGTGACATCGTGGCTCCCAAAGTGTTCTGCCTTGTCGCTATGATAAAGATAGCAAGCTGACTCCTGTCCTGTAATATTTATGCACCGAGTGCCACAGTTAAATATGAGGACGTCTGAGTAACAAGCCATGTAGATGTTTTTGTTTTAGTTCTACAGCGTCCTAATTGTGAGGCTGCCAACCTATGGTAGATTCCATACATTCCAACAAGCTGCACAAGGCTGTTTCCGACAGTTCAGTATTCCAGTTTGTTGTCCTAACACCTCGACCACTGAAGCACGAGGAGCGTCACCTGCTGGACAAGCCTTTGCATGATCAGATCGCATGTTTTCCAAATTATTCATAGAGGTTCTCGGGAAACGTGTGCGTGGCGGTGTCTCCGGCACTGTTCAGGGATATTGTATTACTTGATTGCCGAGTCAGCAGTGGAAATTAGATTAACGTTGACCAATCCAGCCTTTATCCAGATGATCTCCTTTCAGCCTTTGCTTATCCCAATGCAACCCAGAGTGCAGCAGAGTTGTTCCCCATGAGCCGGTGGCCAGTTGTTCGGTTAATTTGCCCATTCCGGAGTACCAGGTTGGGTAGGTTGGATAGCTTTACTGTGTAGCCCATCGGTCGGTAGATCTTGTCCGCCCATTAGGGAGTACCTGTCCTGGCATACCGAACGTCGTCTCTTTCCTGGAAATTAAGGCCTTAGTTACCCCAAATCTTATTTAATCCCCTGTTTAGCGGTTCGCCGAGGTGTGGCTGCTCATGCGTGCTACAGAATTTTGAGGACACAGGTGAGAGATGGGTAACTGATGGAGACCAATGAAATGGAAGATGCCCTAAGGGACACGACAGTCTATCACCACACAGACGCTACTTTCTACAATTTAACTAGTATTCCATGGAAGCAATTTATTCCCAAAATCTATCGGGCTAGAATCAAATACCACGAAAACCAAAAGTAAATCATCTTACTTATGGCCATCAGTGAAAAAGCTGTCCATCAATGACCAGCCGGTAGAGTGCGTTCCATCATTCACGTATTTAGACTCTACACTGCTTCCGATTGATCAGCTTTGATACGGGATATATTCATGAAGCTACCTCGTCGTCTAGTAGGAGATACTTGCTTGTAAGTAAGGTAAAGAAAGGAATAAGTGTATCGATGGTTTACCGTGGCGTATTGATAAAAATGAGCTTCCCTTTAATCACCCAGTTGTAGACCATCGTTTGTCAATTATCAAGATATGTCTGGAATGGAATTTGAAAATACTCTCAAAGTACAATCATGTTATTCACTGTCATGATTGAAAAGGATGAATGACATCTATAGTTCCACAAGAAGGTGCCCAAGAAAACGTGTGTTCCTGCCTCCCCATAACGTTTTAGGTTCGAATTAGCCCGGGGAGGTCCGAGTGGTATTCGACTGTGCGGCTGTTCGTGAGAGCATTTCACTCAACGAAGTCCTAACACAAGTACCTGATCCAACTGTTCATTTGTTAGGAGTAGCCGTCAGGTTCCGTTGATATGTCATAGCTCTTTTAACTCGAATTGAACAGATATTCCAGCAAATTAGGTTTCCAAAGTGTTACAGGATATCTGTAGGCTTATTTTACTGGTCAGATTACGAGGTGAGAAGTAGTGCGATTGTTTACGAAGAGAAAGCTCATCCGTTTGGCACTAGTTAATCATCCTGTTGTGCCAAACTGTCCTTAAGAAGAGCTGCCGAGGACGGCAACCTTGACTTTTTTCATTAGTATTATATGTGATGACTGACAACTTTTGTCTGGACGGTTGTTTGTTGTCAATGTAGTATGAGGATTTATTGCGATAATTCAAACAGATAGTTAACACTTTACTAAATGGGTGTCCTAAAGACCTAGACTTCTAGCAGAATTGATGAACGGAAAAAATCGAGTACGTACTTCAAATTTAATCAGCAGATCATCGTGGACCATGAAACATTAGGTTTCATGTGGGATATTTAGTATGACTGTCGTCTGCTTTCAATTAATTTATCTGAGGTTCCAAAAACGACTAGTGATTAACTATGAATTTTGGCTTCATTATTTGATCCATAATCGTTTGTAGTTCCCATTTTATTGCCTTACCAAAAGAAACTTAATTATGTTTGTCACAAAATCCAGAGTAGGTCACTGAAAGAACAAAGACCGTGAAAATATCTGTTCTTCGAGGAGAGCAATCAGTACAATTACAGTATGCAACAGGGAAATGTAGAATAATTTCAGCCATGGCAAATTTATGAAATGAAGATTTGCGCAGACGTAATCTGTCCAACGATCCAAATGAGCGCGCAGCATCTTCATTCTAAATAGGCATAGAAACCTCATCGCTCGACAGTCGATCCAACCATAACGCGGTCAAATATCACAGCATACTAATTTGTGACAGGGTTACAGCCACTGTTCATCCATATATCCGTCCCCATTATTCGATTTTCTGACTACTTTTCTCAAGCAAATTTGAAGCAGATCTTCGTTTCATTGATCAATGGGTTGTCCACGTGTGTATTGTCCGATGGAACTTGACAGTTCGATCAAATGCAGATAACAATCGGCAATCAGTCCTGTTTTCCAATAATTAGTGCTCTATTTGACTGATGATACGCAATTGCTTTGTGAGTGAGATGGACAGCAAAATATTACAAAAAATGTAATTCAGTATATTGCTTACGGTGACACAAGAAACTGAGAGGGTTGTGATCTTACCTGATGGAGTTCAAATATGTGACCTGATGAATACACCGATCTCATGTCCTAGCAGTGAAAAAAGCTGGCAGAGGTATAAGCGAACAGACTTTTCAGATCATCAGTTGGAAGGTGTACCGCGCATTGACGTCCACACTCATTCGACCACAGCTGACGCTCCAGTGAACGCTCGTGATTAATCGGACTAGCTTCCTGGGAAAGGCAGTGAGATGAATTACAATTCCATTATTCAGTGTGTATCCGTGTTTTATTTACCTCCTGCTTTCTGAACTGTGACAACGAACAAAGGTCTCGATCATAGACGTTTCTGTATTGGTAACGGCTTGCTCGTTCACCTTTGAATGCTGAAAGCACGGATTTGGGAACACGTTTCAACAACGAGAGCATTTTGTGAGTTTTCAACGTACATTATTCATGCTCAATACGATCCGAAACTCCATTTTAATTCACGCGAAAACGTGAGAACCCCTCACATGACCGTTTACCTCGTCATAATGCTTCACAATCAGTGAAGCGTTTTTACAACCTGGAGGCAGAATGAGTACCAATCAATCAGTTACGATTGGTGCCACGGGCATACAGCCGCCTAAATAAATCAAGTCTTCATACACGGTGGTTCGTAAGGGCTTCAGAATACTTGTCTACTTCGGTGGGTTTACCTTTGAAGACTTCAGATCCTTTAGAAAACATTGATGTTGGGTTATATTCTGATTGATATGAGTGAAGCATCACTCAAGTACTTTACTCTCGTAGGTCCCAAATGGACAGTGTACTGCTGGTAAGTTCAGTTCAGCTCTCCTCAGTATGGTTTAGTTTAGTTCAGTTATATTCACGGAGTGGTTATGGTAGTTCTCGTTTCTATCGCACAGCTGGTATCTCAACTTGAACTCAGACAACCAATGAAACAAAACATATTGGGGGATAACTACGAATAATTCTATCAAATAGATAAATAATCCATTTAAAAAAACGCTATTCGAATGCAATAAACCCCTATGTAACACCACACCCAGGAAGTCTATTATAATTCACATGGCATTTCCATACCTTTCTTTCATATCATGTCATAGACTGGCCAATTTCTCTGGTCTCTTCTATCAACTACCTTCCTTAGAGAAAGTAGCCCTCCAAGTTGTCCTATCCAGTGATATGTAGGACACAAGTCACAGCCACATTGGGCTGATGAGCTTTATTGTTTCATCTAGTGGCTTGTTCTGTGCACCCGATACACTGCACCAATCCTCAGTAATAAGAAAACAATATTCACGCCGCATTCTAGACCAGTGCCTGAATTACCAATCGACTATTTGAATTGATTTCTCTGAATTTATTATCACACTAGATGAAACAGTCCGCAACGATATTTTCGGCAAATAAATGGATGATGTTATATGCTTAGAACAGAAGCCCAGACAAACGACCGATTATGTAGAGACATCTACGAGGAGTGATTTTGTCGCTTTTCAACAGACGAGAAATAAATACGGCAGATTAATATGGAAACACGGGACGAATACACTGATATTCCAATGGAGAAATAACAGACTGCGAAGCGTTGAACTGTTGGATTTCACAAATTTGAAATGGCATTTGACGCATTCTCTAGAAAACAAAGCTGGTATTCATATACCCATAAGGTATTTCCTAAACCGAGATTTTTCCTATGGTTTACTCGTGTAAAAGTAGTACATTTGTTAGTGAAGTTGCCTCCGATAAAACGTGATCTCACAGTAGAAAGAATGCAATCTTGACATTTGTGATTGCTTATCAGAAGACCAGACCGCTCGAGACTGTTTGTACATGTGAGATATTTTCATGAAACTGAAATAAATCAGACTTCTGAGAGATAGACTGAGTCAAAACAACGTCATTGGCTTACCTGAATAGACGAGCTGAGTGATTACAGCTAAGTGACTGATGTAAATGTTCAATAGGACTTGAGAAAGACCAGCTCCTGGAAGCACACCATCACTGCTTATCAGATACGTTGAAACATTTCTTCCAACTTTGATACATTGTGTTGTTCCTTAGAGGAAGTCTGCCAATCACTGAATTTGGTGCGCGAGCGGATAATGGATTCTAATTTCTTGAAAAGCGGCGTTTGTTGTAAACCGTAAACATGTTGGTGTGTGATGGGCGAAGGCAGGCCTAATGGACGTTTACGAATCAATGAGGGATTCCGCAGTGAAATGGACTACCACGCTACTTCCTCATACGTGAACCGCCAGGAATTATATGGAAATTGGTATTCGTCAGTTGGACTTTTGACAGGGTTTCGAAGGCCATGAAGTACAGCAAATTCAAATGATTTCAACTCCGACGAAAAAGCTAATACTGTGTGAAGTTCCTCGGATCCTGTTGGGTTACTGGACCCATTTGGTGAGGGTCAGAAATGAAGAACGATTCAATTGCGTGACTGACCACATTGATCAACACCTCCGACAGAGGTCCAGCCCCATGCTTGTGTATTGTACAAGTTTTGGTGAACCTGATGAACCAAATAATCTTGATAAGCTTGCTGCCTGATAAGTTCCAAAATTCCGAATTGTTAGCTTGTTATCCTTTGTTTCAGTAGTGATTTCTTGTGGAAATGAATTTCGTACTAATCGATAAAAACAAATGTAAATTCACACCGCCTGGTTGCTCGTGACCAGGTAGATATGGGCATATTAGTACCCAATAAAATCAACTCAATTTATTTTCTATGCATAAATTTCGTATGAGCTGATCTGACGGATTCTCGTTTAAATAATCACGAAATGATACCCGCTTCACCAATGATTTGCATTGTAATGAACAGCCGTTTTCCGTGCCAGCCACAAACCTGATACCACTGGTTGCGTTCATTATCTGTCTGTCGAGTATTGCTTGCAAAACCGAAGCTGACGTCAAATAAATTGGGCGACATTTAGCTGACAAGTGAAATGGTCGGACATGCTTAGATTCATGCATAAGGAGGAGCATTTCTTTTAAGAATATTTCTACGACTAACAAATCGTAGAGCACAATGACAACATTGAATAAATGGTCCAAAGCAACTCTATATTCCCATGTAAGTAGCAAGATATGAGATTTACATAGATTCATCACGCAGCCTAAATATCCGGATCACCATGGAGAACCACGGAACCACTACACAGCTGTTTCTTCTTCATTACTAATCATCTTTATGGTTTTCAATGAAGAGCTGAGCATTCGCACTACTTGATGACTCATGATATACCTCATTTCACCGAACTTATTTTTGAGCCTTTGGTCGGTTGTCTGATAGAATAAAACTAGATCGCAATGTATTCCGTTCTGGGTTTATTCCTTCTATTATTCCCATATGCGTGAGTGCAGTGGAAGGAGTACACCCTATGGACTAAAAGTCCCACAAAAATTTTGTATGAAATAAGGAGTGGGACAAACTCGACTCAGCTAATGACGTAAACTTTCCATCGATCTAAACGGGTGAGCAAAGTTTCATTCCGAATAGGCACGAAAACCACAATGCTCCACAGCCGATCCAACCATAACGCGGTCAAATATCACAGCATACTAATTTGTGACAGGGTTACAGCCACTGTTCATCCATATATCCGTCTCCATTATTCGATTTTCTGACTACTTTTCTCAAGCAAATTTGAAGCAGATCTTCGTTTCATTGATCAATGGGTTGTCCACGTGTGTATTGTCCGATGGAACTTGACAGTTCGATCAAATGCAGATAACAATCGGCAATCAGTCCTGTTTTCCAATAATTAGTGCTCTATTTGACTGATGATACGCAATTGCTTTGTGAGTGAGATGGACAGCAAAATATTACAAAAAATGTAATTCAGTATATTGCTTACGGTGACACAAGAAACTGAGAGGGTTGTGATCTTACCTGATGGAGTTCAAATATGTGACCTGATGAATACACCGATCTCATGTCCTAGCAGTGAAAAAAGCTGGCAGAGGTATAAGCGAACAGACTTTTCAGATCATCAGTTGGAAGGTGTACCGCGCATTGACGTCCACACTCATTCGACCACAGCTGACGCTCCAGTGAACGCTCGTGATTAATCGGACTAGCTTCCTGGGAAAGGCCGTGAGATGAATTACAATTCCATTATTCAGTGTGTATCCGTGTTTTATTTACCTCCTGCTTTCTGAACTGTGACAACGAACAAAGGTCTCGATCATAGACGTTTCTGTATTGGTAACGGCTTGCTCGTTTACCATAGAATTCAAATGCAATTTGTATTATTTTTTACTTCCTGACTATCATCACCCTTCTGTTTTGTCGATTCACTCGTGCGTCGGATGTTTTGCGTCTAATCCACAGTCATGCTCTTCTTTATTCATGTAGTTTGTGTCACTTGTTCCCATCACTCCAACACAGGTTTGGTAATACATCAAAAAAAGCTTGTAGGAATGTGATTTTCCTTTCTTGTGAGTTTGTCTTCCTGATCCAATACGCCCGCTTCGATGAAGCGACCGTTCTAGCCCACATGAAACAGATTCCTTGATAAAAAAGGATAGAGGAAAGATCAAAATATGCATGTGACCAGAATGTTTTCATTCATATTGGTTTCTTGTTGGAAATAAAACTGAAAATGTAGTGAAATATTCGCTTCATACGATAACTATGTAAATGTTTAAATGTGAATGAATGTCTAGCTGATGAGGACTCACTGAAGATAAAATTTATATCGGAATGGTATTTTGTTTTATAAGTAGTAAACAAAATTGCGCAGAATTGTTCACGCAATCTGCAACGACATTCCTCAGGGGAATACTCATCAGTAGGCAAAATATCAATACATCCATGTGGGCATCGGGCAATTAGCCTGTTGTGTAGGTCTTAGATTCTGCACTCTTACAAAATTCTCGCCTGTAAAATGTACTGTATTATCAAGCTCACCGAGAGAGGTAACATTAGCATATAGTCCATTACTCGAAGGTACAAAATGACCAAGTCTTGTTCAACAATCATGGTGCTAATTTTCCAGATTGCCTTCCGGCGGCTTGATCACAAGGAATTGAAAAGTCAGCGTCATCAATACCATTTCCTTCAGAATATAATGGACAAATAAAACGCATTCAATTGAGTGGATAAATGGGTGGGTAATTGGTTTCAACATTTTCAGAGGTAATGTGGCGGTGGCATCTACTATAATTTTGGAATTTACGTGTTGATAAAGAAATTCAGGGTATTCATTTGTATGATCATATGATTTGCTTTCGGATAGCCCACCAAATATTGCCCTTCATCATCCAAGTTCTACGGTGAGGACCAGAACACACTGTGGTAGATTTTCTCAATAATCCCAGGATTTCCTCGAACTCCATATTTTATGAAACTAATTTAATAGAAAAAATGGTACTTGAAAATCAATACCAATTCGCTTCTTTCTGATGGCACTTATTCTTATGTTTACTGGCAAGAAGGCCTTTTCTATCGACAAGTTACACCGAACTGCGATCAGTGGCGCAGAGCTCTCATTTGACACTTCGGAGGTCAGAGGTTCTAAATCCTCGAACGAAGATATCTTTCGTGGTAGGAGGAAATCCATTATGACTCAACTGGTGACCACATCTGACATACTGGGAACTTATGCGTTCCCCATTTCAAGCCGAACAGTCTGGTTTCCGGTTATCTCTAATAGTGCAGTGGGCTTTTGTGGCTATGGGACCTTATATCGCCTACACTGCATTCATGAACAAGCCCGTATTTTCCTCAAGAAGAGCCTAAATATTTCCCGATAAAATGAATACAATGAGCTCCGCATTGAGACTGCGTCAATTTGTGGGTAGGCTCGGCGAAAGGAAGAACACGATATGACTGTTGAGCATGGTAGAAATTGTCGTTCCTGAAATGAGACTGAAATACCGATTTTAAGTTGGTTTTGCTCTACATGCTCGCAGATGATACGTATGGCCTCCCTAAAGGGGAAGTTCGTGAACTGTGATTGGATATCAAATGAAGTCGTGTGTTTCCCTTTCACAATGATCCGGCCCAAAGATCTCCACTATTTTGAAACTTTCATTGATGGTGTCGCTGGCCATTAAATCATGAACCGGCTCAAGCAATTTCAGAACGCATTTCGCCAATTCGCGCTGTGATGAATTTATCATCTATAGTATTTGCCTAAGTGAAACTTCTGGTTTGTGTAGTTTCGCTGGACCATACAGTTGTGGATTTTGAGTTCCTTTTGGCTTCAGAAAGTGAGCTATGGTCTCACGGTGTGCTTCTGCCTATACTTCTTTTTCTAGTTCATCAGGTTCATCGCAGTTATCTTGGGGAACAAACTTGCTGGGTTAGTCAAGAACGGTCTCTATTTTCTCATATTCACTCCAATGAGTCAGCACGGGTCTGGAATCATTGTTAGGGCGTAGAATTATCCAGCCATTTTGCAACTATAGATTTTTGATAATAAAAATGCACTCAGGTGTGATTAGTGACTGATGTCTGGACGATGTTAGCAGTTTTTATGGTTCGAAGTCAACCAGCTCCGCTTGGAACTAGGTCTGCGCATCAGTTAAAGTGGGTTTGAATATTTTTAGTTATTCGATTATATAATAAAATTGTGCTAGTGTCTTTATGCTGTTTATTTTCTTCGGTGGTATACAGAAACATAGATCTCAAGAAACAGCCGGCAATTGTAGTTCATTCAGAGCTCAGAGCTTTACAAAAGATACGTTGATGATATTTCTATCATCACGAACGTCTAGAATAGCTGACGTGGAATATGGATGAACTCAACCTTGTGCATCCAAGTATACGAACAACGATGGGCGCAGATGTGGACAATACACTTCCTTTCCTTGAGATTAATATGACTAGGAGGAATGATGGAACAATCATCAAATCTGATTTCATAGAAGAGAAACTTGGACAAGCTTATACTTGCACACTGACAGCTTTGTGCCTAGGGAATATAAACGTTGCCTGGTCCGAACACCATTTCGGAGTGTAGGAAAAATTTGCACGGAAACATGATTGAGAGCGAACTACAACAGCTGAAAGAGGCGTCGACCGAAAACGCTCATCCCCATACGTTTATCAAAAGGCACAGCAGGCCTATAGTTACCAGATAAACGACTTGTTCCGTAGAGAAATCACTAGTCATTCTTGGTCTTTCATTCACATGTAATGATGTCAATGCCTGCTCAAACGGCGACTTCCTTCAGCGATTCCTAGAACATAATATGTTACTGACCTAATAATTGTTCATCCAACGATTGGGATCCTCAAAGCCCTCGGTGAAAATAACGTCTACCTCTGCACGCCAAATCAAATCTGATTTAGGAATTTGCGGAGCAACTCACGTGGGTGGAACAGAACGACAGATGTCTAGCCGATTATCTAAACACATTCCAAATCGGGCACAACGTCTTTTGATGCAGTCAAGGTCAGATCAAACGCATATTCACAATGTTCGAAATCAAAAGTTCTGGTCGTCTGCCGTCGCTCGTCATCTTCAGATGATGCAACATCCAGCTAACCGAAACACTGCGCTTCGGGTCATATACGTGATAAGGAATGCAAGGCTATTGAGGTTTGCCGAAGCTGTAGCCATACATCGATGAAAACCCATATGGTATCAGCAGAAACAGCTGTTTTGTAATGTGTCTTTACCATGGTGACACTTTTTGTAATTTCCCCGATATTTTACGCAAAATACTGTTTTACAATAACTCATTTGAACTTAATCGTTCTGCAGTATATACCACGTTGAGATGCAGCGAGATCGTTGCCGCCAGCAAAGCAGATCTTTCGTGGTGTATGCAAACGGTGGACGAAATGATCAAAGAACGTACAATCTATTACTGTCAATCGCGTCGATAGATGACTGGTAACGAAATACCCACCATATGGGACAGTAGAGCTGCACATATTTAGTGCCGCATCAGGAACTGGTTATGGTCCAGTTGAGTATTTGCGGCTCTAATCTGAGTGTGGACCTATTTGCCGTTTCATAGTGGGAAAACCCCTTTGAATTGGTTGCTGCTGTTCTTGAAACACGGTTTTGAACGACATCACTCACGAGTTACAATTGCATATAGATCGTCTTGTTTTATGGACGGATTGCACCATTGTTTTGCAGTGAATTATTAATGTCAGTGCCATTCGTTTCCATTCGTTGTGGTCAATAGAATTGCTCTCATGGGAAACCATCGATCACACCGTGAGTAGCGATATGTTCCAATTGGCGAGAATCCTGCGGATGATTCATCAGGAAACTGTTGCCTGAAATTTAGTGTCAAATAATTTCTCTTTGTCATTTCCGTACTGAATCGTTCTGAAAAACCACCAGCTCTCAGACTGTTACACTGTTTATTATCGTCAAATAACGAAAATTGAAGAGTGACTGTCGCCTATTGAACTGCCCCATTTTGCACTATGGTTCTCGTACCGATTAGACGGAATGGACCTTTGAGACTGGACCACGATTACCTCAACGCTGGTTTTGAAAACCGGGATCAGCAAGCAAAATCAGGTCGTGTTGGTCCTTAAAAATACTGTTTGATCGTTCTCCGGCTCTGAACAAAACTAATAGTTCGTTTTCTTTTTTTGATAGGCACCGTATTTACCGTCACAGCAGATGCTGGAAAACGACACCAACTTGAGCCAGGCAAATCGTCAGCCGTCGTATCATATTATATTGAACTGCCTCTTGCATTTACGTTGGAATCGCACCACATTCAGACTGGATACGATTTTCCAACTCATTTAAATTCACCATCTGGAGTTCGTGAAATTTCATCTCAACATAACCGCCCAGGAAATATGCCGTTGGATTTATATCCAGAGATCTTTGAGACCAGGGTATAGGTCCCTTTCGTCCGATCCTGAGCGAACGGAACTTCCAGTCGAGCCATTGAGCGTAGTCTGTAGAAATTATAGTTTTGTAGCGAGATCAATCTTTGTTCATTTGTCTCACGCACTACCTTATCCGAAAGCTTGTTGCCCAGCCCGATATCCAACTCCACGTACGACTGAACTACCCAGATTTGAATCTCCTTATTGCAGTGGAGGAAATATGAAGACTGACTTCAACTGAATTCCTAATCTTGTTATTTTAGGGCGCAGTTTGCATCACTTCGATGTCATATTTTCATCCGAATCGTGTTTTCGGGGTAAATATGCCCTCTTATCGAGTTGCCTCATCATTCTATTTGGGAACCTCAAGGAATTCTGTGTTAGACCATCAACGAGGTTTTCTTTTTTCCTCCTTGCGTGTTTTCATCCTTTCTCTCCCCCTTTGTTCTGCCTTCTAAAAACGTAGGAGTTTCGTTTGATTTTGAGGTATCCGTTGCCATACGTCGTGTATTTTTAAAAGCATCGTCACAAATATGTGACTTACTCCTCTATTTCAATGAAAAACTTTTCGGCTCCACTTGAATTGACAACGACTAACCTTCTAGTTAAAACGGTGTAGTTACCTTTATCGTGGTATGATGCTGTGCTCTCCTTCAGATACCATATTAGGCGGTGGTCCATCTAATACTCATCACCCCTCACCAAATAATGTTTGATTTCTCTAGATTCCTCCAATAATAACAAGTCAGGTCCCCATTTTTCCGATGTTCCTGTTCTCACCACTCACTGCTCATCAGCCAATGCAGCAGGAACTAACGATGCAGTCAGTACGAGGAATATTACCGTTTGACCACGGCATGTCTTCTGTTGACACTCATATGTGCTCTGGTCCCTTAGGTTTACCATGGACAGTAACATGCGCGCTGAGTTTAACCTACTATCCCTGGAATATCTCACCTATCGGTAAATTGTGGTCAATCCACACATAATCAAAAACATTCACACCGATGCGCAACTAGCTCTAATTGTCGCGTCAGTCTGATGCTAGTTTTAGTCATGCATTCTGGTAAAACTGGCTTACGAAAATATTCATATCGATTCAGCCTAATTCTTGAGTTTGATTCGTTTATTTTCCTCTTTCTATGATTCTTTTCATCTAAGGATCAGTGAACATTCACGTCATCATTATGTTACTGAGAATGCACGTTTGCAAATGAATTACATGCAAAACGTCAAGCATATAAACGGATACGAGCAGACCTCGAGGAGTAGAAAAGATTGACTAAATATAGGAGATTTTAGTTCAGACATCAATGAGAAGAAACAAGTCAGCTCAACAATAATAATGAGTATCATACAAGGAATATTAGCCGCATATACACAGCATGAAACAGTAGAGCATTCATGAAAGCGGCCGGGCCGTTCTTCTTCTTTGAATGCGGTCGTGTATAGGGGATTGTGCTCACATATTTGGTTCAGTGCAGAAGACTGCTTTCTCTGCTGTTAGCCTTCTTATTGCTGTAAAAACCTACCTTTTGTTTGCTACCAATATAGGCGGCGACCTTAAATATTAGGAAGAATTAAAACGTTTCCTGCGAAAATAATTACATTTTGTGGAAATGAGCTTGATTGCAGTAGTTCTATGGACATACACTCATGAAACAATTCTCCGTAAATGGAACTTTTCATCATGCTGAATGTGAATACTCAATTTCTTGAGATTTATTTAGGAATTACTGTGACCCTGGACGGTGACACGAAGAACCTATCGTCTTCTACGAGATATGAGAAATTCAGCAAGCACTCTAAAGCAGATATAAGCCTACTGGCATGGGAATTTTTATAAAATTCGCCTTTATTCGTCAGAGGTCCAATTCTTCGAATCGAATGATTCCTCTTGAATATTGAAACCTAATAAATCACCCTGATAAAACCAAGAAAAATGACGTGAATGTTAGTGCAAAGGCCAGTTTTGGAGAGTATGATCTCAAAGGCCGCTAATGACTGATCAATAAACAAAGCAATTCAAGTGCTCAATATTGAGCAGGTTAATTCTATCGTCTTCCTACTTCCAACGACATTTATTTAAAACAAGTGTTTGATTCTTACAAAAAGGAGAGTTTCAGCTTGAGATCAGGTGACAATTTGCGCAGACGGACACAGTCAAGAATCCTCACATGTAGGTTTGATCATGGTTCATATAACAATGTCTTATTCGATGACTGTGTGAGTTGCAATGAAATTTTGTTATATCACGCGATGACGCACCTGACAAAGAATGTCTCAATTCACTAAGACTCGATAAGTTATCTATTTGGCATTGGCGTGCCACACACAGTGGAAGCACACGGCCTCTTGGACCCACAACACAATCAGAAGACACGATGCCTAATGAATATACTGCACGAAACACAGGGCACAAGGCCAAGGAAACTCACAAAACAGAACAATACTGATAGAGAGCTCTGGGGTTGCCCAGCTAACTGCTACGCCTGATCTATTGAGACCTTATGTGGTTCGCTAATTTAAATTTCAGGATCACGGTTGTTGATTTATTTTACACTACAAATCATGAAAATACACAACCACACACGCAGTCGCCCTCTTGCTTGCCCTCCTCACTCGGAAGATGAGCACAAACTTGTCACTCTCACTAACATTCGCGGAGAGAAGCATAATATCGACTCGTTAATTTCAGTTGATGTGGATGAAGCTTCGACCTACTTTATGTAATTACTGCTTTTGTGTAGATCACCGTTCACCCAACAGTAGCGATTCATCTTTCTTTCATATCTCACCTTCAAACATTGACCTTATTTTGTGGCAGATCCAACTGACTCGTCACCACCTTATGAGAGTTCAATGTTCACAAGCGAGATTGGTTCATTCACTCATCGGACACTTCGGCTCTGGGGCGCGAAGCCGAACACTTCTCCGTGGTCAACAACCTATGCGAACGTGTTGACTTCCTCACACGTATTCCCTATCGAGCTGGCGATCATGCCCATACCCTTGAACTTATTCTCACTTTTGTTCATTCCCTGATCTCAGGCACATTTGCCCTTGCTCCAGTTGACTCATCTAATCACTATATTATTTCTCGTTCCATCAGATTTACCCACTTCCATACTTCACCTACTTTGAGATAAATAATTTGGAGCTGAAGTTCAACCAACTGAGATAGATTTTGCGATGTTTACTTCAGGTTATTGAACTTTTTATTACTCACTTGTCCAAACCTGGCAAACCCGAATCATCCAACTGGTTCAACCACGCATGCGATCGTGCTGTACGCATGAAGTGTGCAACATTTTGCCACTGGCTCGGCTCGCCCACAAAGGACTCGCATTTGCTCTATGCAAGCCAAGGAACAGATGCTCTTCAACCATACATAGAGCCAGAAAAAGCTTTTTCTGCTGGAAAACCGAACGCTTACTCTCATCTGCCAACGGTATCCGGAAACGTTGGTTCCTTGCCAAAGTAGTCTCTCGCAATTTTTGTCCTTCCAATGTCTTTCACATATGTATTTCCTCTGTCAATCTTTTTCGTGGACCATATGAGAAAGTTGACAATTCGCTTCCTGGTTCACCACTAACTCCATCTCACCTACATTTCCTACTCCGATGTTCCATTCTGTTCCTTCTCTCTCTCATTTTCAAACCCATTTTGGTTTTGGAAGATAAGCCAAATGCTGCATTCTCTGGACTTACGCAGACCACCCGATCAAAACGGCATACCATTCATCGTCCTTAAAATGTGCAATTCGAATTGGCCTATTTCCTACGTCGTCATTCAACTCTCTCTCTCTCTCACACACACACACAAGCACATATTTTCCGACTTTCTAATTTTCCGATCCCCTGTAAACACAGCAATTTTTCATATTCCCAAAACCGATGATCTTTCTGACCCGAATAATTATCGTCCTTTTCCCACCACAACCTCGATTTAAATGTGTTGCGCCCCACAGATTCTACCTCTCTTCTCCGCTCATCTATAACTCCTCTATCTTGGTCTGCTTGCTTATCTCGGTTTGCTTCTCGAGCTGCGTGCGAAATTGGTTTTTTTTTCGCGCCATAATCTTTTTCACACTAGCTCATCTCCGGATATACAAAACTCAAACTAGCACCACACTTGAATACTGCAGTGACGTGTGGAATAGGGCCTCGTCTGCCTCTCTTTCTCTTGATCGGGTTCACCGACGAGTCATCCGGCTGATCTACAACCCTTCTTCAAACTCCAACATGCTTCACTAGCCAATTGACTGGCTGTTATTGCGTTGTCTTTCGTCTGTTGGTACTACTTAAGATCTCGTTCGTCCGAGCTTGTTCTGGCAGCTTTTCTTCCCAAAACGCTGTACCAACTATCACGTTCCCACGAAGCTTCTCATCCGAAAACAAGGAACAAACTTCGATGATGCAGACCCACGTGCTAGTTAGATTGGTAGGTCAGACACGACAGGATACCACGCGTTCATTGGTGACAACCAACACAAGTCAAGCTGAGGTGTAAATTCTACAGCGTATATGGTCTGTACAGGCGATTTTCCAAAAATAATGTATGAATTAAACAGCGAAGTCATGTGAGCAGCAGATAAAACAACAGCTGAGGATTACCATGGAAATATCCAACTGGCGGGAAAATTGTGAAATTGATAGAAAAAAATGCATGTTATTTGAAAAATTAAAAATTTTATGGAAAGCTAGTTTTCGTGTTGAATTCATTTTCTTCTAGTTCAATCGAGAACTTAGATTTAGATGGATCTCACTGAATGCCGGTAGGAACGGATGTACACTACTTTCTCCCTTTAGTAGGCACAAAATATCTTCGAGGTATCTTTCATACAGAGACAGACACCTGACGGTTGGATTCAACGAGATTTTCTCGATGAATATGTCGGCAAGCCAAGAACCGGGTGGAGATGGCCTTGTGCTGTCCTTTTCCCGTCTGTAAACGTTATCATCGAATTAGAACTGATTGGATAGCAGAAAACCATGCGTTCTCTACGATTTCCCGCAGAGATACCATTGCTGATTTTTTTGCATTTTTATAAGCCATACAAATATAAAGAAACGCATAAACAAGAAGCTTTCGGATCCCAAGCGCACGGAAAGTCATTATCAGATACTCGTATGTTGTTAGGCGACAAACTTCGATCGAATGTGAGGAATTTCACAGCCCAAGATTATATTAGGTAGTCCAAGTCCGGAGTGGAAAGAACCGTGTCTGTGTAATGCTGGTTGTGTGGAAAATAATCTGCTGATCAGTCCACGTAAAACTACACGGTGAGGGAAGTATCTAAACTTACCTAGCTCTGTTCCATGAAGTACAAAGTTGGATTTGTCCGGGCCGTGTTCTGAAGAACACATAAAACATGTACGATCGACAAGCTGTAAGAAGTTTGTCGCTCTCTGTCGAACACTTGGAAGTCACAGGTTATGCAAAATCATCTGATGAAAGCACCACCACTAAACCACATACGCGCCAATCACTTTCAGACAAGCAATTTTTGTGCTACGTTCAGAATAAGAGGCATCGGTCAAAGAAAATTATGTAACCAATTTCGCTGCTGCTTTCCGATTGTGCATGAGTGTGCATGAGTGTGCACAAACAGAGAAACGCCTAACCAGTCACCCAGCTTTCGACCAAGGCCTGTCTACTCCGTGGTCCTTTTGACCATCAGGTTTCCAACATCATTTTAGTTGCATTTCGATAACAGACGGAACTGAGCACGCTATCTGTGGTTTGTCTCGGTCGCTGTCGCACATAAACGTCCCACATGACATGTTGGCGACATGTGTACGGCATGAGGCATTCGAGCGTCAGTACTGAGGAATAGAAACACAGAAACATGACAAGATTATTGCAACTATATTCATTCAACCTGAAGCTAGGACGTTGAATTCTGCACTGATACCATGCAAAATATTACGAAGAAGAAATTGAGTAATTTTTTTCAAAATACGCTGAGAATCAACGGAAAAACTGAGTGTCGATCTACCGCAGAAATAAGTGAAAATAACCGGGTGAAATATCTGAACATACGGTAGAGAAGGAAATCAAGAAGTATCAATTAAAATTAGAGGGTAATAAACGTGGATTAAAATAACAGTGTCTGGTTTAGCGATCAGCGAAAGAAGAACTAATTTGTGAATGAGGTGATACTTTTGTTTGACGCGTCAGTTCTCTGTCATGTCCAATGCAATGATTTCACGAAGCATACAAATTCAAATAATACAAAGACCTCACAATGATGTGCAAATGACGTTACCATTTATCGTGATGTCGTTGGTGGCAGAAAGAATTAGTACGAGATATTATAAATGACTACCCGATGGAAAGTATAAACCATTCAATTTATCCACAGACCCACGGCACTCTCATGCTTATTGGCTACTGGCTATTGTTCCAGTAGTAGGGACTGAAATGCGATTGATATGGATTGTCACTGGAAGCAGTTTAGTGGTCAAGTGTAGAATGGTTGGGCGGAGGAGCACCTGGTACGCTCATTAGATGGGCTGTAACAACCGAAAAACCAGCCGTGTTCATTTTTGACAATTTTATCCTGTCATCCATACACAGTGGCATACTGCTCATGCCAAATTATTTGAATGCAGTTAATCTGGTGTGTTTTGTGTTTTGATCATTTCCTGTTAAATTTTGTTAGTTTTCGTTTGACTGACTGTCCTTTTGGACTCCACGTTTCACGCGGAAACCTCAGGGCATCCAAGCAACCTGCATTTGGAAGCACCAGACCTGACGTTTGCTCTTGTTAGAGCTCATCAGTGGTGCATTTCCTCCGCCAAACCCAGGGTGATTTCCGTACCGGACAACGGAGATCAAATCCGTTTTTTTAGCGGCTCATCGCATTCAACACAAAGTAGGTTAAGTCATAAACATGTAAATTGTTCATATTAAAGACAAACAAGATATGAAAGTGCTTGTCGCAGATCAGTCTTTCAGCCAGGATAATCAATATATGTGGTGCACTGATTTGTTCATAACTTACTAATGCCATTTTCAAGCAACAAATCGTGCTACATAGTTCACGTCAGCGACAAAAATGTTTGTATAATCGTAGTTATCTACATTTACGCGGGTTATTTTCCTATGATTTATTTGTTTTTCATAAATCAGTGTGCATTTTGATCCACTTTCTGGAATTCTTCGAAGTTAGGATAACCATTTGAAACGTCAATTCAAAGTTCTCCAAATCGGACGCAATGCTGTTTGCATATCTGGAAGGTCCACATTTGGAATCATATGGCGGTTCCCCCAACGTCAGTTCTTTGACTGAAACGGGGAAGGTTTCTCTTATCATCCAAATACAATTCCATCCTAATCATATCGAGATTCATGATGACTTTATCTACCGCATCGTGCGTGTATCCTCGAGTCACTCAGTCAGCACCCGAGTCACCTATGTTAAACTCAAGTGCGTATTCAAATTCAGGTTTTCAAAGCATTGCTAGTAACGGAGAAGACTGGTCTTTTTTAAAATACCTCTGAACAAATACACATAGAATCCACTCTCAGCTCCATCCACTTTAAAAGTCACTTTTGCTTGAACATGTTCATTACGCAGTTCTGTGAGTAGGATTTGATGCAGTTGAGAAGATTTCGAATGAATTTCGCCGTTTATTGCAGAGCAAACTCAAGTATATTCAAATCAGAATTGTTTTTATCAGATGAGAAGGCACAATCGCGGTTAGGACAAAACGCAGCGAAATCAAGGAATTAACATCAGCCAGGAGTTATGTAGCGTCAGATGCTACAGAATGACCGGGTTGCAATGGATGTGCGAGAGAAGGGATTGAGACCTTGGTATGATGATCTAGTGCGACGATATAGCCACATAAAAAATAGGGAAATTATACATTTTTATAAAATATCAAATGTATGAACTCATCACTCCTACCAATCCGGAATACGGATAGGGTATTTGAATAATAAAGAAATGAAATGAAGTAATGCAGAATGAGGTTCCATTTCTCGACTTGAACTATGTAAACCTGTGTAATAAACTAATGACAAACGAAATTAGTGGAATAGTATAGAGTTGGTAGTGGAAGATTCAACTGCACAAAATGAGATCTTCTGATGGACGATTACGGTAATTTAATTCCATTTGATGAATCATTTAAAAGTCAAATGGAATCTCCAGCTGTTCACTTTGAATACTTATCGAAGCTCTCTCTTTAAGTTGTTTGCAACGTAACGGCTTTGTTTCCACGAACTCTCCCTGCGAATTCGTTGATCCTAGGAGTCGATTGTTGTGCGGTCAACGGGTTGTTAACACTGAAATACCAGTGATGGAACGACGCTGTGTCATGTACTTGCAATGTTGAGAGCTAGATAGCTTGGTTGTTAGGTGTTCAACTCATGATCGTCTATTCACGGGATAGAGTCACAATAATGACTCGATGTTCGGTTGCCGAATACAGAAAAACGCTGAGCATCTTCAACGCGAATTGACCAGGTCTTGCATTCGCAGATCAAAACACTACGAACAGGTGTTACAAATTTGCGAAAGCTGCGCTAGCTCCTGCAACGCGTGAATTGATCTCCTCCCCCGCTGTTGTCAAGCTCCCAAGGCACTTGACGTTGTCAACTAACTGGAGCTGATCACCACAAGCGGTGAGTGCGGACACGGGCATTTCGGGAAAGTTTGTTTTATTCCTGTCAGTGTGAGCAGGAATGCAATACATGGTCTAGCCTTGTCCAACTAAGGCTGACTGGGGATTCTCGAAACAATGCCGTTTTTCCCAGAGCGGATTTTACTCCGCGCCTAACTACGAGTAACAATTCCAGCTACAGGGGTTTAGTGGTCTGTGTGCGAACCACAGATTTGCTGCAGTGCTAACACTAGCAGAGGTGGCCGTGAAAGCAGTGACAAGGGCAACTTTAATAATAATTACAAGACAGGCTTTGGCGTGCCAGGAAGTTGGGCATGAGGTTTGGTTGCCCAGTTATTTTAAAACTGTCGCGCACCAGCGTCTTTGGAGGCTAACTTCTAAGCGGTGCCTCTGATTCCAGCGAATTCATGCCATATTTATCTAGCAGAGAAGACACTATCCCCCAGCAGGATCAAATCGCGTATTATAGAGAAGGCAGTTTTGTGGAATCATTGTTCTTTCTATTCATTGAACTAACATGCCTAATGAGAAAGGATACTATTCATAAACTGTTATCAAAATAGGTGGTGGAATGTTAGTGTTTATGTTTTTGTGTGCGTGCGTGTCTAGAGCGGTCGGTGAGGGAGGGAGGGAGGTTGAGTGGGTGAGGTTTGATAATCAGATGGACGAGTTTAGAAATGACGACTGAGCAGTTGATGCGGTACGGCTGGATAGGGAAACGATCATTTTTGACTGATTGCAATGCGGGCGCATCTCAACTGCACCTACAGTTTGCAGTAGGGAGAAGTAGTTTGGTCGAGAGCAGCGTGTCCTCTCATTGGTTTCGGGCTGGACGATGTCATGGATTCACTGAGGTAGGATCTGAGCTAAGTTGTGCGTTCGGAACTGAGCTGATGCGTGGTTAGATGAATGAATGTTGTCAACAATTGCTGAGAGGCGAACGGGTTCAGGAGGGGGGAAAAGGACGACAATCTGTTCCCCGTTCCGGTTTGAATAATGCAAGCAGTGAAATAATTTGGAATGATACAAGTGTTCGAGGAAGAATATGAAAGAATCGTCTGGAGAGATAATGAAGGGGAGTATGGATCACTGTGCTTGCAGCGTGTTTAAACACTGATTTTTTCGCGTCCATTGGCGATTGTGAACATGAGTTCTTCACCTTTAAATAAAAATGATAATAGACTGATTTCCAATATCCCATGGGATAAGAGAAACCGGGCGTGTCATTTCAGTTCTCGTACATCTAGATACACTTGACACGGTTGATGCCTCTACTCAAGGTACAGTGGACAAACTTTTCATATTAGTCGAATTCCATCCCGCCACTGATAGCTAACTCTTTTGCGCGTTGTAGCTAATAGATTAATGTTAGATCTGTCCGTCGTCGGATGATGGCTTGGGATATGGCTTAGAATAATTGTGCATTGTAGCTTCCGGAACCAACCACAATACTACAGACTGGCTCAGCCATGTTCCCTTTATTGCATCCACACTATTAGTAAGTCGTATTGCAGTAGTGAGTTCTTTACTTTGTTGCTATGCACACACGGTCAGTCATAGTCAGTCAAAGTTGAAATCGGTGCAATAATAATTTTTGCGTTACGTCGAAGCAAAGAGGATCTGATAACATCATCATACTTACGTTGCAAGTAGTGGACAAGTGCGTAATCGTCAACGTCATAAGCTAAACGCCTAGGTCGTTTCCCATGGGCGTCACGCGCAGTTGGGCATGCACCGGCTTCAAGCAGTATTTGACAAATGCTACGGCGGCGATAGACGGCAGCTTTATGCAAGGCGGTTTGTTTTCTGATCACGAGAGGAGCACATATTAGGAAAGGAGAATGAACAGAATATCATGCGGAACTGGAGACTAAATCGGAGAGTCCAAGTAAGACACCATTTTCACGAACACTCAACTATAACATAGGGTGAAGCTTTTGAGTGTACCCAGTTTCCAAATTTTTTGCATGTAATATACCTACTCCCTGTTCATCTTGTATATTCATTCTTCACATTTCCACATGCAACATGGTGAGAAAGACCGGGGTCAGTGGGGCATGCCCTACTGTTTAACGCTGTACGGTGATATTCTTCTGATTGTTTATCGAAGGAATAAAGAAAACTAAGACTTAACGTTTCTGATCGTGTATCTGTCAAGGAGAAAAAGTTCCAAAACAGCTCCTAACTGAATGGTTATGCTAATTTAATGAAAGTGTAGGTTTCGCTTCAGTATTGCTAATAGAAGTTTGGTTTATGGTAAGTAGTTGCCTTTTTCAGAACAGTTTCAGTAACAGTAGATTCGAATTATTGGTCGCGCATTATCAACGCTAGCCTCATCATCGTTATTATTCCATGCGAGCGCTGTTCCTCCTGGATTGTTAGTTATTGTTGTCAACGGCAATGCATTTATACCGAGACACAACTGTGATTTAAACCGGGTATGTCAGACAGGCCGCCCGATTATCCGGGAGCTGACTCCCAGCGGCTTGCTTCGCACCAGCACTACACTACGCAACGTGATGAAGTACACACTCGTCACACTCGGTGGTTGACGACTCTTCGACGTCTCTTCCTAACATTGGCTTTCGTGAGTCTAAGAGATTTCTTAAACTCACTCTCAAACAGTGAGATACCGCCGCGGCTGTCATTTTTGCTGTGGTAGTTGCAGGTCACTGAATTTGGCAAAACAAAATACTATAGTCATTCTGACTTGCTTGCGCTTTCGGTGAGATGATTCTATGCTCCGGTCGTGATCAGTTGTGTCTCCGCTCCCATTATTCACCACAAATGATTGGTCTGACTAGAAGAGTTTCCATGTAATGTGAGATTATACTGACTTGGAATACGAAGAATTCATTTTATACGAGAATAAGGTATGCCGCAGTGACAAACTGTTTATAGATACTTGGCAAAGTCGTGAGAACCAGGGGTCTAGACGCAGTAAAAGTATAGTGGAATGTAGAAGACAGTATACATTAGATCAACCATTAAAGGGAGCGGGGATTTTTCTGCTTTTGAAATTAGTCATCGCAACACAACACGTCTTTTTATCGCAAATTATATCGTGAGTAATAGTAAGAACTTTTGACAGAAAACCATATACAAAATCACCAGCGCGTTTCTTAATTTCAGATAAACGTGTTCTTGGAAAAACCGGAATGACAAAAACCATCCAAATGTAGTCATGTTTATAGAGAATCACCTTTCTTCTGCATTTGAACCACGCCATTTCCATCCATAAGACTATTCTTTCTGAAACACAGTTTGGTAGCCCAGTAACTGGATTTTTCGATTTACTCCGTGATAATAGTTTCCATCGTGTTCTTGCCTTTCCGACTGGTCATTTGACGTTTTCCGTAAGATCTTCCAAACATAAGATATAAACGGTAATAGTGGTGACCTAATTAAGCTTGTGCTGGTCGCCGCTAAAAATGCTCAATTTCTCCGTTTTTCTGGCGATGACGGTTTGAGAATTCCGTAGTGAATAAATGTGTCGTTGCTGTTCGAGGCAACAGTTTTTTTTGCATCCCGGTGTTGCCTGTCCCTCAAAGGCTGTGCTAATTATCTATGTGTGGCGAGGTTATATCAGTACAATTTGTTTTGCTTCAGTATTGGTGAGTTGAGACGTTCAGTTATTTGTGCGTGAAACGTTGCTAATAAAAGTTGCTCACACAGTGTCTAGTTCTGACCAAGTTGGTGCCAACAATAAACATGACCGCACATAGTCTTCAGTACCGCATTGCTAAAATTCATTATAGTGGGTCAGTAAGATTTGAACTGAATGGGCCATCATACTGTGGAGTCATGATGAACACTTGTACTCAAATGGGGTTGGAGAAGAGAAAGTAATCGTTGGGTTTAGTTTATTCACATGCTTTTCGCATATTTTCTCATTTTATCAAGAACAGAATTTGTAAGAAGTGGGGACTATTGTAATATTCAAGGGATGTTTTTAATCCGTTTTTCTGCCAGATGAGTATTGGGGAAACATAAAATGAGAATTTTGTAGACCT
Source organism: Fasciola hepatica (assembly GCA_948099385.1). Taxonomy (NCBI): domain Eukaryota; kingdom Metazoa; phylum Platyhelminthes; class Trematoda; order Plagiorchiida; family Fasciolidae; genus Fasciola; species Fasciola hepatica. The sequence goes on along the minus strand of CANUEZ040000193.1, from coordinate 7,942,527 downwards.
GTCAGGTCCAACAAACACGTGTGCTGCGGGGGAAATTCGTCAGACGTGAGTCCCAGTGAGAAATGAAGCAGACATGCAACAAGCTGTCAGCCTCGATCAGATAAGTAAACATGTGGCAGGAAGAATATTGAACTCGAGCAGGCACGTTTTACATGCAAACTCCTTTCCCTATCAAACTACCACCTTTAGCATCGCTTACTCGCTATGCGCATTTCACATTTTGTCTTTTCATACAACAGTAGTACAACAAATGATTCCCAAATTGACACAAGACCAATAGTGAGCTACCGAGGTTATTGTTTCCGGAGATGGCATCATTCCAACCTTGGGTCGTGAGGTCATATATCAACTAAGAAGACACTTTGAACAACGCCACACGTACAATGAGACTGATGATTGATAGAAAACACAACACTTTTTAAAATGACTGTTCAATCAACAGTAACAGATTAGTTTGGATGAAGCTGTAAATGTGCATTAGCTAAATAAGTGCAACAATAAACTGCAGTTCACGTTTCCACCGGTGTTCCAGTGATCAATCCCACACGTTTTGGTATTCGATCCGCCAATTCTTTCTCCCAACGATCAGCAATATTGCACTTCATTGGACCATTATGTGCAAAACCAATACACATGCAAAGCTAGTGACGAATTGGCACCATATCAGGCAAAACTGTTGTGCAATAAACATTTGACGGTCATCTTGGATAGTATGGACTCGAAATCCCGAGTTTCCAATCCACCAGCAAGACTCCAGTGATTTATTGTTGGACAGAGTAGTAAAACAATTTTGATACCCAATCAGCTGGCCAAATACTGCATGTCAAATCATACTGAGTTAATAAGTCGGCAACATGAAATAAATAAATAGCAATTTTTTTACTTCTTATTTGTTATACATCATCAATCCGATGACTCATTAGGGCGATAACTTAATCATAAAGAAAATTTGCCAAGTCCATGCACACACTACCACAGATTCGTGTTTTTGAGACAGAAGAGGCAGCTAATGCAGTGACTGTCCAATAAATTAATTAAGATATGTTCGATAAAGAATAAATGAAAGGATGAAATCATTTCTCATCCAGTATATACAATCAATAATAACACGAAGAATTATGATAGCAGTCGAAAAGCAATCTGTCTACCCATGAATTGAATTTAGAAGTAGCAGTGAAGCAGGTTTGGTAAACAGTCGATCTCAATCGCCCGTTGTCCATATTCCAAGTCCGAACGATGTTATTACACTGCCAAAATACGTTTAATTCACCTCTCGACTATTTCTCATTTTGCAAATGAGAGGCAGAATATCCGTGCATTCCAGCTCTCAGTGTGGGGCAGATGACGTAGGTCGAACCACAGGAAGACCATCTGGACGCATAAAGGCGTATCATCTGAGTTGGTTAAACAAGAGACCAGTGAAAAGTGGTCAAATGACATTTGCCATCTATTCGATAGAATCGGATCATTCGATCAATACTAACTGAGTCTTTCTTCCCATATAAACTGTCAAAGTAAGATCAGCAAAAATGCCAAAAGGCTAGATCTCGGCCACCGCCGATTGAGTCTCAATTCGCACGAAACAACACCACATTATGTGGTCAGAAGCAACATTTTCGACCTCTGAATCTATCCAGGTCATCCACACATAATAATGTTACGTAATCACAAAACCCACGCAACTGACAGTTATCAACAGAATATCTGTCGTGACACTGATAAAACCACTACTGTATGGACACGAGTTTGTCAATTGCAGTAGTCGAGATTGTCGACTGTCTTTCTGATTTTCTATCATCCAGTGTGCAAAATCTATGGAGCGTGCAATATTTTATCACATGTGGGACAATAACAGCCAGTTGTTTTGCTACTGAGTGTTCTGATGTCTCAGTCGAAGGTCATCACTCAAAATAGTATGTGAGGGATAAACCTGTATGGGAAAAAACTGGTCCTCTTCGTCCAATCGGTTCACTTGCATCAGTTTTGATTTTCGATGTCCGAATTCTGTTTCACGATAACAAAATGAGCTTTTGGGTGAAAACAATCGCCCGGAGCGACCAAGAGAGATGATCTGATGGGAATCGATGTTAAGAAGGAATGAATAATAGTATCTGATGATTTAAAGCACACAGCTTTAAGAAGTCCAATTTCTGAAACGTTTATGTGCTGTCTGATTGGCGAATTGGACTCGAATTTATAGGGGATTCGAAGTCATTCGGAAGAACCCCTTTGTCACATTGGTGCATCCATTCCCTATTTCGTCTCCACGTTTCCCAATTGTGATTCCATTTTTTCTTTGCTCTTTAAAACCATCATTGTGACGATATAAAAGTGGCAATTCCAAAATGTCACTCTACACTCAGAATTTATTCGAAATCTGGATATATATGGCTTGATTCCATTCGGTACGTGACTAATCTCAAAAGATACGTGCGTGGGATATGCCGCACGTTTTATTCTACGAGACTCTTGCCTATTCGAAAGTATTAGTAGACTATTTTCATGTGTTCGTACATGATTGTAAGTAATTGACCGATGAGTGCTAGTATGAACTCAAAGGCTATGTATTCTAAGTACAGATTGCATTTCTTGTTGATGCAATCATTCTTTATGCAAACATGAAGCGATATTCAGTAAAGCTCAGTTCAGTTCAGTTCAGTTCAGCTCTCCTCAGCTTGGTTTAGTTTAGTTTATTTTGTTTCAAACACCTAATATTCACGAAGTGGTTATGGTAGTTCTCGTTTCTATCTCACAACTGGAATCTCAACTGGAACTCAGACAACCAATAGTACAAAAAATATTGGGGGAGAACTACGAATAATTCTATCAAATAGATAAATAATTCATTTACAAAAACGCTATTCGAATGCATTAAACCCCTATGTAACAGCACACCCAGGAAGTCTATTATAATTCACATGGCCTTTCCATACCTTTCTTTCATATCATGTCATAGACTGGCCAATTTCTCTGGTCTCTTCTATCAACTACCTTCCTTAGAGAAAGTAGCCCTCCAAGTTGTCCTATCCAGTGATATGTAGGACACAAGTCACAGCCACATTGGGCTGATGAGCTTTATTGTTTCATCTAGTGGCTTGTTCTGTGCACCCGATACACTGCACCAATCCTCAGTAATAAGAAAACAATATTCACGCCGCATTCTAGACCAGTGCCTGAATTACCAATCGACTATTTGAATTGATTTCTCTGAATTTATTATCACACTAGATGAAACAGTCCGCAACGATATTTTCGGCAAATAAATGGATGATGTTTTATGCTTAGAACAGAAGCCCAGACAAACGACCGATTATATAGAGATATCTACGAGGAGTGATTTTGTCGCTTTTCAACAGACGAGAAATAAATACGGCAGATTAATATGGAAACACGGGAAGAATACACTGATATTCCAATGGAGAAATAACAGACTGCGAAGCGTTGAACTGTTGGATTTCACAAATTTGAAATGGCATTTGACGCATTCTCTAGAAAACAAAGCTGGTATTCATATACCCATAAGGTATTTCTTAAACCAAGAAATTTCCTATGATTTACACGTGTAAGAGTAGTACATGTTAGTGGTGTTGTCTCCGATAAAACGTGATCTCACAGTAGAAAGAATGCAATCTTGACATTTGTGATTGCTTATCAGAAGACCAGACCGCTCGAGACTGTTTGTACATGTGAGATATTTTCATGAAACTGAAATAAATCAGACTTCTGAGAGATAGACTGAGTCAAAACAACGTCATTGGCTTACCTGAATAGACGAGCTGAGTGATTACAGCTAAGTGACTGATGTAAATGTTCAATAGGACTTGAGAAAGACCAGCTCCTGGAAGCACACCATCACTGCTTATCAGACACGTTGAAACATTTCTTCCAACTTTGATACATTGTGTTGTTCCTTAGAGGAAGTCTGCCAATCACTGAATTTGGTGCGCGAGCGGATAATGGATTCTAATTTCTTGAAAAGCGGCGTTTGTTGTAAACCGTAAAAATGTTGGTGTGTGATGGGCGAAGGCAGGCCTAATGGACGTTTACGAATCAATGAGGGATTCTGCAGTGAAATGGACTACCACGCTACTTCCTCATACGTGAACCGCCAGGAATTATATGGAAATTGGTATTCGTCAGTTGGACTTTTGACAGGGTTTCGAAGGCCATGAAGTCCAGCAAATTCAAATGATTTCAACTCCGACGAAAAAACTACAACTGTGAAATTTCTTGGATCCTGTTGGGTTACTGGACCCTTTTGGTATGGGAATGATAGTGATAGGACGGTTAGAGTCAGGAATGAAGAACGATTCAGTTGCGTGACTTACCACAATATTCAACATCTCCGACAGAGTTCCAGCCAATGCTTGAGTACTGTAAAAGTAAAAGCCGTCCGATTGTAAAGTTTTGGTGATATTGCTGAATCAAAGAAACTTCAAAGGCTTGTTTCTGAGGAAGTTCCCAAATTCCGAATTGTTAGCTTGTTATAAAATTGGTAAACGGTATCAGCGTTTTACGCATGAGAAATCTTGTTAAAAATAACAATCTTTGGTGGGGCGTATCATTACCCAAATAACATCTACTCATTTTATTTGTCCAGACATTTATTCCGTTGGAATTGATCTGACTATTTCTCGTGTAAAATAACCGCGAAATGACACCCGCTTCTCCAATGAATTGCATTCTAATTGGTAGCTTTTTTCCGTGCCTGCACAATGCAGATCGTGATCGATCACTTGGATGTTCATCTCGTTCACCAGCCACAAACCTGGTACCACTGGTTGCGTTCATTTTCTGTCTGTCGAGTATAACTTTCAACTTTCTGTTTCGTATTCGTATGAGCATTAGCAGATTGAGCGGCAGATGCAATATGGGAGAATAATAACGGACTACGCCGCATATTATACCACTAAATGACTTAAAAAGCTAAACATCATCTTTCGGGAGACGTTTGAGCGAGGCTTATGAACGTGTCTTTATTCCGGTCTCACAGCGAAATACCAACAAAATCATCTCTATCGAACAAATAGAGAAGATGCGAGCCAATGGACAGATGCGACAATGTATTCTATATAAAGTGGTACGGAAACAGTAACTATACGAGAAATACACAAAATGCAAACGATCGCAACGACGAATCAGAAAACGAAGCGCGAGCCTGTACAGTCGGCGCGAAACCGAAGGTAGAGTTATACAATACGAGGTCAGAAGAAACCTTGGAATAGTTAGTACAGTTAAACAAAAGCAACCGAAGAAAACGGTGAGGTCAAAATCAGACGTCGGAAAAGACCGTAGGGAAAATAAATCCAACAATGTATCCAGAAAACGGTCGAGGCTACTGGAAATCTATCCTAATTTGCACATGTAACAACAGTCTAGGTTCGACCTGTGAGGTCATTTTTGCAAACTTTAGGTCAACTGATAACAAATCAAATTCGGCACGATCAAGCACATCCTGAAACCAAGTAAATTGTCCCTCGAAAAGGAAATTTAGTAACACCAACTAGGGGTTGATTATTAGATAAACTATGCAACTACACAATGAAAGTAATGAGGTAGGCAAACAAGTCAAATAAGTCGGGCAACATTTAGCTGACAAGTGAAATAGTCAGACGTGCTAAGATTCATGCCTCAAGAGGAGCATTTATTTGAAGAATGTTTCTACGACAAACAAATCGTAGAGCACAATGACAACATTGAATAAATGGTCCAAAGCAACTCTATGTTCCCATGTAAGTAGCAAGATATGAGATTTACATAGATTCATCACGCAGCCTAAATATCCGGATCACCATGGAGAACCACGGAACCACTACACAGCTGTTTCTTCTTCATTACAAATCATCTTCATGGTTTTCAATGAAGAGCTGAGCATTCGCACTACTTGATGACTCATGATATACCTCATTTCACCGAACTTATTTTTGAGCCTTTGGTCGGTTGTCTGATAGGATATAACTGAATCGCAATGTATTCCGTTCTGGATTTATTCTTTCTATTACCCCCATATGCGTGAGTGCAGTGGAAGGGGTACACCCTATGGACTAAAAGTCCCACAAAAATTTTGTATGAAATTAGGAGTGGAGCAAACTCGACTCAGAAAATGGCGTAATCTGTCCACCGATCTTAACGGGCGAGCAGAGTCTTCATTCCGAATAGGCACGAAAACCACAATGATCAACAGCCGATCCAACCATAACGCGGTCAAATATCACAGCATACTAATTTGTGGCACGATTACATACACTATTCATCTAAAATTCGTCTCCGCTGTTTGATCTGCTGACTACGTGTCCAAAGCGAATGTGCAACAGTCCTACGTTTCATTGATGAATGGGTTGTCCACGTGTGTTTTGTCCGATGGAACTTGACAGTTCGATCAAATGCAGATGACAGGCGGTAATCAGTCCTGTTTTCCAATAATTAGTGATCTATTTGACTGGTGGAACGCATTTGCTTTGTGAGTGAGATGGACAGCAAAATATTACAAAAAATGGAATTCAGTATATTGCATACGGTGACACAAGAAACTGAGAGTGTTATGACATTACTTGATGGAGTTCAAATATGTGACCTGATGAATACACCGATCTCATGTCCCAGCAGTGAAAAAAGCTGGCAGAGGTATAAACGAACAGACTTTTCAGATCATCAGTTGGAAGGTGTACCGCGCATTGACGTCCACACTCATTCGACCACAGCTGACGCTCCAGTGAACGCTCGTGATTATTCGGACTGGCTTTGCGGGGTGAGCCGATTCGGTTTGTGTGACCATAGAAGAAGCAAGCTTTTCGTAGTCTTCGTCTTGTGCGTTCGTAACAAAAAGCATCTGCCACGGCAGCATGACTAGCTCTGATCTATAAAGTACGCAGATTATTTTTCGTGTAGGTCCTATACTATCTGATACAATATGCAAGTCAGATGCCACATTGCCTTGTTCACCGCACCAACCATCAACTGCGCCAGTAGATATAAGCACACAAACGAAAGAACTGCAACGGCCTGAAGGAATGTCCAAACGTTTTTCTCATCTGAAGAACAGTACGCACGATATGAAAGACGGAGAGCAGCTTACTCAAACCGGAAAGATAAACGGTTCGAAAACCACTAGTTTGTCACGGACAATAGATTTACCCTTTTTGTGGCACGTCATCGTTTCCTATTACTACTCAGAAACACTATTTCTTTTTTCCTCATAAGGGTGTTCCAGTAGTCGACTCACATTCGAGCTAGTCCATTAAACGCCTCACATCATTCAATCATAGATGAAATGAATTATATGTTAAATTCGAGCAGCTTTCCTACTCAGGTTATTTTCGTATTTCCGTGTATCGATGACTGGGACAATTGGGACATCCGATTGCACACGATACAGTAAACTGACTACGGATTTACAACAGAGATGAATTGCAATTCCATTATCCAGTGTTTATCCGTGTTTTATTTACCTCCTGCTTTCTGAACTGTGACAACGAACATAGGTCTCGATCATAGACGTTTCTGTATTGGTAACGGCTTGCTCGTTTACCATAGAATTCAAATGCAATTTATATTATTCTTTACTTCCTAACTATCATCACCCTTCTGTTTTGTCGATTCACGTGTAAGTCGGATGTTTTGCGTCTAATCCCCAGTCAGTTCCATCTTTATTCATGTAGTTTGTGTCACTTGTACCCATCACTCCAACATGGGTTTGGTAATACATCCATGAATATGATTTTCCTTACTTGTGAGTTCGTTTTCCTGATCCAATACGCCCGCTTCGATGAAGCGACTGTTCAAGAACACAAGAAACAGATTCCTTTTAAAAAAAGGATAGAGGAATGATCAAAATATGCATGTGACCAGAATGATTTCATTCAATATCGGTTTGTCGTTGGAAATAAAACTGAAAATGTAGTGAAATATTTGCTTCATACGATAAATGTTTAAATTTTTAAATGTGAATGAATGTCTAGCTGATGAGGACTCTCTGAAAAAAAATTTATATCTGAATGACATTTGTTTTTTACTTGGTGAAAAACAAAGCGCAGAATTGTTCACTCTATTTACAACGAATTTTCCTCAGAGGAATACTCATCAGTAAGCAAAATATCAATACATCCATGTGGGCATCGGGCAATTAGCCTGTTGTGTAGGCCTTAGATTCTGCACTCTTACAAAATTATCGCCTGTAAAATGTACTGTATTATCAAGTTCACTGAGAGGTAACATTAGCATATAGTCCATTACTTGATGGTACAAAATGACTAAGTCTTGTTCAACAATCATGGTGCTAATTTTCCAGATTGCCTTCCGGCGGCTTGATCACAAGGAATTAAAAAGTCAGCGTCATCAATACCATTTCCTTCATCCAAGTTCTACGGTGAGGACCAGAACACACTGTGGTAGATTTTCTCAATAATCCCAGGATTTCCTCGAACTCCATATTTTATGAAACTAATTTAATAGAAAAAATGGTACTTGAAAATCAATACCAATTCGCTTCTTTCTGATGGCACTTATTCTTATGTTTACTGGCAAGAAGGCCTTTTCTATCGACAAGTTACACCAAACTGCGATCGGTGGCGCAGAGCTCTCATTTGACACTTCGGAGGTCAGAGGTTCTAAATCCTCGAGCGACAGTATTTTTCGTGGTAGGAGGAAATCCATTGTGACTCAGCTGGTGACCAAATCTGACATATCGGGCCTTATGCGGTCCCCTACTTCAAGCCTGATAAAATGAATCCAATGAGCTCCGCATAACGACTGCGTCAATTTGTGGGTAGGCTCGGCCAAGGGAAAAACACGACAAGACTGTTGAGCATGGTAGTAATGGTCGTTCCTGAAATGAGACTGGTATATCGATTTTGAGTTGGTTTTGCTCTACATGGTCGCAGATGATACGTATGGACTTCCTAAAGAGAAAATCTGTGAACAGTGATTCGATATCAAATGCCCATAACGCACAACGGACTTTTATTTGGGTACTCTCACTGTATCCTCTGACTCAAAAGTCTGACACCGAAAGGTAGTGGGGAACTAACCCAATACCAGTACCTGACCGAAGCACCCGTGAAGGAACTTCTTCTGGTCTGTCGTGTGAGGTGTGATGAATGCAAGTATTCTGTCTTGTCTCAACTGATTCTCCTACGGTTGTCGAGGTAACGTAGTGCAGCATACTACTATAACAGACAGGTGGTCCACGCATAGTAGGTTGGACTAGTGAAAGCGGATTTTATGAAAACAGCTTGGTGAGGTTCACCCGATCCTGCACTGTCCCTGTTCGGAGGTCACCAATGTGCAACTCATTGTCACCCCCAAACTACAGAATTTCGGTTTACTGGCGATTCAGTGAAACACAGTGACACTAAGGTGCGCTGAACCATGTTTTGGTTTTCTTTGAAAGCTGGTAGTTTCAAATTACTGGGCGATAGCTGTGTGTATCCTAGTTTTCAGTCACTCTGATTCCGTTGCGAAAGCTGACCGAAAGTACATCGTTTGATTGGAAAGAATGCAAAATCTTACATAACAGTTAAAATCAGTCAGTTGAATGAAATATGAAATGAGTAATTGAGACCGTTCTTGTTGAAAAGAACAATATACGTATTCCTACAGAGAGTTTTGACAAAAGGAATTTTGAAGAAACCCGCGATTTTCCACCTTATATAAGCTCCAACAAAGTTAGAACAAAGCGCTTGTTTAAACATCAATGTTCTTGAGAGAAATACAGACGAATATGGACTTATACATTTGGAACACCTTGGTCATCCATTGAATGCTAAATAAAAGTACAAGCAATCAAAACTTCAGGTGTACATTATCGCATTTTGAAAGCGATTTATGCAGCGTAAGACGTGTTGTTGAATACTGAAGACCTCAGAAGATACTCTTGACAAGAATAACTGGCAATGCATAATATGAGTAGACACTGTACTACTTCAATGCAGATTATTTCATTGAACCAAAGCTGCGTGCTTCACACGATACTGCATCATGGAAAACTCAACTACACATTGATCATCACCAAAGCTCTGTTATGATTTGCAGTCAAAATGAATATTCTCAAGTCAGACAAGATAGAGGGAGAGATAATTCTTCCTGTAATATTCGCAATACACAAACTGATAGGATGTGTTTAAATAGATCTCACCCGAAACCACTTAGTCTCATAGGCAAAAATGCCTAGGCTGCGGAAATGCACGATTATTTTATTCCAGAAATGATTTGTATAAATAAAAATAAAGGCGGAGATTTGATCAATCAAAACAGGCTTTAGCTGTACCCGTCCGCGGCAATCCTAATTGGTTGACGATCCTAAGCGAGCGTAGCTACGAAGATCAACTTGGCATTATCACGTGTGATGTTCGCTGAATCATCAAATCTGTCCTCCTTCAAGGGTTTCTAGTTATTTTGGCTTTCCTCGGCCGATGTGGTCGCCGTTTCGGTTGGATGAATAAAAGGATTCCTGTCATCAACACGGTCACCATTTGGATCCCCGGTCGTCTCGGCAGTGTGATCGGTCGCGTTTTCGGATCCGAAGCACCAAACTACGATCCGTTTTTGGTGACCAGTACCCGACGGGTTGCTTCTCGGCTAAGGCGCTTCCGTAAAACTTGTATAACGAACTGGTTGGTTAGTGAATTCGTAAGGAACACTTCTGGCCATTCGAATTAAGAGTCACTCAGACCTCGGGCAAGATTTTTGTCCACGAATGAGCCACAGAAGTCAGCGTGAACTCCTTGCTCTCGGACCACAGGTTCTTTGTCATGGTGACAATGGTCGTATCTAATTTCGGCCACCAGCACATCCGTCAAGCCAGTGGCTTCATTTTTTTCACACCCAAGTGGCCCATATTCAGTTCAACCAAAACCGAAATGCACAATGAAAAATATTTCAGAAGGTCACCTTGACACTGGACACCGTCGGGTTGAATACTGAATTTCTGTTGCAGTAGGAAGAACTGTAGCAACTTCCGCTTCACATCGGGTTACCACTCGTTTCTAATTGCTAAAGTCAACGATGAATAACACTGTTTCGTCTGCTCAATCAGTTTTTACGGGGACATAGGAGGGGCCGCAGTAATTAAATGGTATTGTTCTGACCCTGCGAATCATGAGTATCGTGCCTAGAAATCCGCCTTCATTACGGTCTTGCCTCCTCGATGCAGGACGTCGTAGCTTTAGGCAGCTCAGGTAATGCCTCATCATTGGATCACAGCAGCCGTGGATTTGTGGGCGGATTTATGTGCATTGAATGGAAAATGATTAGCTTGATGTTAGGTGACGATCGTACCGTTTTAATCAGCGTACCGCCAGTGAAACGACCAAAGCTTCCTTCTACTTCTAAGAATAACTCCTTCCTGAAGCACTGAGAAAACGCTAGATGCAGATCATTCGACATTCACCTGTTACAGAACTGCACCTTTCTCCACATTGGACACGTCAGTGGTCCGTGTCATCCGCTCAGACGGCGCGAACGAGGTCAGTATCGGTCGGTCAACGATATTTCGAATAAGACAATACTGCTTGTTCCATTGCTCTGCATCGGATGACTGGGCCAGAGAAAAAGGTTGGACTCGTGTCAAAATGTTGGGATTTAATCTAAAGTAGCACTGCGGGCATCCAAGAATTGATCATAAGTTCGCCTGAATTTTCGTAGACTGGATGACAATCACTGATTTAAAACTATCTGGATCGGGTCGATATCCGTTTGAATTGACAGTGAAGCCTAGGAAATCCGGTTTATTGAAACCAAATTTGCGTTTCTTCGATACGTTTATTTCCATGAATCTCTCCAGCAGCTGTCACAAGCTGCAGTAGTATTGGATCTTCGCGGATTCAAATATAAGCACAACATTGTTTGATTTATCATCACCCCATTGATAACACGTATCACCTCTTATATTATGGCCTGAAATATCCCGTCGGACACGTGCATACCGAACAGCAAGGAATTGTATCGGAGCATGCTCCATGGATTGTTGTTGGTCGGTAATGGTTTAGACTCCGCGTGCAGCGGAACTTCTGAACATGCATTAGCCAGATCAATTTATGAGAAACACTTGCTGCCAATTATGCATTTCTGGCAGTTCTTCGGTTCCACCGTAGTTGCCGCGCGTCTTTTTGAATGAGAATTCAAGAACAGTCGATGATCACCGCAAGTTCGAAGTGTCTGCCCATCACTCATCATCGCAACCACAATCGGAGAAACCCATGTGGATGGAGACACACACACAATGACACTGTCTTGTTCTATCTGGGAAAGCACCTCCAGAACACCTTCCATGTGATCATACGGCAACACTCAGTGCTTCAGGAGCTCCGCATCACCACCCAATCCCAACTTCGTGGGCTCAACCGCCATGCCACTCTCGTTATTCGAGCATTGTGCGATCAACTGCTGCAGAACAACCTGATCCACCGGAATACTGGATGCATTTTGGGTCATTGCATTTTGCTCCAAAGGTAAAATCAAAGGACTGCCTACGAATATCGGGAAGCGTATCAGGAATTTCTACCAATCTGAATATTTTCTCTTCCTCATTGTGCCATCCACTCTCGTTTGTTTCGTACTCGTATTGATCCGTAGTCAACTGATTCTATTGATGCACATGCGCATACGGTCCCTCGATGTACGTGTCTGGTCGTTCACATTTCTTATAAGCGCGTTTGCAGTCGGACCACGTCAGCCTCTTCACCACAGATTAGCAAGTCACACACACAAAAACGCAGTGAGTTAGTCACCTTGTTATCGGCTATGCATGTGCCAGTAGGGAGGCGAGAGTGTGGCGTTGCACTAGTTGGATATAGAATGACTATATGAAGAAGAACAGGATATTCGCGCAATGAATCCCAAATAAGGACGGTATTTGTTTGATATTAGCATTGTATATCTCTTCGTTCCAATTTCAGTGACGGTAAATGAAACCGCAAAAAGACGAAATTGAACGTTAGCATTGTTATCGTCCTGGTCGAATCTTTAAAGTTTTATTCATACAAGACACGTAATAACGCCTACATTTATTGCCATTTTGGTTTGTGAATTCCAAGACGTAATTCCCCGATGAGGTGATGATGCAGATATTTTAGCCGTAATACGAGTGGGCAATCACAACGCAGACGATTGCAGGAAAATAGCGTAACAGCACTGGCCAAGACGAGACGTTTACTCCTCCTTTGACGAACTCAAGTTATTCAACTTTTTTTTTTCACTTGTCCAAACCTGGCAAACCCGAATCCTCCGAGAGGTTCAACCACGCAAGTGATCGTGCTGTTCGCTTGAATTGTGCAAAATTTTGCAGCTGGTTCGGCTCGCCCACAATAGACTCACACCTCTGCTCCGTGCAAACCAAGGAACAGATGCTCACCAACCATACACCGAGCCGATGAATGCTTCTTCCGCTGGGAAACCGAACACTTACTCCCATCTGCCAACGGTAGCCTGAAACGTTGGTCCTTTGCCAATGTATTCTCCCGCCATTTTAGCCCTTCCAATGTCTTTCGCATATGTAATTCCTCTGGAAATCTTTTTCGTAAACCGTATGAGAAAGTTGACAATTCGCTTCCTGGTTTGCCACCAATTCCATCTCACTTACATATCCTACTTCTTCGTTTCCTTCTGTTCCCTCTGTCTCCCATTTTCAATCCCATTTTGGGTTTGGAAGATATGCCAAATGCTGCATGCTCTGAACTTCTGCAAACCACCCGATCAAAACGGCATACCATTCACCGTCCTTAAAATGTGAAATTTGAATTGGCCTATTTCCTACGTCGTCCTTTAACTCTCGTTCTCTCTCTTTCACACTTGCTCGAACCTTCTTCCTTTCCGATTCTCTGGAAACGCGAAACAATGTTTCATATTCCCAAAAGCGATGATCTTTCTGACCCGAATAACTATCGTCCTATCCCAACCACACCTGTTTTTTCGAAAACAAGCTTTTCTTCCCAAAAGTTCTTCCGACCATCACGTACCCACGAAGCTTCCCATCCAAACACAAGGAATGAACTTCGATGGTGCCAGCCTACAAGCTAGTTAGAGTGGGAAGTCAGACACGACAGGATTCCACGCGTTCATTGGTGACGAACAATAGAAGTCGAACTGAGGTGTAAATTTTACAGCTTATATGGTCTGTACAGGCGATTTTCCAAAAATCATGTATGAACCAATCAGCGAAGTCATGTGAGCAGTAGATAAAACAACATTTATGCATTATGATGGAAATATCTCACTGGCGGCACAATTTTGAAATTGATAGAAAAAAAGAAGATGCATGTTAATAACAAAATTGAAAGTTTTATGGAAAGCTGGTTTTCGTGTTGAATTCATTTTTTTCCAGTTCAGTCGGGAACTTAGACACAGATGCAACTCATTGAATGCCTGTAGGAACGGATGTACACTACATTCTCCCTCTAGTGGGCACAAAATATCATCGACGTATCTTTATACAGGGACATACAGCTGACGGTTGGATTCAACGATATAGTTTCAACTTTCGCCATGAATAAATCAGCAAACAGAGAACCGGGTGAAGATGCGCATGTGATGTCCTCTTTCCGTCTGTAAACGTTATCATGGAATTAAAACTGATTGAATAGCAGAAAACCATGAGTTCTTTACGATTTCCCGCAGGTATACCATTGCTAATTCTTCTGTTGATATGCAAATGTCTATTATTTTAGATACAAGCACGTTTGTGATCAACGACGAAACATCTGGGGAAATCATTTTATGTGGTTTCACGATTCACACTGAATTACAATTGAGTAACAAGTGATTCGATTTGTATACTAGGATTCATCATGCAGCTTCAACGCTCAGATCAGCATTGGAAAATATGCTAGTGTAGTGTAGATGTTCGGCAAACCGTTGAGAGCCAGCTCGGATAACCTTGAGGGGAAGGTGTACCATTCACAATCCTTTTGTTTCACCTTGACTAAAAAAGAACGACTAGGACACGTTCTGGCAGATGTATTTGTCTCACACTTCGAACAATAAATAAAAACAGTTATATGCCAAGATACATTCTACGGACGTGAAGTAGACGATATTTTCGTTAATATGCACACCGGGGACTAGTGTGAAAACATGTTCCGTCACTTCTACATCACATAACTAATCATTCACTTGATTATCAGTTTGCCCGAAAGGTAACCATAAAACACACCAACTGGCACTGAAATATATTGTTCATTAGGCATGCAAATTATGACAATTTTATAGGCAATACAAATAAAAAGAAACTCATAGACAAGCAGCATTAGGATCCTAAGCGCACCGTATTATATTAGTCAATCCAAATCTGCTGAGAAACACAGGAAAAAGTGAGTGTCGATTTACCGCGGAATAAATTGAAAATAACCGGCTGTAGGATCTGAACACTCGGTAGAGAACGAAATCTTTCTCGGTGCCTTACAAAAGACGGAATATAGGCATTTTATTAGCAATTCAGTCGAGATGATAGAAAAAAGAGCAAGAAACGTAGTATTCGTGGAGAGCCAACAAATGACAGTTTCATGTCCACATAGTTACAGTGTCATTGGTTTCACGAGAGAAATTGTGTGTTGATACTTGTAATGCTGAATTGCTTGAGCTATCGAATTTGTACGATAAGTCTGAATACTGCGAGGGGTTCGGAAAGGATCACTTGCCTCATAACGACTCACAATATCTTGAGAATTATCAGACTGTTCATTTAGTCCTCTCAAGTTCACACAAAATGCCAAACACTTTCACCGTTAGCCTACTACGTTCCCCTTCACAGAAGCCATACTTTGGGTTGCATATGTATTTGAGGGGAAAGGAGCAAAAGCACGACAGCTTGAAGTGTGTCGAAGTGATTGTTCAGGAGTCTGGACGACCTACTGGCATACTGAGTATTGGGAATTGGTCCCGAGAATTGATTTATTAATCACGCCGTTAGACTAGGTGAGCAACCGAAAGAATGAGGCCCTTGTAGGTCCTGTAGTGTTGAAATGAAGTTAAAGATTGAAGGCTAGTCATTGGATGTGCAACTTACAGATTTAACAGAGTAGTTTAGTAATCTATGGTCGCAATGTACTGTAAACGATGTATCACATCATTATATTTGTGTGATGTTTTTATGGCATGCGTATGTGTTATTTTTTTCATCCAAAGGAAAACCTCGATGCTCGGAGAATTCCATGCTAAAATAAAATCGTGGGATGTCGTGTTGGATATCCCCCATCCAAAAAAACAAACCAGGAAAAATGATTGAACGTCAAAGTCAGCGCTAGTAACTATTAGGTAGGTTAGAAGAAGGGTTCACACAGAACAGTAAAATGATTGTTCTTTCAAAATACCTCAAGTCTGTTATAGGTTTCTCGTGCAGTGCATTGCGGAACGATATAATTTAGCATTCCCAATTTACACCATTTATCCAAGCAAAGCTATCTAAAAGATGGAAATTCATGCACCTCGTAAAGTAGAATCATGAACATAGACATGAAGTGTCAAGTAAAATTAGAGGGTATTGAAAGTGGATGACAATAACAGTGTCTGGTTTAGCAATCAGCGAAAGTAGAACTAGTTTGTGAAGGAGGTGCTAGTTTTGTTTGACGCGTCAGTTCTCCATCATGTCCAATGCAGTGATTTGACGAAGCAAACACATTCGAATAATGCATAAACTTCACAAGGATATGCAAATGGCGTTACCATTTATAATGATGTCGTTGGTGGCAGAAAGAATTAGTACGAAACAGTATTATTGACTACCCGATGGAGAATATAAACCATTCAATTTATCCACAGACCCACGGCACCCTCATGCTTATTGGCTACTGGCTAATGTTCCACTAGTGAGAACTGAAATGCGATTGATATGGATTGTCACCGGAAACAGTTCGGTGGTCAAGTGTAAAATGTTTGTGGGGAGGAGCACCTGGTACGCTCATTAGATGGGCGGCAACAACCGCCAAACCAGCCGTGTGCAATCTGGAAAATGTTATCCTGTCATCTATACACAGTGCCATACTGCTCATGCAAAATTATTTGAATGCAGTTAATCTGGTGGGTTTTGTGTTTTGATCATTTCCTGTTCAATTTGTTAGTGATATTCTTAACGGACAACGGAGATAAAATCCGTTTTCCACAGGCTCATCGGATTTAACTCCGGAAAAAAACATTTGGTGCATCATAGTTCTCGAAAGTAAGTTAAGTCAAAGACATGTAAATTGCTCGTAATAAAGACAAACAAGATATGACAATGCTTGCCGCAAATCAGTCTTTTAGCCAGGATAATCAATATATGTGGTGCATTGATTTGTTCATAACTTACCAATGCCATTTTCAAGCAACAAATCGTGCTACATAGTTCACGTCAGCGACAAAAATGTTTGTATAATCGTAGTTATCTACATTTACGCGGGTTATTTTCCTATGATTTATTTGTTTTTCATAAATCAGTGTGCATTTTGATCCACTTTCTGGAATTCTTCGAAGTTAGGATAACCATTTGAAACGTCAATTCAAAGTTCTCCAAATCGGACGCAATGCTGTTTGCATATCTGGAAGGTCCACATTTGGAATCATATGGCGGTTCCCCCAACGTCAGTTCTTTGACTGAAACGGGGAAGGTTTCTCTTATCATCCAAATACAATTCCATCCTAATCATATCGAGATTCATGATGACTTTATCTACCGCATCGTGCGTGTATCCTCGAGTCACTCAGTCAGCACCCGAGTCACCTATGTTAAACTCAAGTGCGTATTCAAATTCAGGTTTTCAAAGCATTGCTAGTAACGGAGAAGACTGGTCTTTTTTAAAATACCTCTGAACAAATACACATAGAATCCACTCTCAGCTCCATCCACTTTAAAAGTCACTTTTGCTTGAACATGTTCATTACGCAGTTCTGTGAGTAGGATTTGATGCAGTTGGGAAGATTTCGAATGAATTTCGCCGTTTATTGCAGAGCAAACTCAAGTATATTCAAATCAGAATTGTTTTTATCAGATGAGAAGGCACAATCGCGGTTAGGACAAAACGCAGCGAAATCAAGGAATTAACATCAGCCAGGAGTTATGTAGCGTCAGATGCTACAGAATGACCGGGTTGCAATGGATGTGCGAGAAAAGGGATTGAGACCTTGGTATGATGATCTAGTGCGACGATATAGCCACATAAAAAATAGGGAAATTATACATTTTTATAAAATATCAAATGTATGAACTCATCACTCCTACCAATCCGGAATACGGATAGGGTATTTGAATAATAAAGAAATGAAATGAAGTAATGCAGAATGAGGTTCCATTTCTCGACTTGAACTATGTAAACCTGTGTAATAAACTAATGACAAACGAAATTAGTGGAATAGTATAGAGTTGGTAGTGGAAGATTCAACTGCACAAAATGAGATCTTCTGATGGACGATTACGGTAATTTAATTCCATTTGATGAATCATTTGAAAGTCAAATGGAATCTCCAGCTGTTCACTTTGAATACTTATCGAAGCTCTCTCTTTAAGTTGTTTGCAACGTAACGGCTTTGTTTCCACGAACTCTCCCTGCGAATTCGTTGATCCTAGGAGTCGATTGTTGTGCGGTCAACGGGTTGTTAACACTGAAATACCAGTGATGGAACGACGCTGTGTCATGTACTTGCAATGTTGAGAGCTAGATAGCTTGGTTGTTAGGTGTTCAACTCATGATCGTCTATTCACGGGATAGAGTCACAATAACGACTCAACTGATGTGCAGTGGTGATAATTTCTAACAAGAATGAAGCAGCCGAACATTGCCTCTGCAATTTTCATTGGCGAGCAAAGCTTTGTGAACTGTTGATGTGTTATTTAATAATCCAACCGAATCTTTTACTGGTCAAGTTATTCGAGGTAACAGTAATGGTTTTGCTTATCAGCTATCTTACATGATTTATCATCTTGCATTTCCCTATGTAAACTAAAGCATTTAAGGTGAGAGATATATTCCAAGTAAGATATATAAAGTGAGAGAGAATTAGCCGACTTGTTTTTTGTTCATCATTTTTCAACGGCGGATATTTAAATTTCTTCTATCATTTTTCTCAAGCTTACATATAAAAATAGCCAATAACTGTTTGAAAAGCAGATGTTTGAGGATGAGACTCAAATTTCCTCAATATACACACTGTGTGAAATTGTTTTCTTCGAATTCGGCCTACATTCAAACGATCCAAGCCTTATCCGGATTTGAAAAATTTGCTAGCATGATTTCAGCTTTGGTAAGAATAGACTAGAAATAGTTACACAGAAGTGTGTGTTCAAATCTCGAGGTCCATATTCACGATCATTCAATTCATTTTCTCCATAAGCCTTTCACCAGTTGCATCGCTCTGGTATTTCTCTTTGTCTTGTTCACATTTGTCCGTTTGATTTATATTCTTACACGTTATGGCTATGAAGAAACTGTGTACTGAGCTTTTATTTAACTGAAAGCTTTTAAAATTGACACAAAACTCGTCATCATTATTGAAATGGTAACTGATCTTAAATTTCTTATTACCAAAACCAGATTTTCCACTCATGTTTAACAGCACCGGTAAAAATTTCAGATCTCAAATATTTTAGGGATATTTTGGAACCAATAAAATCATTCCAGTTTATTATTTTTGACCGAAACTCAGGTTGTGGATTTGGCATGCTGTAAGTCAAAGTTTCCTTCAGAGGTTATCCAGACGTGAGCTGTTGAATTCCTTGTTATTAAGGTTCATCGTGCTTGAGTGTCCGGTTAAAATCTTGATCAAAATACGATCTTTCTTCCGGTCTTAATTCCAAAAAACTATGCAGGTTGTATTCGTAGTGCAATTTCCATCATCACATGAGGATTTCGGTTGGATTTTCTTATGTCCGGTTCTGAATAACTACACTGTTACACACAATGAAAAAACACCAATCATTCCCGTCTAGATATGAATTTAATCTCGTCTAATCCAACAATTTGAGAAAAATCTTTCTTATTTAGGCAGAAGAAACAACACTAAACAAAACCCACTGGTCTGAGGCGATTTGATTTTTCAAGTCAAACATGTTATGAAATCACGTGAAAGAAGTAATTTGAGCTGGAACGTTAAATGATCGACCTCCGAATTTCAAAGTAGTACTACAGTCCAACTTCCAGTTCCAACCATCCACATTTATATAGGAGTGGTATGATAAAATTCGACTCCATCTCAATTACTCAATCTCATATTGATAATCGGGAGTATCCATTATTACTGAATGCATAAAATCAGTGTCACGAATATCTAGTCTAGACAGTCCTGGATGGTTCTAATTTGTAAATCTTTTTATGCGTACGAAGTCACATAGCATTTTTAGAAAAATACGCATTTGGAGAAATAATGTATCAGTAACAGGGAGCAGAGTGATCAATGTCTGCACTTTGCCGCACTGAACATCACTAATTCGGTATGGCCTTTGCAGCGAATTCATGTATATATTGGTACGTTTTCACTCAGTTAGATGTATTGATTTCGACTCCAGAAAGTCCTGAATGTTGGAATAATATTTGTATCGTGTTCCATCTTAGCAGACGTCTTCGTTCAAACTCGCTACGTGGATTGATAGGTAACTGTGCTTCAGCCCGGGTAGTGTTGAATTATCTATAGAGCTATGCAAAGATAACATTTTGCTAGTGTCTGTATGCTGTTTATTTTCTTCGGTGGTAAACAGAAACATAGACCACAAGAGACAGCCCGAAATTGTAGTTCAATTCAATGAAACCAATGATAGATTATCTACATCAGTCACCAATTGTTTCGGAAAAATGGATTCGGCCAACTTGTGAAGGCGAGCAAAATCCCGGAAAGAACCGAGCATGACAAGAAATACGTCGATGATATTTTTATCATCACGAAAGTCTAGAATAGACGGCGTGGACTATGGATGTATTCAATCTTCTGCATCCAAATATACGAACTACGATGGGCGCCGAATTAGACAATACACTACCCTTCTTTGAGCTGATTATTACTAGGGGGAATGACGGAACAATCGGAAATCTGATTTCATAGAAAAGAAACGTGGACAAGCTTTTACTTGCACACTAACAGTTTTGTGCCTAGGGAGTATAAACGTTGCCTGGTCCGAACACCGTTTCGGAGAGTAGGAAGAATTTGCACGGAAACATGATTGACAGCAAACTACGACAGCTGAAAGAGGCGTCGACCGAAAACGCTCATCTCCAAACGTTTATCAAAATGCACAGGAGACCTATAGTTACCAGATAAACGACTTGTTCAATAAAGAAATCATTAGTCATCCTCTGTCTTCCATTCAAATGTGATGATGTCAATGCCTGCTCAAAAGGTGACTTGGGTAGCGATTCCTAGAACATAATATGCAACTGATCAAATGATTGTTCATTGAACGACTGGGATCCCCAAGGCCCGCGGTGAAAATAACGTCTACCCCAGCACACCGAATCTAATCTGATTTACGAATTTGCGGAAAAACACACGTGGGTGGAACAGAACGACTGTTATCTAACCGAGAATATATTTCAGTAACAGGGAGCAGAGTGATCAATGTCTGCACTCTGCCGCACTGAAAATCACTAATTCAGTATGACTTTTGCAGCGAATTCATGCGAATTTTGGTAGGTTTTCACTCAGTTAGATGTATTGCTTTCGACCCCGGAAAGCCCTGGATGTTGGAATAATATTTGTATCGTGTTTCATCTTAGCAGACGTTGTTGTCCACACTCACTACGTGGATAATCAATCAATATCCTTCTCACATTTTGGCATAATCCTGCATCTAATTGACAGGTTATTATGCTTCAGCCCGGGTAGTAATGATTTATCTATCTATCTATGTAACGATAAAATTGGCTCAGAATGAACACGTGAACTTTCCATGAACTTGCATGCAAATCCGCCTTATTCTGACTTGGCCACTTGAAAGCTCAGGATTGAAAATGTGTTTCGCGCAAAGATTCTCGAAATAATCACCCCACAGAAAGGACTTCTGAATCCCTTATATATCAGAAATCACCATATTGTGAACATCTTCATCAACGATTCCGTTTTCCACACAATAATGTATAATTCAAACCTAAATAGTGTGACAAATCAAGTGTTTGGTTGTCATGAAAGTCATTACAATAATTTTTTTTTACAAACGAGTTTCGTTTCTCTTGTTATCAGAGAACAGTTTAGAAATAATCTAGGGTCATGCATCAACAGCATCTTGACACTGTTTTATCGAATTGTCACCAGAGATATCAGACAATATTTTGGCAATATCAACGATTCTGTATTCTATTTTAGTTTGGGTCTACCTCACCCAGGGCACCCATAGGTCCGCTTTGTCGGCCTGACTGAAAACACAAACACAAACCATCACGATTAATGAGGAAACCTAACTCGAAGCTGAATGCTTCTGCTAAAATGAAATGGTGTACCCTTGAAAAAGGAAATAAATCCTTGGGCATAGCAAGGTCGGTGAAATATTTCATTATTTCCAGAAGGCTCAATGATGAATACGTGCATTAACTGTGTAGGTTTGCACAAGATATTCAGATGTTAGTCTGTAGCCTGCAGGATTACAAGCCTCTCGGTTTTCGGGCAGTGTCAAAATATTTCTTCCGTCGGTGTACTCACGTGTCTGTGTGTGTGTGTGTGTGTGATTAAGCTCTCATTGTGAAAGAGAAGGACACGGAATATGCAAGAAATGCTTGGTACATCGATTTCAGTTGCGCAAATCCTTAGATCAAATGATTTTGTCAGGCGGATACGTTTCATTGCACGTGCGATCGACGCTTGCGGCTTCCGTTACTCTAACAGGAGAGCAACAAAAAACGATTTTGTCGATTGTAACTACTGTCTTATGACGTTCATTGGAAACGTCTCTAACAAGTGATGTGGATGGAACGCCCACAAATCCTGCTGGGTTTTCTCTCTCAAGATTAGGTTGGTTTATACTTCACTTAGATGAATCATTCAAAACTTAGCAGTTAACTCTGCGACGATGATTTATTTAGCCACAAAACATTCATTGCAAAACCTTATTGCTATGTCCAACAAGATTTAGCTCTATTCAATGCTCACAATCTGAAGACATGTTTGTTGCCATTACGGTTTTTTGCTACAACCAGTGGTTGCCTAGCTATTTGTTGTTTCACTGTGGTCTTTTCATCATAAAATACGTTAGGTGTTTTGCCTGTATGTGTGTGATAGTTCATCAATTTAACACAAGGGGTTTCGAGGTGATTTGGAAGGACCCATTCATCAAATTGGTGCATCCATTCCGTTTTTTGTCTCCACGTTTCCCGACATTGAAGCCATTCTCTGGTTGCTCTTGATAACCATTATGATGACGATATCAAAGTGGCAGTTACAAATGCCGATCTACCCTGTGCAATAACGTGCTTCATTTCAGATTACTCAGAATTTATTTGACATTGGGATAGATGTGGTTTGGTTCTATTTGGTACAGGACTGTTCTGAAAAGATACGTGTGTGGGATATGCCAAACGTTTGATTCTACAAGGCTCTTAACTATTCAAAAGTATTAGTAGACTATTCGAATGCATTAAACCCCTATGTAACACCACACCCAGGATGTCTAACACAATTCGCATAGCCTTTCCATAACTTTAGTTGATATTATGCCACCTTCAGTGATTTCTTCTACGAACTACCTTCCTTAGCGAAAGTGTCGATCAAAGTTGTCCCATCCAGTGATATGTAGGATAAAAGTCCCAACAACATTGGCCTTATGAGCTGTACTGTTTCATCTAGTGGTTTGTTCTGTGCACCCGATTCACTGCACCAATCCTCCGTAATAAAAACAATATTCACGCCGCATTCTAGACCAGTGCCTGAATTACCAATCGACTCTTTGAAATGATTTCTCTGAATTTATTATCACACTAGATGAAAAAGTCCGCAACGATATTTTTGGCAGATTGAATGGATGAAGTTTTATGCTTATCACATAAGCCAAGAAACAAGACCAAATATGTACAGACATCTACGAAGAGAGATACATTATGTTATTCCTGAGAAGACGTCTGCCAATCAGTTAATTAAGTACGTGGGCAAATAATGGGTTCTAATTTCTTGAGAAGCGACGTTTGCTGTAAACCATGAAATGTTGGTGTGTGATCAACGAGGGCAGGCCTAATAGATTTTCACGAATCAATGAGGGATTCTGCAATGAAATGGACTGCCACGCTATTTTCTCATACGTGAACCGCCAGGATTTATACGCAAATTAGTATTCGTCAGTTGTACTTCTGACATAGTTTCGAAGGTCATGGAGTACATCAGGTCCAAACAACCTTAACACGGCGAGAAAAGTATAACTGTTTGAAATTTCCTGAGTCCTGTTGGGTTACTGGACCCTTTTGGTATGAGAATGATTGTGACAGGACGGTTAGAGTCAGAAATGAAGAACGATGCAATTGCGTGACTGACCACATTATTCAACACCTCCGACAGAGGTCCAGCCCCATGATTGAATACTGTATATGTTGAGTCATCCAATCGAGAGGTTTTGGTGAACTTGATGAACCAAAGAATATTGACAAGCTTGCTGCCTGAGAGGTTCTTGAATTCCGAATTGTTAGCTTGGTATAAAATTGGGAGACGGTTTTTCGGATAGTGATCATGAAACTGTATCCGCTTTTTAAGCATGAGAAATCTTGATAAAACTAGCAATCTTTGTTGGGGTGAATAAAAGTATATGGATTGAAAACATAAAACAAGTCGAAAGTGAAATGGTTTCACCTTATTTGAATGCAAATTGGAATTTATCCTACTGATGGTTACACCCACCGTCTTTCTCTTCTCCGCGCCATAATTATTCGAATAACCAGCAGAAATATATTTGTTCTCATTTGTGATGTGTAGCCTCTGTTCCATTTATTTTCTATTTCAAGCTGTAGTACGGTGTGAAACGAAACTCGGTAGACGGCTGCACGAGTGTGATGGTTTCATGTGCTCTTTCCAAACAAATGATCCTTTGTTTCGATAGTGATTCCCTATGTAACTGAATTTCGTACCAATCCATCAAGACACATGTAAATTCACATCTCATGGTTGCGGTTGACCAGGTAGATATGGGCTTATCAACACTCCAATAAAATCTACTCACTTTATTTTCTATGCGTGAATTCCGTATGAGCTGATTTGACTTATTCTCGTTTAAATAATCACGAAATGATACCCGCTTCTCCAATGATTTGCATTGTAATGAACAACACTATTCCGAGACAGCCACAAACCTGGTACCACTGGTTGCGTTACTTTTCTGTCTGTCAAGTATAACTTTCAACTTGTTCTTTCCTATCCGCATTTGGATTAGCAGATGGAGCGGCAGATGCAACATGGGAGCATGATCACTGACTACGCTACATAATACACCACTGAATAACCTCAAATGCTAAACAATCTTTGGGAGACAATTGAGCAAGGATTATGAACCTGTTTTTATTTCGGTCTCACAGCAACATACCAACGAAATCATCTATATCGAACAAATAGAGAAGATGCGAGCCGACAGACAGATGCGACAATGTATTCTATATAAAGTGAAACGAAAACAGTACTGATACGAGAAATACACGAAATGCAACCGATCGCAACGACGGAACAGAAAACACTTTATTTAGCACGTCATCGTTTCCTATTACTACTCAGAAACACTATTTCTTTTTTCCTCATTAGTTTGTTCCAGTAGTCGATTCACATTTGAGCTAGTCCAAAAAATGTCTCAATTTATTCCACCATAGTTTAAATGAATTATATATAAAATTCAAGCAGCTTTCCTACTGAGATTATTTTCGTATTTCCGAGTATCGATGACTGGGACAATTGGGACATCCGATTGCAGTAAACTGACTACGGATTTACAACAAAGATGAATTACAATTTCATTATTCAGTGTTTATCCGTGTTTATTTGACTCCTGCTTTCTGAACTGTGACAACGAACAAAGGTCTCGATCATAGACGTTTCTGTATTGTTAACGGCTTGCTCGGTTACCTTATAACTCAAATGCAATTTGAAATTTTTTTTTTTATTAAGTGGTGAAAGAAATTGCGCAGAATTGTTCACACTACAACGACATTCCTCACATAAATACTCATCAAAAGGCAAAACATCAATACATCTATGTGGGCATCGGAAATTTGGCCTGTTGTCTAATCCTTAGATTCTGCATTGTTACAAATTTTTCACATGTAAAATGTACTGTATTATCAAGCTCACTGAGGGGTCCCATAAACACATAGTCTATTACTCAAAGGTGCAAAATGACTTGGTGTAATTCAACATTTATGGTGCTAATTGTCCAGATTGCCTCCCGATGGCCTGATCACAAGGAATTAAAAAGGCAGCGTCATGAAAACCATTTCCTCCTCAATATAATGGAAAAATAAAACGCAATTAATTGACTGGATAAACAGATGGGATAACAGTTTCAACGTTTTCAGAGGTAATGTGGCAGCGACATCTCCGGTGTACAGAAACATCAACATCCTATATTTTGGAATTTTCGTATTGATGAAGAGATTCGGGATATTCATTTGTATGATCCGTTAATTGGCTGTCGCACAGCCCACGAAATATTGCCCGTCATCATCCAAGTTCTATAGCGAGGACCAGAACACACTGTGGTAGATCTTCTCAATAATCCCGGGAAACTCTCGAACTCCCTTTTTCATGAACTTAGTTTAATAGAAAAAAATGGTACTTGAAAATCAATACCAATTCGCTTCCTTCTGATGGCACCCATCGTCCTGTTTCTCGGCAAGAAAGCCTTCTCTGTCTGTAAGTTATTCCAAATTGCGATCTGTGGCGCGGAGCTTTCACATGACACTTCGGAGGTCAGAGGTTCTAATCCTCGAACGACGATATTTTTCGTGGTAGGAGGAAATGCATTGTGACTCGGCTGGTGACCAAATCTGACATATTGGGACCTTATGCGGTCCCCTCTTGCATGCCCAAGAGTTTGGTTTCCGGTTATCTTCAATAGTGCAGTGGGTTTTTGTGGCTATGGGACCTGATATCGCTTACACTGCATTCATGAACAAGCTCGTATTTTCCTCAAAGTTTGCCAAAACATTTCCTGATAAAATGAATCCAATGAGCTCCGTATTGCGACTATGTCAATTTGTCTGTAGGCCCGGCCAAGGGAAAAACACGATACGACTGTTGAGCATGGTAGTAATTGTCGTTCCTGAAATGAGACTGGTATTCCGATTTTGAATTGGTTTTGCTCTACATGGTAGCAGATGAAATGAATGGCCTCCCTAAATGGAAGTTCGTGAACAGTGATTGGACATCAAATAAAGCCGTGTGTTTCCCTTTCACAATTATCTGGCCCAAAGATCTCCACTATTTGGAAACTTTCTTTGATAGTGTCTCTGGCCATTGGATCATCAACTATCTCAAACAATTTCAACACCCATTGCCCAATTCGTGCTGTGATGAATTTATCATCTATATTATTTTTTTGAGTGAAACATCTGGTGTGTAGGTTCGGTGGACCATGCAGATGTGGATTTTGAGTTCCATTTGGCTTCAGATGTTGAGCTGTGGTCTCACAAGTAAAATGTCTTTCTAGTGGAAAGTGTGCTTCTGCAGATACCTCTTGTTCTAGTTCATCAGGTTCATCAAAGTTATCTTAGCGCACAAACCTGCTGGGATAGTCAAGAACGGTCCCCATTTTCTCATATTCAATCCAATGAGTCAGCACTTGTCCGGAATCAATTTTAGGGCGTAAAATTATCAAGCCAGTTTGCAACTGAAGATTTTCATTATTAAAAATGCACTCAGGTGTGGTGAGTGACTGATGTCTGGGCGATGTTACCAGTTACTGTGGTTCGAAATCAACCGTCTCCGCTTGGAACCAAGTCTGCGCATCTTTTTAAAAGGGTTCGAATATTTTTAGTTATTCGAGAAGATATTCGAATTGTGCTTGTCTGGTTATGGCGAATTCGGATATTTGCGGTTTCAATGTGACTGTGGACCTATTTACCTTTTCATGGTGGGAAAACCCCAAGTGGCACCGTGCAAATTTCTCACCATGCCGCGACCTGAATAAGTTGAGGCTGTTCTTGGAACACGGTTTTGAACGACATTACTCACGAGATACAAATGCATATAAATCGTCTTATTCCCTGGACAGATCCCACCATTGTTTTGCAGTGACTAAATAATGCCATTGCCATTCTTTTCCATTTGTTGTGGCCAACCGAATTGCTCTCATAGGGAACTGTATTTCACAGCGTGGGTGGCGACATGTGCCGATCGATGGGCATCCAGTGGACATTCATGGAGAAACCACTATTTTTAAAGGCATACGAAGTGTCGATTTCAGTTGCAGTATTTGGTCTGTGCCAGCTGGAAAGAATGAGGACAAGGGTACTCACCAACGTTGCAATCGTGCCACAAACGATTTTCGCCTAAACGGGATTTGCGCATCGATGAATTGGTTTTGCTTCTAGGTGGAAACAGTCATAGAGGATGCAGCCAAAAGGAGTTATCGACGAACTAATTCGTGGTGCCGATGAACACGTTCGTCAAGTGGCGGTCCGTACCAGTGATGAAAATCGCTGTCGAGATGTTCGATCCGTTAGCATACGGGAATTAGTCGAATTAAACGGATCGAATAAAAATAAACGGTTTTCATGATGTAATGTGAACTCCGTCTCCCACTAGAAACATCTTTCTCACAAAGTTACAGGTAACTTCGAGGTATATTTTGGGCAGGTGTTTAAATTGTCTGTGTTTGTTGGCCGGGCAATCAACACATACAGTGTCAGAGAACTTCCCCAACTTGAGCCAGGCAAATCGTCAGTCATCTACTCATGTTCTGGAGACCACGGTATACGTCCTTTTTCGTACGACCCAATGCAAAAGGGACTTCCTGTCGAGCCACTGGGCTTAGTCCCTAGGAAACATAGTTTTGTAGCGAGATCAACCTTTGTTCATTTGCTTACCGCACCAACTTATCCGAAGGTTTCTTGCCCATTCCGGTATCAAATTGACCGTTGCATGTTGGGCTGCATGCAATCGGTCGCAATCCAGCTCCGATTTTTCTGATGATCTCTCAACTCCACGCACCACTGAACTATCCAGATTTGAATCTCCTGAATGCATCGGGGAAATTCGGACACAGACCATCTAACGTCATTTATGTGCACGAGTTGCTTTGCTTCACAGTTATAGTCTCGTCCTGGTGTTTCGAGTTAATTTTGTCCCATATCCAGATACTATGCCATACTAATTAGAGGGTGGAATTATCGTTCAAATTGGAAAACTCAAGCAATTCCTTTTTGTAAGTCGCGCATGTATTGAAAATTCACCGTAAATCGGGTGTATTAATGCGATCATTGACTCGATTTACCGACCACATGGCCTGAGCCTGAGATAAGGCATTTAGTACCGCTCTGCACGATAAATGAAGAAGAGCTAAGCTGTCGTCTTATTCTTCTCGTACTTGAGTGTCACAAGTGCTTGGAATTTTCTGAACCAATGGAAATTCTTCGAACAGCGTGTCTACTGTTTGGAATGAATACAGGTTATGAATCATTCAGCAAATGGATCAAATGTGCTGCGTAGGAAGTACAAAGCATTTTCGTTTTCTGCTGTTGTAATGGGTTGGCCATGATCGAAATATTTCATTAGTGAAGCAGAGCCTAGCTGGAGTAGGTTAGTTTTGCGACTAGGGCATTTCCATCTCATGAGGTGAACAGACAACGGATCAGGTGTCGTCTAGCATGCAGAAGGTGCCACTGGTCTTTACTAACCTCCTTCATCGGTGATGCTGGCATGATATCCTAAAGTTCATCAACGGTCGAGTATGCACTGTCACAGGTAATTGCGTTCGTTTTTATAGTTCAGAAACACGACCGTTGGGGTATATGGTAAACCGAAATTATCGGTGTTTGATCACCGATCCCTTCGTTTCATTGGTAGAATGTGTTGAGAACACCATGTCAGCAATACGAAAGTTTGGTCTAGGTTGTTGATAATCAGTGTTCAGTCACTGAAACACGCACCAAATCTGAGCAGTTTTCTATCAGTAACGTCACAAAATCAATGAAATCGCACTTCCGCATGTCGTGGATTTATGAAATACACTGATTTCAAATGTGGTTGTTGGAGGTAGCTAAAACAGTAAGAACAATATAAAGTCTCTTTTTCATTGGGTCTCCTCTACTCCTTCCATGGAAAAGTGCCTGGTAGATTTGAAAACACTTTGAACTCATTATTATTATGCTGGAGTCAAGCTAGATATGTTATTCAAAAGACGCAAAATACAGCAATCCATATAAAATGAGCACAAATTGATTTGTGTATGATGTGCAGAACAGCTCTGATTTTTGATACGCAAACTTTTGATAAGTCCAACACGAAAATTATGCCTAATAAGAGGTTCAATCTTGTGAAATGGTTTATATGACTTGAGTCATGTGCTCGAAACGGAAAGAGTGGGGACACACAGGATGCAACGACTTAGTCATTTTTATTGTTTCACTCGACTTTTCGGGTAAGGAATATGAGTATGGTGGGGAGTATCTCTCCGGAGATGACTAAATTCACTCGCCTGAATTCACTTACAGAAATCAATATAGTCACAATTACCTAACAAATTCCTGATTCTGATTAGTTTGTAAGCAGTTCTGTGTACCAGGAGTTATCGTTGTTTGTTCACTCACACCAAAAACAACTGATTTCGGCCAACTACTTTCGAATATTTTGACTAGTCCACTCGCGCGACGGTTGAACCGGAGCTCTATTAGTTCAATTTGTCTCGTGTTACTCTAACTTCTGGAAGTGATTGAAACATTATAGTGTTTTGATAAACATTGTCGCTTACCATCTTTTGGTTATCTGGTTTCTATTTTTTCCGAAACAATTTTTAGGATCTACTATCTGGTACCTGGAGTAAGTGGGATGTGATCTGAACCATCGATTGTGAAAGGAAAAACAGTAACCGGATAATTTCAACTTCCAAAATCATACAACAGTAGTTGTGATCTACCAGCTCATTCTCTTCTCTCTCACACACAAAAATCAGTCAGTATCGGTTCTTCTGTACTCATCCTACTCTCTTCCTTCCAAGGAACAACGAAGAAATCTTTCGGAGTTCCTAAGCGGCACATTTGATTCATTATTCGAAAGATTGGTAGTCTGCGCTTTATTCAAAAATATATACATGGAATTGCAAATATTTTCTACCCTTTCATCATACATCACACACCTATTTGGGAAAAAAACGATCAAAATGGAAAAAGAGAGGTCACAATTCGAAATTTATGGAATCTTCAAAAGACCTGATTGCATGTCTAATTCGCCACAATTCAGTATCAAAAGTTTATTTCCGATCGCTTCATATATATATATATATATATATATATATATATATATATATATACATAAATATATATATATATACATATATATATATATATATATATGATATACTGACGCTCACATACAAATTATTGAACATGGGTTATTAGTGAAGCTCTACGTGTAGGCGCTCATATTGAACGTAAGTAGTATGAAGTGACCCAGACACGAATAACCATGATGAAACCTAGTTGTGATTCGTTTGTGGGCTCTTCAATGAAGAGTATCTATCCGCACTCCACACGATTCAAATTACATCTTATTGAACATATGATATATGAGCTTACAAGTATGGAGATAAGTGGGCAGATGAGTACCGGGTACTCATACCTGATGAGCGGCAACACCCGCGAAACCAGTCGTGTGCTTCCGAGGTATGTGTTGGCTTCATGTGCTCTAGCCAAACGAGCGTTCCGCTTTACTCTTGACCAGGTAGATACGGGCGTATCATTACCCAAATAACTTCTACTCATTTTATTTGTCCAGACATTTATTCCTTTGGAATTGATCTGACTATTTCTCGTGTAAAATAACCGCGAAATGACACCTGCTTTTCCAATGAATTGCATTCTAATTGGTAGCTTTTTTCCGTGCCTGCACAATGCAGAACGTGATCGATCACTTGGATGTTCATCTCGTTCACCAGCCACAAACCTGGTACCACTGGTTGCGTTCATTTTCTGTCTGTCGAGTATAACTTTCAACTTTCTGTTTCGTATTCGTATGAGCATTAGCAGATTGAGCGGCAGATGCAATATGGGAGCATAATAACGGACTACGCCACGTATTATACCACTAAATGACTTAAAAAGCTAAACATCATCTTTCGGGAGACGTTTGAGCGAGGCTTATGAACGTGTCTTTATTCCGGTCTCACATCGAAATTCCAACGTAATCCTCTCTGTTGAACGAATAGAGAAGATGCATTCCAGGGGAAACAAGTGACAATTTATTCTGTTCAACGTGGAACCGAAACGGTACGGATACGAGAAACACAAGGAATGCAAACTATCGCAACGACGAATCAGAAAGCGAACCGTGACTTAGTACAGTCGGATATGATAAAAGGTCGATAGAAACAGAAAAGTCAGTTCAGGTAAATAAGGTGGCCAGATAACGGTCTTATCCTCAACTCTATCGAGGCCACTATGAATCCCTTGAACGATCAAAGACCTTTACTTTGCACATGCAAATACAGTCCAGGTCTGACCTCTGAGGTCATTTTTGCACGCAATAGTTCAATTATTAACAAACCAAACTTTGTATGGTCGCTCAAATTCTGAAACCAAATGGTGTCCCTCGAAACGGAAATGCCAACGATCGCAACGACGAATCAGAAAACGAAGCGCGAGCCTGTACAGTCGGCGCGAAACCGAAGGTAGAGTTATACAATACGAGGTCAGAAGAAACCTTGGAATAGTTAGTACAGTTAAACAAAAGCAACCGAAGAAAACGGTGAGGTCAAAATCAGACGTCGGAAAAGACCGTAGGGAAAATAAATCCAACAATGTATCCAGAAAACGGTCGAGGCTACTGGAAATCTATCCTAATTTGCACATGTAACAACAGTCTAGGTTCGACCTGTGAGGTCATTTTTGCAAACTTTAGGTCAACTGATAACAAATCAAATTTGGCACGATCAAGCACATCCTGAAACCAAGTAAATTGTCCTTCGAAAAGGAAATTTAGTAACACCAACTGAGGGTTGATTATTAGATAAACTATGCAACTACACAAAGAAAGTAAAACGCAGCGAAATCAAGGAATTACCATCAGCCAGGAGTTATGTAGCGTCAGATGCTACAGAATGACCGGGTTGCAATGGATGTGCGAGAGAAGGGATTGAGACCTTGGTATGATGATCTAGTGCGACGATATAGCCACATAAAAAATAGGGAAATTATACATTTTTATAAAATATCAAATGTATGAACTCATCACTCCTACCAATCCGGAATACGGATAGGGTATTTGAATAATAAAGAAATGAAATGAAGTAATGCAGAATGAGGTTCCATTTCTCGACTTGAACTATGTAAACCTGTGTAATAAACTAATGACAAACGAAATTAGTGGAATAGTATAGAGTTGGTAGTGGAAGATTCAACTGCACAAAATGAGATCTTCTGATGGACGATTACGGTAATTTAATTCCATTTGATGAATCATTTGAAAGTCAAATGGAATCTCCAGCTGTTCACTTTGAATACTTATCGAAGCTCTCTCTTTAAGTTGTTTGCAACGTAACGGCTTTGTTTCCACGAACTCTCCCTGCGAATTCGTTGATCCTAGGAGTCGATTGTTGTGCGGTCAACGGGTTGTTAACACTGAAATACCAGTGATGGAACGACGCTGTGTCATGTACTTGCAATGTTGAGAGCTAGATAGCTTGGTTGTTAGGTGTTCAACTCATGATCGTCTATTCACGGGATAGAGTCACAATAACGACTCAACTGATGTGCAGTGGTGATAATTTCTAACAAGAATGAAGCAGCCGAACATTGCCTCTGCAATTTTCATTGGCGAGCAAAGCTTTGTGAACTGTTGATGTGTTATTTAATAATCCAACCGAATCTTTTACTGGTCAAGTTATTCGAGGTAACAGTAATCGTTTTTGCTTATCAGCTATCTTACATGATTTATCATCTTGCATTTCCCTATGTAAACTAAAGCATTTAAGGTGAGAGATATATTCCAAGTAAGATATATAAAGTGAGAGAGAATTAGCCGACTTGTTTTTTGTTCATCATTTTTCAACGGCGGATATTTAAATTTCTTCTATCATTTTTCTCAAGCTTACATATAAAAATAGCCAATAACTGTTTGAAAAGCAGATGTTTGAGGATGAGACTCAAATTTCCTCAATATACACACTGTGTGAAATTGTTTTCTTCGAATTCGGCCTACATTCAAACGATCCAAGCCTTATCCGGATTTGAAAAATTTGCTAGCATGATTTCAGCTTTGGTAAGAATAGACTAGAAATAGTTACACAGAAGTGTGTGTTCAAATCTCGAGGTCCATATTCACGATCATTCAATTCATTTTCTCCATAAGCCTTTCACCAGTTGCATCGCTCTGGTATTTCTCTTTGTCTTGTTCACATTTGTCCGTTTGATTTATATTCTTACACGTTATGGCTATGAAGAAACTGTGTACTGAGCTTTTATTTAACTGAAAGCTTTTAAAATTGACACAAAACTCGTCATCATTATTGAAATGGTAACTGATCTTAAATTTCTTATTACCAAAACCAGATTTTCCACTCATGTTTAACAGCACCGGTAAAAATTTCAGATCTCAAATATTTTAGGGATATTTTGGAACCAATAAAATCATTCCAGTTTATTATTTTTGACCGAAACTCAGGTTGTGGATTTGGCATGCTGTAAGTCAAAGTTTCCTCCAGAGGTTATCCAGACGTGAGCTGTTGAATTCCTTGTTATTAAGGTTCATCATGCTTGAGTGTCCGGTTAAAATCTTGATCAAAATACGATCTTTCTTCCGGTCTTAATTCCAAAAAACTATGCAGGTTGTATTCGTAGTGCAATTTCCATCATCACATGAGGATTTCGGTTGGATTTTCTTGTGTCCGGTTCTGAATAACTACACTGTTACACACAATGAAAAAACACCAATCATTCCCGTCTAGATATGAATTTAATCTCGTCTAATCCAACAATTTGAGAAAAATCTTTCTTATTTAGGCAGAAGAAACAACACTAAACAAAACCCACTGGTCTGAGGCGATTTGATTTTTCAAGTCAAACATGTTATGAAATCACGTGAAAGAAGTAATTTGAGCTGGAACGTTAAATGATCGACCTCCGAATTTCAAAGTAGTACTACAGTCCAACTTCCAGTTCCAACCATCCACATTTATATAGGAGTGGTATGATAAAATTCGACTCCATCTCAATTACTCAATCTCATATTGATAATCGGGAGTATCCATTATTACTGAATGCATAAAATCAGTGTCACGAATATCTAGTCTAGACAGTCCTGGATGGTTCTAATTTGTAAATCTTTTTATGCGTACGAAGTCACATAGCATTTTTAGAAAAATACGCATTTGGAGAAATAATGTATCAGTAACAGGGAGCAGAGTGATCAATGTCTGCACTTTGCCGCACTGAACATCACTAATTCGGTATGGCCTTTGCAGCGAATTCATGTATATATTGGTACGTTTTCACTCAGTTAGATGTATTGATTTCGACTCCAGAAAGTCCTGAATGTTGGAATAATATTTGTATCGTGTTCCATCTTAGCAGACGTCTTCGTTCAAACTCGCTACGTGGATTGATAGGTAACTGTGCTTCAGCCCGGGTAGTGTTGAATTATCTATAGAGCTATGCAAAGATAACATTTTGCTAGTGTCTGTATGCTGTTTATTTTCTTCGGTGGTAAACAGAAACATAGACCTCAAGAGACAGCCCGAAATTGTAGTTCAATTCAATGAAACCAATGATAGATTATCTACATCAGTCACCAATTGTTTCGAAAAATGGATTCGGCCAACTTGTGAAGGCGAGCAAAATCCCGGAAAGAACCGAGCATGACAAGAAATACGTCGATGATATTTTTATCATCACGAAAGTCTAGAATAGACGGCGTGGACTATGGATGTATTCAATCTTCTGCATCCAAATATACGAACTACGATGGGCGCCGAATTAGACAATACACTACCCTTCTTTGAGCTGATTATTACTAGGGGGAATGACGGAACAATCGGAAATCTGATTTCATAGAAAAGAAACGTGGACAAGCTTTTACTTGCACACTAACAGTTTTGTGCCTAGGGAGTATAAACGTTGCCTGGTCCGAACACCGTTTCGGAGAGTAGGAAGAATT
Source organism: Fasciola hepatica (assembly GCA_948099385.1). Classification (NCBI taxonomy): domain Eukaryota; kingdom Metazoa; phylum Platyhelminthes; class Trematoda; order Plagiorchiida; family Fasciolidae; genus Fasciola; species Fasciola hepatica. The sequence goes on along the minus strand of CANUEZ040000193.1, from coordinate 7,906,317 downwards.
TGCACGGAAACATGATTGACAGCAAACTACGACAGCTGAAAGAGGCGTCGACCGAAAACGCTCATCTCCAAACGTTTATCAAAATGCACAGGAGACCTATAGTTACCAGATAAACGACTTGTTCAATAAAGAAATCATTAGTCATCCTCTGTCTTCCATTCAAATGTGATGATGTCAATGCCTGCTCAAAAGGTGACTTGGGTAGCGATTCCTAGAACATAATATGCAACTGATCAAATGATTGTTCATTGAACGACTGGGATCCCCAAGGCCCGCGGTGAAAATAACGTCTACCCCAGCACACCGAATCTAATCTGATTTACGAATTTGCGGAAAAACACACGTGGGTGGAACAGAACGACTGTTATCTAACCGAGAATATATTTCAGTAACAGGGAGCAGAGTGATCAATGTCTGCACTCTGCCGCACTGAAAATCACTAATTCAGTATGACTTTTGCAGCGAATTCATGCGAATTTTGGTAGGTTTTCACTCAGTTAGATGTATTGCTTTCGACCCCGGAAAGCCCTGGATGTTGGAATAATATTTGTATCGTGTTTCATCTTAGCAGACGTTGTTGTTCACACTCACTACGTGGATAATCAATCAATATCCTTCTCACATTTTGGCATAATCCTGCATCTAATTGACAGGTTATTATGCTTCAGCCCGGGTAGTAATGATTTATCTATCTATCTATGTAACGATAAAATTGACTCAGAATGAACACGTGAACTTTCCATGAACGTGCATGCAAATCCGCCTTATTCTGACTTGGCCACTTGAAAGCTCAGGATTGAAAATGTGTTTCGCGCAAAGATTCTCGAAATAATCACCCCACAGAAAGGACTTCTAAATCCCTTATATATCAGAAATCACCATATTGTGAACATCTTCACCAACGATTCCGTTTTCCACACAATAATGTATAATTCAAACCTAAATAGTGTGACAAATCAAGTGTTTGGTTGTCATGAAAGTCATTACAATAATTTTTTTTTACAAACGAGTTTCGTTTCTCTTGTTATCAGAGAACAGTTTAGAAATAATCTAGGGTCATGCATCAACAGCATCTTGACACTGTTTTATCGAATTGTCACCAGAGATATCAGACAATATTTTGGCAATATCAACGATTCTGTATTCTATTTTAGTTTGGGTCTACCTCACCCAGGGCACCCATAGGTCCGCTTTGTCGGCCTGACTGAAAACACAAACACAAACCATCACGATTAATGAGGAAACCTAACTCGAAGCTGAATGCTTCTGCTAAAATGAAATGGTGTACCCTTGAAAAAGGAAATAAATCCTTGGGCATAGCAAGGTCGGTGAAATATTTCATTATTTCCAGAAGGCTCAATGATGAATACGTGCATTAACTGTGTAGGTTTGCACAAGATATTCAGATGTTAGTCTGTAGCCTGCAGGATTACAAGCCTCTCGGTTTTCGGGCAGTGTCAAAATATTTCTTCCGTCGGTGTACTCACGTGTCTGTGTGTGTGTGTGTGTGTGTGATTAAGCTCTCATTGTGAAAGAGAAGGACACGGAATATGCAAGAAATGCTTGGTACATCGATTTCAGTTGCGCAAATCCTTAGATCAAATGATTTTGTCAGGCGGATACGTTTCATTGCACGTGCGATCGACGCTTGCGGCTTCCGTTACTCTAACAGGAGAGCAACAAAAAACGATTTTGTCGATTGTAACTACTGTCTTATGACGTTCATTGGAAACGTCTCTAACAAGTGATGTGGATGGAACGCCCACAAATCCTGCTGGGTTTTCTCTCTCAAGATTAGGTTGGTTTATACTTCACTTAGATGAATCATTCAAAACTTAGCAGTTAACTCTGCGACGATGATTTATTTAGCCACAAAACATTCATTGCAAAACCTTATTGCTATGTCCAACAAGATTTAGCTCTATTCAATGCTCACAATCTGAAGACATGTTTGTTGCCATTACGGTTTTTTGCTACAACCAGTGGTTGCCTAGCTATTTGTTGTTTCACTGTGGTCTTTTCATCATAAAATACGTTAGGTGTTTTGCCTGTATGTGTGTGATAGTTCATCAATTTAACACAAGGGGTTTCGAGGTGATTTGGAAGGACCCATTCATCAAATTGGTGCATCCATTCCGTTTTTTGTCTCCACGTTTCCCGACATTGAAGCCATTCTCTGGTTGCTCTTGATAACCATTATGATGACGATATCAAAGTGGCAGTTACAAATGCCGATCTACCCTGTGCAATAACGTGCTTCATTTCAGATTACTCAGAATTTATTTGACATTGGGATAGATGTGGTTTGGTTCTATTTGGTACAGGACTGTTCTGAAAAGATACGTGTGTGGGATATGCCAAACGTTTGATTCTACAAGGCTCTTAACTATTCAAAAGTATTAGTAGACTATTCGAATGCATTAAACCCCTATGTAACACCACACCCAGGATGTCTAACACAATTCGCATAGCCTTTCCATAACTTTAGTTGATATTATGCCACCTTCAGTGATTTCTTCTACGAACTACCTTCCTTAGCGAAAGTGTCGATCAAAGTTGTCCCATCCAGTGATATGTAGGATAAAAGTCCCAACAACATTGGCCTTCTGAGCTGTACTGTTTCATCTAGTGGTTTGTTCTGTGCACCCGATTCACTGCACCAATCCTCCGTAATAAAAACAATATTCACGCCGCATTCTAGACCAGTGCCTGAATTACCAATCGACTCTTTGAAATGATTTCTCTGAATTTATTATCACACTAGATGAAAAAGTCCGCAACGATATTTTTGGCAGATTGAATGGATGAAGTTTTATGCTTATCACATAAGCCAAGAAACAAGACCAAATATGTACAGACATCTACGAAGAGAGATACATTATGTTATTCCTGAGAAGACGTCTGCCAATCAGTTAATTAAGTACGTGGGCAAATAATGGGTTCTAATTTCTTGAGAAGCGACGTTTGCTGTAAACCATGAAATGTTGGTGTGTGATCAACGAGGGCAGGCCTGATAGATTTTCACGAATCAATGAGGGATTCTGCAATGAAATGGACTGCCACGCTATTTTCTCATACGTGAACCGCCAGGATTTATACGCAAATTAGTATTCGTCAGTTGTACTTCTGACATAGTTTCGAAGGTCATGGAGTACATCAGGTCCAAACAACCTTAACACGGCGAGAAAAGTATAACTGTTTGAAATTTCCTGAGTCCTGTTGGGTTACTGGACCCTTTTGGTATGAGAATGATTGTGACAGGACGGTTAGAGTCAGAAATGAAGAACGATGCAATTGCGTGACTGACCACATTATTCAACACCTCCGACAGAGGTCCAGCCCCATGATTGAATACTGTATATGTTGAGTCATCCAATCGAGAGGTTTTGGTGAACTTGATGAACCAAAGAATATTGACAAGCTTGCTGCCTGAGAGGTTCTTGAATTCCGAATTGTTAGCTTGGTATAAAATTGGGAGACGGTTTTTCGGATAGTGATCATGAAACTGTATCCGCTTTTTAAGCATGAGAAATCTTGATAAAACTAGCAATCTTTGTTGGGGTGAATAAAAGTATATGGATTGAAAACATAAAACAAGTCGAAAGTGAAATGGTTTCACCTTATTTGAATGCAAATTGGAATTTATCCTACTGATGGTTACACCCACCGTCTTTCTCTTCTCCGCGCCATAATTATTCGAATAACCAGCAGAAATATATTTGTTCTCATTTGTGATGTGTAGCCTCTGTTCCATTTATTTTCTATTTCAAGCTGTAGTACGGTGTGAAACGAAACTCGGTAGACGGCTGCACGAGTGTGATGGTTTCATGTGCTCTTTCCAAACAAATGATCCTTTGTTTCGATAGTGATTCCCTATGTAACTGAATTTCGTACCAATCCATCAAGACACATGTAAATTCACATCTCATGGTTGCGGTTGACCAGGTAGATATGGGCTTATCAACACTCCAATAAAATCTACTCACTTTATTTTCTATGCGTGAATTCCGTATGAGCTGATTTGACTTATTCTCGTTTAAATAATCACGAAATGATACCCGCTTCTCCAATGATTTGCATTGTAATGAACAACACTATTCCGAGACAGCCACAAACCTGGTACCACTGGTTGCGTTACTTTTCTGTCTGTCAAGTATAACTTTCAACTTGTTCTTTCCTATCCGCATTTGGATTAGCAGATGGAGCGGCAGATGCAACATGGGAGCATGATCACTGACTACGCTACATAATACACCACTGAATAACCTCAAATGCTAAACAATCTTTGGGAGACAATTGAGCAAGGATTATGAACCTGTTTTTATTTCGGTCTCACAGCAACATACCAACGAAATCATCTATATCGAACAAATAGAGAAGATGCGAGCCGACAGACAGATGCGACAATGTATTCTATATAAAGTGAAACGAAAACAGTACTGATACGAGAAATACACGAAATGCAACCGATCGCAACGACGGAACAGAAAACACTTTATTTAGCACGTCATCGTTTCCTATTACTACTCAGAAACACTATTTCTTTTTTCCTCATTAGTTTGTTCCAGTAGTCGATTCACATTTGAGCTAGTCCAAAAAATGTCTCAATTTATTCCACCATAGTTTAAATGAATTATATATAAAATTCAAGCAGCTTTCCTACTGAGATTATTTTCGTATTTCCGAGTATCGATGACTGGGACAATTGGGACATCCGATTGCAGTAAACTGACTACGGATTTACAACAAAGATGAATTACAATTTCATTATTCAGTGTTTATCCGTGTTTATTTGACTCCTGCTTTCTGAACTGTGACAACGAACAAAGGTCTCGATCATAGACGTTTCTGTATTGTTAACGGCTTGCTCGGTTACCTTATAACTCAAATGCAATTTGAAATTTTATTTTATTTATTAAGTGGTGAAAGAAATTGCGCAGAATTGTTCACACTACAACGACATTCCTCACATAAATACTCATCAAAAGGCAAAACATCAATACATCTATGTGGGCATCGGAAATTTGGCCTGTTGTCTAATCCTTAGATTCTGCATTGTTACAAAATTTTCACATGTAAAATGTACTGTATTATCAAGCTCACTGAGGGGTCCCATAAACACATAGTCTATTACTCGAAGGTGCAAAATGACTTGGTGTAATTCAACATTTATGGTGCTAATTGTCCAGATTGCCTCCCGACGGCCTGATCACAAGGAATTAAAAAGGCAGCGTCATGAAAACCATTTCCTCCTCAATATAATGGAAAAATAAAACGCAATTAATTGACTGGATAAACAGATGGGATAACAGTTTCAACGTTTTCAGAGGTAATGTGGCAGCGACATCTCCGGTGTACAGAAACATCAACATCCTATATTTTGGAATTTTCGTATTGATGAAGAGATTCGGGATATTCATTTGTATGATCCGTTAATTGGCTGTCGCACAGCCCACGAAATATTGCCCGTCATCATCCAAGTTCTATAGCGAGGACCAGAACACACTGTGGTAGATCTTCTCAATAATCCCGGGAAACTCTCGAACTCCCTTTTTCATGAACTTAGTTTAATAGAAAAAAATGGTACTTGAAAATCAATACCAATGCGCTTCCTTCTGATGGCACCCATCGTCCTGTTTCTCGGCAAGAAAGCCTTCTCTGTCTGTAAGTTATTCCAAATTGCGATCTGTGGCGCGGAGCTTTCACATGACACTTCGGAGGTCAGAGGTTCTAATCCTCGAACGACGATATTTTTCGTGGTAGGAGGAAATGCATTGTGACTCGGCTGGTGACCAAATCTGACATATTGGGACCTTATGCGGTCCCCTCTTGCATGCCCAAGAGTTTGGTTTCCGGTTATCTTCAATAGTGCAGTGGGTTTTTGTGGCTATGGGACCTGATATCGCTTACACTGCATTCATGAACAAGCTCGTATTTTCCTCAAAGTTTGCCAAAACATTTCCTGATAAAATGAATCCAATGAGCTCCGTATTGCGACTATGTCAATTTGTCTGTAGGCCCGGCCAAGGGAAAAACACGATACGACTGTTGAGCATGGTAGTAATTGTCGTTCCTGAAATGAGACTGGTATTCCGATTTTGAATTGGTTTTGCTCTACATGGTAGCAGATGAAATGAATGGCCTCCCTAAATGGAAGTTCGTGAACAGTGATTGGACATCAAATAAAGCCGTGTGTTTCCCTTTCACAATTATCTGGCCCAAAGATCTCCACTATTTGGAAACTTTCTTTGATAGTGTCTCTGGTCATTGGATCATCAACTATCTCAAACAATTTCAACACCCATTGCCCAATTCGTGCTGTGATGAATTTATCATCTATATTATTTTTTTGAGTGAAACATCTGGTGTGTAGGTTCGGTGGACCATGCAGATGTGGATTTTGAGTTCCATTTGGCTTCAGATGTTGAGCTGTGGTCTCACAAGTAAAATGTCTTTCTAGTGGAAAGTGTGCTTCTGCAGATACCTCTTGTTCTAGTTCATCAGGTTCATCGAAGTTATCTTAGCGCACAAACCTGCTGGGATAGTCAAGAACGGTCCCCATTTTCTCATATTCAATCCAATGAGTCAGCACTTGTCCGGAATCAATTTTAGGGCGCAAAATTATCAAGCCAGTTTGCAACTGAAGATTTTCATTATTAAAAATGCACTCAGGTGTGGTGAGTGACTGATGTCTGGGCGATGTTACCAGTTACTGTGGTTCGAAATCAACCGTCTCCGCTTGGAACCAAGTCTGCGCATCTTTTTAAAAGGGTTCGAATATTTTTAGTTATTCGAGAAGATATTCGAATTGTGCTTGTCTGGTTATGGCGAATTCGGATATTTGCGGTTTCAATGTGACTGTGGACCTATTTACCTTTTCATGGTGGGAAAACCCCAAGTGGCACCGTGCAAATTTCTCACCATGCCGCGACCTGAATAAGTTGAGGCTGTTCTTGGAACACGGTTTTGAACGACATTACTCACGAGATACAAATGCATATAAATCGTCTTATTCCCTGGACAGATCCCACCATTGTTTTGCAGTGACTAAATAATGCCATTGCCATTCTTTTCCATTTGTTGTGGCCAACCGAATTGCTCTCATAGGGAACTGTATTTCACAGCGTGGGTGGCGACATGTGCCGATCGATGGGCATCCAGTGGACATTCATGGAGAAACCACTATTTTTAAAGGCATACGAAGTGTCGATTTCAGTTGCAGTATTTGGTCTGTGCCAGCTGGAAAGAATGAGGACAAGGGTACTCACCAACGTTGCAATCGTGCCACAAACGATTTTCGCCTAAACGGGATTTGCGCATCGATGAATTGGTTTTGCTTCTAGGTGGAAACAGTCATAGAGGATGCAGCCAAAAGGAGTTATCGACGAACTAATTCGTGGTGCCGATGAACACGTTCGTCAAGTGGCGGTCCGTACCAGTGATGAAAATCGCTGTCGAGATGTTCGATCCGTTAGCATACGGGAATTAGTCGAATTAAACGGATCGAATAAAAATAAACGGTTTTCATGATGTAATGTGAACTCCGTCTCCGACTAGAAACATCTTTCTCACAAAGTTACAGGTAACTTCGAGGTATATTTTGGGCAGGTGTTTAAATTGTCTGTGTTTGTTGGCCGGGCAATCAACACATGCAGTGTCAGAGAACTTCCCCAACTTGAGCCAGGCAAATCGTCAGTCGTCTACTCATGTTCTGGAGACCACGGTATACGTCCTTTTTCGTACGACCCAATGCAAAAGGGACTTCCTGTCGAGCCACTGGGCTTAGTCCCTAGGAAACATAGTTTTGTAGCGAGATCAACCTTTGTTCATTTGCTTACCGCACCAACTTATCCGAAGGTTTCTTGCCCATTCCGGTATCAAATTGACCGTTGCATGTTGGGCTGCATGCAATCGGTCGCAATCCAGCTCCGATTTTTCTGATGATCTCTCAACTCCACGCACCACTGAACTATCCAGATTTGAATCTCCTGAATGCATCGGGGAAATTCGGACACAGACCATCTAACGTCATTTATGTGCACGAGTTGCTTTGCTTCACAGTTATAGTCTCGTCCTGGTGTTTCGAGTTAATTTTGTCCCATATCCAGATACTATGCCATACTAATTAGAGGGTGGAATTATCGTTCAAATTGGAAAACTCAAGCAATTCCTTTTTGTAAGTCGCGCATGTATTGAAAATTCACCGTAAATCGGGTGTATTAATGCGATCATTGACTCGATTTACCGACCACATGGCCTGAGCCTGAGATAAGGCATTTAGTACCGCTCTGCACGATAAATGAAGAAGAGCTAAGCTGTCGTCTTATTCTTCTCGTACTTGAGTGTCACAAGTGCTCGGAATTTTCTGAACCAATGGAAATTCTTCGAACAGCGTGTCTACTGTTTGGAATGAATACAGGTTATGAATCATTCAGCAAATGGATCAAATGTGCTGCGTAGAAAGTACAAAGCATTTTCGTTTTCTGCTGTTGTAATGGGTTGGCCATGATCGAAATATTTCATTAGTGAAGCAAGGCCTAGCTGGAGTAGGTTAGTTTTGCGACTAGGGCATTTCCATCTCATGAGGTGAACAGACAACGGATCAGGTGTCGTCTAGCATGCAGAAGGTGCCACTGGTCTTTACTAACCTCCTTCATCGGTGATGCTGGCATGATATCCTAAAGTTCATCAACGGTCGAGTATGCACTGTCACAGGTAATTGCGTTCGTTTTTATAGTTCAGAAACACGACCGTTGGGGTATATGGTAAACCGAAATTATCGGTGTTTGATCACCGATCCCTTCGTTTCATTGGTAGAATGTGTTGAGAACACCATGTCAGCAATACGAAAGTTTGGTCTAGGTTGTTGATAATCAGTGTTCAGTCACTGAAACACGCACCAAATCTGAGCAGTTTTCTATCAGTAACGTCACAAAATCAATGAAATCGCACTTCCGCATGTCGTGGATTTATGAAATACACTGATTTCAAATGTGGTTGTTGGAGGTAGCTAAAACAGTAAGAACAATATAAAGTCTCTTTTTCATTGGGTCTCCTCTACTCCTTCCATGGAAAAGTGCCTGGTAGATTTGAAAACACTTTGAACTCATTATTATTATGCTGGAGTCAAGCTAGATATGTTATTCAAAAGACGCAAAATACAGCAATCCATATAAAATGAGCACAAATTGATTTGTGTATGATGTGCAGAACAGCTCTGATTTTTGATACGCAAACTTTTGATAAGTCCAACACGAAAATTATGCCTAATAAGAGGTTCAATCTTGTGAAATGGTTTATATGACTTGAGTCATGTGCTCGAAACGGAAAGAGTGGGGACACACAGGATGCAACGACTTAGTCATTTTTATTGTTTCACTCGACTTTTCGGGTAAGGAATATGAGTATGGTGGGGAGTATCTCTCCGGAGATGACTAAATTCACTCGCCTGAATTCACTTACAGAAATCAATATAGTCACAATTACCTAACAAATTCCTGATTCTGATTAGTTTGTAAGCAGTTCTGTGTACCAGGAGTTATCGTTGTTTGTTCACTCACACCAAAAACAACTGATTTCGGCCAACTACTTTCGAATATTTTGACTAGTCCACTCGCGCGACGGTTGAACCGGAGCTCTATTAGTTCAATTTGTCTCGTGTTACTCTAACTTCTGGAAGTGATTGAAACATTATAGTGTTTTGATAAACATTGTCGCTTACCATCTTTTGGTTATCTGGTTTCTATTTTTTCCGAAACAATTTTTAGGATCTACTATCTGGTACCTGGAGTAAGTGGGATGTGATCTGAACCATCGATTGTGAAAGGAAAAACAGTAACCGGATAATTTCAACTTCCAAAATCATACAACAGTAGTTGTGATCTACCAGCTCATTCTCTTCTCTCTCACACACAAAAATCAGTCAGTATCGGTTCTTCTGTACTCATCCTACTCTCTTCCTTCCAAGGAACAACGAAGAAATCTTTCGGAGTTCCTAAGCGGCACATTTGATTCATTATTCGAAAGATTGGTAGTCTGCGCTTTATTCAAAAATATATACATGGAATTGCAAATATTTTCTACCCTTTCATCATACATCACACACCTATTTGGGAAAAAAACGATCAAAATGGAAAAAGAGAGGTCACAATTCGAAATTTATGGAATCTTCAAAAGACCTGATTGCATGTCTAATTCGCCACAATTCAGTATCAAAAGTTTATTTCCGATCGCTTCATATATATATATATATATATATATATATATATATATATACATAAATATATATATATATACATATATATATATATATATATATGATATACTGACGCTCACATACAAATTATTGAACATGGGTTATTAGTGAAGCTCTACGTGTAGGCGCTCATATTGAACGTAAGTAGTATGAAGTGACCCAGACACGAATAACCATGATGAAACCTAGTTGTGATTCGTTTGTGGGCTCTTCAATGAAGAGTATCTATCCGCACTCCACACGATTCAAATTACATCTTATTGAACATATGATATATGAGCTTACAAGTATGGAGATAAGTGGGCAGATGAGTACCGGGTACTCATACCTGATGAGCGGCAACACCCGCGAAACCAGTCGTGTGCTTCCGAGGTATTTTTGTCCACACGACTACATATACTTGCTATTATTTTATATACCTATATATGCATATTTACATATGTATACACTTGGATGCTTACTTTCATCCCAATGAAAGAAAAAAATAAAATTTTGTGACTGGCATAATCCGCTGGCAACCAAATCTTCCCTGTCATGGTCTTCAATCGGTAATATTGTGTGTGTATGTGTATGCACGCGTGCATACAATCGAGTTCGGTTTTTCTGGTGTTACTCTAACTTCTGGAAGTGATTGAAAAATTATAGCGTTTTGATAAACATTGTCGCTTACCATCTTTTGGTTATCTGGTTTCTATTTTTTCCGAAACAATTTTTAGGATCTACTATCTGGTACCTGGAGTAAGTGGGATGTGACCTGAACCATCGATTGTGAAAGGAAAAACAGTAACCGGATAATTTCAACTTCCAAAATCATACAACAGTAGTTGTGATCTACCAGCTCATTCTCTTCTCTCTCACACACAAAAATCAGTCAGTATCGGTTCTTCTGTACTCATCCTACTCTCTTCCTTCCAAGGAACAACGAAGAAATCTTTCGGAGTTCCTAAGCGGCACATTTGATTCATTATTCGAAAGATTGGTAGTCTGCGCTTTATTCAAAAATATATACATGGGATTCAAATTATTATTTCCAACCCTCTCATCATAAATCACACACCTGTTTCAGAGAAAAACAATTGAAAATGGAAAAAAGCGTTCACACTGTCGCACAAGGTGAAACTTATGGAACTTGCAAGAAACCTGATTGCATGTCGAGTTTGCCACAATTCAGTATTGTTTTTTTTTCCGATCGCTTCATATAAATATATGTAAGCATAAGTATATATATGTACATCTATATATATAAATATATATACATATACATATATGATATACTGACGCTCACATTCATTTCAATGAATAAAGAATAATAGCCAGGCTGTACGTGTAGGCGCTCATATTGAACGTAAGTAGTATGAAGTGACCCAGACACGAATAACCATGATGAAACCTAGTTTTGATTCGTTTGTGGGCTCTGCAATGAAGAGTTTCTATCCACACTCCACACGATTGAAATCACATCTTATTGAACTTGTGATATATGAGTGTACAAGTATGGAGACAAAAGGGCTGAGGAGTACCAGGTACGCATAACTAATGAGCGGCAACAACCGAGAAACCAGTCGTGTGCTATAATTTCATGACACGAAGCGATAAATTTAGGGAAGGGATTTCACATACAATCTTTCAAGCTCCTACACCTCTTTATGTTAACAATTCGTTCGAGCTAGGAAATTCAGCAGTCGCTTCAAATATGAACTCCCTAATACATTTGAGTAAATTGGATTCGTTCTGTATTTGTTGCGTTTCCATCGAAAATAAAAGGACCAATAATAATCACCCTCAGTGCTTTCTCCCAAACCATCAAATTATCATTAGGCTGGCGTCGGTTGATGACGAGGTGTTGTGATTACCCTGCCACCAGTTAACGGTCTGGTTTACATTCTAAGTTATTGAAATCAAGCTTTGTGTTTGGGTACAGATGTGAGAAGATAACACCATCCTTTCCTAGATATGATCTATTCATGCAATCAGCACAAATGAACATCACAGGTAATTCAGTTTCTCCTGCTGGGGCGATCACTTCCTCACGTCAATCTTTATCGGTACTTCATTGAAGTGGTAACCCCCACCCCACCCCAGCCACATTGACTACCATTATTTCTATGCTTCACAAACTCAGTCACGGAGTTAGTTTCAATTCAAAAGATTACTTATATATTTATCTACTCAGTATGCATATACATTTCACAACCCATTACTTATCTGGGCAATATTCCATATTCCTTTTCGCAAAAACATATGGCGAAAATGGCTGAGAGTATCAGTTGACAGAATATTCAATATCCATCATAAACACTGTTTACGCACTGAAGACGATTGGAACGTTCGTTGCACGAAGGATCGGACAAACGGTGATGTCCTTATTGTTAACCCAGATTCAATCTGGTGAAGCACTGAAAGAAACACATTAGCAGACGTAATTGATTTATTTTCTCACTGATCTCCGATGCCTGATTTGGACTGCGCTGATTTTCCTCGTTTGCATACGTTTTAGTGAATTGACTTTCCCGAAATATCCGTGAACCTCACCTTTGGAACATTTTCGGTTCTCGCCGACGCCGGTCTTTTCTATTCATTCGTTTAGTGGAATTGCGTTCATAGTTCGCGTCAGGACTCGATAGAAGACACGCTTCTGAGCCACTATTCGAACGTCTACTGCGGTGTGCCTGCTGGTTCGAGAATGAACCAACTGAATTGATTATCAGTTTGAACAAGGTAATGCGATGACGGCCGTCAATAATGGAACTGTTCATCGAGTTTCAAGCGAAAGTCACGGTTGGCGTCTATAATGCTGAAAATCACACCGGTGACAATACCACTGTATGGGTTCACGAAACCTGAGGAAACGATGCGGTTTTTCGTAGAAGCTGGGAAAAAACGGCTTCAGGATGGCTATAAGCTATCAAAACACCACTGAGAAAATTGGGGCAATCGAAAATCAGACAAAGAGGATAATATGTATGGCGTGCCGAGGAATCCGGTCAGTTTACATGCGCACATCGGTGTTCCGATACCGATAACCTTCACTTATTCTCCACCCGTCGTAGCTATGGCTCGTAACCACAGAGATGTGCGGGCTTGACTGCTGCAGCGTACATCCAACCCTTGATTGATGACCAGATTTCGTATCAAATCCACAAGTGACTGAGATTGGCAAATGTCAAGCAAATATTCTGCATACAGAATAACACCTGAACCGATATCTGTTCTCCCAGTAAAATCCAGCTGCCCAGAAAAAGAACAAGTTATCATTCAAGTTTAAGGTTCTCCAGATAGTGAAATGTTGACGTTTGTACCAACCCAATCCTACAACAGCATTTTGCAAAGTGCATACCAATCATTGGTACACAGTCATTCATGTTGCTCAAAAAAGCTTGCAACTTACCTGGATCTTCATAAACGGGAACGCTCACATTTTCAAGTTCTTAGACTCAACTAGGGATACTTTTGATAATAATATCAACATCTAAAGAAATTGCTGCATCCGGGACCATATCAATCACTGAGGTAGAGAGAAAGGGAGAGAGCGGTCACCCCGATGCACACCACTTCCCGTGGTGAACTCGGGTGAAGGAGAACCGTAAGCCTTAACTCGGCCACGACTGTTCACATAAAGGGGCTTCATGGTGGAATGGAATTTCTCTGATACACCCTTCAACTGGAGGCAGCACCAGATAAGTATGTGGTCAGCTGAGTCTAAGATCGCTTAAGAATCAAGAAAGAGGAGGGTAGTTGACCTAAAAAAATGAGTGATTGTGTTCCAAAATGTGTCGAAGAGTAAAGATATGATAAACACAACCGAGATCAAGTTCAAACCCATCTTGATGCTCTCTAAAGCACCGTTCGCAATTGGTCGATGAATGGTGGGAAATGATAAAAGCAAGCATTTGATATGTGATGCTAACCGAACTTATTCCCGGGTGGTTTTGACAAGAGGAATCACTATCCTTTTTGTATATTGGCACAATCACAGATTTTTTCCAACTCTTTGGAACTTGTTCCCGGTGACCTATCAATCCAGGAGTTTTGTCAACTCCAATGACAATTTTGATCCATCATGCTTGAAAATGGACGGGGCAACTCATCCGGTGAAGCAGTCTCACGTCATTTAGTTGGCCTTGCTCACGAAGAACCTCTGTTTCTGATAGAGGACCGCCATCTGCAACCACAGTTGGAGATATGACGCTTCTTAACAAGCCTGTTGGGGATAAAAGCCAATTGAACGGTTTCCCAAAATGCTTCTCCCAACGGACTAGACGAAGCTCCTGATTTCGAATCAGTGAGCCGTTCGTCTCTTAGAACAGTTCAATAACGCCTGACTTTCGAAAACAGGTGTTTTCGCTTAGACGGATAAGATTACAGCTGCTGCTCATCGCTGCAGCTTTTTCCACCTCCACAATCCACTACTATTCACGGCCGTTTCTCAGGCTCAGAATCGATTGGCGTGTAAGGCACCTCTGTCTTCCATCATACCTGGAATTGAGAGGATTTATTCTGCGAGTATCTCACAGCTCAACTGAGGATGCAGATATCCATTGCTTCTGTGGGTAGCTGGTTGTTGGATCTTTGTCAGCCGTCACAGCCTCAAATAGAACCCACTGGACCTTTGTTCACTACTTAACTGGATACTGGGGGTCGATAACTCGGTGAACAGTTGTGATATCTAATGGGTTGTCAATGGCAAGACCAGGTTCGAAAAATGTATGAGGAATCACAAAACAAATTTCATTCAAAGTTATCTGATAGACCATTAGACTACGGTTGACGAAGAGCAGTGTGTTTCACTTTTCATCCAAGATCTTAGAGCCAATTATCCAAGAGTTTAGCAGCTAAATTGGGGCCAATGTCAGTAACTGGCACAAACGTGATTCCTCCTCTGTTGAATCTTTCCCTGAGCGTAGTCTGTGTGAAGTCAGCATTAGATGAAGATGTTCAGTATTCCTTTGATCAGCGAGAAAAAGCATCAATGATCACAGGAGGGCAGCACTTACCCAAGAAGGATCCACAAAAATCTCCATGTACCCACTTCATCGCCTCGCGGAGCACTGGTCAAGGAAGTCACTTTGAACTTCATGAACGTACCTTGTGTTTACGCCGCTGTTAGTGATTAGCTGTTCTTTCGATGTGGGCAGGCCGTTGTGATCCTTTAACGGAATCGGTGTGGCCCAGTCAGACGACTCCACATAACCAGTAATTCCGCGCTCACACAGACTGAATTGTTTGATGGAGAGGTTCTCCAACCCAAAATGAATTATTCTGCGCTTTGGAAAAACGGGATGGCCAGATATCTCTTATCTCAATCCAGGAATGTGCATTCCACTAGAAACCTGAGGACAGTTTAAAACAAGCTGTTGTATATTCAATGAATCGGGTGAAGAGGTTAGCAGAGTGACAATTTACGAGCAACTTTAAAACCAAAAAGTGGAAGTCCGGAATCAGAAACCAAAAACTTACATTCAATAGGATCAGAGTCACGTAAATGAATTAGAACCATACAAGAACCGAAATATGGGAGCTTGTATCCAGTAATCCCTGGAATAGTCACACTGTTAGGATTATTCTTATCGGTAGGATAAACGCAATTATTACATTTAGGTGAAATGATGGATTTTACACTCCCAGTGTCAACAAAAATGTGTTATTTAGCCTGTGAAGTATGCCATTCGTGGGTAATATGTGGAACGTTCTCTGAAAAGAGGGCTAATGCAATTGTCGAAACTGTGGTAGGAAGTAAAGAAGTGTCAGATGATGCTGAGGGGATCGTCTGTCGATATGGTGGGCTACTGCTACAAGCACTATCAATGTGAACAAACTTACCACAAACAAAACACATAGCTTGTCGACGGGGACATGTGAAACAACGACGTAACTGACCATATGAAATACACTTGCCAAAATCGAAACGTTTATCGCCAGATTTCGAACGAATCGATCTCGCAAGTGGGGCCGATTGTCACAAAAACGTATCGGCTTGGTAGAATGAGGCATATATTGAGTGTGTCGAACTATTTGATTTTTGGAAGAATGGAACAGTGTGGACTCCGAAACAGCATTTACTTGCTGATACTTTTCAAGAATTCGGCCAAAGTGATGAAGGGTCTGATCAGTTGCAAGCAACAGACTCTGTTCCAAACTGGAAGGTTGATTCCTACAATCAAGCGATTGCACAGTTGATGTTCTCATGTCGAACCTTAGTCGCACTTCGCTGCCTGTGTCTCCAGCTGAAGAATGAATTCACGAACGGATCGGTTTTCAAGTCAGGTGAGGCTGCTTTATCTGGCTGTCCCAGCAGCAGTGAAATTGACTAACATCACATGCTACAAAATGATGATTCTTAACATGTGGTGTAGTAGACTGATGGTAGGATCTGGAAAGGACGATGGTTCCTTGATAGTGTATGCATTTCTGTAAATGGGATGAACGAAAAACACTGCTTTCTTCGAATCGCCCAAAAGGTTTCGGGCCAAATACGAAATATTGAAACATTCCATGCAGTCGTCATTCAGCTGAAATGTAGAACTTACATGTGAGTTTCATTTCAGATGCAATCATGGTTTGAATCCTTAGAGCGACGCAAAATGGGAAATCAAATGGATTGAATAGGCTGAACACTGCACAAAACAAATGATAAGTAGGAACAACTCAATTGCATAGAATGAAGCTCAATTTTCCATCTGGACGGTATCATGAACGGTACCAATAGGTACTATAACAGAGAGAATACAGTGAAACAAAACAGGAATTGAGTCTTGAATTCCCAATACTTCTGGTTTGAGGCAGATCAGTTAACATCGTAAAGTTGTGTCCGACGAGGATTTTCGTCTTTGATTTATTTCCGGCCACCGTCGAGAGGTAGATTCGAATTCACACAGACAACTATGTGATTATTGGCAACAGACGGGGACCAAAATGATCAGCTGTTTAGGGTTGATCCGTGCAAGGCGAAACTAAGAGCAATATGGTCGATCTGAGTGCAAAGCTGTTGAGACGCAGCAAGGTGCCAGGTTATTCGGTGGAGCTCATTGTGCCAGAAATTTGTATTCGCTAAGAATAGTCCATGGTCAGGACATGGTTGAATGAGTCGGTCACCGTTATCGGTTCCATCGGTTGAAATGTCAAAACGGTTTCCTTTAATTCCCTCTGTCTCTTCTAGGCTTCCAACTTGAAAACTGAATTCACCAACAACATCCATGATGTCCGTTGAATGCTTGCTAAGGATAAATTCCTAAAATCATGGTGGTATTCATCTTTAGCCTCAGACGAGTTGCAGTCATTTGGGGAATGCACATAAACGACAAGCAGACATGGACTTTTCAGTCTAGTGATGTTTACATGTATGGAACCGTTCATCCGAATCGCACAGAATGATGCCAACGCCAGACTTACCACAAGCACTAGACACTGAATTACCCGGCATGCGTAGAGTGAAACGGGAACCCCAGTTCATAGCTGGTGAGCGAAGTGTTAATACAGAAGTTCGTTCTTGTATGCGTGTTTCGAGGACACAACCCACATTCATGGTAAACGTCTGAGGAATTTTAGGTATGGCAGACTTTCGCCTCGTTTGACTATGTGTCGTTGCTGGAAGCAGTTGAGTGAGACGAATTCTTAGGTTGAATAATCGATTCTTCTTTTTCTTGTCTCTTATTCGCTACCCTCAACGAGAGTCAGAAGTTCACGGTCACGACCACTTCTAGTCTTTCATATATATTCAGAATTGGGATGAGAAAGTTAAAGTGTAGGGGAATACGAACTGTGTTTCCCGAAGGAAAGATGGAGAATTTCTCTTTGATACTCTTCCCGTATTCACTGAGTCAAAAAACTGACCCAGAAGACAGTGGGGCGCTAACCCAACACGATAAACTGAACGAAGCACCCGTGAAGGAACTTCTTCTGGTCTGTCGCGTGAGGTGTGATGAATGCAAGTATTCTGTCTTGTCTCAACTGATTCTCCTACGGTTGTCGAGGTAACGTAGTGCAGCATACTACTATAACAGACAGGTGGTCCACGCATAGTAGGATGGACTAGTGAAAACGGATTTTGTGAAAACAGCTTGGTGAGGTTCACCCGATCCTGCACTGTCCCTGTTCGGAGGTCACCAATGTGCAACTCATTGTCACCCCCAAACTACAGAATTTCGGTTTACTGGCGATTCAGTGAAACACAGTGACAGTAAGGTGCGCTGAAAAATATTTTGGTTTTCTTTGAAAGCTGGTGGTTTCAAATTACTGGGCGATAGCTGTGTGTATCCTAGTTTTGAGCCAATCTGATTCCCTTATCTAAGCTGACCAATCGTACATCGTTTGATTGGAAAGAAGGCAAACTCGCACATAACAGTTAAAATCAGTCAGTTGAATGAAATATGAAATGAGTAACTGAGACTGTTCATGCTGAAAATAGCTCCACACGTAATCCTACAGAGAGTTTCGACCACAGGAATGTTGAAGAATGCTGGTGAATTTCAACTTTATATAAAATTCAACCGGTTGATATGTAGAACTTACATCAAAGGGTTTCATTTCTGATGCAATCATGGTTTGAATCCTTTGAAAGACGCAAAATGGGAAATCAAATGGATTGAATAGGCTGAACCCCGCACACAAACACTGCGAAGTAGGAACATCAAGAATGCATAGAACGTAGCTCAATTTTTCATCTGGGCGGTATCATGAACGGTACCAATAGGTACTATAACAGAGAGAGAGCAGTGAAGAAATAAAACAAGAATGTGTCAATGATGCACTTTTCAATAATTATGCATGGAGGCACATTCTTTGATATCGTCATGTAGTGGCCGACGAGGATTTTCGTCCTTGATTTATTTCCGGCCACCGTCGAGAGGTAGATTCAAATTCACACAGACAACTATGTGATTATTGGCAACAGACGGGGACCAAAATGACCAGCAGTTTAGAGTTGATCCATGTCAGCGGTAACCAAGAGCAATATGGTCGATCTGAGTGCAAAGCTGTTGAGACGCAGCAAGGTGCCAGGTTATTCGGTGGAGCTCATTGTGCCAGAAATTTGTATTCGCTAAGAATAGTCCATGGTCAGGACATGGTTGAATGAGTCGGTCACCGTTATCGGTTCCATCGGTTGAAATGTTGAAACGGTTTACCTCATTTCGCTGTGTCTCATCGAGGCTTCCAACTTGAACACTGAATTCACCAACAACATCCATGATGTCCGTTGAACGCATGCTAAAGAACAATGGATACAAATCATGGTAGTATTCATCTTTAGCCTCAGACGAGTTGCAGTCATTTGGGGAATGCACGTAAACGACAAGCAGACATGAACTCTTCAGTCTCGTGCTGTTTTCATGTATATAACCGTTCACCCTAATCGCACATGGACGACTGGTCATTGGAATCCAGTCGCGCGGTGCACGCTGAGTCTTCATGCTCCGAAAGATGCTCAATCCAGCCTTACTTCAAGCACTTGACACCGAATGACCCGGCGTGCGAAGAGTGAAACTGGAAGCGCAGTTCACAGCTAGAGAGCGAAGTTTCATCACTGAAATAAGGTATTCAATGCGTGTTTGGAGGACACAATGAACATTGGTCCCTTTTTTTCTTGTATCTTAATTGTTACCGGTACCGACAGTTAGAAGTTGACGGTCACGAATCATTTCGGCCTATCATATCTGTTCAGAATTGGGATGAGAGTGGTAAAGGGCAGATATATAAGAACTTTGCTTCCTGAAATAAACGAAGGAGATTTTCGGGCATATCAATCTTGGCGACTACCTACAAGACAGAACGGTTTTTGAACCAGAAGATAGTGAGGCGCTACCAAACACGGGAAAATAATCGAAGAACCCGTAGAAGAACTTCTTCTGGTCTGTCGCGTGAGGTCTGATTGTGCAAGTATTCTGCCTTGTCTTCGACGGTGCTTTGTTACCGATCCACTCTTTGGATTCAATCCTAATCCTCATGCATCCAATAGAGAAAGCGAAACTTGGGAGGGATAATATCTTTTGGGTCGAAGGATGCTCCGATTAGTTTGATGATAGCAGCTCAATGATGTGCGATGATCTCTCGTCGTCGATATAAACCGGTGTACGCTACTCCTACGTCCATCAAGTGAAGCTTTTCAGACCGGTGAACTGTTTCTCCCTTTTTTTATTCACTGGAGTGTCTTCTCCTTGGGCACAGTGGTTAGAACCCGATGTTTCCCATTGACCTGTCAGTCATGATTAAATCTCCGGCTTAAGTAGTCCATCCCGTTTAGCTCTTTGGCTTTTTATGCTGAACCAAAGCCGCTTGATTCACATAGTACTGCATCATGTAGAACTCAACAACACCTTGATTTTCACCAAACCTTTATTATGATTTCCAAGATAAATGGTTATCCTTACGTCAAACAAGAAAGAGAGCTACGTTTTCTTATGATATTTGCTATGCACAAGCTGGTAGGTTGTGTTAAATTAGCTCCCATCCGAAACCACCTAATCCAAAATGGCAATTGCGACTGAACTGATTTGTATAAATGATCAAGCAAAAGAATTAATTTGCAGGTTAGGATTCGATCAATCACAGTGCCCGTCCGCGGCAATCCGAATCGGTTGAGGAACATAAACGCGAGCGTAGCTATGGAAAT
The DNA here is from genome assembly GCA_948099385.1 of Fasciola hepatica. Classification (NCBI taxonomy): domain Eukaryota; kingdom Metazoa; phylum Platyhelminthes; class Trematoda; order Plagiorchiida; family Fasciolidae; genus Fasciola; species Fasciola hepatica. Next base: position 7,885,456 of record CANUEZ040000193.1, on the reverse strand, counting down.
ATACTTGGCCATATCACGTGTGATGCTGACTGAATCATCCCATCTGTCCTCTTTCAGGTGCTCCTCGTTATTGGGATTCCCAGTCGCACTGATATCCGAACTGGAGCTGGTGGCTTTGGCTCGGCCGCTATAGCCGTCGTTTTGGTTGGAGGAATAAATGGATCCCTGTCATCAACACAGTAACCATCTGGATCTTCGGTCGTCTCAGCAGTGTGATCGGCCACGTTGGCGGTCGCCATTCGAAACCGATTTGACTGATGTGGCGCCGTTGCACCGATTCGTCATCCACCTTCGTAATATCGACCATTGATTGAGCAAAAAATTTGCAAATGATCCCTCAAGTTAACTAGTTGCTACTGATCTAATGCGACGTTGTCGGAATCAAGACATGTCAACGATGACCGTAGTTATCAGGACCTGAACAGAACGGCTGAAATCTCCCTGGTGGTCGTGTGCACTGCGTCTCGGTATTGCAACAAGAAACTCTCCAGGAACACCTCCAAGTCGGGCAACGTTCTCGCAATCCCTGATGATAGGGCACTTTTCACGGAGCGCACCAAGGTTTCTAATGCTCCGTTATAGCACGGGTGGTTTGGCGCTGTACACAAATGGCAACATCCGATTTTCTCAAGCCAATTTTCATCTCCGCCTCGTAGAACTACGATCCATTTTGGGTGACCAGTACCCGACGAGTTGCTTCTCGGCTGAGGCGCTTCCGTTAATTCTGCATTACCAACGAGTTGTTTGGCCAACTAATCAGGAACACTTCTGGACATCTGTAATAGGAATCAGTGAACCCCTTGCTTTCGGACCACGGGTTCATTGCCAAAGTGCAAATGTCTGCATTCAATTCCGGCTACTGAAAAATCTGTCAAGCCAATTACTTCATTTTATTCACACCCAAGTGGCCTAAATACAAATGAACCAAACCCGACTTGTGAAATGGAAATGGAATTCAAGTTGGTCACCTCAACAAGCGAAAGCATCGGGTTGGATACTTAATTCCACTCACAGTACGAAAACGTGAAGAAAATTCCACTTCAATCCGGGTCGCCACCCATTTCTGATCGCCGAATTTACCGAAGAGTAGCATCCTTTATTCTGCTACCTCAATTTTGACGTGAACATGAGAGCGGTCGCAGTAGTGAAATGGTATTTGTGCCAGGAAATCCGTCTTTATTATGGTTTTGCCTTCTCGATGCAAGACGTCGTAGTTTTAGGCAGCTCAGGTAATGCTTCGTCGTTGAGTCACAGCAGCCATGGAATGGGAGATGAATTTCTCTGCATCAAATGAGAGCTGATTAATTTGGTGGTCGGTGACAATTGTAAAATTTAGTCCAATCTGCACCTATCGCCACTTTGGACGAGTCGGTGATCCGTGTGATCGACTCAGACGGCGCAAATGGAGTTAGTATCTGTTGGCCAACGATATTCTAAACAGGACCGCGTTGTGTTTTTTTTCCAAATTGCTTGTTTCGCTGCTCTGCATCGGATGAATGGGCCAGAAAAAAAGGTTCGGCTCGTGTCAAAGAATTGGGAATGAATCTGAAGTAGCCCTGCGGGCATCCAGGAATCGATCGTAATTTCTTGTGATTTTTCGGTGACTAGTTGACGATCACTGGTTTGGAACTATCTGGATCGGGTCGATATCCGTTTGAATTTGCGCTTTTTCGATACGTTTTATTCCATAAATCTCATCAGCAGCTGTCACAATCGACAGTAGTGTTCTTTCTTAAGAGGAACCAGAAATCACCTCTCCATCCTGATATGTCATCATCCCATGGATACCGCGGATCACCTTGTCGATTGCAGCCAGAAATATCCCGGATGACAAATGCGTACGGAACGGCAAGGAATTATATTGGAGAAAACCCCATGGACTGTTCATGGTTGGTTAGAGTTGCTATTCCAAGTGCAGTGGAATTTCTGAACATACATCACTCATATCAATTTTTGAGAAACACTTTCTGCCGAGCATGCATTTCTGGCAATTCTGCGGATCCATCGTGGTTGCCGCGCGTCGTTCTGAACGGGGGTTAAGCACAGTCGGTGGTAACTGCCAATTGGAATCATCTGTCCATCACTTATCATCGCCAACACAGTCGGAGTCACCCACGTGGATGGAGACACAATCACAATGAAACCGTCTTGTTCCACTAGGGAAAGCACCTTCAGAACACCTCGATCTGACCATACGGCAAAACTCAGTGCTTCAGGAGCTCCGCATCACCACCCGCTCCCAACTTCGCGGGCTCAACTGCCATGGCGCTTTCGTTATTCGACCATTGTGCGATCAACTGCTGCAGAACAACCTGATCCACTGGATTAATGGATGCCTTTCGGATTGTTGCCCATTGCTCCAATGTACGTGGGGCTTTCAACCTAAAATCAAAGGACTGTCTATGGAAATGGGGACACGTATAAGGATACAGTCACATTCCAAACCAACCACCAGTGTAGTCTCGCGCAACAGTGGAAGTCGACGATGAGTAACACTGTGAATGCGCACATCAGTGTGTTGTATGGGAACGCTGGACTGAATGAGGTCGAATACGGATTTCCGAGTGATGGACCAGCAGCTCGTGATATCCAACATGAATCGAAGTCTCAAGCCACAGTGTAACTGGACTTATCTGTACACGAATTGGTTTGATTCACTCGGAATCTCCAGTGTGTATACCGGATTGTCATCACTCTCCGGATACGGAGAGGTGGCATTCATGACAGCGAATTTGGATTGGCGGTTAGCCTTGCAAATACAACCATTCTTACCACAAGAACAACATCCTGCATGACGGAAGCGGTAGGTGGAACGTAGGTGGAGTTCAGTGCACGAGATGCAATTTTCTGTCACTGGTTTCATAGCCTAACTGAGAGACTTGACCATTTTCAAGTTCGGCGTCATTTAAAAGGGTTCAAAACATGTATAAATAGCAGTCTTACTTTATGAATCTTTGAAGAGGCATTAGATGTGGTTGATTTTTATAGGCTGTTGATGCGAATCAAATCGTTGAGAGAGTTAGCTCGGGTAGCTGAGGTTCTGTTACCACTCCTAGAGTGAACTCAGTAGGCGTGCACTACTAATGACTCCTACCATGGATGGAACAGCGATGCTGTGTTTTTATTGGTGAGTTGAGTGTGGATACTGAATGAGGAGTCATTTCACGAAACAATAATAAAGGTCAACTTTTCGGGTCACAGTAGATAATACGAAGGAATCCTTGATAAAAACAAGTTGAATCTATTGGTTGAGGAAGAACGCTGGGGACGTCACTTCGGAGATAAATCCCAAGATCCCTGACAAACAGTTCATCAATACACACACCGCGTAAGTACCGCCGAGCACCTGCACGAACCGTCTTGGCTCATCCTCTCGTAGGAGCTCGCAGCGTAAAAATAAAATAAAGTGAATATAAGAGCAAAAAGCGGCAGGTGGTGGGATGCTGTATGACTTGGAAATCCACTGGTTGCACTGATGCTGATAGAAGCTCCAGTCGCAAAACGTCCGCTATTATGAACAAAATGTTGCAAGCCCATGGATCCTCTGGGTGTTTCTAGTTCTTCGCATCTTGGTTTGTTGCAATTCATCGCAAAATCCTGGTTCGCATCTCCTACTGTTGAATAAGAATCAAGGAATTGTCGGAATGCAGATGAAAATTTAGAGTTTTGAATAATACCATGTTCCGAATGAAATGTTGGACTCTAAACAAACTTGTTAGGCCACATGCTCTTACCAGTTGATGACCATTACATGCAAAGTCTACTCGGTAACTTCCTCTGCGTGAGCATGACAACTTCATTAGATTTACTATTTCGTATATGGCGCTAAGTCACAAACATGTGAGAACATGAATCTCAAACAAAAAAATAAGTGTCATAAATTTACCGGCAAACTTTCACCTTAATTGAAAGCAATGACTGTCCACTAAAATTTTGAATAAATGAGTCGAAAACAGGCATCCTGTACAAATGGCCTGCATCTGTAAACGAGTATACTGCGGTGTGTGTGATTTTTTTATTGTCAGTGAGCAACTGTTGACACCGAGATAAGACTGAGGTCAGTAATAAGGGCTAGGAACCAACAATAATGAGGGGGGAATAAATTGTGTCACCAACGTGGGACTAAACTGATAGGACATTTACGCACAGTTTGCACAGTTTCGGTTTATGCTCAGGAATGACAAAGGTCTCAGCATATCTGAATAATCTGGTGGTTATAATGTTGCACATAAATTTACGCTAGTTTATGGACCTACATACTGTTTCTGTTTAGTTATATGCGGCCCAATTTATGGCCTGATTGCACTTGATTTCGAAGATGTCATTATTGGTGTGAACTTGCCATCCGTCATCTTTTGAGGTCGAACCGGAATTTGATCATTTATTTGGTGACATATTTGTCTCCCATTTCTGTCTATGCAGACTGGTGAACATGCCGATGTGAGTTCATAGATAATCTAGGATTGAGTACGGGGAGAGAGCATCTATTTCACTGACGGTGTTGGTTTCTGTCTGATTGTAAATATGCTGACAATATTGGCCGCGTTGCTTATGTGTTTGATGGCAGATTTCAGGCACTCGGTGATTAGTGGATGATTTCGTCACCTTTGAGTTGTAAATGTTGAAAAACTGCAAAATTCTGAGCACCTTGGCGGCACCTGCTCAGAAGGGTAATCATCTGTGCGGGAGTCTTGCCTGTTCGACTTCTGCTCGCGGCGTTGGCCTTTTCGGAGTCAAAATGCAATTCGATTATACTTTTATATCGGATTCGGTTTCTTCGAGCAAATAATAACTTCTGTGAACAGCTTACGCCGAAAACGTCTGTCGGTGGGCATGTGTGACATATGTTGCAGCCACTTTAATCCACTTAAATTCAATACTCTATCCAAAAGTTGACCTCTGGTTCCAAACACTGTTGAAGTAAGACTTAAGTAAATGCAGTTGTTCAGAAAAACCGAGCCCAAAAAATCGAATCTGAAAAACTCTGGTGTCGATAATTTCTTGAATAAAGATCCGACTGGGCTTGAGCACAACACTTAGATTTGGTTACGTTATAAAACATAATCCCCCTCCTTACTTTGAATTCTAGCTTACACAAAAAAAACACAAATCGGGAACTCAAAATGTTACAGAATTTTCCAACGTGCAGTGCTTTGATAAAAGAAAGTTCTCGTGATTCTTTTCGCAGAGGTGAACAGTGCAAATCCAATTGGTGAACATCACTGTATATATGTAACTATTACCATAATGTGTTTGCGGTTAAAAAACAGAAGTCGAAAGTGAGAATTTTCGTTTTTTGGTTTTCTAATTCCCGACTTCCGAAGTTTGATAAGGGAACTGCTGAGAATAATCAACGAGAGACAAAAAATCAGCATTGAACTTCCTGTGAGTAACACGTTTGTTTTCTGATTGACGCTGTTTTGTGATGCCGATCCTGAATGCATTAGTTATTACACTTTCAGTTTGTCTTATCTACTTTAACTTACATGTATGCATGCGAACCGCTAAGTCACTGCATCGAGATCTTGCTAACTATGCCTGTACAGACTCCAGGACTGACATTTTCGATAAAATACATTTTTGTACCTCTTTGTGATTCGGTTACTCATAAAAGTTTATGATAGCAGCACGTTTAATATTTTCAAATAAATGTTTCCTTGGACAACCGGTATGACAAAAACCTAAACTAGCGTCTCCTAACCTGAGATTACGCTGGGATTGAATTCGTTTTCTATCGAATATAGTCATGTCTATAGAAAGTCACTAAAAATGCTCAATTTCTCCGTTTTGTTTCGCGATGACGGTTCGAGGATTCCGTAGTGATAAAGAGTGTCGTTGCCGTTCGAGGTATCTTTTTTGTGCATCCCGGTGTTGCCTGTCCCTCAAAGGCTGTGCCTAATTATCTCTGTGCGGCGGGGTAATATGAGTACAATCTGTTTTGCTTCAGTATTGGTGAGCTGGGACGTTCAGTTATTTGTGTGTGAAACGGTGCTAATAAAAGTTGCTCACACAGTGTCCAGTTCTGACCAAGTTGGTGCCAACAATAAACATGACCGCACATAGTCTTCAGTAACGCATTACTGAAAATCATTACGGTGGGTCAGTGAGATTTGATCTGGATGGGCCATCATACTATGGAATTATGGTGATCAATTGTACTCAAATGGGGTTGGAGAGGTTTGCGCCTGCAGGTTACATATGAGATAGATCGTGGTTGCATATATTGGCCATCTGAGGGACAGAAGAATCTTGAGTGAGTAATTCAGGTTTTATATCTAAATACCGCGAAATGAATTTGAGATTCATCTAGAAGATACTTGCATTGACAGTAACAGCGGCGTAATACTACGACACTTGGCTAATATTGGACACAAGATCAGTTCGATGACAGCTTTCAAACCAATCCTGGTGACACTTAAGTGATTGATGTCTGCACGTGAAACCATAACAACTGCAACATTGATACCAAAACTGTGAAAATAGGAGAAAAGCATTCAGCTTTTATTATTGTATTGTCATGAGGAGTAATCAATGCGTAGCTCCAAAACAGTACTCTTCCTATTCCTGTCGTTTTGCATCTCAGTCTTGCCCGCTTCTTTTTACCAAACTTCATACACACTATCACATACTGTAATGTTCTAAGGACCATTCTGTTCCGACATGCTGTTACAATATTGCATTTTCTGAATGGCTGGTGATGGTCGAGTAGCTTAGAACATTTGATTACCATATTGGAGATCAGTCCTTTGAATCCCTGGACTGCCGGTTGCTTCTGTAGTAGACAGCAATTCACTGTCTACCGGCTCGTTACACATTTGACCTACTGGGACCACGTGTAATTATCCACTACAAGTTTCAGTGTCAGATTGTCGATAATACTTGATATTGCTGTGGTTGTTCCACCGCCGAATTGGTCATGCATATAATATGAAAAAATGTAAGCTCACATAATTCTGTCAGTATATATAAATCTTCTCGTCGATACCTAGTAATATACATAATATACATTTGATTACACGAACTGATATATGGCAAAAAATTTCATTCTCCATTTGTTGTTTTGTAGGAATCGCTGAGCACATAATTCGAAAAATACGTGTTTAAGTTTCAGAACAACCGATGAACAGAATCGTTAAAAATGTTTACCGCTTAAAAACTGAAGACGAACTAAATGGTCGTCTAGCGGGAGAAAAAGAAATCGTTGGTTTTGATCTTGTTTGTTTTCTTCAAATGTTGTTCGCATATGATGTTGTTTTATCGAGAAAAGAATCTCTAAGAAATTTGAGTTATTGTAGTATTTTAGGGAAATCTTAATTTCGATGAGTATTATGGGAATATCCACTGAGAATGTTGTGTATCGATTAAGTCCAACAGTCACGTGTGCTGTGGTGGAAATTCGTCACACATGAGTCCCAGTGAGAAATGAAGCAGACATGCAACAAGCTGTCAGCCTCGATCAGATAAGTAAACATGTGGCAGGAAGAATATTGAACTCGAGCAGGCACGTTTTACATGCAAACTCCTTTCCCTATCAAACTACCACCTTTAGCATCGCTTACTCGCTATGCGCATTTCACATTTTGTCTTTTCATACAACAGTAGTACAACAAATGATTCCCAAATTGACACAAGACCAATAGTGAGCTACCGAGGTTATTGTTTCCGGAGATGGCATCATTCCAACCTTGGGTCGTGAGGTCATAAGTCAACTAAGAAGACACTTTGAACAACGCCACACGTACAATGAGACTGATGATTGATAGAAAACACAACACTTTTTAAAATGACTGTTCAATCAACAGTAACATATTAGTTTGGATGAAGCTGTAAATGTGCATTAGCTAAATAAGTGCAACAATAAACTGCAGTTCACGTTTCCACCGGTGTTCCAGTGATCAATCCCACACGTTTTGGTATTCGATCCGCCAATTCTTTCTCCCAACGATCAGCAATATTGCACTTCATTGGACCATTATGTGCATTACCAATACACATGCAAAGCTAGTGACGAATTGGCACCATATCAGGCAAAACTGTTGTGCAATAAACATTTGACGGTCATCTTGGATAGTATGGACTCGAAATCCCGAGTTTCCAATCCACCAGCAAGACTCCAGTGATTTATTGTTGGACAGAGTAGTAAAACAATTTTGATACCCAATCAGCTGGCCAAATACTGCATGTCAAATCATACTGAGTTAATAAGTCGGCAACATGAAATAAATAAATAGCAATTTTTTTACTTCTTATTTGTTATACATCATCAATCCGATGACTCATTAGGGCGATAACTTAATCATAAAGAAAATTTGCCAAGTCCATGCACACACTACCACAGATTCGTGTTTTTGAGACAGAAGAGGCAGCTAATGCAGTGACTGTCCAATAAATTAATTAAGATATGTTCGATAAAGAATAAATGAAAGGATGAAATCATTTCTCATCCAGTATATACAATCAATAATAACACGAAGAATTATGATAGCAGTCGAAAAGCAATCTGTCTACCCATGAATTGAATTTAGAAGTAGCAGTGAAGCAGGTTTGGTAAACAGTCGATCTCAATCGCCCGTTGTCCATATTCCAAGTCCGAACGATGTTATTACACTGCCAAAATACGTTTAATTCACCTCTCGACTATTTCTCATTTTGCAAATGAGAGGCAGAATATCCGTGCATTCCAGCTCTCAGTGTGGGGCAGATGACGTAGGTCGAACCACAGGAAGACCATCTGGACGCATAAAGGCGTATCATCTGAGTTGGTTAAACAAGAGACCAGTGAAAAGTGGTCAAATGACATTTGCCATCTATTCGATAGAATCGGATCATTCGATCAATACTAACTGAGTCTTTCTTCCCATATAAACTGTCAAAGTAAGATCAGCAAAAATGCCAAAAGGCTAGATCTCGGCCACCGCCGATTGAGTCTCAATTCGCACGAAACAACACCACATTATGTGGTCAGAAGCAACATTTTCGACCTCTGAATCTATCCAGGTCATCCACACATAATAATGTTACGTAATCACAAAACCCACGCAACTGACAGTTATCAACAGAATATCTGTCGTGACACTGATAAAACCACTACTGTATGGACACGAGTTTGTCAATTGCAGTAGTCGAGATTGTCGACTGTCTTTCTGATTTTCTATCATCCAGTGTGCAAAATCTATGGAGCGTGCAATATTTTATCACATGTGGGACAATAACAGCCAGTTGTTTTGCTACTGAGTGTTCTGATGTCTCAGTCGAAGGTCATCACTCAAAATAGTATGTGAGGGATAAACCTGTATGGGAAAAAACTGGTCCTCTTCGTCCAATCGGTTCACTTGCATCAGTTTTGATTTTCGATGTCCGAATTCTGTTTCACGATAACAAAATGAGCTTTTGGGTGAAAACAATCGCCCGGAGCGACCAAGAGAGATGATCTGATGGGAATCGATGTTAAGAAGGAATGAATAATAGTATCTGATGATTTAAAGCACACAGCTTTAAGAAGTCCAATTTCTGAAACGTTTATGTGCTGTCTGATTGGCGAATTGGACTCGAATTTATAGGGGATTCGAAGTCATTCGGAAGAACCCCTTTGTCACATTGGTGCATCCATTCCCTATTTCGTCTCCACGTTTCCCAATTGTGATTCCATTTTTTCTTTGCTCTTTAAAACCATCATTGTGACGATATAAAAGTGGCAATTCCAAAATGTCACTCTACACTCAGAATTTATTCGAAATCTGGATATATATGGCTTGATTCCATTCGGTACGTGACTAATCTCAAAAGATACGTGCGTGGGATATGCCGCACGTTTTATTCTACGAGACTCTTGCCTATTCGAAAGTATTAGTAGACTATTTTCATGTGTTCGTACATGATTGTAAGTAATTGACCGATGAGTGCTAGTATGAACTCAAAGGCTATGTATTCTAAGTACAGATTGCATTTCTTGTTGATGCAATCATTCTTCATGCAAACATGAAGCGATATTCAGTAAAGCTCAGTTCAGTTCAGTTCAGTTCAGCTCTCCTCAGCTTGGTTTAGTTTAGTTTATTTTGTTTCAAACACCTAATATTCACGAAGTGGTTATGGTAGTTCTCGTTTCTATCTCACAACTGGAATCTCAACTGGAACTCAGACAACCAATAGTACAAAAAATATTGGGGGAGAACTACGAATAATTCTATCAAATAGATAAATAATTCATTTACAAAAACGCTATTCGAATGCATTAAACCCCTATGTAACAGCACACCCAGGAAGTCTATTATAATTCACATGGCCTTTCCATACCTTTCTTTCATATCATGTCATAGACTGGCCAATTTCTCTGGTCTCTTCTATCAACTACCTTCCTTAGAGAAAGTAGCCCTCCAAGTTGTCCTATCCAGTGATATGTAGGACACAAGTCACAGCCACATTGGGCTGATGAGCTTTATTGTTTCATCTAGTGGTTTGTTCTGTGCACCCAATACACTGCACCAATCCTCAGTAATAAGAAAACAATATTCACGCCGCATTCTAGACCAGTGCCTGAATTACCAATCGACTATTTGAATTGATTTCTCTGAATTTATTATCACACTAGATGAAACAGTCCGCAACGATATTTTCGGCAAATAAATGGATGATGTTATATGCTTAGAACAGAAGCCCAGACAAACGACCGATTATATAGAGATATCTACGAGGAGTGATTTTGTCGCTTTTCAACAGACGAGAAATAAATACGGCAGATCAATATGGAAACACGGGAAGAACACACTGATATTCCAATGGAGAAATAACAGACTGCGAAGCGTTGAACTGTTGGATTTCACAAATTTGAAATGGCATTTGACGCATTCTCTAGAAAGCAATGCTGGTATTCATATACCCATAAGGTATTTCCTAAACCGAGATTTTTCCTATGGTTTACTCGTGTAAAAGTAGTACATTTGTTAGTGAAGTTGCCTCCGATAAAACGTGATCTCACAGTAGAAAGAATGCAATCTTGACATTTGTGATTGCTTATCAGAAGACCAGACCGCTCGGGACTGTTTGTACATGTGAGATATTTTCATGAAACTGAAATAAATCAGACTTCTGAGAGATAGACTGAGTCAAAACAACGTCATTGGCTTACCTAAATAGACGAGCTGAGTGATTACAGCTAAGTGACTGATGTAAATGTTCAATAGGACTTGAGAAAGACCAGCTCCTGGAAGCACACCATCACTGCTTATCAGATACGTTGAAACATTTCTTCCAACTTTGATACATTGTGTTGTTCCTTAGAGGAAGTCTGCCAATCACTGAATTTGGTGCGCGAGCGGATAATGGATTCTAATTTCTTGAAAAGCGGCGTTTGTTGTAAACCGTAAACATGTTGGTGTGTGATGGGCGAAGGCAGGCCTAATGGACGTTTACGAATCAATGAGGGATTCTGCAGTGAAATGGACTACCACGCTACTTCCTCATACGTGAACCGCCAGGAATTATATGGAAATTGGTATTCGTCAGTTGGACTTTTGACAGGGTTTCGAAGGCCATGAAGTCCAGCAAATTCAAATGATTTCAACTCCGACGAAAAAACTACAACTGTGAAATTTCTTGGATCCTGTTAGGTTACTGGACCCTTTTGGTATGGGAATGATAGTGATAGGACGGTTAGAGTCAGGAATGAAGAACGATTCAGTTGCGTGACTTACCACAATATTCAACATCTCCGACAGAGTTCCAGCCAATGCTTGAGTACTGTAAAAGTAAAAGCCGTCCGATTGTAAAGTTTTGGTGATATTGGTGAATCAAAGAAACTTCAAAGGCTTGTTTCTTAGGAAGTTCCCAAATTCCGAATTGTTAGCTTGTTATAAAATTGGTAAACGGTATCAGCGTTTTACGCATGAGAAATCTTGTTAAAAATAATAATCTTTGGTGGGATAATTTCGAGTATATGTATTGAAAATTCAAAACAGGTCTAAAATGGAATGATTCCACCTTATTTGAATGCAAATTGGAATATAGCCTACCGATAGCTTCACCCACATTGCTTCTCTTCTCCGTGCCATACTAAGTCGAATAACCAGCAGAAACATATTTGTTCTCATTTCTGATGTGCAGCCGCTGTTCCATTCTGTTCTATTTCAAGCTGTGTGACTGTGTGAAAAGAAACTCGGTAGACGGCTGTCCGAATGTGTTGGCTTCATGTGCTCTAGCCAAACGAGCGTTCCGCTTTACTCTTGACCAGGTAGATACGGGCGTATCATTACCCAAATAACATCTACTCATTTTATTTGTCCAGACATTTATTCCTTTGGAATTGATCTGACTATTTCTCGTGTAAAATAACCGCGAAATGACACCCGCTTCTCCAATGAATTGCATTCTAATTGGTAGCTTTTTTCCGTGCCTGCACAATGCAGAACGTGATCGATCACTTGGATGTTCATCTCGTTCACCAGCCACAAACCTGGTACCACTGGTTGCGTTCATTTTCTGTCTGTCGAGTATAACTTTCAACTTTCTGTTTCGTATTCGTATGAGCATTAGCAGATTGAGCGGCAGATGCAATATGGGAGCATAATAACGGACTACGCCACGTATTATACCACTAAATGACTTAAAAAGCTAAACATCATCTTTCGGGAGACGTTTGAGCGAGGCTTATGAACGTGTCTTTATTCCGGTCTCACATCGAAATTCCAACGTAATCCTCTCTGTTGAACGAATAGAGAAGATGCATTCCAGGGGAAACAAGTGACAATTTATTCTGTTCAACGTGGAACCGAAACGGTACGGATACGAGAAACACAAGGAATGCAAACTATCGCAACGACGAATCAGAAAGCGAACCGTGACTTAGTACAGTCGGATATGATAAAAGGTCGATAGAAACAGAAAAGTCAGTTCAGGTAAATAAGGTGGCCAGATAACGGTCTTATCCTCAACTCTATCGAGGCCACTATGAATCCCTTGAACGATCAAAGACCTTTACTTTGCACATGCAAATACAGTCCAGGTCTGACCTCTGAGGTCATTTTTGCACGCAATAGTTCAATTATTAACAAACCAAACTTTGTATGGTCGCTCAAATTCTGAAACCAAATGGTGTCCCTCGAAACGGAAATGCCAACGATCGCAACGACGAATCAGAAAACGAAGCGCGAGCCTGTACAGTCGGCGCGAAACCGAAGGTAGAGTTATACAATACGAGGTCAGAAGAAACCTTGGAATAGTTAGTACAGTTAAACAAAAGCAACCGAAGAAAACGGTGAGGTCAAAATCAGACGTCGGAAAAGACCGTAGGGAAAATAAATCCAACAATGTATCCAGAAAACGGTCGAGGCTACTGGAAATCTATCCTAATTTGCACATGTAACAACAGTCTAGGTTCGACCTGTGAGGTCATTTTTGCAAACTTTAGGTCAACTGATAACAAATCAAATTTGGCACGATCAAGCACATCCTGAAACCAAGTAAATTGTCCTTCGAGAAGGAAATTTAGTAACACCAACTGAGGGTTGATTATTAGATAAACTATGCAACTACACAAAGAAAGTATTGAGGTAGGCAAATAAGTCAAATAAGTCGGGCAACATTTAGCTGACAAGTGAAATAGTCAGACGTGCTAAGATTCATGCCTCAAGAGGAGCATTTATTTGAAGAATGTTTCTACGACAAACAAATCGTAGAGCACAATGACAACATTGAATAAATGGTCCAAAGCAACTCTATGTTCCCATGTAAGTAGCAAGATATGAGATTTACATAGATTCATCACGCAGCCTAAATATCCGGATCACCATGGAGAACCACGGAACCACTACACAGCTGTTTCTTCCTCATTACAAATCATCTTCATGGTTTTCAATGAAGAGCTGAGCATTCGCACTACTTGATGACTCATGATATACCTCATTTCACCGAACTTATTTTTGAGCCTTTGGTCGGTTGTCTGATAGAATGTAACTGAATCGCAATGTATTCCGTTCTGGGTTTATTCTTTCTATTACCCCCATATGCGTGAGTGCAGTGGAATGAGTACACCCTATGGACTAAAAGTCCCACAAAATTTTGTATAAAATTAGGAGTGGAGCAAACTCGACTCAGAAAATGGCGTAATCTGTCCACCGATCTTAACGGGCGAGCAGAGTCTTCATTCCGAATAGGCACGAAAACCACAATGATCAACAGCCGATCCAACCATAACGCGGTCAAATATCACAGCATACTAATTTGTGGCACGATTACATACACCATTCATCTAAAATTCGTCTCCGCTGTTTGATCTGCTGACTACGTGTCCAAAGCGAATGTGCAACAGTCCTACGTTTCATTGATGAATGGGTTGTCCACGTGTGTATTGTCCGATGGAACTTGACAGTTCGATCAAATGCAGATGACAGGCGGTAATCAGTCCTGTTTTCCAATAATTAGTGATCTATTTGACTGGTGGAACGCATTTGCTTTGTGAGTGAGATGGACAGCAAAATATTACAAAAAAATGGAATTCAGTATATTGCATACGGTGACACAAGAAACTGAGAGTGTTATGACATTACTTGATGGAGTTCAAATATGTGACCTGATGAATACACCGATCGCATGTCCCAGCAGTGAAAAAAGCTGGCAGAGGTATAAACGAACAGACTTTTCAGATCATCAGTTGGAAGGTGTACCGCGCATTGACGTCCACACTCATTCGACCACAGCTGACGCTCCAGTGAACGCTCGTGATTATTCGGACTGGCTTTGCGGGGTGAGCCGATTCGGTTTGTGTGACCATAGAAGAAGCAAGCTTTTCGTAGTCTTCGTTGAGAATCACTTGTGCGTTCGTAACAAAAAGCATCTGCCACGGCAGCATGACGAGCTCTGATCTATAAAGTACGCAGATTATTTTTCGTGTAGGTCCTATACTATCTGATACAATATGCAAGTCAGATGCCACATTGCCTTGTTCACCGCACCAACCATCAACTGCGCCAGTAGATATAAGCACACAAACGAAAGAACTGCAACGGCCTGAAGGAATGTCCAAACGTTTTTCTCATCTGAAGAACAGTACGCACGATATGAAAGACGGAGAGCAGCTTACTCAAACCGGAAAGATAAACGGTTCGAAAACCACTAGTTTGTCACGGACAATAGATTTACCCTTTTTGTGGCACGTCATCGTTTCCTATTACTACTCAGAAACACTATTTCTTTTTTCCTCATAAGGGTGTTCCAGTAGTCGACTCACATTCGAGCTAGTCCATTAAACGCCTCACATCATTCAATCATAGATGAAATGAATTATATGTTAAATTCGAGCAGCTTTCCTACTCGGGTTATTTTCGTATTTCCGTGTATCGATGACTGGGACAATTGGGACATCCGATTGCACACGATACAGTAAACTGACTACGGATTTACAACAGAGATGAATTGCAATTCCATTATCCAGTGTTTATCCGTGTTTTATTTACCTCCTGCTTTCTGAACTGTGACAACGAACATAGGTCTCGATCATAGACGTTTCTGTATTGGTAACGGCTTGCTCGTTTATTTTTAGTTAAAATTCAGTCTGAAATATTATTTACTTCCTAACTATCATCACTCATCTGTTTTGTCGATTCACGTGTAAGTCGTATGTTTTGCGTCTAATCCCTAGTCAGTTTCTTCTTTATTCATCTAGTTTGTGTCACTTGTACCCATCACTCCAACATGGGTTTGGTAATACATCCATGAATATGATTTTCCTTACTTGTGAGTTCGTTTTCCTGATCCAATACGCCCGCTTCGATGAAGCGACTGTTCAAGACCACAGGAAACAGATTCCTTGATAAAAAAAGGATAGAGGAATGATCAAAATATGCATGTGACCAGAATGATTTCATTCAATATCGGTTTGTCGTTGGAAATAAAACTGAAAATGTAGTGAAATATTTGCTTAATACGATAAAATTGTTATTTCCTGATAAAATGAATCCAATGATCTCCGTATTGCGACTATGTCAATTTGTCTGTAGGCCCGGCCAAGGGAAAAACACGACAAGACTGTTGAGCATGGTAGTAATGGTCGTTCCTGAAATGAGACTGGTATATCGATTTTGAGTTGGTTTTGCTCTACATGGTCGCAGATGATACGTATGGACTTCCCAAAGAGAAAATCTGTGAACAGTGATTCGATATCAAATGCCCATAACGCACAACGGACTTTTATTTGGGTACTCTCACTGTATCCTCTGACTCAAAAGTCTGACCCAGAAGACAGTGGGGCGCTAACCCAACACGATAAACTGAACGAAGCACCCGTGAAGGAACTTCTTCTGGTCTGTCGCGTGAGGTGTGATGAATGCAAGTATTCTGTCTTGTCTCAACTGATTCTCCTACGGTTGTCGAGGTAACGTAGTGCAGCCTACTACTATAACAGACAGGTGGTCCACGCATAGTAGGATGGACTAGTGAAAGCGGATTATATGGAAACAGCTTGATAAGGTTCACCCGATCCTGCACTGTCCCTGTTCGGAGGTCACCAATGTGCAACTCATTGTCACCCCCAAACTACAGAATTTCGGTTTACTGGCGATTCAGTGAAACACAGTGACACTAAGGTGCGCTGAACCATGTTTTGGTTTTCTTTGAAAGCTGGTAGTTTCAAATTACTGGGCGATAGCTGTGTGTATCCTAGTTTTCAGTCAATCTGATTCCGTTGCGAAAGCTGACCAAAAGTACATCGTTTGATTGGAAAGAATGCAAAATCTTACATAACAGTTAAAATCAGTCAGTTGAATGAAATATGAAATGAGTAATTGAGACCGTTCTTGTTGAAAAGAACAATATACGTATTCCTACAGAGAGTTTTGAAAAAAGGAATTTTGAAGAAACTCGCGATTTTCCACCTTATATAAGTTTCAACAATGTTAGAACAAAGCGCTTGTTTAAACATCAATGTTCTTGAGAGAAATACAGACGAATATGGACTTATACATTTGGAACAGCCTGGTCATCCATTGAATGCTAAATAAAAGTACAAGCAATCAAAACATCAGGCGTACATTCTCGCATTTTGAAAGCGATTTATGCAGCGTAAGACGTGTTGTTGAATACTGAAGACCTCAGAAGATACTCTTGACAAGAATAACCGGCAATGCATAATATGAGTAGACACTGTACTACTTCAATGCAGATTATTTCATTGAACCAAAGCTGCGTGCTTCACACGATACTGCATCATGGAAAACTCAACTACACATTGATCATCACCAAAGCTCTGTTATGATTTGCAGTCAAAATGAATATTCTCAAGTCAGACAAGATAGAGGGAGAGATAATTCTTCCTGTAATATTCGCAATACACAAACTGATAGGATGTGTTTAAATAGCTCTCACCCGAAACCACGTAATCTCATAGGCAAAAATGCCCAGGCTGCGGAAATGCACGATTATTTTATTCCAGAAATGATTTGTATAAATAAAAATAAAGGCGGAGATTTGATCAATCAAAACAGGCTTTAGCTGTACCCGTCCGCGGCAATCCTAATTGGTTGACGATCCTAAGCGAGCGTAGCTACGAAGATCAACTTGGCATTATCACGTGTGATGTTCGCTGAATCATCAAATCTGTCCTCCTTCAAGGGTTTCTAGTTATGTTGGCTTTCCTCGGCCGATGTGGTCGCCGTTTCGGTTCGATGGATAAAAGGATTCCTGTCATCAACACGGTCACCATTTGGATCCTCGGTCGTCTCAGCAGTGTGATCGGTCGCGTTTTCGGATCCGAAGCACCAAACTACGATCCGTTTTTGGTGACCAGTACCCGACGGGTTGCTTCTCGGCTAAGGCGCTTCCGTAAAACTTGTATAACGAACTGGTTGGTTAGTGAATTCGTAAGGAACACTTCTGGCCATTCGAATTAAGAGTCACTCAGACCTCGGGCAAGATTTTTGTCCACGAATGAGCCACAGAAGTCAGCGTGAACTCCTTGCTCTCGGACCACAGGTTCTTTGTCATGGTGACAATGGTCGTATCTAATTTCGGCCACCAGCACATCCGTCAAGCCAGTGGCTTCATTTTTTTCACACCCAAGTGGCCCATATTCAGTTGGACCAAATGATTAGCTTGATGTTAGTTGACGATCGTACCGTTTTAATCAGCGTACCGCCAGTGAAACGACCAAAGCTTCCTTCTACTTCTAAGAATAACTCCTTCCTGAAACACTGAGAAAACGCTAGATGCAGATCATTCGACATTCACCTGTTACAGAACTGCAACTTTCTCCACATTGGACACGTCAGTGGTCCGTGTCGTCCGCTCAGACGGCGCGAACGAGGTCAGTATCGGTCGGTCAACGATATTTCGAATAAGACAATACTGCTTGTGCCATTGCTCTGCATCGGATGACTGGGCCAGAGAAAAAGGTTGGACTCGTGTCAAAATGTTGGGATTTAATCTAAAGTAGCACTGCGGGCATCCAAGAATTGATCATAAGTTCGCCTGAATTTTCGTAGACTGGATGACAATCACTGATTTAAAACTATCTGGATCGGGTCGATATCCGTTTGAATTGACAGTGAAGCCTAGGAAATCCGGTTTATTGAAACCAAATTTGCGTTTCTTCGATACGTTTATTTCCATGAATCTCTCCAGCAGCTGTCACAAGCTGCAGTAGTATTGGATCTTCGCGGATTCAAATAAAAGCACAACATTGTTTGATTTATCATCACCCCATTGATAACACGTATCACCTCTTATATTATGGCCTGAAATATCCCGTCGGACACGTGCATACCGAACAGCAAGGAATTGTATCGGAGCATGCTCCATGGATTGTTGTTGGTCGGTAATGGTTTAGACTCCGCGTGCAGCGGAACTTCTGAACATGCATTAGCCAGATCAATTTATGAGAAACACTTGCTGCCAATTATGCATTTCTGGCAGTTCTTCGGTTCCACCGTAGTTGCCGCGCGTCTTTTTGAATGAGAATTCAAGAACAGTCGATGATCACCGCAAGTTCGAAGTGTCTGCCCATCACTCATCATCGCAACCACAATCGGAGAAACCCATGTGGATGGAGACACACACACAATGACACTGTCTTGTTCTATCTGGGAAAGCACCTCCAGAACACCTTCGATGTGATCATACGGCAACACTCAGTGCTTCAGGAGCTCCGCATCACCACCCAATCCCAACTTCGTGGGCTCAACCGCCATGCCACTCTCGTTATTCGAGCATTGTGCGATCAACTGCTGCAGAACAACCTGATCCACCGGAATACTGGATGCATTTTGGGTCAATGCATTTTGCTCCAATGTACGCGGGGCCTTCAAAGGTAAAATCAAAGGACTGCCTACGAATATCGGGAAGCGTATCAGGAATTTCTACCAGTCTGAATATTTTCTCTTCCTCATTGTGCCATCCACTCTCGTTTGTTTCGTACTCGTATTGATCCGTAGTCAACTGATTCTATTGATGCACATGCGCATACGGTCCCTCGATGTACGTGTCTGGTCGTTCACATTTCTTATAAGCGCGTTTGCAGTCGGACCACGTCAGCCTCTTCACCACAGATTAGCAAGTCACACACACAAAAACGCAGTGAGTTAGTCACCTTGTTATCGGCAATGCATGTGCCAGTAGGGAGGCGAGAGTGTGGCGTTGCACTAGTTGGATATAGAAAGACTATATGAAGAAGAACAGGATATTCGCGCAATGAATCCCAAATAAGGACGGTATTTGTTTGATATTAGCATTGTATATCTCTTCGTTCCAATTTCAGTGACGGTAAATGAAACCGCAAAAAGACGAAATTGAACGTTAGCATTGTTATCGTCCTGGTCGAATCTTTAAAGTTTTATTCATACAAGACACGTAATAACGCCTACATTTATTGCCATTTTGGTTTGTGAATTCCAAGACGTAATTCCCCGATGAGGTGATGATGCAGATATTTTAGCCGTAATACGAGTGGGCAATCACAACGCAGACGATTGCAGGAAAATAGCGTAACAGCACTGGCCAAGACGAGACGTTTACTCCTCCTTTGACGAACTCAAGATATGCAACATTTTGTTACTCACTTGTCCAAACCTGGCAAACCCGAATCCTCCGAGAGGTTCAACCACGCAAGCGATCGTGCTGTTCGCTTAAATTGTGCAAAATTTTGCAGCTGGTTCGGCTCGCCCACAATAGACTCACACCTCTGCTCCGTGCAAACCAAGGAACAGATGCTCACCAACCATACACCGAGCCGATGAATGCTTCTTCCGCTGGGAAACCGAACACTTACTCCCATCTGCCAACGGTAGCCTGAAACGTTGGTCCTTTGCCAATGTATTCTCCCGCCATTTTAGCCCTTCCAATGTCTTTCGCATATGTAATTCCTCTGGAAATCTTTTTCGTAAACCGTATGAGAAAGTTGACAATTCGCTTCCTGGTTTGCCACCAATTCCATCTCACTTACATATCCTACTTCTTCGTTTCCTTCTGTTCCCTCTGTCTCCCATTTTCAATCCCATTTTGGGTTTGGAAGATATGCCAAATGCTGCATGCTCTGAACTTCTGCAAACCACCCGATCAAAACGGCATACCATTCACCGTCCTTAAAATGTGAAATTTGAATTGGCCTATTTCCTACGTCGTCCTTTAACTCTCGTTCTCTCTCTTTCACACTTGCTCGAACCTTCTTCCTTTCCGATTCTCTGGAAACGCGAAACAATGTTTCATATTCCCAAAAGCGATGATCTTTCTGACCCGAATAACTATCGTCCTATCCCAACCACACCTGTTTTTTCGAAAACAAGCTTTTCTTCCCAAAAGTTCTTCCGACCATCACGTACCCACGAAGCTTCCCATCCAAACACAAGGAATGAACTTCGATGGTGCCAGCCTACCAGCTAGTTAGAGTGGGAAGTCAGACACGACAGGATTCCACGCGTTCATTGGTGACGAACAATAGAAGTCGAACTGAGGTGTAAATTCTACAGCTTATATGGTCTGTACAGGCGATTTTCCAAAAATCATGTATGAACCAATCAGCGAAGTCATGTGAGCAGTAGATAAAACAACATTTATGGATTATGATGGAAATATCTCACTGGCGGCACAATTTTGAAATTGATAGAAAAAAAGAAGATGCATGTTAATAACAAAATTGAAAGTTTTATGGAAAGCTGGTTTTCGTGTTGAATTCATTTTTTTCCAGTTCAGTCGGGAACTTAGACACAGATGCAACTCATTGAATGCCTGTAGGAACGGATGTACACTACATTCTCCCTCTAGTGGGCACAAAATATCATCGACGTATCTTTATACAGGGACATACAGCTGACGGTTGGATTCAACGATATAGTTTCAACTTTCGCCATGAATAAATCAGCAAACAGAGAACCGGGTGAAGATGCGCATGTGATGTCCTCTTTCCGTCTGTAAACGTTATCATGGAATTAAAACTGATTGAATAGCAGAAAACCATGAGTTCTTTACGATTTCCCGCAGGTATACCATTGCTAATTCTTCTGTTGATATGCAAATGTCTATTATTTTAGATACAAGCACGTTTGTGATCAACGACGAAACATCTGGGGAAATCATTTTATGTGGTTTCACGATTCACACTGAATTACAATTGAGTAACAAGTGATTCGATTTGTATACTAGGATTCATCATGCAGCTTCAACGCTCAGATCAGCATTGGAAAATATGCTAGTGTAGTGTAGATGTTCGGCAAACCGTTGAGAGCCAGCTCGGATAACCTTGAGGGGAAGGTGTACCATTCACAATCCTTTTGTTTCACCTTGACTAAAAAAGAACGACTAGGACACGTTCTGGCAGATGTATTTGTCTCACACTTCGAACAATAAATAAAAACAGTTATATGCCAAGATACATTCTACGGACGTGAAGTAGACGATATTTTCGTTAATATGCACACCGGGGACTAGTGTGAAAACATGTTCCGTCACTTCTACATCACATAACTAATCATTCACTTGATTATCAGTTTGCCCGAAAGGTAACCATAAAACACACCAACTGGCACTGAAATATATTGTTCATTAGGCATGCAAATTATGACAATTTTATAGGCAATACAAATAAAAAGAAACTCATAGACAAGCAGCATTAGGATCCTAAGCGCACCGTATTATATTAGTCAATCCAAATCTGCTGAGAAACACAGGAAAAAGTGAGTGTCGATTTACCGCGGAATAAATTGAAAATAACCGGCTGTAGGATCTGAACACTCGGTAGAGAACGAAATCTTTCTCGGTGCCTTACAAAAGACGGAATATAGGCATTTTATTAGCAATTCAGTCGAGATGATAGAAAAAAGAGCAAGAAACGTAGTATTCGTGGAGAGCCAACAAATGACAGTTTCATGTCCACATAGTTACAGTGTCATTGGTTTCACGAGAGAAATTGTGTGTTGATACTTGTAATGCTGAATTGCTTGAGCTATCGAATTTGTACGATAAGTCTGAATACTGCGAGGGGTTCGGAAAGGATCACTTGCCTCATAACGACTCACAATATCTTGAGAATTATCAGACCGTTCATTTAGTCCTCTCAAGTTCACACAAAATGCCAAACACTTTCACCGTTAGCCTACTACGTTCCCCTTCACAGAAGCCATACTTTGGGTTGCATATGTATTTGAGGGGAAAGGAGCAAAAGCACGACAGCTTGAAGTGTGTCGAAGTGATTGTTCAGGAGTCTGGACGACCTACTGGCATACTGAGTATTGGGAATTGGTCCCGAGAATTGATTTATTAATCACGCCGTTAGACTAGGTGAGCAACCGAAAGAATGAGGCCCTTGTAGGTCCTGTAGTGTTGAAATGAAGTTAAAGATTGAAGGCTAGTCATTGGATGTGCAACTTACAGATTTAACAGAGTAGTTTAGTAATCTATGGTCGCAATGTACTGTAAACGATGTATCACATCATTATATTTGTGTGATGTTTTTATGGCATGCGTATGTGTTATTTTTTTCATCCAAAGGAAAACCTCGATGCTCGGAGAATTCCATGCTAAAATAAAATCGTGGGATGTCGTGTTGGATATCCCCCATCCAAAAAAACAAACCAGGAAAAATGATTGAACGTCAAAGTCAGCGCTAGTAACTATTAGGTAGGTTGGAAGAAGGGTTCACACAGAACAGTAAAATGATTGTTCTTTCAAAATACCTCAAGTCTGTTATAGGTTTCTCGTGCAGTGCATTGCGGAACGATATAATTTAGCATTCCCAATTTACACCATTTATCCAAGCAAAGCTATCTAAAAGATGGAAATTCATGCACCTCGTAAAGTAGAATCATGAACATAGACATGAAGTGTCAAGTAAAATTAGAGGGTATTGAAAGTGGATGACAATAACAGTGTCTGGTTTAGCAATCAGCGAAAGTAGAACTAGTTTGTGAAGGAGGTGCTAGTTTTGTTTGACGCGTCAGTTCTCCATCATGTCCAATGCAGTGATTTGACGAAGCAAACACATTCGAATAATGCATAAACTTCACAAGGATATGCAAATGGCGTTACCATTTATAATGATGTCGTTGGTGGCAGAAAGAATTAGTACGAAACAGTATTATTGACTACCCGATGGAGAATATAAACCATTCAATTTATCCACAGACCCACGGCACCCTCATGCTTATTGGCTACTGGCTAATGTTCCACTAGTGAGAACTGAAATGCGATTGATATGGATTGTCACCGGAAACAGTTCGGTGGTCAAGTGTAAAATGTTTGTGGGGAGGAGCACCTGGTACGCTCATTAGATGGGCGGCAACAACCGCCAAACCAGCCGTGTGCAATCTGGAAAATTTTATCCTGTCATCTATACACAGTGCCATACTGCTCATGCAAAATTATTTGAATGCAGTTAATCTGGTGGGTTTTGTGTTTTGATCATTTCCTGTTCAATTTGTTAGTGATATTCCTAACGGACAACGGAGATAAAATCCGTTTTCCACAGGCTCATCGGGTTTAACTCCGGAAAAAAACATTTGGTGCATCATAGTTCTCGAAAGTAAGTTAAGTCAAAGACATGTAAATTGCTCGTAATAAAGACAAACAAGATATGACAATGCTTGCCGCAAATCAGTCTTTTAGCCAGGATAATCAATATATGTGGTGCACTGATTTGTTCATAACTTACCAATGCCATTTTCAAGCAACAAATCGTGCTACATAGTTCACGTCAGCGACAAAAATGTTTGTATAATCGTAGTTATCTACATTTACGCGGGTTATTTTCCTATGATTTATTTGTTTTTCATAAATCAGTGTGCATTTTGATCCACTTTCTGGAATTCTTCGAAGTTAGGATAACCATTTGAAACGTCAATTCAAAGTTCTCCAAATCGGACGCAATGCTGTTTGCATATCTGGAAGGTCCACATTTGGAATCATATGGCGGTTCCCCCAACGTCAGTTCTTTGACTGAAACGGGGAAGGTTTCTCTTATCATCCAAATACAATTCCATCCTAATCATATCGAGATTCATGATGACTTTATCTACCGCATCGTGCGTGTATCCTCGAGTCACTCAGTCAGCACCCGAGTCACCTATGTTAAACTCAAGTGCGTATTCAAATTCAGGTTTTCAAAGCATTGCTAGTAACGGAGAAGACTGGTCTTTTTTAAAATACCTCTGAACAAATACACATAGAATCCACTCTCAGCTCCATCCACTTTAAAAGTCACTTTTGCTTGAACATGTTCATTACGCAGTTCTGTGAGTAGGATTTGATGCAGTTGAGAAGATTTCGAATGAATTTCGCCGTTTATTGCAGAGCAAACTCAAGTATATTCAAATCAGAATTGTTTTTATCAGATGAGAAGGCACAATCGCGGTTAGGACAAAACGCAGCGAAATCAAGGAATTAACATCAGCCAGGAGTTATGTAGCGTCAGATGCTACAGAATGACCGGGTTGCAATGGATGTGCGAGAGAAGGGATTGAGACCTTGGTATGATGATCTAGTGCGACGATATAGCCACATAAAAAATAGGGAAATTATACATTTTTATAAAATATCAAATGTATGAACTCATCACTCCTACCAATCCGGAATACGGATAGGGTATTTGAATAATAAAGAAATGAAATGAAGTAATGCAGAATGAGGTTCCATTTCTCGACTTGAACTATGTAAACCTGTGTAATAAACTAATGACAAACGAAATTAGTGGAATAGTATAGAGTTGGTAGTGGAAGATTCAACTGCACAAAATGAGATCTTCTGATGGACGATTACGGTAATTTAATTCCATTTGATGAATCATTTGAAAGTCAAATGGAATCTCCAGCTGTTCACTTTGAATACTTATCGAAGCTCTCTCTTTAAGTTGTTTGCAACGTAACGGCTTTGTTTCCACGAACTCTCCCTGCGAATTCGTTGATCCTAGGAGTCGATTGTTGTGCGGTCAACGAGTTGTTAACACTGAAATACCAGTGATGGAACGACACTATGTCACGAACTTGTGACGTTGAGAGCCGGATAGCTTGGTTGTCAGGTGTTCAACTCATAATCGTCTATTCACGGGATAGAGTCACAATAACGACTCAACTGATGTGCAGTGGTGATAATTTCTAACAAGAATGAAGCAGCCGAACATTGCCTCTGCAATTTTCATTGGCGAGCAAAGCTTTGTGAACTGTTGATGTGTTATTTAATAATCCAACCGAATCTTTTACTGGTCAAGTTATTCGAGGTAACAGTAATCGTTTTTGCTTATCAGCTATCTTACATGATTTATCATCTTGCATTTCCCTATGTAAACTAAAGCATTTAAGGTGAGAGATATATTCCAAGTAAGATATATAAAGTGAGAGAGAATTAGCCGACTTGTTTTTTGTTCATCATTTTTCAACGGCGGATATTTAAATTTCTTCTATCATTTTTCTCAAGCTTACATATAAAAATAGCCAATAACTGTTTGAAAAGCAGATGTTTGAGGATGAGACTCAAATTTCCTCAATATACACACTGTGTGAAATTGTTTTCTTCGAATTCGGCCTACATTCAAACGATCCAAGCCTTATCCGGATTTGAAAAATTTGCTAGCATGATTTCAGCTTTGGTAAGAATAGACTAGAAATAGTTACACAGAAGTGTGTGTTCAAATCTCGAGGTCCATATTCACGATCATTCAATTCATTTTCTCCATAAGCCTTTCACCAGTTGCATCGCTCTGGTATTTCTCTTTGTCTTGTTCACATTTGTCCGTTTGATTTATATTCTTACACGTTATGGCTATGAAGAAACTGTGTACTGAGCTTTTATTTAACTGAAAGCTTTTAAAATTGACACAAAACTCGTCATCATTATTGAAATGGTAACTGATCTTAAATTTCTTATTACCAAAACCAGATTTTCCACTCATGTTTAACAGCACCGGTAAAAATTTCAGATCTCAAATATTTTAGGGATATTTTGGAACCAATAAAATCATTCCAGTTTATTATTTTTGACCGAAACTCAGGTTGTGGATTTGGCATGCTGTAAGTCAAAGTTTCCTTCAGAGGTTATCCAGAAGTGAGCTGTTGAATTCCTTGTTATTAAGGTTCATCATGCTTGAGTGTCCGGTTAAAATCTTGATCAAAATACGATCTTTCTTCCGGTCTTAATTCCAAAAAACTATGCAGGTTGTATTCGTAGTGCAATTTCCATCATCACATGAGGATTTCGGTTGGATTTTCTTGTGTCCGGTTCTGAATAACTACACTGTTACACACAATGAAAAAACACCAATCATTCCCGTCTAGATATGAATTTAATCTCGTCTAATCCAACAATTTGAGAAAAATCTTTCTTATTTAGGCAGAAGAAACAACACTAAACAAAACCCACTGGTCTGAGGCGATTTGATTTTTCAAGTCAAACATGTTATGAAATCACGTAAAAGAAGTAATTTGAGCTGGAACGTTAAATGATCGACCTCCGAATTTCAAAGTAGTACTACAGTCCAACTTCCAGTTCCAACCATCCACATGTATATAGGAGTGGTATGATAAAATTCGACTCCATCTCAATTACTCAATCTCATATTGATAATCGGGAGTATCCATTATTACTGAATGCATAAAATCAGTGTCACGAATATCTAGTCTAGACAGTCCTGGATGGTTCTAATTTGTAAATCTTTTTATGCGTACGAAGTCACATAGCATTTTTAGAAAAATACGCATTTGGAGAAATAATGTATCAGTAACAGGGAGCAGAGTGATCAATGTCTGCACTTTGCCGCACTGAACATCACTAATTCGGTATGGCCTTTGCAGCGAATTCATGTATATATTGGTACGTTTTCACTCAGTTAGATGTATTGATTTCGACTCCAGAAAGTCCTGAATGTTGGAATAATATTTGTATCGTGTTCCATCTTAGCAGACGTCTTCGTTCAAACTCGCTACGTGGATTGATAGGTAACTGTGCTTCAGCCCGGGTAGTGTTGAATTATCTATAGAGCTATGCAAAGATAACATTTTGCTAGTGTCTGTATGCTGTTTATTTTCTTCGGTGGTAAACAGAAACATAGACCACAAGAGACAGCCCGAAATTGTAGTTCAATTCAATGAAACCAATGATAGATTATCTACATCAGTCACCAATTGTTTCGGAAAAATGGATTCGGCCAACTTGTGAAGGCGAGCAAAATCCCGGAAAGAACCGAGCATGACAAGAAATACGTCGATGATATTTTTATCATCACGAAAGTCTAGAATAGACGGCGTGGACTATGGATGTATTCAATCTTCTGCATCCAAATATACGAACTACGATGGGCGCCGAATTAGACAATACACTACCCTTCTTTGAGCTGATTATTACTAGGGGGAATGACGGAACAATCGGAAATCTGATTTCATAGAAAAGAAACGTGGACAAGCTTTTACTTGCACACTAACAGTTTTGTGCCTAGGGAGTATAAACGTTGCCTGGTCCGAACACCGTTTCGGAGAGTAGGAAGAATTTGCACGGAAACATGATTGACAGCAAACTACGACAGCTGAAAGAGGCGTCGACCGAAAACGCTCATCTCCAAACGTTTATCAAAATGCACAGGAGACCTATAGTTACCAGATAAACGACTTGTTCAATAAAGAAATCATTAGTCATCCTCTGTCTTCCATTCAAATGTGATGATGTCAATGCCTGCTCAAAAGGTGACTTGGGTAGCGATTCCTAGAACATAATATGCAACTGATCAAATGATTGTTCATTGAACGACTGGGATCCCCAAGGCCCGCGGTGAAAATAACGTCTACCCTAGCACACCGAATCTAATCTGATTTACGAATTTGCGGAAAAACACACGTGGGTGGAACAGAACGACTGTTATCTAACCGAGAATATATTTCAGTAACAGGGAGCAGAGTGATCAATGTCTGCACTCTGCCGCACTGAAAATCACTAATTCAGTATGACTTTTGCAGCGAATTCATGCGAATTTTGGTAGGTTTTCACTCAGTTAGATGTATTGCTTTCGACCCCGGAAAGCCCTGGATGTTGGAATAATATTTGTATCGTGTTTCATCTTAGCAGACGTTGTTGTCCACACTCACTACGTGGATAATCAATCAATATCCTTCTCACATTTTGGCATAATCCTGCATCTAATTGACAGGTTATTATGCTTCAGCCCGGGTAGTAATGATTTATCTATCTATCTATGTAACGATAAAATTGGCTCAGAATGAACACGTGAACTTTCCATGAACTTGCATGCAAATCCGCCTTATTCTGACTTGGCCACTTGAAAGCTCAGGATTGAAAATGTGTTTCGCGCAAAGATTCTCGAAATAATCACCCCACAGAAAGGACTTCTAAATCCCTTATATATCAGAAATCACCATATTGTGAACATCTTCACCAACGATTCCGTTTTCCACACAATAATGTATAATTCAAACCTAAATAGTGTGACAAATCAAGTGTTTGGTTGTCATGAAAGTCATTACAATAATTTTTTTTTACAAACGAGTTTCGTTTCTCTTGTTATCAGAGAACAGTTTAGAAATAATCTAGGGTCATGCATCAACAGCATCTTGACACTGTTTTATCGAATTGTCACCAGAGATATCAGACAATATTTTGGCAATATCAACGATTCTGTATTCTATTTTAGTTTGGGTCTACCTCACCCAGGGCACCCATAGGTCCGCTTTGTCGGCCTGACTGAAAACACAAACACAAACCATCACGATTAATGAGGAAACCTAACTCGAAGCTGAATGCTTCTGCTAAAATGAAATGGTGTACCCTTGAAAAAGGAAATAAATCCTTGGGCATAGCAAGGTCGGTGAAATATTTCATTATTTCCAGAAGGCTCAATGATGAATACGTGCATTAACTGTGTAGGTTTGCACAAGATATTCAGATGTTAGTCTGTAGCCTGCAGGATTACAAGCCTCTCGGTTTTCGGGCAGTGTCAAAATATTTCTTCCGTCGGTGTACTCACGTGTCTGTGTGTGTGTGTTTGTGTGTGTGATTAAGCTCTCATTGTGGAGGAGAAGGACACGGAATATGCAAGAATTGCTCGGTACATCGATTTCAGTTGCGCAAATCCTTAGATCGAATGATTTTGTCAGGCGGATACGTTTCATTGCACGTGCGATCGACGCTTGCGGCTTCCGTTACTCTAACAGGAGAGCAACAAAAAACGATTTTGTCGATTGTAACTACTGTCTTATGACGTTCATTGGAAACGTCTCTAACAAGTGATGTGGATGGAACGCCCACAAATCCTGCTGGGTTTTCTCTCTCAAGATTAGGTTGGTTTATACTTCACTTAGATGAATCATTCAAAACTTAGCAGTTAACTCTGCGACGATGATTTATTTAGCCACAAAACATTCATTGCAAAACCTTATTGCTATGTCCAACAAGATTTAGCTCTATTCAATGCTCACAATCTGAAGACATGTTTGTTGCCATTACGGTTTTTTGCTACAACCAGTGGTTGCCTAGCTATTTGTTGTTTCACTGTGGTCTTTTCATCCTAAAATACGTTAGGTGTTTTGCCTGTATGTGTGTGATAAATCATCAATTTAACACAAGCACCAAGTCCAGTCGTTTCTCTTACTGGCTGAAATTGGAGCATAACACTGAACAAACCCGATTATGAGTCAGTAAAATATTTTTTGCTTTCAGTAAATTTGGTGTATTCACCAGAATATCCATTCTTTTTATTCAATAACAACTGAGTAGGCAATGGCCTTACTTCATTCTATAGTCTGTGTACTCCTTGGTAAAACCAAATTGAAATGTCATATCGTGAAGTAAAAGACAAACATTGACGTGATCATTAGTTGTGACTACTTAGCTGAAAGACAAAAACAACAGTAAGAGTGCCGTTTAGGTAGCCGAGAATTCCAGTAGATTTGGATTCCACGGAATGCCAGAATACAAACACATTTCTGCATGGATAACCTCTAGGTGATGAACGACTTCTTCAGAATTGTTTCCAAATGAAATTGGAAGTATGAAATTAGGTTTCCTATTGTTATATCAAGTTCATGTCCACCTCTCCATTAGAAAAATCTCACACACTGCTTCTATCTATTCAAATCTAGCAAGCATTCAAAGTGGTGCCTAATTTTCGCCTTCTGGACCGGCTGTTGATTTTTTGCTGTCGCCCTGCTGATCCGACTGATATACAGTATTTCCTATCACACAAACTTTTCATGTATACTACCAAGAATTATGTGCTGGTAACAAGCCTGCCTTTATACCAACCATGACCAGGGATGTAATTCGTAAAGCAAGTAGCCGAGATCGGAGTTCCGGTTTGGTGTGTACACCTTTCATTTGCCACTTTGAACACAAAATTAAATAAGGAGTGATGTGCAATGAGTCATCAAAAGATATCAGTAAGATTGTTCCATTTAGTATACTAATGCACCACATGATGTTTATTGTGAACTCACCATAATTAATCCACGAAGGCACTCCGCGTGCAGCTGTTTTACCTCGTTTGTTTGAAATCACTTGCGATATACACACACACAGTGTTTCCAATGGAACTCCAACTGATAGCAGCGCACTCGTGTAACTCGCCGATGGTGAGCGTGTGGCCACACAAACTGGTTCTAGATGAATAAGCACACTTTGATAATACATCTCTCACTTTTTGCGTTGCACACTAATCGAATTTCTAGTCGGACATATTTGCGATGTAGCATGTGAATGCAACCTTGCTTTTCTCACGGACCATACATGTAATGCAAACAAACCTCTAGTGTTACCTCCCTGTTACCTCTGTAGCGACCAGATCATTAGAACAATTTATTTGTTTTTATTCTGCAGTGTATAATTCAACGATGATAAACCCTCCAAAATGTTTAATAAATTGCCATTGACAGGTGTATAAACATGAAAGAAACACATTTTAGCTGTGTGGTAACAAAGTGAAACCTGGCAAAAACCTATATCCTTGGAAAACCTTTGATTAGCAGTTTACAGAAATTATGAGAATAAAAAATGTGGTGCCTGTTAGGCGAATGTGTTGGAAGCAGCCCCAACGAACCTCACGTCGATGCAAGGCCCTGAAAACTTCCAACAGCGCAGAGATTGGGTGTACTCATGATCACAGGGATTACCTAATTGGTTGAGAAAAACAGACTGTTGTGGAAGAGAACAACGTTGTCCATCGAATTGTTAGGTGTTGTGAGTATCAGCTGCTCGACGGTGTCCGAATCCCGGCGTTTTGCTTCAGAACCAGTAGCGAAACATTTGTACGACTCAACGAACTGTGGCACTCGCTTACGTCAATCAGAATTCAACGTGAAACATTTAACCAATTTAACTTAAGCCAATGGGAAGTATAACGATATTATCTTATACTGTGAGCACATCGTATTTTGATGCAACGTGTCCCGCTGGACAGAATAACCAATGACGTTAGAGAGAGTCACTTGGATAGTCCTCGTAAGTAGGTGGACTATAATACTTGACTCTATTTAGGTCGCAGAATGAAGGCAGATTTATTGTTTCATAAAATCAGCAATTTTGATGCTCAACATTCTCGATGTTGTCAGTTCAGTCGTGATTACTGTTGCTACCATAGCAGAACTCACAGGTTTCGTCCGTGCGAATTTTCCTATTGGGAATACTGAATACAATTGCCCAGAGCGCTGCTCACTACGGCACATTATAAATTTTAACTGAGTGGACCATTTTCTCCAGCTGGTCGCCTCTGATTTACTACATTATGGTGCATCACAAATACTTGGCTTTGCTCGCTTTGGTCCTTGCATGATAAACCGAACATGTTTGTTCCAATATCTATTTCCTTTATCACCATGATATCAACCAAACCATTATTTGACTATGAAAATCCTAAAACTGAACACGGATACTGTTAAAATGAAAATGGTTGGATGTACCTTGAAACTACACCAAATATCAAATAGGCCTAGTCCCTAATCTACTTCTGAATATAGGCAAATGACTATCTGAACGCTACTGTTGAGGAGCACCACTGAATTTGGAGAATATGTCGCATCTATTAGGGTCGCATGTTATTAGCAAAGTTAGGTCAAAATCTGAAAGTTTGCGATATTTTCAAACTGTAGGACTAAACTTCTGCGACACCGCATACCTTGAGCATCGGCAATCAGTAGACCCGAAATAAAAAGAACTGAATACTGGACTAAAAATGAATTTTTTTGATTATTCAGTTACTTCTCTGGAACCAACTTTCCTAGGGTAGAAAACTAAAACTGTGATTTGATATTTCCATACGCGTTTTCGGACTCCCAGCAAGACCAAACAATCACATCTTCCAAAATAACGAAGTCTTGTTCAACATTTATGGTGCAAATTGTCCAGATTGCCTCCCGACGGCCTGATGACAAGGAATTAAAAAGGCAGCGTCATGAAAACCATTTTCTCCTCAATATAATGGAAAAATAAAACGCAATTAATTGACTGGATAAACAGATGGGATAACAGTTTCAACGTTTTCAGAGGTAATGTGGCAGCGACATCTCCGGTGTACAGAAACATCAACATCCTATATTTTGGAATTTTCGTATTGATAAAGCGATTCGGGATATTCATTTGTATGATCCGTTAATTGGCTGTCGCACAGCCCACGAAATATTGCCCGTCATCATCCAAGTTCTATAGCGAGGACCAGAACACACTGTGGTAGATCTTCTCAATAATCCCGGGAAACTCTCGAACTCCCTTTTTCATGAACTTAGTTTAATAGAAAAAATGGTACTTGAAAATCAATACCAATTCGCTTCCTTCTGATGGCACCCATCGTCTTGTTTCTCGGCAAGAAAGCCTTCTCTGTCTGTAAGTTATTCCAAATTGCGATCTGTGGCGCGGAGCTTTCACATGACACTTCGGAGGTCAGAGGTTCTAATCCTCGAACGACGATATTTTTCGTGGTAGGAGGAAATGCATTGTGACTCGGCTGGTGACCAAATCTGACATAATCAGATATGTTCGATAAAGAATAAATAAAAGGATAAAGTCATTTTTCATCCAGTATATACAATCAATAATATCACGAAGAATGACGATAGCGCACCTCGTTATCAAGCAGTCGAAAAGCAATCCGTCTACCCATGAATTGAATTTAAAAGTAGCATTAAAGCAGATATGGTACACGAGTGAAATCAATCACCCGTTACACATATCCGAAAACAGAAAGATGTATTCCGTTACTGGAATCCAAGTTTACTATTTCTCATTTTACGAATGAAAGGCAGAATATCCGTGCATTCCAGCTCTCAGTGTGGACCAGCTGACGTAGGTCGAACCACAGAAAGACCGTATCAACGCTTAAGGACGTATCAACCGAGTTGGTTAAACAAAAGTCTAGTGAAAAGTGGACAAACGACATTTACCATCTCTTCCAGTGAATGTAGTCCCTCTTCCCAAATATATTGTCAAATTGCGATCAACAAGAAATGCCAAAGGCCAGATCTCGGCCACCGCCGATTGAGTCTCAATCCGCACGAAACAACACCACTTTATGTGCTCAGAATCATAATTTTAGATCTTTGTATCTATCTTGGTCACCCACACGAAATAATGTGACGTAATCACTGACCACATGCAACTGACAGTTATCAACAAAATATCTGTTGTAACACCGATAACACCGCTACTGTATGGACACGAATTAGTCAATTGCTGTATTCAAGATTACCGACTATCTTTCCGATTTTCTATCATCCTGTGTGCAAAATCTCTAAAGCGTGTAATATTTCGTCAAAGGTGAAACAGTTATTACTATTTATTTCGCCACCGGTGTTGTGATGCCATATTCGACTGTCCTCTTCTAACCGTATTTCCCAAATCAGACAAATCCTCAATAATTGCAAGC
Organism: Fasciola hepatica; assembly: GCA_948099385.1. Classification (NCBI taxonomy): domain Eukaryota; kingdom Metazoa; phylum Platyhelminthes; class Trematoda; order Plagiorchiida; family Fasciolidae; genus Fasciola; species Fasciola hepatica. The sequence goes on along the minus strand of CANUEZ040000193.1, from coordinate 7,851,141 downwards.
AAATATTGTTCAAATATAAGCATGAACCAAAACAAACAGATCAGTACAACACTGGTAACCAATAATTCAAGATTCATTTCACATATGAACAGCGTTCCTCTAATTTATCTTCTAACCTGGCATTGCAAGAAAATAAACAACGTGTGCATATCTCTCACTCAAAGCTCACCTTATCAAATTAAAAATTGGGAAAAACGTTTGACGATCTTTACTCGCATTCCATAAACGATGTAGGATCGTTTTGTAACTTGCTTGTTTTCTCCGGTTGGACAGCTTTCAGGGCGCGTCTGGCGCATGAAGCATCACCATTATCACATCGCCACTAACACTACCACCAATCATTTACGATGCTCGCGTAAAACTGATCAACAAGTTCGAATATCTTTGAGTCTAATGGTAACAGTCAACAACCTGATATCCACCTGCTCAGCGTGAGCATACATGACCTTGTTCATGCGAGATTTGCTGCGACAGCGAAATGAGTAATCACGTTGAGTGAGTCAAGTCTATCGGTTTGGAAACATGGTTGTATCACGTGATGGTTTCGAGTTGTTCATTATGCCATGTGCTTCTAGTTTCTCCATTGGGGAATATCGTTGGTGATGACGTAAGGCCTTGTCTCCGACCGTGTGAGTTTAATTCTCAAGTCACACTCGAATGTGTTGAGTCATTGTATGACGTAACTAAGACTCGGTACGGCCAGTGTAGGTAGTTGTGATCCAATATTTCACTTGGAATGTGCAGCTGAACTTGATGTGAATAGACGGTAAATCCTTGATTATAGGCGTGTGATCGGGGAATTACGTGAACACAATTACCGGTTCGGCAATACAGTAAATATGCCTCAATTTAGCTTCAAAAGTTTAATGGTTACGTTGATCATATCATATCGTTGGTGAGGAACTTAAAAATTCAATTCCAATAACAGCGAACGATCATTCTTTATCAGCTTCAGACGATAATACTTTGCCAAGAATAATGCTGGATACGCAGTTGATATAAGCGTTTCGACTAGTCCCATTGATTTCTTCATCCAGTGTATCTGTTGTCAAAATTAACTCTATGGTGAGAAACAATGTTTGCAGTGTGTTCATCTTGTACTTCTCTGGAACTATTTTAGTGCAGTTTAGAGAGTGCATCGGCCAGGTTTCATTCCGGAAGACAGTTCGTTTAATTGAACCATTTTCTCAATATTCGCTGGGGATAGGCAACGTCATATTTGAACAAAGATTATTGTAGATGGTCAACTGCCTTTCAGGACGTGACTGAATTTCGTTACCTTGTGAACCATTTTATCAGTAAGTATTTGTAGAGATTCGGTCATTGATGAGACCACTCGTTCTGTTATATCTCTTTCCCGTATTTTTGACACAGCCAGCGATTTTAAAAGAAACGTTTCACTGAAGTTATCATCACTGCCGTTGGGAGTTTCCATCAGAGAAAATGAGAAAAACTTGGTCATAATGTATCAATGAAGCATCGTAGGTGAATAAAATAGTAAGTAAGGAATAAACCTGTTTGGGGTAAGAGTTGGTCTACATCGTCTACTCGGTTCACTTCCACCATTTTTGCTACCCGATATCCGAATTCTGTGTCACGATAACAAAATGAGCTTTTGGGTGAATAAAATCGCCCGAAGAGACCAACATAGATTAGGCTGATGGGAATCGATGTTTGGAAGGAATGAAAAGTAGTTTATGATGGCCTAAAGCTCACCGCTTTAGGAAGTCCCATTTCTAAAAGGGATATTTGCTGTCTGGTGGGTAAATCGGACTTGCATTTATAGGGGTTTCGAGGTGATTTGGAAGGACCCATTCATCAAATTGGTGCATCCATTCCGTTTTTCATCTCCACGTTTCCCGACATTGAAGCCATTCTCTGGTTGCTCTTGATAACCATTATGATGACGATATCAAAGTGGCAGTTACAAATGCCGATCTACCCTGTGCAATAACGTGCTTCATTTCAGATTACTCAGAATTTATTTGACATTGGGATAGATGTGGTTTGGTTCTTTTTGGTACAGGACTGTTCTCAAAAGATACGTGTGTGGGATATGCCAAACGTTTGATTCTACAAGGCTCTTAACTGTTCGAAAGTATTAGTGGACTATAGTCGTGTGTTTGTACATGATTGTGAGTAATTGACCGATGAGGGCTAGTAAGAACTCACAAAGCTATGTATTCTGAATACAGATTGCATTTTGTGTTGACGCAGTTATTCGTCTTGCAATTATGAGGCGATTTTGAGTAAAGCTCAATTCAGTTCATTTCAGTTCAGCTCTCCCCAGCTTGTTTTAGTTTATTTTGTTTCAAACTCCTATTATTCACGAAGTGGTTATGGTAGTTCTCGTTTCTATCTCACAACTGGAATCTCAACTGGAAATCAACCAATCAATGGTACAACAAATATAGGGGGATAACTACGAATAATTCTATCAAATAGATAAATAATTCATTTACAAAAACGCTATTCGAATGCAATAAACCCCTATGTAACACCACACCCAGGAAGTCTAACACAATTCGCATAGCCTTTCCATAACTTTAGTTGATATTATGCCACCTTCAGTGATCTCTTCTACAAACTACCTTCCTCAGCGAAAGTGTCGATCAAAGTTGTCCCATCCAGTGATATGTAGGACACAAGTCCCAACAACATTGGCCTTATGAGCTGTACTGTTTCATCTAGTGGTTTGTTCTGTGCACCCGATTCACTGCACCACTCCTCCGTAATAAAAAACAATATTCACGCCGCATGCTAGACCAGTGCCTGAATTACCAATCGACTCTTTGAAATGATTTCTCTGAATTTATTATCACACTAGATGAAAAAGTCCGCAACGATACTTTTGGCAGATTAAATGGATGAAGTTTAATGCTTATCGCATAAGCCAAGAAACAAGACCAAATATGTACAGACATCTACGAAGAGAGATACATTATGTTATTCCTGAGAAGACGTCTGCCAATCAGTTAATTAAGTACGTGGGCAAATAATGGGTTCTAATTTCTTGAGAAGCGACGTTTGCTGTAAACCATGAAATGTTAGTGTGTGATCAACGAGGGCAGGCCTGATAGATTTTCACGAATCAATGAGGGATTCTGCAATGAAATGGACTGCCACGCTATTTTCTCATACGTGAACCGCCAGGATTTATACGCAAATTGGTATTCGTCAGTTGTACTTCTGACATAGTTTCGAAGGTCATGGAGTACATCAGGTCCAAACAACCTTAACACGGCGAGAAAAGTATAACTGTTTGAAATTTCCTGAGTCCTGTTGGGTTACTGGACCCTTTTGGTATGAGAATGATTGTGACAGGACGGTTAGAGTCAGAAATGAAGAACGATTCAATTGCATGACTGACCACATTATTCAACACCTCCGACAGAGGTCCAGCCCCATGATTGAATACTGTATATGTTGAGTCATCCGATCGAGAGTTTTTGGTGAACTTGATGAACCAAAGAATATTGCCAAGCTTGCTGCCTGAGAGGTTCTTGAATTCCGAATTGTTAGCTTGGTATAAAATTGGGAGACGGTTTTTCGGATAGTGATCATGAAACTGTATCCGCTTTTTAAGCATGAGAAATCTTGATAAAACTAACAATCTTTGTTGGGGTGAATAAACGTATATGGATTGAAAATCTGAAACAAGTCGAAAAGGAAAATGGTTTCACCTTATTTGAGTGCAACTTGGAATATATCCTATTGATAGCTTCACCCACCGTCTTTCTCTTCTCCGCGCCATAATTATTCGAATAACCAGCAGAAATATATTTGTTCTCATTTGTGATGTGTAGCCTCTGTTCCATTTATTTTCTATTTCAAGCTGTAGTACGGTGTGAAACGAAACTCGGTAGACGGCTGCACGAGTGTGATGGTTTCATGTGCTCTTTCCAAACAAATGATCCTTTGTTTCGATAGTGATTCCCTATGTAACTGAATTTCGTACCAATCCATCAAGACACATGTAAATTCACATCTCATGGTTGCGGTTGACCAGGTAGATATGGGCTTATCAACACTCCAATAAAATCTACTCACTTTATTTTCTATGCCTGAATTCCGTATGAGCTGATTTGACTTATTCTCGTTTAAATAATCACGAAATGATACCCGCTTCTCCAATGATTTGCATTGTAATGAACAACACTATTCCGAGACAGCCACAAACCTGGTACCACTGGTTGCGTTACTTTTCTGTCTGTCAAGTATAACTTTCAACTTGTTCTTTCCTATCCGCATTTGGATTAGCAGATGGAGCGGCAGATGCAACATGGGAGCATGATCACTGACTACGCTACATAATACACCACTGAATAACCTCAAATGCTAAACAATCTTTGGGAGACAATTGAGCAAGGATTATGAACCTGTTTTTATTTCGGTCTCACAGCAACATACCAACGAAATCATCTATATCGAACAAATAGAGAAGATGCGAGCCGACAGACAGATGCGACAATGTATTCTATATAAAGTGAAACGAAAACAGTACTGATACGAGAAATACACGAAATGCAACCGATCGCAACGACGGAACAGAAATGACTTTATTTAGCACGTCATCGTTTCCTATTACTACTCAGAAACACTATTTCTTTTTTCCTCATTAGTTTGTTCCAGTAGTCGATTCACATTTGAGCTAGTCCAAAAAATGTCTCAATTTATTCCACCATAGTTTAAATGAATTATATATAAAATTCAAGCAGCTTTCCTACTGAGATTATTTTCGTATTTCCGAGTATCGATGCCTGGGACAATTGGGACATCCGATTGCAGTAAACTGACTACGGATTTACAACAAAGATGAATTACAATTTCATTATTCAGTGTTTATCCGTGTTTATTTGACTCTTGCTTTCTGAACTGTGACAACGAACAAAGGTCTCGATCATAGACGTTTCTGTATTGTTAACGGCTTGCTCGGTTACCTTATAACTCAAATGCAATTTGAAATTTTATTTTATTTATTAAGTGGTGAAAGAAATTGCGCAGAATTGTTCACACTACAACGACATTCCTCACATAAATACTCATCAAAAGGCAAAACATCAATACATCTATGTGGGCATCGGAAATTTGGCCTGTTGTCTAATCCTTAGATTCTGCATTGTTACAAAATTCTCACATGTAAAATGTACTGTATTATCAAGCTCACTGAGGGGTCCCATAAACACATAGTCTATTACTCGAAGGTGCAAAATGACTTGGTGTAATTCAACATTTATGGTGCTAATTGTCCAGATTGCCTCCCGACGGCCTGATCACAAGGAATTAAAAAGGCAGCGTCATGAAAACCATTTCCTCCTCAATATAATGGAAAAATAAAACGCAATTAATTGACTGGATAAACAGATGGGATAACAGTTTCAACGTTTTCAGAGGTAATGTGGCAGCGACATCTCCGGTGTACAGAAACATCAACATCCTATATTTTGGAATTTTCGTATTGATAAAGCGATTCGGGATATTCATTTGTATGATCCGTTAATTGGCTGTCGCACAGCCCACGAAATATTGCCCGTCATCATCCAAGTTCTATAGCGAGGACCAGAACACACTGTGGTAGATCTTCTCAATAATGCCAGGATTTCCTCGAACTCCCTTTTCATGAACTTAGTTTAATAGAAAAAAATGGTACTTGAAAATCAATACCAATGCGCTTCCTTCTGATGGCACCCATCGTCCTGTTTCTCGGCAAGAAAGCCTTCTCTGTCTGTAAGTTATTCCAAATTGCGATCTGTGGCGCGGAGCTTTCACATGACACTTCGGAGGTCAGAGGTTCTAATCCTCGAACGACGATATTTTTCGTGGTAGGAGGAATTGCATTGTGACTCGGCTGGTGACCAAATCTGACATATTGGGACCTTATGCGGTCCCCTCTTGCATGCCCAAGAGTTTGGTTTCCGGTTATCTTTAATAGTGCAGTGGGTTTTTGTGGCTATGGGGCCTGATATCGCTTACACTGCATTCATGAACAAGCTCGTATTTTCCTCAAAGTTTGCCAAAACATTTCCTGATAAAATGAATCCAATGAGCTCCGTATTGCGACTATGTCAATTTGTCTGTAGGCCCGGCTAAGGGAAAAACACGATACGACTGTTGTGCATGGTAGTAATTGTCGTTCCTGAAATGAGACTGGTATTCCGATTTTGAATTGGTTTTGCTCTACATGGTAGCAGATGAAATGAATGGCCTCCCTAAAGGGAAGTTCGTGAACAGTGATTGGACATCAAATAAAGCCGTGTGTTTCCCTTTCACAATTATCTGGCCCAAAGATCTCCACTATTTGGAAACTTTCTTTGATAGTGTCTCTGGCCATTGGATCATCAACTATCTCAAACAATTTCAACACCCATTGCCCAATTCGTGCTGTGATGAATTTATCATCTATATTATTTTTCTGAGTGAAACATCTGGTGTGTAGGTTCGGTGGACCATGCAGATGTGGATTTTGAGTAAGTAAAATGTCTTTCTAGTGGAAAGTGTGCTTCTGCAGATACCTCTTGTTCTAGTTCATCAGGCTCATCGAAGTTATCTTAGCGCACAAACCTGCTGGGATAGTCAAGAACGGTCCCCATTTTCTCATATTCAATCCAATGAGTCAGCACTTGTCCGGAATCAATTTTAGGGCGTAAAATTATCAAGCCAGTTTGCAACTGAAGATTTTCATTATTAAAAATGCACTCAGGTGTGGTGAGTGACTGATGTCTGGGCGATGTTACCAGTTACTGTGGTTCGAAATCAACCGTCTCCGCTTGGAACCAAGTCTGCGCATCTTTTTAAAAGGGTTCGAATATTTTTAGTTATTCGAGAAGATATTCGAATTGTGCTTGTCTGGTTATGGCGAATTCGGATATTTGCGGTTTCAATGTGACTGTGGACCTATTTACCTTTTCATGGTGGGAAAACCCCAAGTGGCACCGTGCAAATTTCTCACCATGCCGCGACCTGAATAAGTTGAGGCTGTTCTTGGAACACGGTTTTGAACGACATTACTCACGAGATACAAATGCATATAAATCGTCTTATTCCCTGGACAGATCCCACCATTGTTTTGCAGTGACTAAATAATGCCATTGCCATTCTTTTCCATTTGTTGTGGCCAACCGAATTGCTCTCATAGGGAACTGTATTTCACAGCGTGGGTGGCGACATGTGCCGATCGATGGGCATCCAGTGGACATTCATGGAGAAACCACTATTTTTAAAGGCATACGAAGTGTCGATTTCAGTTGCAGTATTTGGTCTGTGCCAGCTGAAAAGAATGAGGACAAGGGTACTCACCAACGTTGCAATCGTGCCACAAACGATTTTCGCCTAAACGGGATTTGCGCATCGATGAATTGGTTTTGCTTCTAGGTGGAAACAGTCATAGAGGATGTAGCCAAATTAGTTATCGACGAACTAATTCGTGGTGCCGATGAACACGTTCGTCAAGTGGCGGTCCGTACCAGTGATGAAAATCGCTGTCGAGATGTTCGATCCGTTAGCATACGGGAATTAGTCGAATTAAACGGATCGAATAAAAATAAACGGTTTTCATGATGTAATGTGAACTCCGTCTCCGACTAGAAACATCTTTCTCACAAAGTTACAGGTAACTTCGAGGTATATTTTGGGCAGGTGTTTAAATTGTCTGTGTTTGTTGGCCGGGCAATCAACACATACAGTGTCAAAGAACTTCCCCAACTTGAGCCAGGCAAATCGTCAGTCGTCTAATCATGTTCTGGAGACCACGGTATACGTCCTTTTTCGTACGATCTAATGCAAAGGGGACTTCCTGTCGAGCCACTGGGCTTAGTCCCTAGAAAACATAGTTTTGTAGCGAGATCAACCTTTGTTCATTTGCTTACCGCACCAACTTATCCGAAGGCTTCTTGCCCATTCCGATATCCAATTGACCGTTGCATGTTGGGCTGCATGCAATCGGTCGCAATCCAGCTCCGATTTTTCTGATGATCTCTCAACTCCACGCACCACTGAACTATCCAGATTTGAATCTCCTGAATGCATCGGGGAAATTCGGACACCGACCTTCTAACGTCACTTGTGTGCACGAGTTGCTTTGCTTCACAGTTATAATCTCACCTAATGGTGTTTCTAGTCAGTTTTGTCCTATAATCTAGATACAACGCCATACTGATCAGTGCGTGACTTTATGTTTCGAATTGGAAAACTCAAGCAATTCCTTTTTGTAAGTCGCGCATGTATTGAAAATTCACCGTAAATCGGTGACATAATCGGTGTTTGATCATCAATCCCTCCGTTCCATTGGTAGAATGTGTTGAGAACACCGTGTCAGCAACACGGAGGTTTGGTCTAGGTTAGTGGTAACCAGTGTTCAGTCACTGAAACAAGTACCGAATCTGAGCAGTTTTCTATCAGTACCGTCACAAAATCAATGAAATCGCACTTCCGCATGTCGTGGATTTATGAAATACACTGATTTCAAATGTGGTTGTTGGAGGTAGCTAAAACAGTAAGAACAATATAAAGTCTCTTTTTCATTGGGTCTCCTCTACTCCTTCCATGGAAAAGTGCCTGGTAGATTTGAAAACACTTTGAACTCATTATTATTATGCTGGAGTCAAGCTAGATATGTTATTCAAAAGACGCAAAATACAGCAATCCATATAAAATGAGCACAAATTGATTTGTGTATGATGTGCAGAACAGCTCTGATTTTTGATACGCAAACTTTTGATAAGTCCAACACGAAAATTATGCCTAATAAGAGGTTCAATCTTGTGAAATGGTTTATATGACTTGAGTCATGTGCTCGAAACGGAAGAAGTGGGGACACACAGGATGCAACGACTTAGTCATTTTTATTGTCTCACTCGACTTTTCGGGTAAGGAATATGAGTATGGTGGGGAGTATCGCTCCGGAGATGACTAAATTCACTCGCGTGAATTCACTTACATAAATCAATGTAGTCACAATTACCTAACAAATTCCTGATTCTGATTAGTTTGTAAGCAGTTCTGTGTACCAGAAGTTATCGTTGTTTGTTCACTCACACCAAAAACAACTGATTTCGGCCAACTACTTTCGAATATTTTGACTAGTCCACTCGCGCGACGGTTGAACCGGAGCTCTATTAGTTCAATTTGTCTCGTGTTACTCTAACTTCTGGAAGTGATTGAAACATTATAGTGTTTTGATAAACATTGTCGCTTACCATCTTTTGGTTATCGGGTTTCTATTTTTTCCGAAACAATTTTTAGGATCTACTATCTGGTTCCTGGAGAAAGTGGGATGTGATCTGAACCATCGATTGTGAAAGGAAAAACAGTAACCGGATAATTTCAACTTCCAAAATCATACAACAGTAGTTGTGATCTACCAGCTCATTCTCTTCTCTCTCACACACAAAAATCAGTCAGTATCGGTTCTTCTGTACTCATCCTACTCTCTTCCTTCCAAGGAACAACGAAGAAATCTTTCGGAGTTCCTAAGCGGCACATTTGATCCATTATTCGAAAGATTGGTAGTCTGCACTTTATTCAAAAATATATACATGGGATTCAAATTATTATTTCCAACCCTGTCATCATACATCACACACCTGTTTCAGAGAAAAACAATTGAAAATGGAAAAAAGCGTTCACACTGTCGCACAAGGTGAAACTTATGGAATCTGCAAAGGACCTGATTGCATGTCGAGTTTGCCACAATTCAGTATTGTTTTTTATTTCCGATCGCTTCATATAAATATATATAAATTCTCGTATAAATATATATATATATATTTATTTAAATGATATACTGTGGATCACATTCAACCCAATAAATAAAGGTTAATCGCGAAGCTTCACTTGTGGACGCTCATATTGAACGTAAGTAGTATGTAGCGAACCAGACACGAATAACCTTGATGAAACTTAATTGTGATTCGTTTGTAGGCTCTTTATTGAAGAGTATCTATCCACACTCCACACGATTCAAATTACATCTTATTGAACATATGATATATGAGTGCACAATCATGGAGACAAGTGGGCTGAGGAGTATCAGGTACGCATAACTAATGAGCGGCAACAACCGCGAAACCAGTCGTGTGCTATAATTACAAGACACAAAGCGATAAACTTAGAGAAAGGATTTAACGTGCAATCTTTCAAGCTCTTACTTCTCTTTATGGTAAAGACTCGTTCGAGCTAGGAAATTCAGCAGTATCTTCAAATATGAACTTCCTATACTTTTGAGTAAATTGGATTCGTTCTGCATTTGTGGCGTTTCCATCAAAAATAAAAGGACCAATAATAATCACCCTCAGCACTTTCTCCCAAACCATCAATTATTCATCAGACTGGCGTCGGTTGACGACGAGGTGTTGTGACTACCCTGCTACCAGTTTAACGGTCTGGTTTACATTCTAAGTTATTGAAATCAAGCTTTGTGTTTGGGTACAGATGTGAGAAGATAACACCATCCTTTATTAAATATGATCTATTCATGCAATCAGCACAAATGGACATCACAGGCAATTCAGTTTCTCCTGCCGGGACGAACACTTCCTCACGTCAACTCAGTCACGGAGTTAGTTCGAATTCAAAAGTTCACTTACGCATTTATGTACTTAGTATACATAACATTTCACAACCCATTACTTATCTGGGCAATATTCCATATTCCTTTTCGCAAAAACATATTGCGAAAATGGCTGAGATTATCAGTTGACAGAATATCCAATATCCATCATAAACACTGTTTACGCACTGAAGACGATTGGAACGTTCGTTGCACGAAGGATCGGACAAACGGTGATGTCCTTATTGTTAACCCAGATTCAATCTGGTGAAGCACTGAAAGAAACACATTAGCAGACGTATTTGATTTATTTTCTCACTGATCTCCGATGCCTGATTTGGACTGCGCTGATTTTCCTCGTTTGCATACGTTTTAGTGAATTGACTTTCCCGAAATATCCGTGAACCTCACCTTTGGAACATTTTCGGTTCTCGCCGACGCCGGTCTTTTCTATTCATTCGTTTAAGGGAATTTCGTTCATAGTTCGCGTCAGGACTCGATAGAAGACACGCTTCTGAGCCACTATTCGAACGTCTACTGCGGTGTGCCTGCTGGTTCGAGAGTGAACCAACTGAATTGATTATCAGTTTGAACAAGGTAATGCGATGACGGCCGTCAATAATGGAACTATTCATCGAGTTTCAAGCGAAAGTCACGGTTGGCGTCACTGATGCTGAAAATCACACCGGTGACAATACCACTGTATGGGTTCACGAAAGCTGAGGAAACGATGTGGTTTTTCGTAGAAGCTGGGAAACAACGGCTTCAGGATAACTATGAGCTATCAAAACACCACTGAGAAAATTGGGGCAATCGAAAATCAGACAAAGAAGATAATATGTATGGTGTGCCGGTGAATCCTGTCAGTTGACATGTGCACATCGGTGTTCCAATACCGATAACCTTCACTTATTCTCCACCCGTCGTAGCCATATCTCGTAACCACAGAGATGTACGGGCTTGACTGCTGCAGCGTACATCCAACCCTTGATTGATGACCAGATTTCGTATCAAATCCACAAGTGACTCAGTTTGGCCAATGTCAAGCGAATATTCTGCATACAGAATAACACCTGAACCAATATCTGTTCTCCCAGTAAAATCCAGCTGCCCAGAAAACAATTTATCAACCAAGTCTAAGGTTCTCCAGATAATGAAATGTTTACGTTTGTACCAACCCAATCCTACAACAGCATTTCACGAAGCGCATATCCACCATTGGTACACAGTTATTCATGCTCCTCAAAAAAGCTTGCAACTTACCTGGATCTTCATAAACGAGAACGATGTCGCTCACATATTCAAGTTTTAATACCTTTCAACTAAGAAAAAGTTTGATGTTACTAGCATCACCTGACAAGAGTGTTGTATCTGGGACCACATCAAACATGAAGGTAAAGAGAAAGGTAGAAAAGGGTTACCCAGATGCACACCACTTCTCGTTGTGAACTCGGGTGAAGGAGAACCGTAAAACGTAACACGACCTAGGCTGTTCACAAAAAAAGACCTTATGGTGGAACCGAAGTTATCCTATACACCCTTCAACTGGAGGCACCACCATATGAGTATGTGGTCAGCTGAGTCTAAGATCGCTTAAGAATCAAGAAAAAGGAGGGTAGTTGACCTAAAGAATGAGTGCTTGAGTTCCTAAGTGTTCGAAGAGTAAAGATATGATCAACACAACCGAGATCAAGTTCAAACCCACCTTAATGTTCTCTAGGGCACCGTTCGCAATTGGTCGATGAATGGTGAGCAATGATAAAAACTAGCATTTGAGAGGTGATGCTAACCGAACTTATTCCCGGGTGGTTTTGACAAGAGGAATCACTATCCTTTTTGTATATTGGCACAATCACAGATTTTTTCCAACTCTTTGGAACTTGTTCCCGGTGACCTATCAATCCAGGAGTTTTGTCAACTCCAAAGACAATTTTGATCCATCATGCTTGAAAATGGACGGGGCAACTCATCCGGTGAAGCAGTCTCATGTCATTACGTTGGCCTAGCTCACGAATAACCTCCGTTTCTGATAAAGGACCCCCATCCACAAAGCTGATAGGTGGAGGTCCTGAATCGAAAACGAAGAACGAGTGAGAACTTGTGCCTAGTAATACATGGATCAGTCTTCCTGGTTGGAATAATCCTATCGGTGGGATAAACGCAAATCACAGCTTTACGTGAAATGATGGATTATACACTCCCAGTGTCAACAATAAAATGGTGTTGACTACACTCTTGAGTATTCAACTCCTGGTAATATGTGGAACCTTCTCTGGCAAGTGTCGAAAAACTGGTAGGAAATAAAGAAGTGTCAGATGATGCTGAGGGGATCGTCTGTCGATATGTTGGGCTACTGCTACAAGGACTATCAATGTGACCAAACTTACCACAAACAAAACACATAGCTTGTCGACGGGGACATGTGAAACAACGATGTAACTGACCATATGAAATACACTTGCCAAAATCGAAACGTTTATGGCCAGATTTCGAACGAATCGATCTCTCAAGTGGGGCCGATTGTCAGAAAAACGTATCGGCTTGGTAGAATGAGGCATATATTGAGTGTGTCGAACTATTTGATTTTTGGAAGAATGGAACAGTGTGGACTCCGAAACAGCATTTATTTCCCGATACTTTTGAAGAATTCGGCCAAAGTGATGAAGGGTCTGATCAGTTGCAAGCAACAGACTCTGTTCCAAACTGGAAGGTTGATTACTACAATCAAGCGATTGCACAGTTGATGTTTTAATGTCGAACCTTAGTCACACTTCGCTGCCTGTGTCTCCAGCTGAAGAAGAAATTCACGAACGGATCGGTTTTCAAGTCTAGTGAGGATGTTCTATTTGGCTCTCCCAGCAGCAGGGAAATTCAACGACTTGAAATGCTAAAAATTGATGATACTGACATTGTCGTTTGGTAGAATGATGGTAGGATCCGGAAAAGATGATGTTCTCATGGGAGTGTATATATATCTGCAAATGGGATGAACGAAAAACACTGTTTTCTTCGCATCATCCAAATGGTCTCGGGTATAATACGTTTTATTGAAACATTCCACGTAGTCGTCAATCAGCTGAAATGTAGAACTTACATCAAGAGGTTTCATTTCTGATGCAATCATGGTTTGAATCCTTTGAAAGACGCAAAATGGGAAATCAAATGGATTGAATAGGCTGAATCCCGTACACAAACACTGCGAAGCAGGAACATCAAGAACGCATAGAACGTAGCTCAATTTTTCATCTGGGTGGTATCATGTACGGTACCAATAGGTACTATAACAGAGAGAGAGCAGTGAAGAAATAACACAAGAATGTGTCAATGATGCGCTTTACAATAATTATACATGGAGGCACATTCTTTGGTATCGTCATGTAGTGGCCGACGAGGATTTTCGTCTTTGATGTATTTCCGGCCACCATCGAGAGGTAGATTCGAATTCACACAGACAACTGTGTGATCATTGTCAACAGACGGGGACCAAAATGACCAGCAGTTTAGAGTTGATCCATGTCAGCAGTAACCAAGAGCAATATGGTCGATCTGAGTGCAAGGCTGTTGAGACGCAGCAGGGTGCCAGGTTATTCGGTGGAGCTCATTGTACAAGAAATTTGTATTCGCTAGGAATAGTCCTCGGTCAGGACATAGTTGAATGAGTCGGTCACCGTTATCGGTTCCATCGGTTGAAATGTCAAAACGATTTCCTTTATTTCTTTCTGTCTCTTCTAGGCTTCCAACTTGAACACTGAATTCACCAACAACATCCATGATGTCCGTTGAATGCTTGCTAAGGATAAATTGCTAAAATCATGGCAGTATTCATCTTTAGCCTCAGACGAGTTGCAGTCATTTGGGGAATGCACATAAACGACAAGCATACATGGACTCTTCAGTCTAGTGATGTTTACATGTATAGAACCGTTAACTCGTTTAGCACATAGACGACTGGTCATTAGAATCCAGTCGAGCAGTGCACGCTCAGTTTTCATGCCGAGAATGATGCCAACGCCAGACTTACCACAAGCACTAGACACCGAATGAAGAGTGAAATGCGAAGTCCAGTTCATAGCTGGTGAGCACAGTGTTAATACTGAAGTTGGGTCTTGTATGCGTGTTTCGGGGACACAACTCACATTCATGGTAAACGTCTGAGGAATTCCAAGTATGGCAGACTTTCGCCTCGTTTGACAATCTGTGCCGACGCTTTAAGCATCTGGGTGAAACGAATGCTAAGGTTGGAGAATCGATTATCTTCTTTCTTGTCTCTTATTTGTTTAATGGAATCGAGAGTTGGAAGTTCACGGTCGCGACTGGTTTTGGTCTCTCGTATATATTCAAAATTGCGAAGAGAGAGTTAAATTGTAGGGGAAATACGAGCTGTGTTTCCCGAAAGAAAGATGGAGATTTCTGGGCTTAAAATTCATGTTCACTGCCCGCAACGCACAACGGATTTTCTTGGATACTCTTTCCGTATCCACTGATTCAAAAAACTGACCCAGAAGACAGTGGGGCGCTAACCCAACACGATAAACTGAACGAAGCACCCGTGAAGGAACTTCTTCTGGTCTGTCGCGTGAGGTGTGATGAATGCAAGTATTCTGTCTTGTCTCAACTGATTCTCCTACGGTTGTCGAGGTAACGTAGTGCAGCATACTACTATAACAGACAGGTGGTCCACGCATAGTAGGATGGACTAGTGAAAGCGGATTATATGGAAACAGCTTGATAAGGTTCACCCGATCCTGCACTGTCCCTGTTCGGAGGTCACCAATGTGCAACTCATTGTCACCCCCAAACTACAGAATTTCGGTTTACTAGCGATTCAGTGAAACACAGTGAAAGTAAGGTGCGCTGAACCATGTTTTGGTTTTCTTTGAAAGCTGGTAGTTTCAAATTACTGGGCGATAGCTGTGTGTATCCTAGTTTTCAGTCAATCTGATTTCCTTACCTAAGCTGACCAAAAGTACATCGTTTGATTGGAAAGAATGCAAAATCTTACATAACAGTTAAAATCAGTCAGTTGAATGAAATATGCAATGAGTAACTGAGACTGTTCATGCTGAAAATAACTCCACACGTAATCCTACAGAGAGTTTCGACTACAGGAATGTTGAAGAGAGCTGGTAATTTTCCACATAATATGAGTTTCAACAAAGTTAGAACAAAGCTCTTGTTTAAACATCGATATTCTTGAGAGAAATACAGACGAATTTGGACTTATACATTTGGGACAGATTGGTCATCCACTGAATACTAATTCGTAGTACTAGCAATGAACAAAATCAATCGTATATTATCGCATTTTGAAAGCGATTTATACAGCGTAAGACGTGTCGTTGAATGCTGAAGACCTCCGAAGATACTTCTGACAAGAACGAATGGCAATGCATAATATGTGGTTCATGAGTAGACACTGTACTACTTCAATGCAGATTATTTCATTGAACTAAAGCTGCGAACTTCACATGATACTGCACCATGTAAAACTCAACTACACATTGATCATCACCAAAGCTCTATTATGTTTTCCCGTCTAAATGATTATTCCCAAGTCAGACAAGATAGAGGGAGAGATAATTCTTCCTGTAATATTCGCCATACACAAACTGATAGGATGTGTTTAAATAGCTCTCACCCGAAACCACGTAATCCTAATAGGCAAGAATGCAAAGGCTGCGGAAATGCACGATTATTTTAATCCAGAAATGATTTGTATGAATGATAAATTAAAGTAACTACCTGGCAGGTGGAGATTTGATCAATCAAAACAGGCTTTAGCTGTACCCGTCCGCGGCAATCCTAATTGGTTGACGATCCAAAGCGAGCGTAGCTACGAAAATCAACTTGGCATTATCACGTGTGATGCTCGCTGAATCATCAAATCTGTCCTCCTTCAAGGGTTTCTAGTTATGTTGGCTTTCCTCGGCCGATGTGGTCGCCGTTTCGGTTTGATGGATAAAAGGATTCCTGTCATCAACACGGTCACCATTTGGATCCGCAGTCGTCTCAGCAGTGTGATCGGTCGCGTTTTCGGATCTGAAGCACCAAACTACGATCCGTTTTTGGTGACCAGTACCCGACGGGTTGCTTCTCGGCTGAAGCGCTTCCGTAAAACTTGTATAACGAACAGGTTGGTTAGTGAATTCGTAAGGAACACTTCTGGCCATTCGAATTAAGAGTCACTCAGAACTCGGGCATGATTTTTGTTCACGAATGAGCCACAGAAGTCAGCGTGAACGAAGTAGGGGCCGCAGAAATTCAATGGTATTGTTCTGACCCTGCGAATCATGAGTATCGTGGCTAGAAATCCGCCTTCATTACGGTCTTGCCTCCTCGATGCAGGACGTCGTAGCTTTAGGCAGCTCAGGTAATGCCTCATCATTGGATCACAGCAGCCGTGGATTTGTAGGCGGATTTATGTGCATTGAATGGAGAATGATTAGCTTGATGTTAGGTGACGATCGTACCGTTTTAATCAGCGTACCGCCAGTGAAACGACCAAAGCTTCCTTCTACTTCTAAGAATAACTCCTTCCTGAAGCACTGAGAAAACGCTAGATGCAGATCATTCGACATTCACCTGTTACAGAACTGCACCTTTCTCCACATTGGACACGTCAGTGGTCCGTGTCGTCCGCTCAGACGGCGCGAACGAGGTCAGTATCGGTCGGTCAATGATATTTCGAATAAGACAACACTGCTTGTTCCATTGCTCTGCATCGGATGACTGGGCCAGAGAAAAAGGTTGGACTCGTGTCAAAATGTTGGGATTTAATCTAAAGTAGCACTGCGGGCATCCAAGAATTGATCATAAGTTCGCCTGAATTTTCGTAGACTGGATGACAATCACTGATTTAAAACTATCTGGATCGGGTTGATATCCGTTTGAATTGACAGTGAAGCCTAGGAAATCCGGTTTATTGAAACCAAATTTGCGTTTCTTCGATACGTTTATTTCCATGAATCTCTCCAGCAGCTGTCACAAGCTGCAGTAGTGTTGGATCTTCGCGGATTCAAATATAAGCACAACATTGTTTGATTTTTTATCACGCCTATTGATAACACGGTTTCCGCCGTCTTTAATGGCCTGAAATATCCCGTCGGACACGCGCATACCGAACAGCAAGGAATTGTATTGGAGCATGATCCATGAATTGTTGTTGGTCGGTAATGGTTTAGACTCCGCGTGCAGCGGAACTTCTGAACATGCATTAGTCAGATCAATTTATGAGAAACAATTTCTGCCGAGAATGCAATCACGGCAGCTCTGCTGTTCCACCGTAGTTGCCGCGCGTCTTTTCGAATGTGGATTCAAGAACAGTCGATGATCACCGCAAGTTCGAAGTGTCTGCCCATCCTCATCATCGCCCCCACAATCGGAGAAACCCATGTGGATGGAGACACACACACACAATGACACCGTCTTGTTCCATTTGGAAAAGCACCTTTAGAACACCTTCGATCTGACCATACGGCAATACTCAGCGCTACAGGAGCTCCGCGTCACCACCCACTCCCAACTTCGCGGGCTCAACCGCCATGCCACTCTAGTTATTCGAGCATTGTGCGACCAAATGCTGAAGAACAATCTGATCCACCGGAATACTGAGTGACTTTCGGATTGTTGCCCATTGCTCCAATGTACGCGGGGCCTTCAAACGTAGAATCAACGGACTGTCCATGAAAAACCGGGAAGCCTATCGAGACATAGTCCCTTTCCAAACGAACCATCAATGTAATCTCGCGCAACAAAGGAATTCGACGATGAGTAAAACCGTGAATGTGCACATCGTTGTATTTTGTGTGTACACTGGGCAGAATCAAGTCACATATGGATTTCCGAATAATGGACTAGCAGCTCGTGATATCCAACATGAATAATATTCCCAAGTCACAGTGGAACTCGACTGATCTGTACATGAACTGGCTGGATTCACTCGGAATCTCCAGTGTGTACACCGGATTGTCATCATTTTCCGGATACTGAGAGGTTGCATTCATAACAACGCATTTGAATTGGCGGCATGCCTTGAGAATATGACCATTCTTACCACAAGAACAGCATCCTGCATGACAGAAGCGGAAGGTTGAACAAAGGTGGAGTTCCATGCACGATAGGGAACGATTTATTTGTATATAGAAAACGCGAATAGCGAACAAGCTTGTTTTCGGTAACTTCATCCTCGTGGCTAATACAGTTACATTTAAAGGTTAGAAATGCATAAAATTATGAACAACGTCTGTGTGCTAAAGTGTGATTGGATCGTTATAAGTTTGCAACAGGTCAGGTGTGGTACCGATAACTATCTGCTTTGAGCGTGCATGAATAAAGGACTAACCTTGTGAATCTCCGAAGAGGCATAATGAATCGTTGTTCTTTCAATAAGTGTTGATATGAGTCTACTCTTGAGGGAGTTAGCTTGAATAGCTTAGATGTTGTTTCCACTTCTGGTGTGAACTCTGTGGATCGGCACTACTAATGATTCCTAAAATGGATGGAACAGTTGTACAGCGATGCTGGGGTTTTATTGGTGAGTTAGTTGTTGATAGTGACTGATGAATCATTTCAAGAAATAAACTTATAGGTCATCAATTCGGGTCACAATGAATATCATGAAAGAATATGATACAATATTTGCGATTGACATACGGAGGGAAACATGGTGGTCGTGTCGAGAAATTTATGATTCAAGACGATTGTTTCTGTAAGATGTATAAAGGGAAATCTGCGAATACATTCCAAATTACACATAATGTAGGTAACACAGGACCCTTAAAATTGTAGTGTTCAAAAAGATACGGTGGAACCCGGTTGAATACGCCTACAAAGCGTATAGAAAAATTCGGTGGTAATCTCTGCAGTAGACCCATTTCGGTTTCAAAGGGTCAACAAAAATATAACTGTGGGGTTCAGATAGATAAGCTAGAACATTAGCACGAGTAATGAGATATGGTGGACACTGGCTTATTCTATATCATACGAGTAAGCTGAAAATGAGCAACAATAATTTTGATATAGGTTACAAACTGGGTGTGACTATCTGGGCCCATAGAAATAGTACAAAATGAGGTGAACTGCACTTCAAATTTGTACTTCGTTTAAATCACAGGCTAGCGGGACCAAGTGGAATGGGAAGTATTTTGATCGTGTGATTTTGATGCAATATGACCGAGAAAGCTGTTGTAAATTAACCGTCACAAGGAGAATCAAATACTCTCAATTCGTGTGTGGTGAAGTAGTGAATAACATCGACACATTGTTTTTATTACGTTGAAGGTGGAGCAGTATAGTGAACAGGCTGTCAGCAGTCACACTAGAGTTCGAATGATGCAATTGTACGTTCCTGTTGTTGCACTCATTGAGTCCGTCTACTCATGGAGTTTCCTCTATTTTTGTATTTTGAAGATCAAACACGAGCAAATCCCACGGGAGACACTGATCCTTGCATAATACTACTCTGTGAGAAGTCTAACTAGTTGACTTGTTATTGTGGGGCGTGTCAGACTTTCTAGGCGAGGTTCAAGTGACCCTGCCAATCAATGGTTGGATACTTTGAGAGATATGGCTGGATGCCGCGATTAGTGGGGCTTTTGCATCCACACACTTTTCCCATTGACTTAATTCCAATAACGTGGTTCTCCTCGTACTCGTTTCATACTCTCTTCTCTTCCATTATTTCCTTGTGAGATTGCCGCTACGAGATAACAAACGAAGCCATCACCTACAATGCATGGTAATGGTTATCTGAACAGAACAAACCTGTATTTCATTATATTGCATCGATGATTCCATTAGGCTGGCAAACTCAACTATCAGTCGAAAAGGAGCACAAATATTTTCGCCAAAATGAGATCAATAGAGGGAAAATACTAATGATAAGAAAGCGAGGATTTGTGAAGTTCCTCGGTGCATTTCATTTTGTCATTTGGAAATCGTGCTAAATTATACATTGTAGATGCGCATTGGATATTGAAACGGGATGCGATAAGCTGAAACGCGAAAACTGTAGGTGAATGGAACATGTGACAGGCGGTGATCAAACGATCATCATAAGAAGGCTCCAAACCAAGAGGCTGAAAATTTAACGAAAAACTGTTTCGTAAAATGTTGGGAGCATGATTTTTGGAAATAGGTACACTGAAGCCGGCTTTCTCTGGGTACTCTAAAACTGCAGTCATCTAGGGCAACAGCAATCAGTGATCAGTAGTGGTAATAATGAAACAAACGGGAAAAAACAAACTACAGTTTGGACATTGAATTTCGGGCCATAAGCTTCTCAAACAAGTTTGCTCATTGTTGAATTTCATGCTGTACCAAATTGGTTCCGAGCAAAATATTACCATATCCACCAGCTGTTCATATTTCGCGATGCGCGGAATCGTGTGTGTGGAATGTTTGTACTGATTATGTACGGTTTATTCCGTAGAAAATGGCACACTCTTGTGTGTTGGATGTTTTTGATTTACCTCGTTCATGGTGCTCTCTGATTGGTCAGAGAGTGACTTTTGATTGGCACACTGTAAATAGAGCAATGTGACTGGTGCAAGTGACTTTATGTGATGTAACAGTATACTGACTGCTTTTCACGAAGAACTGACTTTTGATATCATAGAGGTTTGCACTTCAACTTTAGCTACTGATAATGGCTGCAGCAGACAGGTTTTGACAGTGCAGCAGAGTAGTTCCACATGAGCCGGTGGCCCGTTGTGTGGCTAATTTGCGGTTTTCCTGGGTGTGGCTGCTCATGTTGTTTCAGATTTTTGGGGCCACAGGAGAGATGGGTAACTGAAGGCGACCAATGAAATGGAGGAGGGCCTAACGTACTCGACAGACTACCACCACACAGACGCTACCTCCCAAGCAATAACTAGTATTCCATCAAGTATTTTATTTCCAAAATCCATCGGGCTAGAATTAAACACCACGAAAACTGAAGGTAAATCAACTTACTCATGGCTATCAGCTCAAATGCTGTCCATCAATATTGTATTTAGACTCTACACTGCCTCCGATCGATCAGCTGTGATGTGTGATATATTCATGAAGCCACCTCGTCGTCCGGTAGGAGATAGTTGCGTGTAAAGAAAAGTAAAGAAAGGAATAATTGTATCGATGGTTCACCGTGGCGTATTGATAGAAATGTGCTTCCCTTTAGTCACCCAGTTGTAGACCATCGTTTGTCGTTTTGTCAAGATATGTCTGGAATGGAATTTGAAACTTCTCACAAAGTACAATCATGTTATTCCCTGTCATGACTGAAACGGATGAATAACATCTATAGTTCCACAAGAAGGTGCCCAAGAAAACGTGTGTTCCTGCCACCCCAAAACGTCTTAAGTACGAATAAGCCCGGGAAGATCCGAGTGGTATTCGACTGTGCGGCGGTTTTAGTGAGAGCATTTCACTCAACGAAGTCAATCACAAGTACCTGATCCCACTGATCATTTGTTAGGAGTACCCGTCAGGTTCCGTTGATATGTCACAGCCCTTTTCACTGAAATCGAAGAGTTGATCCAGGAATTTAATTGTTATGACGATTAGCTCCATATATCAAACAGATAGGCAACACTCAACTGAATGTTAGCCGTGAAGACTTAGACTACGAGCAGAATTGATGAACGGAAAAAATCGAGTACGTACTTCAAATTTTACCAGCAGATCATCGTGAACCATAAAGCTTTAGGTTTCAAGTGGGATATTCAGTATGACTGTTCTCTGCATTCAATTAATTTATCCAAAGTTCCAATAACGACTAGGGATTAACTATGATTTTTTGGTTTATTTTTTGATCCATAATCGTTTGTACTGCCCATTTTATTGCCTTATAAAAAGAAAATTCACGATATTTGTCATCGAAATCTAGAGTAGTTCACTGAAAGAACAAGGACTGTCAAAATGTCTGTTCCTCGAGGAGAGCAATCAGTACAATTGCAGTATGCAACAGGGGAATCTCGGATAATTTTAGCCATTTGGTTGATTTATAAGACTTCAGATTGTTCAATTTACGATGCTCCAAACAACTACCGTCAGGCTGGGACCGTTGTCTTTGTTCGAGGTGCCAGATGCCGCGGGAACTGTAGTCGAGTTGATTCAGACATACAATTTCGAACAAATTAGATTGTTGGAAATAAATCCCTGTAGATGCGCTAAAACTCTCAACATGAACATGTTAGAACCAAGGCTGCCAGACGGTAAACGATGTCTTTGTGCCAGAGCTGCTCTGCATTGCAGTTTACCTAATAGTAGGTTGATGGTTCTACCAGCTCGCCCATAATTCTCTGAACTTTTGAAGCCACACCACCACCATATTCCAGGATATATAGGCACGGGTCATGTTTGAACTCGCATCAGGAAAGATATCTGAATTTTAAAAGGAATTCCAACCGTGAGACGCGTCATCAGTGAGTGCCCAATATGCCCAACCCATAGCTCAAGTAATAACACTCTTGTCTGATTGCCTATGGAAAGTTGGGAGCTACCTATTTGAGGAAAACGGTATCAATTATTTCGGACCGTTTCGTATCAAGGTAGATTTAAGTGAACACAACAGATATGCGTGTCGAGAAATACACTTGGAAATCGCATTCAATATAACTGCGAGTATATTTGTCATGGCTATGATATGGTTTGTAGCCAGACGCAGTCTACTTAAAGTGATGTAAACTAATGGTGGGTCTGACGTGGAGGCCGCAGAATGTGCATTGAAAACTCCATCATTAGCTGTGATAATCGTGAAGTTATTCAACAGGGTACGTTACGCCATGAAATTGATTGACACATTCAGCCACGAGCTGAAAGCTATTTGAATGTAAGCGTGATATTGTCGGAATTCAGTTCACATCAACCACTAAACGGCGAGGAAATATCGACATACATGATGGGGTTTGGACGTATCATCAAACATAGATGTTAAGTCCCCGTGTGTCGAGACCCAGGAAACCCACACGCACTTTGACTTAGTGATTTATAATTGCCTCCCTCAACACATCCCTTTGTGCAGGGAAGACCAAGCCAGTAGAAACTTGAACCAAAATTGACGTCAAGCAGAACATCTAGATGCGATTTTGAGGATAAGTTGGAGTCGTAAATATCTCCCTACGTAAGGGGCTAAAGATGAATCGGACTTGTTAGGGAACATGTGATTCCGATCACTGATGGAATTGCAGCATGCAGCATATGGCACAAAATAATCTATACTGAAATGTTTTCAGCTAATGGTGAGTATGTTCGGCAAATCTACTGTGGGAACCGCATCATATATTGACGGTGGGGATATAGAATAATTCTGTTTCTTCAGAAGTACATGGGAACTGGAGGAAAATATAAGTGACGTGATGCAATCATTTCGTTTGCTCTCGTCCACTGCTTGCGTAAAACAATTCAGTTTATATATCGCACAACGATGAAAATGATACAATTAATTGGGTTAGATTGAAAGCAACAACAGGGTGTTCGATAGGGGGAGATCGGGATCCTATCGGTTGGAGCCATAACAAACAAACACTTGTGTCAACCATTTGTTGTGCACAAAACGCCGACGGATGCATTCTGATGGACGTCACTTCGTTGAATGCTCACAGCTCCAAATTGGGATTGCGCAACACAATTTTAGCCAATAATGTCGGGTCAGCTTTTTGACCTGATGCGAATAAAGGTAGCACAATAAATAAATCCGAAGATTTGACGTTTTAGTTGCATGTGATCGTTAGTCTTTTCGACTATGCACGGACCGCCAGTCCTTCACTGTGATGCCTCGCACAAAGCCGACATGACAACCAGAGTATTGTTTCCCACGACCCATGAGATGGAGAACACGATTTATAGGGAGGAAGTGATCAGCATGTATTGTCAGAGCGTGTGTGTAGCATGCACGTGCAACTGTCAAATTACTACCGTGCTTGATATCGAGAATTCGTACGAACAATCGAATGTTAAGCAAATAAACGAGGCTGATCTCTGCTACAAGATTTCCGCTTGCTTTCCTCGGTTTTCGATGTTGCTCGACAAACCTATTGGGATATCAGTTGCATAGCAACGTTCCTTCTATGAATTTCTAATTATTTTGCATATATTCCTTGTTGCAAACTTCATACGCTCTGTTGAGGAGGATTCGAAATTGAAGAATTGCAAATAGCGACCTTCCTGAATTACTTTGAAACATATAGTGCGTGGCAACATTTTACCGAATATCTGAATATTATAACATCTAGAGGGGGTAGGCTATTGACCAGTTCTTCTTTGTGAGTAATAGAGGGATTTGGTAGAATAGAACAAATGGTGTCCCCCCAACCAGATAAGGAATCAGGCAGTGCAGTCATGAAGAAGATATGCACACATGACGGATGGAAGACAAACCTTCAGAAATAAAATCTTTCAAACGGGACACTACATTGGATAACAACATCCTGACAGAGAAACGAATGATATCAAGACATCTTCAGATTCTGAATTTACATGGAATCTTATCCGAAAACATATTAAACAACTCAAACAAATTGAGAAACAGGCGCCTCATTCGACAGGATCACCACAAGTTCAAAAGTCATGAGTTTCCTTGAAGCAATATTATGCTTGCAAAATCGGCATATCACAAAACTGACTCGCTATCAAGCACGGTAGTCATTTGACCGTTGCACGTATACGCTTCAATCACGATCTCGCAATGCACGCTCATTATTTGATTCCCAATAACCGTGTTCTCCATCTCATGAGTGGCGGGAAGCGATTATCGAATTTTCGCGTCATTTTCATGCAAAGCATCAAAGTGACGGCCGCGTGTTCCTTGCATAGCCGAGAAGACTAACGAACACATGCAATTAGGCAGAAAGCGTTGTAGGTTTTAATTGACCATACACATCAAATACAATCAACAAGAGGCAAATATCTACCGTTCTAGTATTCGGAGGTGACCACCTCTTCATTGAAACATATGTATCATTAAGTCAGCCATATGACACTCAGACTGTGGTGCAACTACTTCAGTTACTGATTACCAACGGGTCAGGATTCAAAAGTCATTCAGACTGTCTTGCCGATCCCGATGTCTCACATGTTTTCTACCAGTAAGCTCACAGCTACGGTGACGCATCCACATGCAGAACGGATAGTTGCTTGGCTCAACCAGCGTCGGAGAACATACCCAAATGGTTGGCAAAATCGATGACACCGCGCAATGCGGCCAAAGAGAATAACTTCAGAGCCTCGGTCTCTTTCAATTGCGAAGTGCCCAATTGAATCAGGTCACAAAGTTGACCCGAACAAATTCCTTACGTTGATGTTGCTCATGTTGATGATGAGCCTAGCACACAATACGTCCTTACATTTGCAGCTGCTTGAGTTATTCAGAGATAATACCGTTCTCTAATTAGGCAATAAAAATATCTTTTAATTTAGGTCCCAAGAAGAATAGAATTTAAACTTCTTTTATATAATGTAATCAGGCTCCGTGAAACGGAAACTGGATGTTGCTTATACATAAGCAGAACGGTTCTTTGGTGTATCCCCTAAAATTCTACTGTTTTCCCATTCTTCTATCTTATGTCATTATATATTTGATAGTTTTTCCGAAAGACATTCACTGGTAGAAAAGATACATTGCTTGATTAGGCCCTATTGTTTGACGCATTTATGTGTTTAATGAAAACATGCAGCCTAAGTATTATGAGCTCTAATGGGCTAGATTGGATACTTTCATTTAATCACGTTTCTATCACATGACGTAACAAGGTGCTCATGTCCAGAACTGGACTCAAACCTATCTCTTCCCAATACATTTAAGGTTGAGCATAAAGATGATTTAGGATTTGGTAACTGGATGTATTCATTCAACATAATACGTGAATTCAATTAGGCCTGTAAAGTTACAAAATCACGTTGGAAATAGAATCCACATATTGTTTGCTTTTCTCAGACGCATTACAATCACATCAATCCGATGGCGCACTAGGACGATCACTTATTCATAAGGAAATTTTATCAAGTCCATGCACACGCTACCACAGATTCGTATTATTGAGACAGAATAGGCAACTTCTATAGTGATTGACCACTAATGTTATTAAGATATGTCCTATAAAGAAAACGTAGAAGGGTGAAATCATTTCTCATTCCGAATATACACTCCGGGTGCTTCATCAATAATGATACGAAGAATTACGTTAGCACACCTTGTCATCAAGCAGTCAAAAAGCAATATGTCTACCCATGAGTTCAATTTAGAGGTGGCAGTAAAGCAGATGTGGTAAACGATCGATCTCAATCGCGTGTTAGCCATATCCGAAGTCGGAACGATGAATTATGCTGCCGGAATCCATGTTTTGTTCATCCCTCGTCTATTTCGCATTAACGAATGAAACGCAGAATATTCGTGAATTTCCAGCTCTCAGTGTAGGGGCAGGTGACGAATGTCGAACAACAGGAAGACCGTCTTGACACATGAAGGCTTATCACCCAAGTCGGTTAAACAAAATACAAGTGAAGAGCGGCAAGCGACAATTACCATCTCTTCCATGGAATCGGATCATTCGATCAATAATAATGGAGCCTCTCTTCCCATATAAACTGTCAAAGTAATAGCAACATGCAATGCCAAACGCTTGATCTCGGAAACCGCCGATTGAGTCTCGATCCGCACGAAACAACACCACATTATGTGCTCAGAAGCAACACACAAAATAATGTGACGTAATCACTAACACCATGTTACTCATAGTTGTCAACACAATAACTGTCGTAACACTGATAACACCGCTACTGTATGGACACGAATTTGTCACTTGCTGTGATCAAGATCACTGACTATTTTTCTGCTTTTCTATCATCCAGTGTGCAAAATCTGTAAAAAAACGTTTAATATGTTATCACATGTGAAACACTGACAACTAGTTGTTTCGATGCCGAGTGTGCTGATGTCCTAATCGAGTTTCATCACTCAACCGTATTTACCAAATCAGATGAATATTCATCAGTTGCAGGAAAATATTGTTCAAATATAACCATGAACCAAAACAAACATGTCAGTACGACACTGGTAACCAAAACTTCAATTTCACATATGTACAACGTTCTAACATGTCATACCAAGAAAATATTGAACATCTGCATATCTCTCACTAAAAGTTCACCTTATCAAACTATAAATTGCGAAAAACGTTTGACGATCATTATTTGCATTTCATAAACGTAGTAGGATCGTTTTGTTACTTGGCTGTCTTCTTCGGTTGGACAGCTTTCTGGGCGCGTCTGTTGCATGAAACATCACCACAATCACATCATCTTTACCACTATCACCCATCAATTTCAATGCTTGCGTCAAACTGATAGACAATTTCGAATATCGGTGAATATAACCACATCAGTCAAAAAGCTGATCTCCACATGCGCTGATTGAGCATACGTAAACTGGTTCATGCGAGATTTGTTGCTACAGCGGAATGAGTAATCATGTTGATTGAACCGAATCTATTGGTTTAGACACCTCGTTGGATCAAATGATGGTGTCGCGTCGCTCATTGAAGAAATGTTTGTGTAGTTTATCCAGTAGGGAAATCACTACGACTGTCTGACTGGCAGTGACATAATGCTTTGTCTCCCGAAAATTTGTGGCAGTCAGTGATTTTGATCCATCGATGATACAATAATTTTGAGTTTCTTTCTCAAGCCACATTTGAAAGTGTTGATTCAGTGTATGAGGTGTGACCGGGGAATACCGTGAATATAATGAATGAAGAAATAACAGATTGCGAAGCAACGAACTCTGGGACTTCAGAAATTTGAAAAGGCAATCGGTGAACTTTCCAGACAGCAATGCCTGTATGTAATGATCAATGCAAGTTCTCTAAAACCGTGATAATTCACATAGTTTATTCGTGTAGGACGAGTAGATTCAACAACGGTGCTGTATTCTAGAAAACGTGATTTCACAGTGGAATGAATGCAATCTACACATTTGTGAGTTTCTACCACTAGACTAGACTACTGGCAAATTTTTGTTCTTGTGAATTATTTTCATCGACGTACTTGAAGAAACGAGCTGAGTGGGTGACAGCTGTGACTCATGGCTAGGATGTTCCCATTTGTAATTTGATGCCTCTGTTCCATTCTGTTCTATTTCAAACTGTGTGACTGTGTGAAAAGAAATTCGGTACACGATTGCACGAATGGGTTGGTTCCATGTGATCCTGCCAAACGAGCGAAACTGCGTTTTGATAGTGATTACAAATGGAACCGAATTTCGTACCAATCCATCATGACAAATGTAAATTCACATCGCCTGCTTGCTCTCGACCAAATATATACTGGCTTATCAATACTCCAACAAAATCTACTCACTTCATTTTCTATGCATGAATTCCGTAGGAATTAATTTGACTAATTCTCGTGTGAAATAACCACAAAAAGACACCCACTTCTCAAACGAATTTTATTGAAACGAACAGCAGTTTTCTGTACCTGCACAATGCAGATCGTGATCGATCACTTGGATGTTCATCTCGTTCACCAGCCACAAACCTGGTACCACTGGTTGCGTTCATTTTCTGTCTGTCGTGTATAACTTTCAACTTATTGTTTCGTTGTCGTATTAGGATTAGCAGATTGAGCGGCAGATGCAATATGGGAGCATAATCACTGACTACGCCACGTATTATACCACTAAATGACTTAAAAACCTAAACATCATCTCTCGGGAGACGTTTGAGCAAGGCTTATGAACGTGTCTTTATTCCGGTCTCACATCGAAATTCCAACGTAATCTTCTCTGTTGAACGAATAGAGAAGATGCATTCCAGGTGAAACAAGTGACAATTTATTCTGTTCAACGTGGAACCGAAACGGTACGGATACGAGAAACACAAGGAATGCAAACTATCGCAACGACGAATCAGAAAGCGAACCGTGACTTAGTACAGTCGGATGTGATAAAGAGGTCGACAGAAACAGAAAAGTCAGTTCTGGTAAATATGGTGGCCAGATAACGGTCATTTCCTCAACTCTATCGAGGCCACTATGAATCCCTTGAACGATCAAAGACCTTTACTTTGCACATGCAAATACAGTCCAGGTTTGACCTCTGAGGTCATTTTTGCACGCAATAGTTAAATTATTACCAAACCAAACTTTGTATGGTCGATCAAATTCTGAAACCAAATGGTGTCCCGCGAAACGGAAATTCCGTAATACCAACTGAGGGTTGGGTAAACAAATCAAATATGCAACCACAGAATGAAAGAAATGGGGTCAGCGAAATCGAAGCTGACGTCAAATAAATGGGGCAACATTTAACTGACTATTGGAATAGTCGGTCATGGGAAGGTTTGCCAAATGGTGAATTGATCAGACACGACTCAGTTAATGAAGTAATCTGTCCACCGATCCAAACGAGCGAGCAGCATCTTCATTCCAAATAGGCATGGAAACCACAGCTCTCGACATCCAATCCAACCAGAACTCGGTCAATTATCGCAGCATACTAATTTGTGACAAAGTTACAGCCAATATTCATCCACAAATCTGTCTTCATTATTCAATAAGCTGACCTCTTTGTCTCACGCAAATCTGCAGCAGTTCTTCGCTTCATTGATCAATGGGTTGTCCACGTGTGTATTGTCCGATAGACGTTGACAGTTCAATCAAATGCAGATAACACGCGGTAATCAGTCCTGTTTTCCAATAATTAGTGCTCTATTTGACTGGTGATAAGCAGTTGCTTTGTGAGTGAGATAGGCAGCAAAATTTCACAAAAGTTGTGATTCCGTATATTGCCGACGATGACACAAGAAATTGAGAGGGTTATAACACTACTTGTTGGAATTCAATTTCGTTAGCTGCCATTGCATTGATCTCATGTCCCAGCATTGGATATGGTTGACACAGGCATATACGAACAGACGTTTCAGCTCATTAGTTGGAAGATGTACCGCGCATTGAAGTCCACATTCATCTGAACAAAGCTGGCGCTCCAGGTAATGCTCGTGATTATTCGGACTGGCTTTCCAGGATAGGCCGATTGGGTATTTGTGACCACAGAAGAAGCAAGCTTTTCGTAGTCTTCGTTGAGGATCACTTGTGCGTTCGTACCACAAAACATCCCACACGGCAACATGAAAAACTATGATCAAGTAAAGCTCCAAACATTTTTTCGATTAGGTCATCCACAAGGATGGGTTTGTCCTGTTCACCACACCACCCATCAACTGCGCCAGTAGATATTAGCACAAAAAGGCTTCCATTTATTCAACCATAGTTTAAATGAATTATAAATAAACTTCGAGCAGCTTTTCTATTCAGATTATTTTCGTATTTCCGTGTATCGATGAATGGGACCATTGGGACATCCGATTGCACACGATACAGTGAACTGACTACAGATTTACAACAGAGATGAATCGCAATTCCATTATTCAGTGTTTAGCAGTGTTTTATTTGCCTCTTGTTTTCTGAACTGTGACAACGAACATAGGTCTCGATCAAAGACGTTTCTGTATTGGTAACGGCTTGCTCGTTTACCTTATAGTTCAAATTCAAGTTGAATTATTCTTTACTTCTCTACTCTTATCACCCCTTGCGCCTCTTCCATAATCATGCCCTTATTCATTCATGTAGTTTGTGTAACTTGTGTCAACCATTAACTTGCTCTGTTATACGCTTGTACCCATGATCAACGGATAAACATCAGCATACAATCCATTCGTCGATAGGCCAAAATCTCTTAGTCTAATTTTAAAATTTCGAAGCAAATGATCCCGATTGCATTCCCACGACCTGATCGCAGGCGATAAAAGTCAGCGTCATCAATACCATTTACTTCTGAATATAATGGGCATATAAAACGGATATAATTGAGCAAATAATTGGGTAGGCAAACCGATTAGGAATTCATTAATTCATACGGCAGTTGCATCTCTGGCGTACAGAGAGATCAACCTCCTTTATTTTTGAAATTTCAGTGTTGATTACTAGATTCGTGGTGATCATATTTATGACTATATGATTTGCTATCGGAAATATTGCTCTTCCCCATTCAAGCTCTACAGTGAGGACCAGAATACACTTTGTAAGATTCTCTCAATAATCCCAGTGACTCCTCGAACTCAATTTTTTATTGAAAATACATATCAATTTGCTTCTTTCTGATGGAACTTATCGTCCTGTTTACTGGCAAGAAGGCCTTTTCTATCAGAAAGATACACCAAACTGCGATCGGTGGCGCAGAGCTTTCATCTGACACTTCGTAGGTCAGAGGTTCTAAATTCTCGAACGACGATATTTTTCGTGGTAGGAGGAAATCCATTGTGACTCATCTGGTGACCACATCCGACATATTGGGATCTTATGCTGTCCCTCACTTCAAGCCGAACAGTCTAGTTTCCGGTTATCTCTAATGGTGCAGAGCGCCTTCGTGGTCATATGACCTTATATCGCTTACACTGCAT
Source organism: Fasciola hepatica (assembly GCA_948099385.1). NCBI lineage: Eukaryota > Metazoa > Platyhelminthes > Trematoda > Plagiorchiida > Fasciolidae > Fasciola > Fasciola hepatica. Next base: position 7,819,161 of record CANUEZ040000193.1, on the reverse strand, counting down.
CCATGAACAAGCTCGTATTTTCCTCAAATTGAGCCAAAATATTTCCTGATAAAATGAATCCACTGAGCTCCGCATTGCGACTGCGTCAATTTGTCTGTAGGCCCGGCCAAGGTAAAACACGATACGACTGTTGAGCATAGTAGTAATTGTCGTTCCTGAAATGAGACTGGTATACCGATTTTGAGTTGGTTTTGCTCGACATGGTAGCAGATGATACGTATGACCTCCCTAAAAGGAAGTTCATGAACAGAAACACCCATTTCGTCAATTCATGCTGTGATGAATTTGTCATCTACAGTATTTGTCTAAGTGAAACTTCTGGTTTGTTTAGATTTGGTGGACCATGCAGTTGTGGATTTTGAGTTTTTTTCGGCCTCAGATATTGTGCTATGGTCTCACTGTGTGCTTCTGCAGATACCTCTTGTTCTAGTTCATCAGGTTCATCGCAGTTATATTGGCGCACAAACGTGCTGCGATAGTCAAGAACAGTCTCCGTTTTCTTATATTCACTCCAATGAGTCAGCACGGGTCCGGAATCATTGTTTGGGCGTGAAACTATCAAGCCAGTTTGCAAATGTAGATTTCCAAGAATAAATATTCACTCAGATGTGGTGAGTGACTGATGTCTGGACGACGTTACCGGTTACTGTGGTTCCAGGTAAACCAGCTCCACTTGGAACCAAGTCTGCGCATCATTTAAAGTGGGTACGAATATTTTTAGTTATTTGAATAGATATACAATTTGTGTCAGTGTCTCAATGTTGTTTATTTTCTTCGGTGGTATACAGATACATAGATCTCAAGAGACAGCCCGGAACAGATGTTCATTCAGTGCAACCGATGATGGATTCTCCACAACAGTTACCAATGGTTTTGGAAAATTGAATTCGGCCAACTTGTGAAGGCGAGCAAAATCCTGGAGAGCACACAGCTTTACAAAAGATACGTTGATGATATGTCTATCATCAAGCGAGTATAGAATGGACGACGTGGATTATGGATGCACTCAATCTTCTGCATCCAAACATACGAACTACGATGGGCGCAGATGTGGACAATACACTTCTCTTCCCCGAGATTATAAGGACTATGAGGAATGACGGAACAATCGGCAAATCTGATTTCATAGAAAAGAAATTTGGACAAGCTTTTACTTGCACACTAACAGTTTTTATGCCAGTGAAATATATTCGTAGCTTGGTCCGAACACCATTTCAGAGAGTGGGACGAATTCACAAGGAAACATGATTGACAGCGAACTACAACAGCTGAAAGAGGCGTCGACCGAAAACGCTCCTCCCCATACGTTTATCAAAAGGCACAGCAGGCCTATAGTTACCAGATAAACGACTTGTTCAGTAGAGAAATCACTAGTAATCCTCTGTATCCCATTCAAACGTGGTGATATCAATGCCTGCTCAAACGGCGACTTGGTTCAGCGATTCCTAGACCATCATATGCAACTGACCTATTATTTGTTCATCGAATGATTGGGATCCCCAAAACCCTCGGTGAAAATAACGTCTACCTCTGCACACCAAATCTAATCTGATTTACGAATTTGCAGAGCAACTTACGTTTGTGGAACAGAACGACTGTTGTCTAATCGAGAATTTGAACACATTCCAAATTGGGCACAACGTCTTTCGATGCAGTCAAGGTCAGATCAATCGCATATTCACAACGTTCGAAGTCAAAAGTTCTGGTCGTCTGCCGTCGCTCGTCATCTTCAGATAACGCAACATCCAGCTAGCGGAAACACTGCGTTTCGGGTCATTTACATGATAAGGAATGAGAGGCTATTGAGGTTTGCCGAAGCCGTAGCCATACATCGATGAAAACCCAAATTGTGTCAGCAGAAACGGCTGTTTGGTAATGTGTCTTTAACATGGTAGCAATTCTAATTCTCCCTTTATTTGTCGCACAGTAGTGTTTAACAGTAGATTATTTGAACTTTTTCGTTCTGCGGTATATACAACGTTGAGATGTAGCGAGATCGTCGAGGATGTAAATCGTGCCGTTCGATTTATATCAAGAGATATTTGAGACCAGGATATAGGTCCCTTTCGTCTGATCTTGTGCAAACGGAACTTCCATTCGAGCCATTGAGCATAGTCCGTAGAAAATATAGTTTTTTAGCGAGATCAAGCTTTGTTAATTTGTATCACGCACTAACTTGTCCGAAAGCGTGTTGCCCAGCCCGATATCCAACTCCACGTACGACTGAACTACCCAGATTTGAATCTCCTTATTGCAGTGGAGAAAATATGAAGACTGACGTCAACCGAATTCCTAATTTTGTCATTTTCGGGCGCAATCTGCATCCTTTCGAAGTAATATTTTCATTCGAATAGTATTTTGGGGCAAATATGTTCTCTAATCGAGATACAATACCATGCATATCACAGAGTTGCCTCATCATTATAATTCAAAACCTCAAGGAATTCCGTGTTAGATCAACAATGAGGTTTTCGTTTTTCACCCTCCTTAATTCTGTCTTCTAATAAAGTGGGAATTTCGTTTGATTTTGAGGTATCCATGGCCATACGTCGTGTATTTTTAAAAGCATCGTCACCAAATATGTGACTTGCTCCTCTATTTCCATGAAAACCTTTTCGGCTCCACTTGAAGTGACAGCGACCAATCTTCTAGGTAAAACGGTGTAGTTAACTTTATCGTGGTATGGTGCTGTGGTATCATTCAGATACCCTTTGTAGCGGTGAACCATCTACTGCGCATCACCACTCACTAAATAATAGCAGATTTTTCTAGATTCCTCGAATATCAACGAGTCAAGTCCCCTTTTTGCAGATGTTCCTGTTCTCAACACTCACTGCTCATCAGGCAATGCAGCAGAAACTAACAATGCAGTAACTACGAGGAATATTACCGTTTGACCACGGCGTGTCTTCTGTTGACACTCCTACGTGCTCTGGTGTCTCAGGTTTACCATGGACAGTATCATGCGAGCTTAGTTTAACCGACTATCCTTAGAATATCCCACCTATTGGTAAGTTGGGGTCAATCCACACATAATCCTAAACATTCACACCGATGCGCAACTGGCGCTCATTAGCGCGTCAGTCTGATGCTAGTTCTAGTCATGCATTCTGGTAAAACTGGCTTACGAAAATATTCATATCAATTCAGCCTAATTCTTGACTTCAATTCGTTCATTGTCCTTTTTCTATGGTTCTTTTTATATAAGGATCAGTGAACTTTCACGTCATCATTATGTAACTGAGAATGCACGTTTGCAGAATAATAACATGCAAAACGTCAAGCATGTAAACGAATACGAGCAGACCTCGAGGAGTAGAAAGATTGACTAAATGAACGAGATTTTAGTTCAGACATCAAAGAGAAGAAACAAGTCAGCTCAACAATAATGATGAGTTTCATACAAGGCTTATTTGCCCCATACAGAGCATGAAATGGTAGAGCATTCATGCAAGTGGCCGGGCCGTTCATCTTCTTTGAATGCGGTCGTCTATAGGGGATTGTGCTCATATATTTGGTTCAGTGCAGAAGACTGCCTTCTCTGCTGTTAGCCTTCTTACTGCTGTGAAATCCTAATTATTGTTTGCTAACAATATAGGCGTTGACCATGAATATTAGGAAGTAATACAACGTTTCCTGCCAAAAATAACTACATTCCGTCGAAATGAGCTTGATTGCAGTAGTTTTATGGACATACTCTCATGAAACAATTCTCCGTAAATGGAAATTTTCATCATTCTGAATGTGAATACTCAAACGTTTTTCGATTTATTTAAGAATTACTGTGACCCTGGACGGTGACACGATAAAACTATCGTCTTCTACGACATATGAGAAATACAGCCAGCACTCTGAAGCAGATGTACATTCACTGGCATCTGAATGTTTTTAACTTCGCTTATATTCGTCAGAGGTACAATTCCCCAAATCGAATGATTCCTCCTGAATATTGGAACCCAGTAAATCACTCTGATTAAACCAAGAAAAATGTCGTGAATGTTAGTTCAAATGCCAGATTTGGAGAGAATGATCTCATAGGCCGCGAATGACTGAACAATAAACAAAGCAATTTAAGTGGTCAAAATAGAGCAAGTTAATTCTATCGTCTTCCTACTTCCAACGACATTTATTTAAAACAAGTGTTTGATTCTTACAAAAAGGAGAGTTTCAGCTTGAGATCAGGTGACAATTTGCGCAGACGGACACAGTCAAGAATCCTCACATGTACGCCTGATCATGGTTCATATGAAAATGTCTGATTCGATGACTGCGTGAGTTGCAATGAACTTTTGTTAGATCACGCGATGTAACAGTTGACAAAGAATGTCTCAATTCACTAAGACTCGATAAAATATTTATTTGGCACCGGTATGCCACACACAGTGGAAGCACACGACCTATTGGACCCACAGCACAATCAAAAGACACGATGCCCAATGAATACACTGTAAGAAACACAGGGCACAAGGCCAAGTAAACTCAACACAGAACATAAATCGTAGAGAACCCCGATGTTCCCCGGCTGACTACTACGCCTGATCGATTGAGGCATTATGTGGTTCGCCAATTTAGATTTCACGATCATGATTGCTGATTTCTTTCACACTACAAATCATGAAAATACACAACCACACACACAGTCGCCGTCTTGTTCGTTCTCCTCACTCGGAAGATGAGCATTAACTTGTCACTCTCACTAGCATTCGCGGAGTGAAGCATAATATCGACTCGTTAATTTCAGTTGATGTGGATGAAGCTTCGACCTACTTCTTGTAATCACTGCTTTTGTGTAGATCACCGTTCACCCAACAGTAGCGATTCATCTTTCTTTCATATCTCACCTTCAAACATTGACCTTATTTTGTGGCAGATCCAACTGACTCGTCACCACCTTATGAGAGTTCAATGTTCACAAGCGAGATTGGTTCATTCACTCATCGGACACTTCGGCTCTGCGGCGCGAAGCCGAACACTTCTCCGTGGTCAAAAACCTATGCCAACTTGTTTACTTCCTCACACGTATTCCCTATCGAGCTGGTGATCATGCTCATACCCTTGAACTTTTTCTCACATCCGTTCATTCCCAGTTCTCAGGCACATTTGCTCTTTCCCCGGCTGACTCATCTGATCACCATATTATTTCCTATTCCATTAGTTTTACTCCATTCCATACTCCACTTATTTTGAGATAAATATTTTTGAGCTGAAATTCAACCGACTGGGATAAATGTTGCGATGTTTCAGCCTGCTATTCTTGGAATGAATGCTGCTCTACTTCAGACATTTGCTCTCCCGTTTCTAACTTCACCGAAATTGTTCTTCATGTTATGCAAACTTGTTATTACTCACTCGTCTAAACCTGGAAACACATATAAATGTTTCATATATCAAAAGCGATGATCTTTCTGACCTTAATAACTATCGTCCCATTCCCACCACACCCTCGATTCAACGGTGTTGCCTCTCACAGATTCTACCTCTCTTCTCGGCTTATCTATAACTCGTCTATCTTGATCTGCTTGCTTATCTCAGTTTGCTTTCCGAGCCGCGTGCGAAATAGGTTTTCTGTTTCACGCCATAAGCTTTTTCACACTAGCTCATCTTCTGATATACAAAAACTGAAACCAAACCTAACTACTGCAGTCACGTGTGGAAGGGGCCTCGTCGGCCTCTCTCCGTCCAGTTGATCTACAACCCGTCTTCAAACTCTAACATATTTCACTAGACCATTGACAGGCTGTTGCTGCGTTGTCTTTTGTCTGTTGGTACTACTTAAGATCTTATTCGTTCGAGCTTGTTTAGGCAGCTTTTCTTCCCAAAAGTCCTTCCGACCATCACGTACCCACGAAGCTTTTCATCCGAATACAAGAAACAAACTTTGATGATGCAGACCCACGTGCTTGTGAGATTGGTAGGTCAGACACGACAGGATACCACGCGTTCATTATTGACGACCATCACAAGTCAAACTGAAGTGTAAATTGTACGGCGTATATGGTTTTTACAGGCGATTTTGCAAAATGAATGTATGAACCAATCAGCGAAGTCATGTGAACTGAAGATAAACCAACAGCTGGGGATTAGCATGGAAATATCTAACTGCCGGCAAAACTTTGACACTGAAAAAAAAGATGCATTTAATTTAAAAAAATTAAAATTTTTATGGAAAGCTAGTTTTCGTGTTGAATTCATTTTCTTCTCGTTCAATCGCAAACTTAGACTCAGGTGCGACTCACTGAATGCCTGTGAGAACGGATGTACACTACATTCTCCCTTTAGTAAGCATAAAATATCATCGACGTATCTTTAATACAGCAAAAGGCAGCTGACGGCTGGATTCAACGAGATATTTTCAACTTTTGCCATGAATATATCGGCGAACAAAGAACCGAGTAAGGATGCGCATGTGATGTCCTCTTTCCGTCTGAAAACGTTATCACCCAATTAGAACTGATTGGAGCGCAGAAAATCAGAAGTTTTTTTACATTTTCCCATCACGTATTCTTTTGCTGATTTGTTTCTGTTGATTTGCAATTGTCTGTTATTTTAGATACAGACACGTTTGTGATCAATGACGAAACATCTAGAGAAATCATTTTATGCGAATTCACGATTCATATTGAATTACAATTGAGGAGCAGGAGATTCGATTTGCGTAATATGATTCATCATGCAGCTTCAACGCTGAGCTCAGCATTGAAAAATGTGCTAGTGTAGTGTAGATGTTCAGCAAACCATTGAGAGCCAGGTTGGATAAACTTGAGGGTAAAGTTTACATCCACAATCCTATTGTTTCACCTCGACTAATAATTGGACGACCAGGACCACTTAAAGCAGATGTATTTGTCTCACAATTCGAACAATAAATGAAAACAGGTATATCTCAAGATACTCTCTACGGACGTTAAGTAGACGCTACATTCGTTATTATGCACACCAAAAACGAATGTGTAAGCATGTTCCGTCACTTCTACATCATATAATTAACCATTCACATGATGACCGGTTTTTCGGAAATGGAAACAGAAGACACACCAACTGGCACTGAAATGCATTGTTCATTAGACATGCAAATTATGGCATTTTTATATGCAATAAAGATATAAAGATACGCATATTCAAGCAGCATTCGCATCCGATGCGCACGGATAGTCGTCATCAGATACTGGAATGTTGTTAGGCGACAAACTTTGATCGAATGTGTAGAATTTTACAGCCCAAGTTTATGTTAGGTAATCCAAGTCCGGAGCGAAAAAACCGTATATACGTAATGCGGGCTGTGTGGAAATTAACTTTGGGTTAGCGATCACATGTAGGACCAGATGAACCAAATGAAATCATGATAAAGAATGAGTCTCAGAACCCCTACACCTCCTTTACCCAATATCGGAGAAGGTCACAACAACAGTTTACTTCTGAGTATTTGAAGTACTCGTCGAAATCATGGACCAATCTGCTGATGAGTCCATCGTAAAACTACGTGGTCAGGGAAGTATCTAAACTTACCGAGTTCTGTTCCATGAAGTACAAATTAAGATTTGTCGGGGTCGTGTTCTGAAGAACACATGATTGACAAGCTGGAAGAAGTTTGTTGCTCGCTGTTCAACAGTTGGAAGTCAAAACGGTATCCAAAATCACATGATGAAAGCACCATCACTAAACCACATACGCGCCAATCACGTTCAGACAAGTAATTCATGTGCTACTTCCAGGATAGGAGACCTCGGTCAAAGAAAATCATGTAAGCAATTTCGCTGTTGCCTTTCCATTGTGCACAAGTGTGCACCAGTGTGCACGAACAGATATACGCCTAACCAGTTACCCAGCTTTCAACCAAGGCCTGTCTACGCCGTGGTCCGTTTGACCATCAGGTTTCCAACATCATTTTAGTTGCATTTCAATAACAAACGGAGCTGAGCACGCTATCCGTGGTTTTTCTCGGTCGCTGTCGCAAATATACGTCCCACATGACATGTTGGCGGCGTGTGTAGGTCATGCAGCTTTCGAGCGTCAGAGCTGAGGAATAGAAACACAGCATCATGACAAGATTAATGTAACGATTTTATTCAACTTGAATCTAGGACGTTGTTAATTCAATTGAGCCACATGCAACTTCACGTGAAGCCATCATTTTTTTAAATAGATTTATGCTACAAATCCCGCGTAAAAATTCGTTTTGGAAGATATACGATTGACTACATTATTCCTTGAATTCTGCACTGATACCATACAATATATTACGAAGAGGAAATTGTGTAACACGTTTTCAAAATCCGCTGAGAAACAAGGGAAAAAGTAAATTTCGATTTAGCGCAGAATTTAGTGAAATTAACCGGCTGAAATATCTGAACACTCGGTAGAGAACGAAATAATTCTCGATACTTCACAAAAGACGGTATATAGGCATATTATTAGCACTTCAATCAAGATGATAGAAAAACGAGCAAGAAACTTGGTATTCATGGGGAGCCAACAAATGACAGATTCTTGTCCACATAGTTACAGTGTTATCGGTGTCACGAGCGAAAGTGTGTGTTGATACTTGTAAAGCAGAATTGCTTGAGCTATCGAATTTGTAAGATAAATAAGAGCAATTCGAGCACCCGACTGAAAATTTGTGGATATCGGTGCTCAACATCACCCCTTGGTACTAAGGAGACTCGAATCTGTGTAACTGAATGGTGCACGGAGTATTCTCACCATTCGAAAAGACTGAGTGAGATGAGGTGATTATACACCTAGAATACTACGAAGGGTTAGGAAAGAATCACTTTGCGCATAACAACTCACAATATCGTTAGAATTATCAGACTGTTCATTTAGTCCTCTTAGGTTGACGCAAAAATTCACGCACTTCTAAGGTGAGCGTAATATGTTCCATACCCTGAGAAACCATACGTTAGGTTGCATATACAAGTGAGGGGAAAGGAGCAAAAGTACAACAGCTTCAAGAGTTTCGAAGTGATCGTTCAGCAGTCTGGACGAATTACCGGCATACTGAGTATTGGGGATTGGTCACGAGAATTTATTCATATATCACGCCGATAAGCTAGGTTAGCAACCGAAAGAATGAAGCCCTCGTAGGTCCTGTAGTTTTAAAATGAAGTTAAACGTTGAAAGCTAGTCATTGGATGTGCACCTTACAGATTTAACCGAGTAATTTAGTAATCTATGGTCGCAATTTACTGTAAAGGATGTATCACATCATTATATTTGTGTGATGATTTTATGGCATGCGTAAGTGTTATTTTTTCATCCAAAGGAGAACCTCGATGCTCGGAGAATTCCATGCTAAAATACCGTCGTAGGATGTCGTGATGGATATCACCCACCTAAACCAGGAAAAACGACTGAACATCAAAATCAGCGGTAGTAACTATTAGGTAGGTTAGAAAAAGGGTTCATTCAGAACGGAAATATAATTTTTCTTTCAAAATACTTCAAGTCTGGTATAGGTTTCTCGTGCAGTGCATTGCGGAACGATATAATTTATCATTATCAATTTACAACATTCATCTTCGCAATGCTAAAGATAGAAATGCATGCACCTCGTAAAGTAAAATCACGAACCTAAACAGGAAGTACCAAGTAAAATTAGAGGGTAATATACGTGGATGACAATAACAGTGTCTGGTTGAGCGATCAGCGAAATTAGAACAAAATTTATGAATGAGGAGCTAGTTTTTGTTTGACCCGTCAGTTTCTCTTTCATGTTCATTGCAGTGATTGGACGAAGCAACGAATTCAAATAATACATAGGCCTCACAATGATATGTAAAAAGCGTTAACATTTATTGTGATGTCGTTGGTGGCAGAGAGAATTAGTACGAAATTGTATTATTGGCTACTGGTTAATGTTCCAGTAGTAAGAACTGAAATGCGATTGATATGGATTGTCACCGGAAACAGTTTAGTGGTCAAGTATAGAATGGTTGGGCGGAAGAGCACCGGGTACGCTCATTAGGTGGGCGGCAACAACCGCAAAACCAGCCGTGTGCAATCTGGAAAATTTAATCCTGTCATCCATACACAGTGCCATACTGCTCATGCAAAATTATTTGAGTGCTGTTAATGTGGTGGGTTTTGTGTTTTGATCCTTTCCTGTTCAATTTGTTAGTGATTTTCGTAACGGACAAGGAAGATCAAACCCGCTTTGTTACGGCTCATCGGGTTCGACACCGGAAGACCAAAGGTGGTGGATCGTAGTCCTCGAAAGTAGATTACAGTGATCGACATGTAAATTGCTCATAATAAAGACAAACAAGATATGACAATGCCTGTCGCAAATCAGTCTTTCAGCCAGGATAATCAACATATGTGGTGCACTGATTTGTTCATAACTTACCAACGCACTTTTTCAAGCAACACATCGTGCTACACAGTTCAAGTCAGCGACAAAAATGATCGTATGATCCTAGTTATCCACATTTACACGGGTTATTCCCCAATGATGTATTTGTCATTCATAAAAAAGTGTGCATTTTGATCCGCTTTCTGGAATTCTTCGAAGTTAGGATAACCATACGAAACGTTATTTCAAAGACTTCCCAATCAGACGCAATACTGTTTGCCTGTTTGGAAGGTCCACATTTGGAATCTCATGGCGATTCTTCAAACGTCAGTTCGTTGACTGAAACGGAGAAGGTTTGTCTTATCATCCAAATACTATGCCATCCTAATCATCTCGAGATTCATGATGAAATTATCCACTGCATCGCGAGTGTATCCTCGAGTCACGCAATCAGCACCCGAGGCACCTACGTAAAATTCAGGTTTTCAAAGCATTGATGGTAACGGAAAAGACTGGTCATTTGCAAAATACCTCTGGACACATACACATAGAATCCACTCAGCTTTACCCACTTCCAAATTAACTTTTGTTTGAACATGATCATTACCCAATTATGTGAGTAGGAATTGATGCAGTTGAGAAGATTTGGAATGAATTCCGCCGCTTGTTGCAGAGAAAACTTTAGTATTTTCAAATCAAAAATGTTTTTGATTAGATGAGAAGGCACAATCGCGGCTAGGACAAAACGCAACGGAATCAAGGAATTAACAACAGCCAGTAGTTATGTAGCGTCAGATGTTACAGAATGATGGGGTTGCAATGGATGTGAGAGAGAAGGGCTTGAGACCTTGGTATGATGATCTAGTGCGACGATAAAGCCACATGGAAATTAGGAAAATTACACATTTTTATAAAACATCAACGGTATGAACTCACCATGCCTACCAATCCGGGACACGGATAGGGTATAAAGAAATGAAATGAAGGAGTGTAAGATAAGCTTCTATTTCTCGACTCGGACTATGTAAATCTGTGTGATAAACTAATGAAGAACGAAATTAGTAGAATAATATGGAGTTGGTAGTTGAAGATTCAACTGCACAAAATGAAATCTAACCTTGCAGTACAAAGTGGAATAACGAAAGAAGTGCAAACGGTCAATTTGAAAATGAAGGACGACTGAAGCGCGGGAATGAAAATTGACATTTGGTAGGAAGATTAACTCCCTAAATTGGTCAACAAAATTGTAATCACTAAAGGAATGATTTCTCATTTTTTGGGGAATTTTGTGTTCAGCGAAGTTCCCATATTGAGAGGCCAAGTGACTCCAAAGAACGAAGCTTTTATGAGAATCATAGGGACGCCAGACGTTGTGTTGGATTAGTCTTTCTGGCTCGTCTCACATATGTTATGAGATACAAATTACATCGCTGGTTGATGCAGCATTATTTCGGTTCCGGCTCTTCACTATAATAAACCCATTTACTTTACACCATGCGGTTCTTATGATGAACGATTACGGTATTTTGTTTCCATATGATGAATCATTTGAAAGTCAAATTAAATCTCCAGCTGTTTAATTTGATTACATATCGAAGCTCTCTCTTCAAGTTGTTTGCAGCAGAACGGCTTTGTTTCCACGGACTCTCCCTACGAAATCTTTGATCCTAGGAGTCGATTGTTGTGCGGTCAACGGGCTGTTAACACCGAAATACCAGTGATGGAACGACGCCATGTCATGAAGTTGTGACGTTGAGAGCCGGATAGCTTGGTCGTTAGGTGTTCAACTCGTGCTCGTCTATTCACGGGACTGAGTCACAATAACGACTCGACAGATGTGCATTGGTGATAAATTCTAACAATTTTTATTGGTGAGCAAATTTCTGTGAACTGTTGTCGCGTTATTTATTAATCCAACCGAATCTCTCACTGGTCAAAATATTCGAGGTAACTATTATCGTTATTGCTTATCTGTTAACCTACGTGAATTATTATTTATGCATTTTCTCATGCAGAATACAGCATTTAAGTTGAGAGAAATATTCCAAGTAAGATGTATAAAGAGAGAGAGAATTCATCTGCTTGTCTTCTGTTCATCATTTTTCAACGGCTGATATTTAAATTCCTTCTATCATTTTTCTCAAGCCTACATATAAAAATAGCCAATAACTGTTTGAAAAGCAGATGTTTGAGGATGGGACTCAGATTCCCCTGATATACACACTGTGCGAAATTGTTTTCTCCGAATTCGGCATACATTCAAACGATCCAAGCCTTATCCGGATTTGAAAAATTTGCTAGCATGACTTCAGCTTTGGTAAAAAAAAATTAGATTTGAAATAGTTACTCAGAATTGTGTGTTCAAATCTCGAGGTCCCTATTCACGATCATTCAATCTACTTTCTTCATAATCCTTTCACCAGTAGCATCGCCTTGCCTTGTTCACATTTTTACGTTTGATTTTTTATTCTAACACGTTATGGCTATGAGGAAACTGTGGACTGAGGGTTTATTCAACTAAAATGTATTTTGAATAGGACAAAAAACTCGTCATCATTTTTGCAATGGTAGGTAATCATTACTCATAAACAAAACCAACAGTTCAACTCAAGTATAACAGCACCGTTGAGAAATTTCCATCCCAACTATTTTGAAAATAATTTGGAAACAATGAAATTCTTATAGTTTATTATTTTTAATGTGGATTTGGCATGCTGTGAGCCGAAAATTCATTCAGACGTTTTCCAGAAGAGTCCGGTTAAAATATCGATCAAGATACGATCTTTCATCCGGACTTAATTCGAAAAAACTAACCAGGTAATATTCGTAGTGCAATATCCATCATCACATGAGGAGTTCGGTTGCACTTTCGGTTGGTCCGGTGGGTGAGGTTCCGGGTAAACTGCGCTGTTGCACCTAATGAGTAAAAAAAACACCATTCATTTACGTCTATACATCAAACTAATCTGGTCAAATTCAACAGTTTGGGTAAAATCTTTCTTATTTAGACCGAAGAAACAACACTAAACAAAACCCGCTGGCCTGAGGCAATTAGATTCCTCAGGCCACCCATGTTATGAAATCGCGTGCAAGAAGTAATTTGAGCTGGAACGTTTGATGATCGACCTCCGAATTTCATAGTAAATTACAATCCAAATTCCAGTTCCAACCATCCACATTTATATAGAAGTGGTATGATATAATTCGACTCTATCTCAATTGCTCAATCTAATATTGATACTCGGGAGTATCCACTATTACTGAGTCCATAAAATTAGTGTCAACATAGTTTGGTCTGGACAGTCCTGGGGGGTTCGAAATTGTATTTCTTTCTATGCTTACGAAGTCACACGAAGTCACAGGTACGCACTGGGAGATATCACATATCAGTAACCCAGAGCAGAGTGATCAAGTCCGCACTTTGCCGCACTGAATATCACTAATTTGGTATGCCTTTTGCGGCGAATTCATGTATATATTGGTACGTTTTCACTCAGTAAGATGTACTGCTTTCGACTCCAGAAAGTCCTCAATGCTGGAAAACCACTTTTATCGTGTTTCATCTTAGCAGACGTCTTTGTTTACACTCACTAGGTGGGTAATCAGTCAATATCCTTCTGACATTTTGGCATAAGCCTGCATCTTATTGATAGGTAATTATGCTTCAGCCCGGGTAGTAATGATTTATCTATCTAGTTATGCAATGATAAAATTGACTCAGAATGAACACTTGAACATTCCATGAACGTGCCTGCAAATCCGCCTTATTCTGACTTGGCCTCTTGAACGCCCAGCATTCAAGATGTGATTCGCGCAAGAATTCTCGAAATAATCACGCAAAAGAAATGAGTTTTAAATTCCCTAATATATGAGAAATCACCATATTGTGAACATCTTCACCAACGATTCCGTTTTCCCTACAATAATATATAATTCAAACTTAAATGGCGTGACAAATCAAGTGTTTGGTTGTCATGAAAGTCATTTCAATAATTTATTTTTTCAAACGAGTTTTGTTTCGCTTGTTATCAGAGAACAGTTTTGAAATAATCTAGGGTCATGCATCAACAGCATCTTGACAAAGTTTTACCGAAATTTTCACCAGGAACATAAGACGTTTTTTGACAATATCAACGTTTGTGTTTTATTTTAGTTTGGGTCTAATCCACAGACGGCACCCATAAGTCTGCTTTGTCGGCCTGACCAAAAGCACAAACACAAGCCGTTACGATTAATGAAGTAACCTAACTCGAAGCTGAATGGTTCTGCTAAAATGAAGTGGTGTACCCTTGAAGAAGGAAATAAATCCTTGGGCATAGCATGGTCGGGGAAATATTTCATCATTTTCAGAAGGCTCAGTAGTACATGCGTGCATTACCTCTGTAGGTTTGCATAAGATGTTCACCGGTTAGTCTGTAGCCTGCAGGATTACAAGCCTCTCAGTTTTCGGGCTGAATCAAAATATTTATTCCGTCGGTGTACTCACGTGTCTGTGTGTGTGTGATTAGGCTCTCATTGTGAAAGAGAAGGACACGGGGTACACAAGAATTGCTCGGTACATCGTTTCCAGTTCCTCATGTCGCTGAATCTAATTATTACTTCGGGCTGACAACTTTTATTGTACGTGCGATCGACGCTTGCGGCTTCTGTTACTCTAACAGGAGAGCAAAAAACTAATATGTTTTTGATTGAAACTAGTATCGTATGACTTTTATTGGAAACTTCTGTAACAATTGACATGGATGGAACGCTTGCGAATCAGCCCGAATACCAAAATTATTTTGTGGAGTATTCACACGATTTCACTCTGGGTTTTCTCTCTCGAGACTAGGTATGTATACACTTTACTTAGATGAGTCATTCAAAAGTTGGCAGTGAATTCCGCAACGCTGATTTATTTAGCCACAAAACACATTCATTGCAAAACCTTATTGCTCTGTCCAACAAGATCAAGCTCTATTGAAAGCCCACAATCTGAAGATATATTTGTTGCCATTAGGGATTTGTGCTACAACCAGTGATCGCCTCGCTATTTGTTGTTTCACTGTGGTCTTTTAATCCTAAGAAATACGTAACGTGTTTTCACCTTATGTGTGCGATAGTTTGTAAATTTAACACAAACACCAAGTCCAATCGTTCCTCTTTCTGACTGAAATTGGAGCATAACACTGAACAAACCCGATTCTGAGTCAGTAAAATATCTTTGCTTTCAGTAAATTTGGTGTATTCACCAGATTATTCATTCTTTTTATTCATTCACAACTGGGTAGGCCACGACCTTAGTTCATTCTATGGTCTGTTCACTCCATGGTAAAAAAAATCGAAATTTTGTATCATGAAGTGAATGACATATATTGACGTGATCATGAGTAGTGACTTCTCAGCTAAATGACAGAAAAATGAAGCCTTAAAGTTCGATTCTGTGGAACTATAGAGCGCTAATTATTGGAAACAGGACTGATTACCGCGTGTTATCTGCATTTGATTGAACTGTCAACTGCCACCGGACAGCACACCGTGAATAACCCATTGATCAATGAAACGAAGGACTGTTGCAGGATTCCTTGAGATAAATAGTCAGCTTATCGAATGATGGATACGGATTTGTGGGTGAATAATGGCTGTAAACATGTCACGAATTAATTTGCTTTGATAATTGACCGAGTTCTGGTTGGATCGACTGTCGAGCGATGAGGTTTCTATGCCTATTTGCAATGAAGACGCTGCTCGCTCGTTTGCATCGGTGTATAGATTACATCAATAACTGAGTCGTGTCTGATCAACTCTCCATTTGGTTAACCTTCCCATGACCGACTATTCCACTGGTCAGCTTAATGTTGCCCAATTTATTTGACGTCAGCTTCGATTTCGCTGACCTCATTTCTTTCATTCTGTGGTTACATATTTGATTTGTTTACCCAACCCTCAGTTGGTATTACGGAATTTCCGTTTCGAGGGACACTTCATTTGGTTTCGGAATTTGATCGACTATACAAAGTTTGGTTTGGTAATAATTGACCTATTGCGTGCAAAAATGACCTCAGAGGTCAAACCTGGACTGTATTTGCATGTGCAAAGTAAAGGTCTTTGATCGTTCAAGGGATTCATAGTGGCCTTGTTAGAGTTGAGGAAATGACCGTTATCCGGCCACCTTATTTACCTGAACTGACTTTTCTGTTTCTATCGACCTATTTATCAAATCCGACTGTACTAAGTCACGGTTCGCTTTCTGATTCGTCGTTGCGATAGCTTGCATTCCTTGTGTTTCTCGTATCCGTACCGTTTCGGTTCCACGTTGAATAGAATACATTGTCACATGTTTCCCCTGGAATGCATCTTCTCTATTCGTTCAACAGAGAGGATTACGTTGGAATTTCGATGTGAGACCGGAATAAAGACACGTTCATAAGCCTTGCTCAAACGTCTCCCGAGAGATGATGTTTAGCTTTTTAAGTCATTTAATGGTATGATATACGGCGTAGTCAGTGATTATGCTCCCATATTGCATCTGCCGCTCAATCTGCTAATACTAATACGACAACGAAACAATAGGTTGAAAGTTATACACGACAGACAGAAAATGAACGCAACCCGTGGTACAAGGTTTGTGGCTGGTTAACGAGATGAACATCCAAGTGATCGATCACGATCTGCATTGTGCAGGCACAGAAAAGAGCTGTCCAATAAAAAGCAAATCATTGGAGAAGGAAGTATTCTTCCGTGGTTATTTCCTACGATAATTAGTTAAATTTATTCCTTCGGAATTAACGCATAGAAAATGAAGTGAGTAGATTTTGTTGGAGTATTGATAAGCCAGTATATATTTGGTCGAGAGCAAGCAGGCGATGTGAATTTACATTTGTCATGATGGATTGGTACGAAATTCGGTTCCATTTGTAATCACTATCAAAACGCAGTTTCGCTCGTTTGGCAGGATCACATGGAACCAACCCATTCGTGCAATCGTGTACCGAATTTCTTTTCACACAGTCACACAGTTTGAAATAGAACAGAATGGAACAGAGGCATCAAATTACAAATGGGAACATCCTAGCCATGAGTCACAGCTGTCACCCACTCAGCTCGTTTCTTCAAGTACGTCGATGAAAATAATTCACAAGAACAAAAATTTGCCAGCAGTCTAGTCTAGTGGTAGAAACTCACAAATGTGTAGATTGCATTCATTCCACTGTGAAATCACGTTTTCTAGAATACAGCACCGTTGTTGAATCTACTCGTCCTACACGAATAAACTATGTGAATTATCACGGTTTTAGAGAACTTGCATTGATCATTACATACAGGCATTGCTGTCTGGAAAGTTCATCGATTGGCATTTCAAATTTCTGAAGTCCAACAGTTGATTGCTTCGCAATCTGTTATTTCTTCATTCATACTTAGGTGTATGTTCCCCATGTTTCCATATTGTTCCGCCGTATTTATTTTCGTCTGTTGAAAAGAGACTGTATCACTGTTGGTAGAGGCCTGTACAAAATCGATCTTGTTTCTGAACGTATGCGATAATCATATAACATCATCCACTTCATTTTTCAGAAATATCAAAGCGGACTGTTCAAGGATGAATTATTATCTGAAACGTCAACAGTTTTTGACATACGAAGACTGTCTTCATATGTTCAGTTAAACATGCTCAAATCAGTTTAATAAAAAATTCATAGAGAAAAATCGAAAAATAAAGAATTTGCTAATTCAGAACCTGGCAAAGAAAGCGGCATGAATACTATCAGCATTTTTTGTTCTCTGATAGAACTTCCCATGGGTCTGTTGATATGTTCAATAAAACGTGTTGTCGAAATGACAAAACAGACGCGACAGAGCGAGTAGTCTCGTCAATGACCGGATCTCCTTTATATAGAAATAATAAGATGGTTGCTAAGGTTTCGAAATCCTGTAATGTTGTGAAGGACAGTTGACCATCTAGAATAATCACCTTTCAAATATAAGGTTACCTATCCACAACGAACACTGAGGTAATGGATCAATTAAAGACCTGTCTATAAGGACCCTATCTATTCTGCACGGAAATTGTTCCAGAGATGTGCAAGATAAGCACAGTATAAACAATGTTTCTTGGCTAGAGTAGATTTGGACGACAGAGCCACTGGAGGGACAAATCAATGGATTCATTGAAACGCTGATGTCAACTGCGTATCCAGCATAATTCCTGGCAAATTATTGTCGAATCATGCTGATAAAGAATAGTCTTCCACTGTTCTTGGAAGTGGAATTATAAATTGCTCACAAATGATTCGTTATGATCAACCAAATCAGCAAACGTTTGAAGCTAAAATTCAGGCGCATCTAATATACTGCCGAACCCGTAATTATGTTCACGTTATTCCCCGGTCACACATCATACAATGAACCAACACAGCCAAATGTGCCTTGAGAAAGGAACTCGACACCATTGCATCACCGATAGATCAAAGATCACTGAATGCCACGAAATGTTTGGAGACAAGGCAATATGTCACTGCCAGTCAGACGGTCGTAGTGAATTCCCTACTGGATAACCTAGAAAAGCATTTCTTCAATGAGCGACGCGACACCATCAAGTGATCCAACGAGGTGTCTAAACCAATAGATTTGATTAAATCAACACGAATACTCATTCCGCTGTAGCAACAAATCTCGCATGAACCAGGTTACGTATGCTCACGCAGCGCAAGTGGAGATCAGTTTTTTGAGTGTTGTCGTTATATTCACCGATATTCGAAATTGTCCATCAGTTTGACGCAAGCATTGAAATTGATGGGTGATAGAGGTAAAGGTGATGTGATTGTGGTGATGCTTCATGCGACAAGCGCCCAGAAAGCTGTCTAACCGTAGAAGACAGGCAAGTTACAAAAAAAATCTACTACGTTTATGGAATGCGAGTAATGATCGTCAAACATTTTTCAAGTGTAAAGTTTTTTAAGGTGAGCTATGAGTGAGAGATATGCACATGTTCATAATTTTCTTGGTATGACAGCGTAACAGATAAATAAGAGGCACGTTGTCCATATGTGAAATTGAACTTGAAGTAATGGTTACCAGTGTCGTGTTGACCTTTTTGTTCTGGTTCATGGTTGTATTTGGTGATACCTTCCTGCAATTATTGAATATTCATCCGATTTGGCAAATGCGGTTGAGTGAGGACACTCGATTAGGACATCAGCACACTCGGCATCGAAACAAATATTTGTCAGTGTTTCACCTGTGATGAAATAATAAACGTTCTTACAGATCTTGCTCACTGGATGATAGAAAAGCAGAAAAATATTCGATAATCTTGATTACAGAAATTGACAAATTCGTGTCCATACAGTAGAGGTACGACAGATATTGTTTTGATAACTATGAGTAACGTGGTATTAGTGATTACGTCACATTATTTTGTGTGTTGCTTCTGAGCACATAATGTGGTGTTGTTTCGTGCGGATCGAGACTCAATCGACGGTTGCCAAGATCTAGCGGCTGGCATTTCATGTTGCTCTTACTTTGGCTGTTTATATGGGAAGAGAGGCTCCATTATTATTGATCGTATGATCGGATTCCATGTAAAAGATGGTAATTGTCGCTTGTCCGCTCCTCACTTGTATTTTGTTTACCCGACTTGGGTGATAAGCCTTTATGTGTCAAGACGGTCTTCCTTTTGTTCGACAAACGTCACCTGCCCCACACTGACAGCTGGAAATGTACGGATATTCTGCGTTTCATTCGTAAATGAGAAATAATCGAGAAGTGAACAAAACATGGATTCCGGAAGCGTAATTCATCGTTCTGACTTCGGATATGGCTAACACGCGATTGAGATCGATCGTTTACAACATCTGCTTTACTGCCACCTCTAAATTGAACTCATGGATAGACAGATTGCTTTTCGACTGCTTGATGACAAGGTGTGCTAACGTAATTCTTCGTACCATTATTGATGAAGCACCCGGAGTGTATATTCGGAATGAGAAATGATTTCACCCTTCTGCGTTTTCTTTATAGGACATATCTCAATTACAATAATGATCAATCACTATAGAAGTTGCCTTTTATGTCTCAATAATACGAATCTGTGGTAGAGTGTGCAGGGACTTGATGAAATATCCATCTGAATAAGTGAACGTCCTAGTGAACCATCGAATTATTGTGATTGTGATGCGTCTGAGAAAAGCAAACAATATGTGGATTCTATTTCCAACGTGATTTTTTACCTTTACAGATCTAATTGAATTCAAATTTTAGGTTTTAAAGAATACATCCAGTTACCAAATCCTAGATCCTTTTCGTGGTTTACCTAAAATATTTTGGGATGGGATAAGTTTGAGTTCAGTTTTGGACATGAGCACCTTGTTACATCATGTGATAGAACCGTGATGAAATGTAAGTATCGAATTTAACCCGCTGGAGGTCATAATACTTAGGCTGCATGCTTTCAAAAAAACACAAATGCGTCAAACAATAGGGTCTACTCACTCAATGTGTTATCTCTACCAGTGAATGTCTTTCGAAGAAACTATCAAAAATGTAAGGACATTATATAGAAAACTGAGAAAACCCAGTAGATTGATAGGAGATAAACCAAAGAACCCTTCCGCTTTTGTATAAACAACATCCAGCGTCAATTTCACGGAGCCTGATCGTATAATAAAACAGAAGTTTAAATTCTATCCCTCTTAGGACCTTAATTGGGAGATATTTGTATGGCCTAATTAGAGAACGGTATTATCTCTGAATAACTCAAGCAGCTACAAATGTAAGGACGTATTGTATGCTAGGCTCATCATCAACATGAGCAACATCAACGTAAGGAATTTGTACGGGTCAACTATGTGACCTGATTCAATTGGGCACTTCGCAATTGAAAGAGACCGAGGCTCTGAAGTTATTCTCTTTGGCCGCATTGCGCGGTGTCATCGATTTTGCCAACCATTTGGGTATGTTCTCCGACGCTGGTTGAGCCAAGCAACTATCCGTTCTGCATGTGGATGCGTCACCGTAGCTGTGAGCTTACTGGTAGAAAACATGTGAGACATTGGTTCGGCAAGACAGTCCGAATGACTTTTGAATCCTGACCCGTTGGTAATCAGTAACTGAAGTAGTTGCACCACAGTGTGTGTGAGTGTCTTATGGCTGACTTAGGAAATACATATTCTTCATTAAAAAGTGGTCACTTGTTGATAGTAAAACCATAGAAACTTGCTTCTGTTGATTGTATTTGATGCGTCGGGTCGGTTGAAACTCAGTTGCTCAGTTGCACAAGTTCGTCAGTCTTCGACTATTTACGGACCACGCGTCCGTCACTTTGATGCTTCGCATGAAATTACGCGACAACCCGATTATCGCTTCCCGCGACTCATAAGATGGGGAACACAATTATTAGGGTGGAAATAATTAGCGTGCATTGCGAGATCGTGATTGTAATGTAAACTTGCAACGGTCAAATGAAAACCGTGCTTGATAACGAGCCAGTTTGTGATATGCATAATGCTGCAAATAAACTCATGTCTTTTGAACTTTTGGTGATCCTGTCTAATAAAGCGCCTGTTTCTCAATTGGTGTGAGTTGTTTATTATGTTTTCGGATAGGATTCCATGTAAGTTCAGAATTTGAAGATGCCTTGATATCATTTGTTTCTCTGTCAGGATGTTGTTATCCAATGTAGTGTCCCGTTTGAAAGATTTTATGTCTGAAGGTATGTATTCCATCTTTTATGTGTGCATATCCTCTTCATGATTACACTGCCTGATTCCTTATCTGGTTGGAGGAACCTCATTTGTTCTATTCTACCTAATCCCTCTATTGCTCACGAAGATGAACTAGTCAATAGCCTACCCGCTTTATATGTTATAATATTCAGATTTCAGGTAAAATGTTGCCACGCCTTATAAGTCTCAAAGTATCATAGGAATATCGATGTTTGCGATTCTCCAGTTTCGCACCGAAGACATACAATCATGGTTTGGTTCGAATCCCGCTCAACGGAGCTTGGGAAATCTGCATCAAACATTAAGTGCAAAATGAATAGGAGTTTAAAGGAGGAACGTTGCTTGCCAATTGATATCCCGATAGGTTTATCGAGCAACATCGAAAACCGAGGAAAGCAAGCGGAAATCTTGTAACAGAGATCAGCCTCGTTTATTTGCTTAACATACGATTGTTCATACGAATTCTCGCTATCAAAGCACGGTAGTAATTTGACAGTTGCACGTGCATGCTACACACACACACTGGCAATTCATCCTGATCACTTCCTCCCTATGAATCGTGTTCTCCATTTCATGGGTCGTGGGAAACAATACTCTGGTTGCCATATCGGATTAATGCGAGGCATCACAGTGACGGAGTGGCGGTCCGTGCATAGTCGAAGAGACTAACGAGCACATGCCACTAAAACGTCACTTCTTCGGATTCTTTCATTGTTCCAACTTCATTTGCATCAGGTCAAAAAGCTGACCCGACATTATTGGCTAAAATTGTGTTGCGCAATCCCAATTTGGAGCTGTGAGCATTCACCGAAGCGAAGTCCATCAGAATGCATCCGTCAGTGATTTGTGCACAACAAATGGTTGACACAATTGTTTGTTTGTTATGGCTCCAACCGATAGGATCACGATCTTCCCCTATCGAACACCCTGTTGTAGCTTTCAATCTAACCCAATTAATTGTATCATTTTCATCGTTGTGCGATATATAAACTGAATTGTTTTACGTAAGCAGTGGACGAGAGCAAACGAAATGCTTGCATCACGTTACTTATACTCTCCTCCAGTTCGCTCGTACTTCTTAAGAAACAGAATTATTCTATATCCCCACCGTCAATATATGATGCGGTTCCCACAGTAGATTTGTCGAACATACTCATCATTAGCCGAAAACATTTCAGTATAGATTGATTTGTGCCATATGCTGTATGCTGCAATTCCATCAGTAATTGGAATCACGTCTCCCACCCCCCACTTACAAGTCCGATTCATCTTTAAGCCGGTTATGTAGGGGATATTCACGACTCCAACTTATCCTAAAAATCGCATCTAGATGTTTTGCTTGACGTCAATTTTGGTTCAAGTTTCTACTGGCTTGGTCTTCCCTGCACAAAGGGATGTGTTGAA
The DNA here is from genome assembly GCA_948099385.1 of Fasciola hepatica. NCBI lineage: Eukaryota > Metazoa > Platyhelminthes > Trematoda > Plagiorchiida > Fasciolidae > Fasciola > Fasciola hepatica. The sequence continues at coordinate 7,795,764 of CANUEZ040000193.1, read as the reverse complement.
GGAAGCAATTATAAATCACTAAGTCAAAGTGCGTGTGGGTTCCCTGGGTCTCCACACACGGACACTTAACATCTATGTTTGATGATACGTCCGAACTCCAACATGTATGTCGATATTTCCTCGCCGTTTAGTGGTTGGTGTGAACTGATTGCCGACAATATCAGTCTAGCCTCCACATAGCTTGCACCTCGTGGCTGAATGTGTCAATCAATTTCATAGCGTAACGTACCCTGTTGAATAATTTCACTATTATCACAGCTAATGACGCAGTTTTCAATGCACATTCTACGGCCTCAACGTCAGACCCACCGTCACTTTACATCAGCTTAGGTATACTGCGTCTGACTAATAACCATATCATTGCCATGAGTAATATACTCGCAGTCATATTATATGCGATTTCCAAGTGTATTTCTCGACACGAATATCTGTTGTGTTCAATTAAATCTACCTTGATACGAAACGGCCCGAAACAATGGACACCGTATTCCTCAAAGAGGTAGCTCCCACCTTCCCATAGGCAATCAGACATGACAGTTATTACTTGAGCTATGGGTCGGGCATATTAAGCACTCACAGACGACGCGTCTCACGGTTGGCATGGCTTTCAAAATTCAGATGTCTTTCCTGATGCGAGTTCAAACATGACCCGCGCCTATATATCCTGGAATCTGCTGGTGGTGTTGCTTCAAACGTTCAGTGAATTATGGGCGAGCTGGTAGAACCATCAACCTACTATTAGGTAAACTGCAATGCAGAGCAGCTCTAGCACAAAAACATCGTTTACCGTCGGGTAGCTTTGGTTCTAACATGTTCATGTTATGAGTTTTAGCGCATCTATAGGGATTTGTTTCCAACAATCTAATTTGTTCGAAATTCTATGTCTGAATCAACTCGACTACAGTGCTCGTGGCTTCTGACACTTCGAACAAATACAACGGTCCCAGCCTGACAGTAGTTGTTTGGGGCATCGTAAATAGAGCAATCCTAAGTCATATAAAACCACCAAGTGGGTAAAAATATCCGAGATTCCTCTGTTGCATACTGTAATTGTACTCATTGCTCTCCTCGAAGAACAGACATTTTGACAGTCTTTATTCTTTCAGTGATGTACTCTAGATTTTGATGACAATTATCATGAAGTATCTTTTGATGAGGCAAAAAATGGGCACTACAAACGATTATGGATCAAATAATGAAGCAAAAAATCATAGTTAATCCCTAGTCGTTTTTGGAACCTCGGATAAATGAATTGAAAGCAGACAACAGTCATACTGAATATCCCACATGAAACCTAATGCTTTATGGCCCACGATGATCTGCTGGTAAAATTTGAAGTACGTACTCTATTTTTTCCTTTCATCATTTTTGCTCGAAATCTAGGTCCTAACGACATCCATTCAGTTGAGTGTTGCCTATCTGTTTGAATTATCGCAATTTATCCTCATACAACAGTGACAACAAACAACCGTCCAGACAAAAGTTGATAGTCAGCGCATATAATACTAATGAAAAAAGTCAAGGTTGCCGTCCTCGGCAGCTCTTCTTAAGGACAGCGTGGCACAAAACGATGAATAACTGGTGCCAAACGGATGAGCTTTCTTTTCGTAAACAATCATACTACTTCTCACATCGTAATCTGACTAGTAAAGGAAGCCTACAGATCACCTGTAACAATTTGGAACCCTAATTTGCTGGAATATCTATTCAATTCGAGCGAAACGGCTACGACACATCAACGGAACCTGACGGCTACTCCTCACAAATGATCAGTTGGATCAGGTTCTCGTGTTAGGACTTCGTTCAGTGAAATGCTGTCACGAACAGCCGCACAGTCGAATACCACTCGGACCTTCCCGAGCTTATTCGAACTTAAGACGTTATGGGGCGGCAGGAACACACGTTTTCTTGGGCATCTTCTTGTGTAACTATGGATGTCATTCATCCTTTTCAATCATGACAGCGAATAACATGATTGTACTTTGAGAGTATTTTCAAATTCCAGTCCAGACATATCTTAGGAAACGACAAACGATGGTTTACAACTGGGTGACTAAAGGGAAGCTCATTTCTATCAATAAGCCACGGTAGATCATCGATACAAATATTCTTTTCTTTACTTAACGTACACGCAACTATATCCTACTAGACGACGAGGCGGCTTCATGAATACATCACATATCATTGCTGATCGATCGGAAGCATCGTAGAGTCTAAATACGTGAATGATGGAACGCACTCTAAGGGCTGGTCATTGATGGATAGCTTTTGTGCTGATGGCCATGATTAAGATTATTTACGTTTGGTTTTCGTGGTATTTGATTCTAGCCCGATAGCGTTTGGGAATAAAATACTTCGATGGAATACTCGTTATTGCTTGGGAGGTATCGTCCGTGTGGTGGTAGACTGTCGTGTCCCATAAGGCATCCTCCATTTCATTGGTCTCCATCGGTTTCCCACCTCTCACTCGTGTCCCCAAAAATCTGAAGCAAGCATGAGCGGCCAAACCTCGACGAACCGCTCATCAGGGGATTAAATAAGATTTGGGGTAACTGAGGCCTAAGTTTCCAGCCGGACAACAGGCCACCGGCTCATTTGGAACAATTCCACTGCACTCTCGGTTGCATTTGGATGTGCAAAGGCTGAAAGGAGATCATCTGGATAAAGGCTGGATTAGTCACCGTTAATTTAATTTATACTGCTGACTGGGCAGTCGGGTAGTACAACATCCCTGAACAGTGCTGGAAATACCGCCAGGCACAAGTTTCCCGAGAACCTCTATGAATAATTTGGAAAACATGCGATCTGATCATGCCAAGGCTTGTCCGGCAAGTGACGCTCCCCGTACTCCAGTGGTCGAGGTGTTAAGACCACAAACTGGAATACTGAACTGTTAGAAACAGCCTTGTGCCGCTTGTTGGGATGTAAGGACTCTATCATACGTTGGCAGCCTCAGAATGACAAAAATGTTGAACTAAAACTAAAACATCTGCGTGGCTTGTTTCTCAGTAGTCCGCATACCTAACTGTGGCACTGGGTGCATAAATATTCCAGGAGAGGAGACAGATTTCTAGATTTATCATTTCGACGAGGCAGAACACATTGGGAGCCACGATTTCACTTCCGATACTAGCAGTAAATCCAGCATTACAGTGATATCTTTGGAGCCGATTTCACAAAGACTTCCTTCTGCACGTCTCAAGGGCTTCCAACGGAATCTCGAAAGTGATTGCGATGATGAATTGGACGCCAATCTCTAAAAACAATTCAATGAGATCGAGAAATGTGACATTCTGTCCATCGCTCGGAACTGGATGGCTCTCACAAGTCCCTCGGATGAGTCAACGCGAGACGTCCTAGATCAAGACGGTTACCAGACTGGATCTCTGGGAAGCCATTTCAGCTCTCAGCCAAAGCAAACGAAGCCCAGATATCAGGAAGTGGCGAGAACTACATAATGACACGGGGAGCTTCGTTCTCCGTTAAGCTTGATTGAAAGCGCTAATGGATCAAACATTCTGAAACTGTGGAGACAGCAATAGGGATTAGTGACTCCAACAAGCTATTCCGCCTCATTTGCAACGCATCGGATAGGCGCTTCAAGGAAGAGTCATTCCCGTACAGCGCAGCCGCCCATCTTATACCTGAGCACAAAAGAAAAATAGATTGATGAGAAGAGCAGGTCGACCATCATACCACACGAGGGACCCACAAACTCCAGTTCTCGGAGGGCAATACAATGTCGGCTGTGATCCGCCGAATACTAATGAAATTTCACAATCATCAGTCAGCTAAATAACGAGAAAGCCGCTTGTGGACAGCATTTACACTATCGCCCTGCCCGGTACAAGAACTGACCTATTTGGAACATGTGTGGCGCTCCTCTCAATTCCCAGGGTCTGTTTGCCGGTTATCCCTGATTGTTGAGTGGGCCTTTGTGACTATGGGATATATACCTCTTCCACCACAATCAAGCACAAGCATGAACTTTATCCTAAATTCCATTACCAGAAGTATACAAGATCGCAGGACCGTTCTCTGTTTTATCAGATCACCCTTGATATCAAACAGACTATAAAACGCGATTTTTTTTGTCGGATAATTGAATATGTCAAAACCTGGCTGCTGCAGCCATTTTCAGTAGCTAAAGTTGAAGTGCAAACCTCGATGATGTCAAACGTCAGCTCTTCGTGGAAAGTTGTCAGTATATTGTTACAGTGTGCAACAAAGTAATCTCGATATTGGTAAATATTCGGTGGTTTATAAAGTCGCTTGCACCAGGTCACATTGCTCGATTGACAATGTGCCAATCAAAAGTCACTCTCTGACCATTCAGGGAGCACCATGAACGACGTAAATCAAAAACATCCAACACACAAGAGTGTACTAGTTTCTTCGGAATACACCGTACATATTCAGTACAAACATTCCTCACACACGATTCCGCGCATCGCGAAATATGAACAACTGGTGGATATGGTAATATTTCAAACGAAACTAATTTGGTACCGAATGAAATTCAACACTGATCTAACCTGGTTGAGAAGCTTATGGCTCGATAGTCAATCTCCAAATTTTAGTTTGTTTTTTCCTGTTTGTCCCATTAGCACCACTACTGATCACTGATTGCCATTGCCCTAGATGACTGCAGTTTTAGAGTACCCAGAGAAAGCCGGCTTCAATGTACCTATTTCCAAACATCGTGCTCTCAAAATTTTACAAAACAGGTTTTCGTTCATTTTTCAGCCCCTGGGTTTGGAGCCTTTTTATGATGATCGCTTGATCACCACCCGTCACGTATTCCGTTTCATCTACAGTTTTCGTGTTTGAAATTACCGCATCCCGTGTCAATATCCAATGCACATCTACAATGTATAATTTAGCACGTTTTCCAAATAACAAAATGAAATGCACCGAGGGAACTGACGAAACCTGGCTTTCTTCTCAATACTATTTACCCTCTATTCATCTCACTGTGGCAAAAATCAATTGTGCTCATTTTCGACTAATAGTTGAGTTTTCTAGCCTAATGTAATCCTCGATGCAGAACAATGAAAACCAGGTTAATTCTGTTCGGATAATCATTACCATGCAATATAGGTGGTGGTTTTGATTGTTATCACGTAGCGGCAATCTCACAAGGAAATAAAGGAGAAGAAGAGGGTATGAAACGAGTACGAGGAGAACCACTTTATTGGAATTATGTCGGTGGAGAAAGATTTTGGATGCAATAGCTCCACTAATCGTGGCATCTAGCCATTGAGTGGCAGGGTCGCTTGAACCTCGCCTAGAACGTCTAACACGCCCTACAATAGCAAGTCAACTAGTTAGACTTCCCACAGTGAAGCAATATGCAAGGATCAGTGTCTTCAGTGGGATTTGCTCGTGTTTGATCTTCAAAATACAAAAATAGAGGAAACTCCATGAGTAGAATGACTCAATGAGTGCAACAACAGGACCATAAAAATGCATTATTCGAACTCCAGTATGACTGCTAACAGGGTGCTCACTGTACTGCTCCACCTTCAACGTAAAAAAGTCAAAGTGTCAGTGTTATTTACCCCTTCACCACACACGAATTGAGAGTATTTGATTCTCATTGTGACGGTTATTTACAACAGCACTCTCGGTCATATTGCATCAAAATCACACAATCAAAATACCTCCAATTCCACTTGGTCCCGCTAGCCAGTGATTCAAACGAAGTACAAATTTGAAATGCAGTTCACCTCAGTTTGTACTAATATTATGGGCCTAGATAGTCACACCCAGTTTGTAACGTATATCAAAATTATTGTTGCTCATTTTCAACTTACTCGTAAGAAGTATAGTAAGCCAGTGTCCAACATATCTCATTACTCGTGGTAATGTTCTAGCTCATCTATCTGAACCCCACTGTTATCTTTTTGTTGACCCTTTGAAACCGAAATGGGCCTACTGCAGCTTCCGGACACTCACAGTGGAGCGTTTATTTTATCAGAGATGCAGGAAATGTGTGCTTTTTAATGAACGAGACGAGTCTTCTTGGAAAAATCAACTCACTGAATTTTTCTCTCACTGTCTACTTGTCGTCCAGACAAATGGAAAAAGCTACATCTAATAATAGATAAAGTAGCTTCAGTCAACTGAACTTGTTCCTCGACTGTATTTCTAAGAATTGTCAAAGAAGATCAGTTCATGAGCTGGCAGAACAATCTTCAACCGATGAAACTAGTCAATGAGTAATAAACTCTGGAGAACGAATAATGGGACAAACGTCTCCATCAAACAAACAAATGCATTCAGCTTACTGATTTGTTGTTTTGAGCAAGTGTATGCATAATTCCCTTCTAAGTTTATTGCTGCATTGTTATCTTCTTTTATATCAGTCCGACGTGGAATATATCTATATATGCTGACTACCCTACATGATCTCATTTCCGTCCTTTTCCTCCTGGATTTTACCAATGTGGCGTGAAAACCATAACAAAAACGCATAAGCAAATTGGATTTTGGAACTTATCATTCCTTATTCTATAATCATTTCCTGTTAATGAATAATATTGATAAAATATCTAGGGGAGGCACTAAAAATTAGAGGCTCTCAAGTGGGATAGTACTCGACGGTGCCAACAGGATTCGAACTCAACGTTCACCATAGGAGGATTTGGAATCTACCGTGACGATTATTCGACCAGCGCCGGCCCGTTTAATGCCAAGTCAATAACCAATATGATGAACACCGTCGTTTTGACTCCCACTACTCACTTTCTGATTTACGCAACCAAACTCTCCAGAAACGCTTATCACAGATCCTCTGAAAAGTCGTCAACTTTATCCTGATTTATATGAGCTACGTAAAGATAGACTTTTATCCACATTAAATCATCTCACTAAAAGCCCCAATGATCAGGATGATTGAAAAGTATCCAAATTTACTGTGTGTATGGAGGATTTTTTCAATCGAAATCTTGACAATTATGTACGATGTGACCTACCCAGCGTCACTCATCTCATACCAATACGTTATGCTTGCTTTTATAAGAGATTACAACGAAAATGTTCCATACGCTTTTGTAGGCGTATTCAACGGGGTTCTACCGTATCGTATTTGAACACTACAATTGTAAGGGTCCTGTGTTACCTACATTATGCGTAATTCCGAGTGTATTCGCAGGATTCCCTTTATACATTTTGCAGAAACAATCGTCATGAATCATCAATTTCTGGACGAGACTTTCATGTTTCCCTGCGTTTGTCAATCGCGAATGTTTTAAGATATTCTTTCGTAATATTCATTGTGACCCGAATAGATGACCCACAAGTTTATTTCTTTAAATGATTCATCATTCACTATCAACATCCAACTCACCATTAAAACCCCAGCATCGATGTGCAACTGTTCCATCCATGTTAGGAATCATTAGTATTGCCGATCCACCGAGTTCACACCAGGAGTGGAAACAACATCTAAGCTATCCAAGCTAACTTCCTCAAGGATTATATTCATATCAACACTTATTGAAAAAACAACCCTATTTTATGCGCCTTCGGAAATTCGTAAGGTTAGAGTGTTATTCATGCATGCTTTTTTTAAATCCATGAAATTGTTCTAAACATCCTTTACATATGTCAAACCTTGGAATTAGACAAGTATCTCATGGAAGCTATGAAAACAGTGACACAAAATTGCGAAAACAGTTAGGCGTTACCCATGCTGGGCTGCTCGTAGGCAGCTCGGGGACTTACGTCCTAAAATTCAAAAACCAAAATGGCAGTATTTGTAGGCGTTATCAAGTGTCTTGTGTCATTATAAATTAAAGATTCGACTAATACGATAAAAATGCTATCGTTCAATTTCGTTTTTCTGTGGTTTAATTTACCATCACTGAAATTGGAACGAATACAAATACCGGTTTTATTTGGGATTGATTGCGCGAATTTCCTGTTCTTCTTCATATAGTCATTCTACATCAAACTAGTGCAACGCCACACGCTCGCCTCCCTACAGGCACATACATTGCCGGTAACTAGGTGCCTAACTCACTGCTTGTCTGTGTGCGTGTGACTTGCTTATCTGTGGTGAAGAGGCTGACGTGGTCCGATTGCAAACGCGCTTATTAGAAATGTGAACGATCAGATACGTACATCAAAGGACCGTATGCTCATGTGCATCAATATAGTCAGTCGACTACGAATCAAAACGAGTGCGAAACAAACAGGAGTGGATGGCACAGTGAGGAAGAAGAGATATTCAGATTGGTAGAAATTCCGGACTTAGACAGTCATGCGTTACATACAAATTCTATACGCGGTCTGCGGTACCACCAACTCAAAGCAGACAGTTATCGCTACCACACCTGACCTGTTGCAAACTTATAGCGATCTCCAATCTTCATTATAATGTACCATACACAGGGATGTGAAGAAGAAGAACCGAATTGCAACCGTCTTGTCGGCTGGTGCGGTTCATCGTATTCGATAATTAAAAACATCGCATGCCCGAGAGTCTGTACTGCAAATCCGTTCAACGACTTGGAGGCTGTGCTATATACCCACGTAATTCCGGTCAGTTTGCGGTCACAGATAGTGCCAAACTCCATTCCCTAAACTGTGGTCTTATTAGGAGCTTCGTGATTCCGTCTCGACACTAAAAAACACAAGATGCGGAGTGTTACTTTGGTGTTCAAATAATCATCCAATTGAGGAAACGACCCACTGCGGATACAAGTCACCGAGGTTGCAAATGAAGCTAGTGCTGACGCACTCCTTCACGTCTGCTGGGGCCCGGTTGACCCGCGAGCAATTCGTTGACGTATGTGATGCAACGTCAATTCCCTTACACAAACCAGTACAAATAAATCGTCCATTATCGTGCATCAAACTCCACCTTTGTTCCACATTTCCCTATTGTCATGCAGGATGCTGTTCTTGTGGTAAGAATGGTCATATTTGCAAGGCATGCCGCTATTCCAAATGCGCTGTCATGAATGAAACCTCTCAGTATCCGGATAGTGATGACAATCTGGTATACACACTAGAGTTTCCGAGTGAATCCAACCAATTCGTGTACAGATCAGTCCAGTTCCACTGTGACTTGGTACTTTCATTCATGTGGGATATCATGAGCTGGTTGTCCATTATTCGGAAATCCATATGTGACTTGATTCTGCCCAGTGTACACACACAATACACCGATGTGCGCATTCACGGTGTTACTCATCGTCGACTTCCTTTGTTGCGCGAGACTATATTGATGGTTCGTTTGGAAAGTGACTTTATCTCGATACGCTTCCCGATTTTCGTAGGCAGTCCGTTGATTTTACGTTTGAAGGCCCCGCGTACATCAAAGCAAAGTGCAATAACCCAAAAGGCATCCAGTATTCCGGTGGATCAGATTGTTCTGCAGCATTTGGTCGCACAATGCTCAAATAACGAGAGTGGCATGGCGGTTGAGCCCGCGAAGTTGGGAGTGGGTGGTGACGCGGGGTTCCATTCGCCGTATGGTCAGATCATAGGTGTTCTGAAGGTGCTTTCCCAAATGGAACAAGACGGTGTCATTGTGTGTGTGTCTCTATCCACATGGGTTTATCCGATTGTGGTTGCGATGATGAGTGATGGACAGACACTTCCAATTAGCGATGATCATCGACTGTTCTAGAATTCACATTCGAAAAAACGCGCGGCAACTACGGTGGAACCGAAGAACTGCCAGAAATGCATAATTGGCAGCAAGTGTTTCTCATAAATTGATCTGGATGATGCGTTAAATTCAATATTGACCCATTCTATTTTATTTCACTGTACTCTCTCTTTTAAAGTACATAATGGTATCTTACATGATACCGCCCAGATGAAAAATTGACCTAGGTTCTATGCGTTCTTGATGTTCGTACTTCGGAGTGTTTTTCGTTCATCCCATTTGCAGAAATGCATACACACCTGATTAGCTGTCGTGACAATCAGCCCCACTTGAGCGATCGATTCATTCGAAATCTTACCATAAATGTTCCGATTTGGACAGATGTGTTTTATCTGGTCAATTACGTCGTTGTTTCACATGTCCTCGTCCACGAGCCACGTGTTTTGCCTGTGGTAAACTTGGTCACAATGATAGTGCTTTTAGCAATAGCCCAGCATATCGACAGACGATCCCCTCAGCATCATCTGACACTTCTTTATTTCCTACCTGTTTTTCGACACTTGTCAGAGAAGGTTCCACATATTACCAGGCGTTGCATACTCAAGAGTGTAGTCAACACCATTTTACTGTTGACACTGGGAGTGTGTAATCCATAGTTTCACGTAAAACTGTGATTTGCGTGTATCCCATCGATAGGATTATTCCAACCAGGAACACTGATCCATGTATTACTAGGCACAAGTTCTCACTGGTTCTTTGTTTTCAGTTCAGGAACTCCACTTTCCAGTTTTAAAGTTGTTCGTGATTTGCACATTGATGTCACTCTCTTACCTTCTTCACCCGATTCATTGGATATGCAACAGCTTTTTTTTAATGTTTCAGGGTTTCTGGTGGAATGAATATTCCTGGACTATAGTGAGAGATATCTTGCGATCTCATTTTACTGAAGCGTAGTATAATTCACTTAAGTTTGAGAGATCCTGTCCGTCAAGCAATGCAGTCTGTGTGTGCATGGGCTTACTCTCTCTGTGGAGACCTCTAACTGGGCTGATGTTAAACGTACAGGTAAATATTCCAAGCAGCATTCACATTAGGTACGTTCGAATCTTTCGAATTGGTTTCCTTGACTGTTGCTTCGCCAGGCGTGGCAGCGGTTATATGCAGGCTATCGTGGAGCCTTCTTGGGTAAATTCTACACTCTTGTGATCATTTATGCTTTTCCCCGCTGATCAAAGGTATATTGAACAAATTCATTTACTGCTGACTTCACACAGACTACGCTCAGAAAAAGATTCAACAGAGGAGAAATTACGTTTGTGCCATTTACTGACAGTGGCACTAATTCAGCTGCTCAATTATTGGATAGTTGGCTATAAGATCTTTGTTGAAAAGTAAAACACACTGCTCTTCGTCAACCGCGGTCTAGTAGTCTAGCAGATAAATTTATCGCTTTGTGAATTTTAATTATAACTGCAAATCGAACTGTGTACATTTTAAAATCATTTACTTAGGCAATGAAAGACATCTAACGAAAAAGTAACACCTCGCCGTTTCGACTGAAAAATCCAGTTGCTCTCATCGGATTTACTCGATTGCATGCACGTACACACAGTATTACCGATTCAAGCCATGGCAGGACCGATTTGGTTGCCGGCAGATTATGCCAGTCACCAAATGTTATATTACTTTCTTCGGGATGAAAGTAAGCATCCATATATATATATATATATATATATATTTATGTTTGTACATGTATATATAATGATAGCGATTACTATGTAGTCGTATGGACAAAATTCCCTCGGAAGCACACGACTGGTTTCGCGGTTGTTGCCACTCATCGGGTATGCGTACCCGGTACTCCTCTGCCCACTCGTTTTCATACTTGTACACTCATATGGCATATGTTCAATATGATCTTATTTGAATCGTGTGGAGTGTGAATAGATACTCTTCATTGAAGAGCCCACAAACGAATCACAACTAAGATTCATCATGGTTATTCGTGTCTCGGTCACTACATATTACTTACGTTCAATATGAGCGCCTACACGCGTAGCCTGGATATTGACCTTTATTAATTGAGTTGAATGTGAGCGTCAGTATATCATATATATATGTATATATTATATATATATATACGTATATTATATATGTTTATATGAAGCGATCGGGAATAATCTAACAATACTGAATAGTGGCAAATTCGACATGCAATCAGGTCCTTTGCAGTCTCCAAAAGTTTCGGCTTGTGCGACAGTGTAAACGCTCTTTTCCCTTTTTGTTTTTTTTTCTCTCAAACAGGTGTGTGATGTATGATGACAGGGTAGAAAATATTTGCAATTCCATGTACATATTTTTGAATAAAGTGCGGACTACCAATCTTTCGATAAATGGATCAACTGTGCCGCTTATGAACTCCGAAAGATTTCTTCGTTGTTTCTTGAAAGGAAGAGAGTAGGATGAGTACAGAAGAACCGATACCGGCTGATTTTCGTGTGCGAGAGAGAAGAGAATAAGCTGGGAGATCACAACTGCTGTTGTATTGTTTCGGAAATTGAAATTATTCGGTTACTGTTTTTCCTTTCACAATCGATGGTTCAGATCACATTCCATCAACTCCAGGTACCATATAGTCGATCCTTAAAATTGTTTCGGAAACGGTAGAAACCAGAAGACCCAAAAGATGGTGAGCGACAATGTTTATCGAAAAACTAGAATGTTTCAATCACTTCCAGAAGTAAGAGTAACACCAGACGAATTTAACTGATAGAGCCACGGTTCAACCGTCCGCGAGTGGAGCAGTCAAAATATTTGTAAGTAATCGGCTGAAATCAGTTGTCGTCGGTGTGAGTGAACAAACAACGAACAGTCCTGTGACACAGAACTGCTCACAAACTAATCAGAATTTGGAATTTGTTAGGTAATTACGACTATATTGATTTCTGTAAGTGAATTCACGCGAGTGAATTTAGTCATCTCCGGAACGATACTGCCCACCATACTCATATTCCTTACTCAAAAAGTCGAGTGAAACAATATAAGTGACTAGGTCGTTGCATCCTGTATGTCCCTACTTTTTCCGTTTCGAGCACATGACTCAAGTCATATAAACCAGCTCACAACAATGAACCTCCTAATAGGTTACACGTTTGTCTGTGACTTATCAGAAGTTTGCGTTTCAAAAATCAGAGCTGTTCCGCACACCACACACAAATCAGTTTTGTGCTCATTTTTTATGAATTGGTGTATTTTGCGTTATGTGAATTACATATCTAGCTTGACTCAAGCTAAATAATTATGAGTTAAAAGTGTTTTCAAATCTACCAGGGAATATTCCTCGAGAGAAGTAGAAGAGACACAATAACAAAAACTTCATATTGTTCTCATTGTTTTCGCGAATTCCAACAACCACAATTGAAATTAGTGTATTTCATAAATACAAGACAGGCGAAGTGCGGCTTCATTGCTTTTGTGGCGTTACTGGAAGGAAACTGCTCAGATTCGGTACTTGTTTCAGTGACTGAACACTGGTTACCATAAACCTAAACCAAACTTCCGTATTGCTGAAACGGTGTTCCCAACATATTCTACCAATCGAACGGAGAGATTGATGGTCAAACACCGACAATGTCGGTTTAACAAATACCCCAACGGTCGTTATTCTGAACTATAAAACGAACGAACTTTGATACATTGTTTTGTTCCTGAGAGGACGTCTGCCAATCAGTTAATTGAGTGCGCGAGCGGATAATGGATTCTAATTTCTTGAAAAGTGGCGTTTGCTGTAAATCATAAAATGTTGGTGTGTGCTCGACGAAGGAAGGCCTAATGGACTTTTACGAATAATTGAGTGATTCTGCAATAAAATGGACTTCTACGCTACTTCCTCATACATGAACCGCCAGAATTTATGCACAAATTGGTATTCGTCACTTGGACTTCTGACAGGGTTTCGAAGGCCACGAAGTACAGCAAATTCAAACAATTTTAACTCCGACGAAAAAAATAATACTGTGTAAAAGTTCTTGGATCCTGTTTGGTTACTAGACCCATTTGGTTTGAGTTAGAAATGAAGAACAACTCATTTGCTTAACTGACTACAATAATCAACAACTCCGACAGAGGTCCAGCCGCATGCTTGTGTGTTGCACACGTTTTGGTGAACTTGATGAACCAAATATTCTTGATAAGTGTGCTGCCTAATATATTCTTGAATTCTGAATTGTTAGCTTGTTATCCTTTGTTTCGATAGTGATTTCTTGTGGAAATGAATTTCGTACTAATCCATCAAGACAAATGTAAGTTCACATCTCATGGTTGCTCTTGACCAGGTAGATATGAACATATCAGTACCCCAATAAAATCAACTCACTTTATTTTCTATGCATGAATTCCATATGAGCTGATCTGACTGATTCTCGATTAAATAATCACGAAATGGTACCCGCTTCCCCAATGATTTACATTGTAATGAACAGCCGTTTTCCGTGCCAGCCACAAACCTGTTACCACTTGTTGCGATTATTATCTGTCTGTCGGGCAACATTTAGCTGACAAGTGAAATAGTCGGACATGCTAAGCTTCGTGCATAAAGGGGAGCATTTCTTTGAAGAATGGTCCAAAGCAACTCTATATTCCCATGTAAGTAGCAAGATATGAGATTTACATAGATTCATCACTCAGCCTAAAGATCTGGATCACCATGGAGAACCACGGAACCACTACACAGCTGTTTCTTCCGCATAACAAATCATCTTCATGGTTTTCAATGAAGATCTGAGCATTCACACAACTTGATGACTCATATTATACCTCATTTCACCGAACTTAATTTTTAGCCTTTGGTCGGTTGTTCGATAGAACATAACAAGATCGTAATATATTCCATTCTGAGTTTATTCTTTCAATTACCCTCTTACGCGTGAGTGCATGTGAAGGAGTACACTCTACTGACTCAAAGGCTCACAAACGTTTTGTATGGAATGAAGAGTGGAACAAACTCGACTCAGAAAATTGCGTAATCTGTCCACCGATCTGACAGGCGAGCAGTGTCGTCATTCCGAATAGGCACGAAAACCACAATGCTCGACAGGCGATCCAACCATAACTCGGTCAAATATCACAGCATACTAATTTGTGACAAGGTTACAGCCAATATTCATCCACAAATCCGTCTTCATTATTCGATAAGCTGACTACTTGTCTCACGCAAATCTGCAACAGTCCTTCGCTTCATTGATCAATGGGTTGTCCACATGTGTATTGTCCGATAGACGTTGACAGTTCAAGCAAATGCAGATAACACGCGGTAATCAGTCCTGTTTTCCAATAATTAGCGATCTATTTGACTGGTGGAACGCATTTGCTTTGTGAGTGAGATAGGCAGTAAAATTTCACAAAAGCTTTGATTCCGTATATTGCTTACGGTGACACAAGAAACTGAGAGTGTTATGATATTACTTGATGGAGTTCAAATATGTGACCTGATCAATACACTGATCTCATGTCCCAGCAGTGTAAAAAGCTGGCAGAGGTATAAACGAACAGACTTTTCAGCTCATCAGTTGGAAGATGTACCGCGCATTGACGTCCACACTGATTCGACCACAGCTGACGCTCCGGTGAACGCTCGTGATTATTCGGACTGGCTTTCCGGGAAAGGCCGATTTGATTGCTGTGACCGCAGAAGAAGCAAGCTTTTCGTAGCCTTCGTTGGGGATCACTTGTGCGTTCGTAACAAAGAGCATCTGCCACTTCAACATGACTAACTATGATCTATAAAGTACACAGCACATTTTTCGTTTAGATCCTATATTATCTTATACATAATGCAGATCAGATGCCATATGGATTCGCTTGCCCTGTTCACCACATCACCCATCAACTGCGCCAGTAGATATATGCACACAAACGAAAGAATTGTATGGGCCTGAAGGCATGTCCAACCTCTTTTTGTCATCAGAAAAACAATACGCACGACATGGAAGACGGAGAGCAGCTTACTCAAACCGGGAAGATAAACGGTTCGAAAACCACTCGTTTGTCACGGACAATAGATTTACACCTCATCCGGCACGTTATCGTTTCCTATTACTACTCAGGAACACTATTTCATTTTTCCTCGTTAGTGTGTTCCAGTAGTCGATTCACATTTTAGCTATTCAAAAAGACGTCTCAATTTATTCAACCATAGTTTAAATGAATTATATGTGAAATTCAAACAGCTTTCCTACTAAGATTATTTTCGTATTTCCGTGTTTCGATGACTGGGACAACTGGGACATCCGGTTGCACACGATACAGTAAACTGACTACGGATTTACAACAGAGATGAATCGCAATTCCATTATTCAGTTTTTCTCCGTGTTGTATTTGCCTCCTGCTTTTTGAACTGTGACAACGAACAAAGGTCTCGATCATAGACGTTTCCGTATTGTTACCAGCTTGCTCGTTTACTTTATAGTTCAAATTCAATTTGAATTATTCTTTACTTCTCTACTCTTATCATCCTTCTGTTTTGTCGATTCACGTGTAAGTCGGATGTTTTTCGCCTCATCCGCAGTCATGCTCTTCTTTATTCATGTAGTTTGTGTAACTTGTTCCCATCAGTCCAGCACAGGTTTGTTAAAACATCAAAAATAGCTTCGATGAATGTGATTTCCCATTCTGATGAGTTTGTCTTCCTGATCCAATACGCCCGCTTCGATGAAGCGACCGTTCTACCCTACATGAAACAGAGCTCTTGATAGAAAAAAGATAGAGGATTGATCAAAATGTGCAAGTGATCAGAGTGATTTCTTTAAATAAAACTGAAAATGTAGTGAAACATTTGCTTCATTCGACAATTATGTAAATTTACAAGTGTGAATGAATGTCTAACTGGTGAGGACTCACTGAAAATAAAATTTATATCTGAATGACATTTTGTTTTTTAGGTGGTAAACAAAACTGCGCAGAATTGTTCACGCTATCTACAACGACATTCCTCAGAGGAATACTCACCAGTAGGCAAAATATCAATACATCCATGTGCGCAACGGGCATTTGGCATTTTGTCCAAGCCTCAGATTCTGCACTCTGACTAAATTCTCGCCTGTAAATGTACTGTATCATCAAGCTCACTGAGAGGTAACATTAGCATATAGTCCATTACTCGAAGGTCCAAAATGACTAAGTCTTGTTCAAAATTCATGGTGCCAATTGTCAAGATTGCCTCCCGACGGCCTGATCACAAGGAATTAAAAAGTCAGCGTCATTAATACCGTTACCTTCGGAATATAATGGACAAATTAAACGTACTTACTGGAGTAGATAAATGGGTGGGTTAACAGTTTGAACATTTTCAGAGGTAATGTGGCAATGGCATCTCCGCCGTATATCCTGCATTTTTGGAATTTTCGTGTTGATAAAGAGATTCGGGGTATCCGTTTGTATGATCCGTGAATTGGCTGTCGCTTAGCCCACCAAATATTGCCCTTCATCATCCAAGCTCTACAGTGAGGACCAGAACACACTGTGGTAGATTTTATCAATAATCCCAGGATTTCCTCGAGCTCTCTTTTTCCAGGAAACTAATTTATTAGAAAAAATGTTACTTGAAAATCAATACCAATTTGCTTCTTTCTGATGGCAATCTTCCACCTGTTTCTCGGCAAAAAAGCCTTTTCTATCAGCAAGTCATTCCAAACTGTGATCACTTGACACTTCGGAGGTCAGAGGTTCTAATCCTCGAACGACGATACTTTTCGTGGTGGGAGGAAATCCATTGTGACTCAGCTGGTGACCAAACCTGACAAGTCGGGCCTTATGCGGTCCCCCACTTCAAGCCGAACAATCTGGTGTCCGGTTATGTTTATTAGTGTAGTTGGCTTTTGTGGCTATGGGACCTTATATCGCTTACACTGCATTCATGAACAAGCTCGAATTTTCCTCAAGAAGAGCCAAACTATTTCCTGATGAAATGAATCCAATGATCTCCGCATTACGACTGCGCCAATTTGTCTGTAGGCTCGGACAAGGGAAGAACGCGATACGACTGTTGAGCATTGTAGTAATTGTCGTTCCTGAAATGAGACTGTTGTACCGATTTTGAGTTGGTTTTTCCCGACATGGTAGCAGATGATATATATGGACTCCCTAAAGGGGATATCAAATGAAGCCATGTGTTTCCCTATCACAATGATCTGGCACTGTCGCTGTCCATTGAATCATGAACTATCTCAAGCAATTTCAACAGCCATTTTGCCCATTCGTGCTATGATGAATTTGTATTCTTGGACCAAATTAAAGCACGAAGTAGCTCGGCTTGGGAGATTCATTATTTTTATTCTTTTATTAGGGTTTGCATGGCAGTTCACTGTCCATTTGGGATCTTTGAGAGTGAAGTACTCGGGTGATGCTCCACTCATATCAATCAGAACAACCCAACATCAATGATTGGTAAAGGATCTGAAGTCTTCGAAGGTAAACCCACCGAAGGCGACAAGTATTCTGAAGCCCTTAGGAACCCACGGTGTATGGAGACTTGATTTATTTAGGCGCCTGTGTGCCTGTGGCACCTATCGTAACTGATTGATTGGTACTGATTCTGCCTCCAGGTTGTAAAACCGCTGAACTGATTGTGATGCATGATCATGAAGTAAACGGACATGAAGAAGCTTCTCACGTTTTCGCGTGAATTGAAATGGAGTTTCGGATCTTATTGAGCATGAATGTTGTACGTTGAAAAACTCACAAAATGCTCTCGTTGTTGAAAAGTGTTCCCAAATCCGTGCTTTCTGCTTATGGCTCCGCTACCCCTGAATAGGATTCGAGGAGGTCGACCATTTAGGGTTCAAGTGATTGAATACTTTGGCTTCATTTGATATTAAAATTTGTAGAAGTATGCACAAGCAATGTGGGTGTTTGTTCACTTGTATTCAAATGGGGGCTGTGCATATAGAAGTGACACATAGCCTTACAACTAACGCATTTCTCGTGTCGCTTTCGTGGACCCCTTGAGGTCATGTTTTGGCGACACGGGTGCTTATTTTATCGGGGCCGGAAGAGAGTGAGAAAGACTGATATTGTGATTTGATAGCAAAAATCAGTAAGTGGGATTCCAATGCATAATGTCGACTGGTGATTTCAACCACCTGAAGCAAGTCACTTCGGTGGGATATGAGAAAAAATGATTTGCTCTGTTAAGCGAGAAATGACAGCCGTGGTAGGCGATCAGTTTCTCACAGATGTATCACTGCTGACCTGTATCGTTGACACTGGACGGATCATCAGTGTCAAGCCAATTATTCTGTTGTATGATGACCTCTCATCACCAAGAGCTCTGAGATGTAGTGATTCACTGCTGTGACAATCCAACGGATATCCATGGGGAAACCATTTTTATTTAAAGGTATAGGAAGTTTTAATTTCAGGTGCAGTTTGTGGTCTGTGCCAGCTGGAAAGAATGAGGACAAGGGTACTCACGAACGTTGTAATTGTGCCACAAATGGTTATCGCCTAAACGGGATTTGCGCATCGATGAATACGTTTTGCTTCTAGGTGGGAACAGTCATATGGGATCCAACCAAAAGGAGTTATCGACGAACTAAATCCTGGTGCCGATGGACACGTTCGTCAAATGGCGGTCCGTACCTGTGATGTAAATTACTGTCCAGATGTTCGATCCGTTAGCATATGGGAAGTAGTCGAATTAAACGGATAGAGCGAAAATAAGCAATTTTTTTGATGTAATTTGAACTCTGCCTTCGACCAGAAACAGCTTTCTTAGTTAGTCGCAAATAACTTCAAGGTATATTTTGGGCAGGTGTTCAAATTGTTTGTGGTTGTTGGCCGGGCAATCAGCACATACAGTGTCAAAGAACTTCCCCAACTTGAGCCAGGCAAATTGTCAGTCGTCGAATCATATTATGGTAGACTGCATCCTGCATTGATGTTGAAATCGTACCGCATACAAATTGGATCCGATGTTCCAACTCATCCAGGTTCTCGGCCTTGTGGTCCCCAACTTATCTTTCAACATAACCACCCAAGAAATATTCCACTGGAGCTTCATTCGGAGGTCCTGGAGACCACGTCAACGTCCTTTTTCGTACGATCCAATGCGAACGGGACTTCCAGTCGAGCCACTGGGCTTAGACCCTAGAAAACATAGTTTTGTAGCACCACTTAACTATCTAGATTTGAATTTCCTGAATGCATCGGGGAAATTCAGACACCGACCTTCAACGATATTCTAACGTCATTTTTACAGTTACAGTCTCATTTTAATGGTGTTTCGAGTCAATTTTGTCCTATAATCCAGATACAATGTCATGCAAATAATATAAACATATATAAATATACGTATATATATATATAATATATACATATATATATGATATACTGACGCTCACATTCAACTCAATTAATAAAGGTCAATATCCAGGCTACGCGTGTAGGCGCTCATATTGAACGTAAGTAATATGTAGTGACCGAGACACGAATAACCATGATGAATCTTAGTTGTGATTCGTTTGTGGGCTCTTCAATGAAGAGTATCTATTCACACTCCACACGATTCAAATAAGATCATATTGAACATATGCCATATGAGTGTACAAGTATGAAAACGAGTGGGCAGAGGAGTACCGGGTACGCATACCCGATGAGTGGCAACAACCGCAAAACCAGTCGTGTGCTTCCGAGGGAATTTTGTCCATACGACTACATAGTAATCGCTATCATTATATATACATGTACAAACATAAATATATATATATATATATATATATGGATGCTTACTTTCATCCCGAAGAAAGTAATATAACATTTGGTGACTGGCATAATCTGCCGGCAACCAAATCGGTCCTGCCATGGCTTGAATCGGTAATACTGTGTGTACGTGCATGCAATCGAGTAAATCCGATGAGAGCAACTGGATTTTTCAGTCGAAACGGCGAGGTGTTACTTTTTCGTTAGATGTCTTTCATTGCCTAAGTAAATGATTTTAAAATGTACACAGTTCGATTTGCAGTTATAATTAAAATTCACAAAGCGATAAATTTATCTGCTAGACTACTAGACCGCGGTTGACGAAGAGCAGTGTGTTTTACTTTTCAACAAAGATCTTATAGCCAACTATCCAATAATTGAGCAGCTGAATTAGTGCCACTGTCAGTAAATGGCACAAACGTAATTTCTCCTCTGTTGAATCTTTTTCTGAGCGTAGTCTGTGTGAAGTCAGCAGTAAATGAATTTGTTCAATATACCTTTGATCAGCGGGGAAAAGCATAAATGATCACAAGAGTGTAGAATTTACCCAAGAAGGCTCCACGATAGCCTGCATATAACCGCTGCCACGCCTGGCGAAGCAACAGTCAAGGAAACCAATTCGAAAGATTCGAACGTACCTAATGTGAATGCTGCTTGGAATATTTACCTGTACGTTTAACATCAGCCCAGTTAGAGGTCTCCACAGAGAGAGTAAGCCCATGCACACACAGAATGCATTGCTTGACGGACAGGATCTCTCAAACTTAAGTGAATTATACTACGCTTCAGTAAAATGAGATCGCAAGATATCTCTCACTATAGTCCAGGAATATTCATTCCACCAGAAACCCTGAAACATTAAAAAAAAGCTGTTGCATATCCAATGAATCGGGTGAAGAAGGTAAGAGAGTGACATCAATGTGCAAATCACGAACAACTTTAAAACTGGAAAGTGGAGTTCCTGAATTGAAAACAAAGAACCAGTGAGAACTTGTGCCTAGTAATACATGGATCAGTGTTCCTGGTTGGAATAATCCTATCGATGGGATACACGCAAATCACAGTTTTACGTGAAACTATGGATTACACACTCCCAGTGTCAACAGTAAAATGGTGTTGACTACACTCTTGAGTATGCAACGCCTGGTAATATGTGGAACCTTCTCTGACAAGTGTCGAAAAACAGGTAGGAAATAAAGAAGTGTCAGATGATGCTGAGGGGATCGTCTGTCGATATGCTGGGCTATTGCTAAAAGCACTATCATTGTGACCAAGTTTACCACAGGCAAAACACGTGGCTCGTGGACGAGGACATGTGAAACAACGACGTAATTGACCAGATAAAACACATCTGTCCAAATCGGAACATTTATGGTAAGATTTCGAATGAATCGATCGCTCAAGTGGGGCTGATTGTCACGACAGCTAATCAGGTGTGTATGCATTTCTGCAAATGGGATGAACGAAAAACACTCCGAAGTACGAACATCAAGAACGCATAGAACCTAGGTCAATTTTTCATCTGGGCGGTATCATGTAAGATACCATTATGTACTTTAAAAGAGAGAGTACAGTGAAATAAAATAGAATGGGTCAATATTCAATTCAACATTAATTCTGCTTGGAGGCACATCCTTTGATATCGTCAAGTAGTGGCCGACGACGATTTTCGTCTTTGATCTATTCCCGGCCACCGTAGAGAGGCAGATTCAAATTCACACAGACAGCTGTGTGATCATTGGCAACAGACGGGGAACAAAATGATCAGCAGTTTAGAGTTGATCCGTGTCAGCGGTAACCAAGAGCAATATGGTCGATCTGAGTGCAAAACTGTTGAGACGCAGCAGGGTGCCAGATTATTCGGTGGTTGAACGCACGCTACGGATCAATTGATAAAATCATAGTGGTATTCATTTTTAGCATCAGACGAGTTGCCGTCATTTGGGGCATGCACATAAAAAGCAAACAGGCATGGACTATTCAGTTTAGTGCTGTTTACATGTATAAAAACGTTCACTCGATTCGCACATATACGACCGGTCAGTGGAATCCAGTCAAGCAGCACACGCTCAGTTTTCATGGCGAGACTGATGCCAACGCCAGCCTTACCACAAGTACTAGACACCAAATCACCCGGCATGCGCATAGTGGAACGGGAAATTTGAGTTCATAGCTGGTGAGCACAGTGGTAATACTGAAGTTGGGTCTTGTATGCGTGTTTCGGGGACACAACTCACATCCATCTTAAACGTTTGAGGAATTCCAGGTATGGCAGACTGTCGCCTCGTTTGACAGTGTGCCTATGCTGAAAGCAGCTAAGTGAGACGAATGCTTAGGTTGGATACTTGATTCTCTTTTCTCTTGTCTCTTATTTGCTAATGTTACCGAGAGTTGGAAGTTCACGATCTTCTGGTCTGTTGTGTGAGGTCTGCTGGTTGCAAGTATTCTTTCTTGTCTCCGCTGATGCTCCTATGGTTGTCGAGGTAATTTAATGCAGCCTACTACTATAACAGACAGGTGGTCCACGCATAGTAGGATGGACTAGTGAAAGCGGATGATACGGAAACAGCTTGATGATTTTCACCTGATCCTGCACTGTCTCTCTTCGAAGGTCACCAATGTGCAGCTCATTGTCATCCCCAAACTACAGAGTTTCAGTTTACTAGCGATTCAGTGAAACACAGTGACACTAAGGTGCGCTGAACCATGGTTTGGTTTTCTTTGAAAACTGGTAGTTTCAAATTACCAGGCGATAGCTGTGTGTATCCTAGGTTTGGGTCCATCTGATTCCGTTGCGGAAGCTGACCAATAGTACATCGTTTGATTGGAAAGAATGCAAAATCGTACATAACAGTTAAAATCAGTCAGTTGAATCCAATATGAAATGAGTGATTGATACTGTTCTTGCTGAAAAGAACTCCACACCTAATCCTACTGAGAGTTTTAACCACAGGAATGTTGAAGAAAGTTGGTGATTTTCCACAGAATATTAGTTTCAACAAAGTAAGAAAAAAACGCTTGTTTAAAAATCAATATTCTTGAGAGAAATACAGACGAATATGGACTTATACATTTGGGACAGCTTGGTAATCCACTGAATACTTAATCGAAGTACGAGTAATGACTAAAATCAATCGTACATTCTCTTATTTTGAAAGCGATGTATACAGCGTAAGACGTGTTGTTGAATACTGAAGACCTCTGAAGACACTCTTGACAAGAATGACCAGCAATGCATAATAAGTGGTTCATGGGTAGACACTGTACTACTTCAATGCAGATTATTTCATTGAACCAAAGCTGCGTGCTTCACATGATACTGCATTATGTGGAACTCAACTACACATTGATGATCACCAAAGCTCTGTTACGATTTCCAGTCCCAATGATTATTCTCAAGTCAGACAAGATAGAGGGAGAGATAACTCTTCCTGTGATATTCGCAATACACAAGCTGATAGAATGTGTTTAAATGGCTTTCACTCGAAACCACATAATCCTAATAGGCAAGAATGCCCAGGCTGCGGAAAAGCACGATTATTTTAATCCAGAAATGATTTGTATGAATGATGGAAATAAGGAAACTACCTGGCGGGTTAGGATTTTATCAATCAAAACAGGCTTTAGCTGTACCCGTCCGCGGAGATCCTAATTGGTTGACGATCCTCAGCGAGCTTAGCTACGAAAATCAACTTGGCAATATCACGTGTGATGCTCGCTGAATCATCAAATCTGTCCTCTTTCAAGGGTTGCTAGTTATTCTGGCTTTCCTCGGCCGATGTGGTCGTCGTTTCGGTTGGATGGATAAATGGATTCCTGTCATCAACACGGTCACCATTTGGATCCTCGGTCGTCTCAGCAGTGTGATCGGCCGCGTTTTCGGATCTGAAGCACCAAACTACGATCCGGTGTCGGTGATCAGTACCCGACGGGTTGCTCCTCGGTTGAGGCGCTTCCGTAAAACTTGGTTTACGAACAAGTTGGTTAGTGAACTAGTGAGGATCACTACCGGCCATTTGGAGTAGGAGTCACCCAGTACTCGGGCATGATTTTTGTTCAAGAATGAGCCACAGAAGTCAGCGCGAACTCTCTGCGTTCGGACCACGGGTTCTTGGCCACGGTGACAATGGTCGTATCCACTTCCGGCCATCAACATATCTGTCAAGCCAGTGGCTTTATTTAAATCACACCCAAGTGACCCAAATGTAGTTCAACCGAAACCGAAATGTGCAATGTAAAATATTTTAAGACGGTCACCCTGAAACTGTACACCGTCGGGTTAAATACCGAATTTCTCTTACATCTGGTAACCACTCGTTTCTAATTGCTAGTCACCGATGAATAACACTGTTTCGTCTCCTCATTCAGTTTTTACGGGGACATAGGAGGGGCCGCAGTTAGAATACTCCACAGAGCTAGTAAGTCCGCGCTCACAAATACTGCATTGCTTGACGGACAGGATCTCTCAAACTTAAGTGAATTATACTACGCTTCAGTAAAATGAGATCGCAAGATATCTCTCACTATAGTCCAGGAATATTCATTCCACCAGAAACCCTGAAACATTAAAAAAAAGCTGTTGCATATCCAATGAATCGGGTGAAGAAGGTAAGAGAGTGACATCAATGTGCAAATCACGAACAACTTTAAAACTGGAAAGTGGAGTTCCTGAACTGAAAACAAAGAACCAGTGAGAACTTGTGCCTAGTAAAACAAGGATCAATCTTCCTGGTTGGAATAATCCCATCGGTGGGATAAACGCAATTTATAGCTTTGGATGAAACGATGGATTCTACGCGCCCAAAATCAACAATAAGATAGTGTTGACTACACTCTTGAGTATGCAACGCCTGGTAATATGTGGAACCTTCTCTGACAAGTGTCGAAAAACAGGTAGGAAATAAAGAAGTGTCAGATGATGCTGAGGGGATCGTCTGTCGATATGCTGGGCTATTGCTAAAAGCACTATCATTGTGACCAAGTTTACCACAGGCAAAACACGTGGCTCGTGGACGAGGACATGTGAAACAACGACGTAATTGACCAGATAAAACACATCTGTCCAAATCGGAACATTTATGGTAAGATTTCGAATGAATCGATCGCTCAAGTGGGGCTGATTGTCACGACAGCTAATCAGGTGTGTATGCATTTCTGCAAATGGGATGAACGAAAAACACTCCGAAGTACGAACATCAAGAACGCATAGAACCTAGGTCAATTTTTCATCTGGGCGGTATCATGTAAGATACCATTATGTACTTTAAAAGAGAGAGTACAGTGAAATAAAATAGAATGGGTCAATATTGAATTTAACGCATCATCCAGATCAATTTATGAGAAACACTTGCTGCCAATTATGCATTTCTGGCAGTTCTTCGGTTCCACCGTAGTTGCCGCGCGTTTTTTCGAATGTGAATTCTAGAACAGTCGATGATCATCGCTAATTGGAAGTGTCTGTCCATCACTCATCATCGCAACCACAATCGGATAAACCCATGTGGATAGAGACACACACACAATGACACCGTCTTGTTCCATTTGGGAAAGCACCTTCAGAACACCTATGATCTGACCATACGGCGAATGGAACCCCGCGTCACCACCCACTCCCAACTTCGCGGGCTCAACCGCCATGCCACTCTCGTTATTTGAGCATTGTGCGACCAAATGCTGCAGAACAATCTGATCCACCGGAATACTGGATGCCTTTTGGGTTATTGCACTTTGCTTTGATGTACGCGGGGCCTTCAAACGTAAAATCAACGGACTGCCTACGAAAATCGGGAAGCGTATCGAGATAAAGTCACTTTCCAAACGAACCATCAATATAGTCTCGCGCAACAAAGGAAGTCGACGATGAGTAACACCGTGAATGCGCACATCGGTGTATTGTGTGTGTACACTGGGCAGAATCAAGTCACATATGGATTTCCGAATAATGGACAACCAGCTCATGATATCCCACATGAATGAAAGTACCAAGTCACAGTGGAACTGGACTGATCTGTACACGAATTGGTTGGATTCACTCGGAAACTCTAGTGTGTATACCAGATTGTCATCACTATCCGGATACTGAGAGGTTTCATTCATGACAGCGCATTTGGAATAGCGGCATGCCTTGCAAATATGACCATTCTTACCACAAGAACAGCATCCTGCATGACAATAGGGAAATGTGGAACAAAGGTGGAGTTTGATGCACGATAATGGACGATTTATTTGTACTGGTTTGTGTAAGGGAATTGACGTTGCATCACATACGTCAACGAATTGCTCGCGGGTCAACCGGGCCTCAGCAGACGTGAAGGAGTGCGTCAGCACTAGCTTCATTTGCAACCTCGGTGACTTGTATCCGCAGTGGGTCGTTTCCTCAATTGGATGATTATTTGAACACCAAAGTAACACTCCGCATCTTGTGTTTTTTAGTGTCGAGACGGAATCACGAAGCTCCTAATAAGACCACAGTTTAGGGAATGGAATTTGGCACTATCTGTGACCGCAAACTGACCGGAATTACGTGGGTATATAGCACAGCCTCCAAGTCGTTGAACGGATTTGCAGTACAGACTCTCGGGCATGCGATGTTTTTAATTATCGAATACGATGAACCGCACCAGCCGACAAGACGGTTGCAATTCGGTTCTTCTTCTTCACATCCCTGTGTATGGTACATTATAATGAAGATTGGAGATCGCTATAAGTTTGCAACAGGTCAGGTGTGGTAGCGATAACTGTCTGCTTTGAGTTGGTGGTACCGCAGACCGCGTATAGAATTTGTATGTAACGCATGACTGTCTAAGTCCGGAATTTCTACCAATCTGAATATCTCTTCTTCCTTACTGTGCCATCCACTCCTGTTTGTTTCGCACTCGTATTGATTCGTAGTCGACTGACTATATTGATGCACATGAGCATACGGTCCTTTGATGTACGTATCTGATCGTTCACATTTCTAATAAGCGCGTTTGCAATCGGACCACGTCAGCCTCTTCACCACAGATAAGCAAGTCACACGCACACAGACAAGCAGTGAGTTAGGCACCTAGTTACCGGCAATGTATGTGCCTGTAGGGAGGCGAGCGTGTGGCGTTGCACTAGTTTGATGTAGAATGACTATATGAAGAAGAACAGGAAATTCGCGCAATCAATCTCAAATAAAAACGGTATTTGTATTCGTTCCAATTTCAGTGATGGTAAATTAAACCACAGAAAAACGAAATTGAACGATAGCATTTTTATCGTATTAGTCGAATCTTTAATTTATAATGACACAAGACACTTGATAACGCCTACAAATACTGCCATTTTGGTTTTTGAATTTTAGGACGTGAGTCCCCGAGCTGCCTACGAGCAGCCCAGCATGGGTAACGCCTAACTGTTTTCGCAATTTTGTGTCACTGTTTTCATAGCTTCCATGAGATACTTGTCTAATTCCAAGGTCTGCCATATGCAGAGAATATTTAGAACAATTTCATGGATTTAAAAAAAGCATGCATGAATAACACTCTAACCTTACGAATTTCCGAAGTCGCATAAAATAGGGTTGTTTTTTCAATAAGTGTTGATATGAATATAATCCTTGAGGAAGTTAGCTTGGATAGCTTAGATGTTGTTTCCACTCCTGGTGTGAACTCGGTGGATCGGCAATACTAATGATTCCTAACATGGATGGAACAGTTGCACATCGATGCTGGGGTTTTAATGGTGAGTTGGATGTTGATAGTGAATGATGAATCATTTAAAGAAATAAACTTGTAGGTCATCTATTCGGGTCACAATGAATATTACGAAAGAATATCTTAAAACATTCGCGATTGACAAACGCAGGGAAACATGAAAGTCTCGTCCAGAAATTGATGATTCATGACGATTGTTTCTGCAAAATGTATAAAGGGAATCCTGCGAATACACTCGGAATTACGCATAATGTAGGTAACACAGGACCCTTACAATTGTAGTGTTCAAATACGATACGGTAGAACCCCGTTGAATACGCCTACAAAAGCGTATGGAACATTTTCGTTGTAATCTCTTATAAAAGCAAGCATAACGTATTGGTATGAGATGAGTGACGCTGGGTAGGTCACATCGTACATAATTGTCAAGATTTCGATTGAAAAAATCCTCCATACACACAGTAAATTTGGATACTTTTCAATCATCCTGATCATTGGGGCTTTTAGTGAGATGATTTAATGTGGATAAAAGTCTATCTTTACGTAGCTCATATAAATCAGGATAAAGTTGACGACTTTTCAGAGGATCTGTGATAAGCGTTTCTGGAGAGTTTGGTTGCGTAAATCAGAAAGTGAGTAGTGGGAGTCAAAACGACGGTGTTCATCATATTGGTTATTGACTTGGCATTAAACTGGCCGGCGCTGGTCGAATAATCGTCACGGTAGATTCCAAATCCTCCTATGGTGAACGTTGAGTTCGAATCCTGTTGGCACCGTCGAGTACTATCCCACTTGAGAGCCTCTAATTTTTAGTGCCTCCCCTAGATATTTTATCAATATTATTCATTAACAGGAAATGATTATAGAATAAGGAATGATAAGTTCCAAAATCCAATTTGCTTATGCGTTTTTGTTATGGTTTTCACGCCACATTGGTAAAATCCAGGAGGAAAAGGACGGAAATGAGATCATGTAGGGTAGTCAGCATATATAGATATATTCCACGTCGGACTGATATAAAAGAAGATAACAATGCAGCAATAAACTTAGAAGGGAATTATGCATACACTTGCTCAAAACAACAAATCAGTAAGCTGAATGCATTTGTTTGTTTGATGGAGACGTTTGTCCCATTATTCGTTCTCCAGAGTTTATTACTCATTGACTAGTTTCATCGGTTGAAGATTGTTCTGCCAGCTCATGAACTGATCTTCTTTGACAATTCTTAGAAATACAGTCGAGGAACAAGTTCAGTTGACTGAAGCTACTTTATCTATTATTAGATGTAGCTTTTTCCATTTGTCTGGACGACAAGTAGACAGTGAGAGAAAAATTCAGTGAGTTGATTTTTCCAAGAAGACTCGTCTCGTTCATTAAAAAGCACACATTTCCTGCATCTCTGATAAAATAAACGCTCCACTGTGAGTGTCCGGAAGCTGCAGTAGGCCCATTTCGGTTTCAAAGGGTCAACAAAAAGATAACAGTGGGGTTCAGATAGATGAGCTAGAACATTACCACGAGTAATGAGATATGTTGGACACTGGCTTACTATACTTCTTACGAGTAAGTTGAAAATGAGCAACAATAATTTTGATATACGTTACAAACTGGGTGTGACTATCTAGGCCCATAATATTAGTACAAACTGAGGTGAACTGCATTTCAAATTTGTACTTCGTTTGAATCACTGGCTAGCGGGACCAAGTGGAATTGGAGGTATTTTGATTGTGTGATTTTGATGCAATATGACCGAGAGTGCTGTTGTAAATAACCGTCACAATGAGAATCAAATACTCTCAATTCGTGTGTGGTGAAGGGGTAAATAACACTGACACTTTGACTTTTTTACGTTGAAGGTGGAGCAGTACAGTGAGCACCCTGTTAGCAGTCATACTGGAGTTCGAATAATGCATTTTTATGGTCCTGTTGTTGCACTCATTGAGTCATTCTACTCATGGAGTTTCCTCTATTTTTGTATTTTGAAGATCAAACACGAGCAAATCCCACTGAAGACACTGATCCTTGCATATTGCTTCACTGTGGGAAGTCTAACTAGTTGACTTGCTATTGTAGGGCGTGTTAGACGTTCTAGGCGAGGTTCAAGCGACCCTGCCACTCAATGGCTAGATGCCACGATTAGTGGAGCTATTGCATCCAAAATCTTTCTCCACCGACATAATTCCAATAAAGTGGTTCTCCTCGTACTCGTTTCATACCCTCTTCTTCTCCTTTATTTCCTTGTGAGATTGCCGCTACGTGATAACAATCAAAACCACCACCTATATTGCATGGTAATGATTATCCGAACAGAATTAACCTGGTTTTCATTGTTCTGCATCGAGGATTACATTAGGCTAGAAAACTCAACTATTAGTCGAAAATGAGCACAATTGATTTTTGCCACAGTGAGATGAATAGAGGGTAAATAGTATTGAGAAGAAAGCCAGGTTTCGTCAGTTCCCTCGGTGCATTTCATTTTGTTATTTGGAAAACGTGCTAAATTATACATTGTAGATGTGCATTGGATATTGACACGGGATGCGGTAATTTCAAACACGAAAATTGTAGATGAAACGGAATATGTGACGGGTGGTGATCAAGCGATCATCATAAAAAGGCTCCAAACCCAGGGGCTGAAAAATGAACGAAAACCTGTTTTGTAAAATTTTGAGAGCACGATGTTTGGAAATAGGTACATTGAAGCCGGCTTTCTCTGGGTACTCTAAAACTGCAGTCATCTAGGGCAATGGCAATCAGTGATCAGTAGTGGTGCTAATGGGACAAACAGGAAAAAACAAACTAAAATTTGGAGATTGACTATCGAGCCATAAGCTTCTCAACCAGGTTAGATCAGTGTTGAATTTCATTCGGTACCAAATTAGTTTCGTTTGAAATATTACCATATCCACCAGTTGTTCATATTTCGCGATGCGCGGAATCGTGTGTGAGGAATGTTTGTACTGAATGTGTACGGTGTATTCCGAAGAAACTAGTACACTCTTGTGTGTTGGATGTTTTTGATTTACGTCGTTCATGGTGCTCCCTGAATGGTCAGAGAGTGACTTTTGATTGGCACATTGTCAATCGAGCAATGTGACCGGTGCAAGCGACTTTATAAACCACCGAATATTTACCAATATCGAGATTACTTTGTTGCACACTGTAACAATATACTGACAACTTTCCACGAAGAGCTGACGTTTGACATCATCGAGGTTTGCACTTCAACTTTAGCTACTGAAAATGGCTGCAGCAGCCAGGTTTTGACATATTCAATTATCCGACAAAAAAAATCGCGTTTTATAGTCTGTTTGATATCAAGGGTGATCTGATAAAACAGAGAACGGTCCTGCGATCTTGTATACTTCTGGTAATGGAATTTAGGATAAAGTTCATGCTTGTGCTTGATTGTGGTGGAAGAGGTATATATCCCATAGTCACAAAGGCCCACTCAACAATCAGGGATAACCGGCAAACAGACCCTGGGAATTGAGAGGAGCGCCACACATGTTCCAAATAGGTCAGTTCTTGTACCGGGCAGGGCGATAGTGTAAATGCTGTCCACAAGCGGCTTTCTCGTTATTTAGCTGACTGATGATTGTGAAATTTCATTAGTATTCGGCGGATCACAGCCGACATTGTATTGCCCTCCGAGAACTGGAGTTTGTGGGTCCCTCGTGTGGTATGATGGTCGACCTGCTCTTCTCATCAATCTATTTTTCTTTTGTGCTCAGGTATAAGATGGGCGGCTGCGCTGTACGGGAATGACTCTTCCTTGAAGCGCCTATCCGATGCGTTGCAAATGAGGCGGAATAGCTTGTTGGAGTCACTAATCCCTATTGCTGTCTCCACAGTTTCAGAATGTTTGATCCATTAGCGCTTTCAATCAAGCTTAACGGAGAACGAAGCTCCCCGTGTCATTATGTAGTTCTCGCCACTTCCTGATATCTGGGCTTCGTTTGCTTTGGCTGAGAGCTGAAATGGCTTCCCAGAGATCCAGTCTGGTAACCGTCTTGATCTAGGACGTCTCGCGTTGACTCATCCGAGGGACTTTTGAGAGCCATCCAGTTCCGAGCGATGGACAGAATGTCACATTTCTCGATCTCATTGAATTGTTTTTAGAGATTGGCGTCCAATTCATCATCGCAATCACTTTCGAGATTCCGTTGGAAGCCCTTGAGACGTGCAGAAGGAAGTCTTTGTGAAATCGGCTCCAAAGATATCACTGTAATGCTGGATTTACTGCTAGTATCGGAAGTGAAATCGTGGCTCCCAATGTGTTCTGCCTCGTCGAAATGATAAATCTAGCAATCTGTCTCCTCTCCTGGAATATTTATGCACCCAGTGCCACAGTTAGGTATGCGGACTACTGAGAAACAAGCCACGCAGATGTTTTAGTTTTAGTTCAACATTTTTGTCATTCTGAGGCTGCCAACGTATGATAGAGTCCTTACATCCCAACAAGCGGCACAAGGCTGTTTCTAACAGTTCAGTATTCCAGTTTGTGGTCTTAACACCTCGACCACTGGAGTACGGGGAGCGTCACTTGCCGGACAAGCCTTGGCATGATCAGATCGCATGTTTTCCAAATTATTCATAGAGGTTCTCGGGAAACTTGTGCCTGGCGGTATTTCCAGCACTGTTCAGGGATGTTGTACTACCCGACTGCCCAGTCAGCAGTATAAATTAAATTAACGGTGACTAATCCAGCCTTTATCCAGATGATCTCCTTTCAGCCTTTGCACATCCAAATGCAACCAAGAGTGCAGTGGAATTGTTCCAAATGAGCCGGTGGCCTGTTGTCCGGCTGGAAATTTAGGCCTCAGTTACCCCAAATCTTATTTAATCCCCTGATGAGCGGTTCGTCGAGGTTTGGCCGCTCATGCTTGCTTCAGATTTTTGGGGACACGGGTGAGAGGTGGGAAACCGATGGAGACCAATGAAATGGAGGATGCCTTATGGGACACGACAGTCTACCACCACACAGACGATACCTCCCAAGCAATAACGAGTATTCCATCGAAGTAATTTATTCCCAAACGCTATCGGGCTAGAATCAAATACCACGAAAACCAAACGTAAATAATCTTAATCATGGCCATCAGCACAAAAGCTATCCATCAATGACCAGCCCTTGGAGTGCGTTCCATCATTCACGTATTTAGACTCTACGATGCTTCCGATCGATCAGCTATGATATGTGATGTATTCATGAAGCCGCCTCGTCGTCTAGTAGGATATAGTTGCGTGTACGTTAAGTAAAGAAAAGAATATTTGTATCGATGATCTACCGTGGCTTATTGATAGAAATGAGCTTCCATTTAGTCACCCAGTTGTAAACCATCGTTTGTCGTTTCTCAAGATATGTCTGGACTGGAATTTGAAAATACTCTCAAAGTACAATCATGTTATTCGCTGTCATGATTGAAAAGGATGAATGACATCCATAGTTACACAAGAAGATGCCCAAGAAAACGTGTGTTCCTGCCGCCGTTTCGCTCGAATTGAATAGATATTCCAGCAAATTAGGTTTCCAAATTGTTACAGGTGATCTGTAGGCTTCCTTTACTAGTCAGATTACGATGTGAAAATTAGTGCGGTTGTTTACGAAAAGAAAGCTCATCCGTTTGGCACCAGTTATTCATCGTTTTGTGCCACGCTGTCCTTAAGAAGAGCTGCCGAGGACGGCAACCTTGACTTTTTTCATTAGTATTATATGCGCTGACTATCAACTTTTGTCTGGACGGTTGTTTGTTGTCACTGTTGTATGAGGATAAATTGCGATAATTCAAACAGATAGGCAACACTCAACTGAATGGATGTCGTTAGGACCTAGATTTCGAGCAAAAATGATGAAAGGAAAAAATAGAGTACGTACTTCAAATTTTACCAGCAGATCATCGTGGGCCATAAAGCATTAGGTTTCATGTGGGATATTCAGTATGACTGTTGTCTGCTTTCAATTCATTTATCCGAGGTTCCAAAAACGACTAGGGATTAACTATGATTTTTTGCTTCATTATTTGATCCATAATCGTTTGTAGTGCCCATTTTTTGCCTCATCAAAAGATACTTCATGATAATTGTCATCAAAATCTAGAGTACATCACTGAAAGAATAAAGACTGTCAAAATGTCTGTTCTTCGAGGAGAGCAATGAGTACAATTACAGTATGCAACAGAGGAATCTCGGATATTTTTACCCACTTGGTGGTTTTATATGACTTAGGATTGCTCTATTTACGATGCCCCAAACAACTACTGTCAGGCTGGGACCGTTGTATTTGTTCAAAGTGTCAGAAGCCACGAGCACTGTAGTCGAGTTGATTCAGACATAGAATTTCGAACAAATTAGATTGTTGGAAACAAATCCCTATAGATGCGCTAAAACTCATAACATGAACATGTTAGAACCAAAGCTACCCGACGGTAAACGATGTTTTTGTGCTAGAGCTGCTCTGCATTGCAGTTTACCTAATAGTAGGTTGATGGTTCTACCAGCTCGCCCATAATTCACTGAACGTTTGAAGCAACACCACCAGCAGATTCCAGGATATATAGGCGCGGGTCATGTTTGAACTCGCATCAGGAAAGACATCTGAATTTTGAAAGCCATGCCAACCGTGAGACGCGTCGTCTGTGAGTGCTTAATATGCCCGACCCATAGCTCAAGTAATAACTGTCATGTCTGATTGCCTATGGGAAGGTGGGAGCTACCTCTTTGAGGAATACGGTGTCCATTGTTTCGGGCCGTTTCGCATCAAGGTAGATTTAATTGAACACAACAGATATTCGTGTCGAGAAATACACTTGGAAATCGCATATAATATGACTGCGAGTATATTTCTCATGGCAATGATATGGTTATTGGTCAGACGCAGTATACCTAAGCTGATGTAAAGTGACGGTGGGTCTGACGTTGAGGCCGTAGAATGTGCATTGAAAACTGCGTCATTAGCTGTGATAATAGTGAAATTATTCAACAGGGTACGTTACGCTATGAAATTGATTGACACATTCAGCCACGAGGTGCAAGCTATGTGGAGGCTAGACTGATATTGTCGGCAATCAGTTCACACCAACCACTAAACGGCGAGGAAATATCGACATACATGTTGGAGTTCGGACGTATCATCAAACATAGATGTTAAGTGTCCGTGTGTGGAGACCCAGGGAACCCACACGCACTTTGACTTAGTGATTTATAATTGCTTCCTTCAACACATCCCTTTGTGCAGGGAAGACCAAGCCAGTAGAAACTTGAACCAAAATTGACGTCAAGCAAAACATCTAGATGCGATTTTTAGGATAAGTTGGAGTCGTGAATATCCCCTACATTACCGGCAACGTTCTTTCTATAAACTCCTATTCATTTTGCACTTAATGTTTGATGCAGATTTCCCAAGCTCCGTTGAGCGGGATTCGAACCAAACCATGATTGTATGTCTTCGGTGCGAAACTGGAGAATCGCAAACATCGATATTCCTATGATACTTTGAGACTTATAAGGCGTGGCAACATTTTACCTGAAATCTGAATATTATAACATCTAAGGCGGGTAGGCTATTGACTAGTTCATCTTCGTGAGCAATAGAGGGA
This sequence comes from Fasciola hepatica, assembly GCA_948099385.1. NCBI lineage: Eukaryota > Metazoa > Platyhelminthes > Trematoda > Plagiorchiida > Fasciolidae > Fasciola > Fasciola hepatica. The sequence continues at coordinate 7,760,107 of CANUEZ040000193.1, read as the reverse complement.
TTAGGTAGAATAGAACAAATGAGGTTCCTCCAACCAGATAAGGAATCAGGCAGTGTAATCATGAAGAGGATATGCACACATAAAAGATGGAATACATACCTTCAGACATAAAATCTTTCAAACGGGACACTACATTGGATAACAACATCCTGACGGAGAAACAAATGATATCAAGGCATCTTCAAATTCTGAACTTACATGGAATCCTATCCGAAAACATAATAAACAACTCACACCAATTGAGAAACAGGCGCTTTATTAGACAGGATCACCAAAAGTTCAAAAGACATGAGTTTATTTGCAGCATTATGCATATCACAAACTGGCTCGTTATCAAGCACGGTTTTCATTTGACCGTTGCAAGTTTACATTACAATCACGATCTCGCAATGCACGCTAATTATTTCCACCCTAATAATTGTGTTCCCCATCTTATGAGTCGCGGGAAGCGATAATCGGGTTGTCGCGTAATTTCATGCGAAGCATCAAAGTGACGGACGCGTGGTCCGTAAATAGTCGAAGACTGACGAACTTGTGCAACTGAGCAACTGAGTTTCAACCGACCCGACGCATCAAATACAATCAACAGAAGCAAGTTTCTATGGTTTTACTATCAACAGGTGACCACTTTTTAATGAAGAATATGTATTTCCTAAGTCAGCCATAAGACACTCACACACACTGTGGTGCAACTACTTCAGTTACTGATTACCAACGGGTCAGGATTCAAAAGTCATTCAGACTGTCTTGCCGAACCAATGTCTCACATGTTTTCTACCAGTAAGCTCACAGCTACGGTGACGCATCCACATGCAGAACGGATAGTTGCTTGGCTCAACCAGCGTTGGAGAACATACCCAAATGGTTGGCAAAATCGATGACACCGCGCAATGCGGCCAAAGAGAATAACTTCAGAGCCTCGGTCTCTTTCAATTGCGAAATACCTAATTGAAACAGGTCACAAAGTTGACCCGTCCAAATTCCTTACGCTGATGTTGCTCATGTTGATGATGAGCCTAGCACACAATACGTCCTTACATTTGTAGCTGCTTGAGTTATTCAGAGATAATACCGTTCTCTAATTAGGCCATACAAATATCTCCCAATTAAGGTCCTAAGAGGGATAGAATTTAAACTTCTGTTTTATTATACGATCAGGCTCCGTGAAATTGACGCTGGATGTTGTTTATACAAAAGCGGAAGGGTTCTTTGGTTTATCTCCTATCAATCTACTGGGTTTTCTCAGTTTTCTATATAATGTCCTTACATTTTTGATAGTTTCTTCGAAAGACATTCACTGGTAGAGATAACACATTGAGTGAGTAGACCCTATTGTTTGACGCATTTGTGTTTTTTTGAAAGCATGCAGCCTAAGTATTATGACCTCCAGCGGGTTAAATTCGATACTTACATTTCATCACGTTTCTATCACATGATGTAACAAGGTGCTCATGTCCAAAACTGAAATCAAACTTATCCCATCCCAAAATATTTTATGAAAACCACGAGTAGGATCTAGGATTTGGTAACTGGATGTATTCTTCCAACCTAAAATTTGAATTCAATTAGATCTGTAAAGGTATAAAATCACGTTGGAAATAGAATCCACATATTGTTTGCTTTTCTCAGACGCATCACAATCACATCAATCCGATGACTCACTAGGACGTTCACTTATTCATAGGGAAATGTTATCAAGTCCACGCACACGCTACCACAGATTCGTATTATTGAGACATAAAAGGCAACTTCTATAGTGATTGATCATTATTGTAATTGAGATATGTCCTATAAAGAAAACGCAGAAGGGTGAAATCATTTCTCATTCCGAATATACACTCCGGGTGCTTCATCAATAATGGTACGAAGAATTACGTTAGCACACCTTGTCATCAAGCAGTCGAAAAGCAATCTGTCTATCCATGAGTTCAATTTAGAGGTGGCAGTAAAGCAGATGTTGTAAACGATCGATCTCAATCGCGTGTTAGCCATATCCGAAGTCAGAACGATGAATTACGCTTCCGGAATCCATGTTTTGTTCACTTCTCGATTATTTCTCATTTACGAATGAAACGCAGAATATCCGTACATTTCCAGCTGTCAGTGTGGGGCAGGTGACGTTTGTCGAACAAAAGGAAGACCGTCTTGACACATAAAGGCTTATCACCCAAGTCGGGTAAACAAAATACAAGTGAGGAGCGGACAAGCGACAATTACCATCTTTTACATGGAATCCGATCATACGATCAATAATAATGGAGCCTCTCTTCACATATAAACGGTCAAAGTAAGAGCAACATTAAATGCCAACCGCTAGATCTTGGCAACCGTCGATTGAGTCTCGATCCGCACGAAACAACACCACATTATGTGCTCAGAAGCAACACACAAAATAATGTGACGTAATCACTAATACCACGTTACTCATAGTTATCAAAACAATATCTGTCGTACCTCTACTGTATGGACACGAATTTGTCAATTTCTGTAATCAAGATTATCGAATATTTTTCTGCTTTTCTATCATCCAGTGAGCAAGATCTGTAAGAACGTTTATTATTTCATCACAGGTGAAACACTGACAAATATTTGTTTCGATGCCGAGTGTGCTGATGTCCTAATCGAGTGTCCTCACTCAACCGCATTTGCCAAATCGGATGAATATTCATTAATTGCAGGAAGGTATCACCAAATACAACCATGAACCAAAAAAAACGTCAACACGACACTGGTAACCATTACTTCAAGTTCAATTTCACATATGGACAACGTGCCTCTTATTTATCTGTTACGCTGTCATACCAAGAAAATTATGAACATGTGCATATCTCTCACTCATAGCTCACCTTAAAAAACTTTACACTTGAAAAATGTTTGACGATCATTACTCGCATTCCATAAACGTAGTAGATTTTTTTTGTAACTTGCCTGTCTTCTACGGTTAGACAGCTTTCTGGGCGCTTGTCGCATGAAGCATCACCACAATCACATCACCTTTACCTCTATCACCCATCAATTTCAATGCTTGCGTCAAACTGATGGACAATTTCGAATATCGGTGAATATAACGACAACACTCAAAAAAATGATCTCCACTTGCGCTGCGTGAGCATACGTAACCTGGTTCATGCGAGATTTGTTGCTACAGCGGAATGAGTATTCGTGTTGATTTAATCAAATCTATTGGTTTAGACACCTCGTTGGATCACTTGATGGTGTCGCGTCGCTCATTGAAGAAATGCTTTTCTAGTGTATCCAGTAGGGAATTCACTACGACCGTCTGACTGGCAGTGACATATTGCCTTGTCTCCAAACATTTCGTGGCAGTCAGTGATCTTTGATCTATCGGTGATGCAATGGTGTCGAGTTCCTTTCTCAAGGCACATTTGGCTGTGTTGGTTCATTGTATGACGTGTGACCGGGGAATAACGTGAACATAATTACGGGTTCGGCAGTATATTAGATGCGCCTGAATTTTAGCTTCAAACGTTTGCTGATTTGGTTGATCATAACGAATCATTTGTGAGCAATTTATAATTCCACTTCCAAGAACAGTGGAAGACTATTCTTTATCAGCATGATTCGACAATAATTTGCCAGGAATTATGCTGGATACGCAGTTAACATTAGCGTTTCAATGAATCCATTGATTTGTCCCTCCAGTGGCTCTGTCGTCCAAATCTACTCTAGCCCGAGTAACAGTTTTTGCACTATGCTTATCTTGTATTTCTCTCGAACAATTTCCGTGCAGAATAGATAGGGTCCTTATAGACAGGTCTTTAATTGATCCATTTCCTCAGTGTTCGTTGTGGATAGGTAACCTTATATTTGAAAGGAGATTATTCTAGATGGTCAACTGTCCTTCACAACATTACAGGATTTCGAAACCTTAGCAACCATCTTATTATTTCTATATAAAGGAGATCCGGTCATTGACGAGACTACTCGCTCTGTCGCGTCTGTTTTGTCATTTCGACAACACGTTTTATTGAACATATCAACAGACCCATGGGAAGTTCTATCAGAGAACAAAAAATGCTGACAGTATTCATGCCGCGTTCTTTGCCAGGTTCTGAATTACCAAATTCTTTATTTTTCGATTTTTCTCTATGACAAAAAATACTGACATGTGTTTGATTTGGCGCTTACTAATGTTCACTCGTTTTTATCATATTCCAGGTACCGCACATAACCATTGAACGTGACCGGCCGAATCCTCACTGAAACCTTTTTGAAGTGTTTAACCCTTTCTCCTGATGTATGTATGTTTTATCGAACTGGACCGAATAGACTTTTTCCCATAAATGTATACACGTGTGCTCGTGAACGTGACTGTTATTCCTGCCGCTCGGTTGGGACGCAGCCTACCGAGAATACACAAAAAACATTCATTCGACACAGTGTGTTCTTGTTGCTTACGCTCGCGACCTGGCCGTCGTTGTGTGCTGAAACGTAAACATTGCTCGGTGCATTCCGTTTCAGCTTGCTTGAGTCGATTTGCTGTCGTGAACCGAACGGCAAACCAATACGCTTGATCGCTCTGATTCGAACATTACAGGGTCAGTGAACGATGTGATTGTTTGGTCTTGCTTGGAGTCCGACATCGCGTATGGAATCGGCAAATCACAGTTTTTCCTTCCTACCTGAGGAATATTGTTTCCGAAGAAGTACTGGAAGAATCAAAAAAATAAACTTCATGTTTAGGCAATGTTTTGAGCTCTCTTTAATTCTGTCTACTGGTTGCCAATGCTGAAAGTGTGCGATATCGCAAAATTCTAGTCCTACTGTTTGAAAGTATCGCAAACTTTTAGATTTTGACCTAAGTTTGCTAATCACATGCGACCCTAATGGATCCAGCTTATTCTCCAAATTCAGTTGTGCTCCTCCACAGTAGCGTTGGGATATTCAATTGCTCCTATTTAGAAGTACATTAGAGAGTAGGCCTATTTGATATTTGGTGTAGTTTCAGGGTACATCCGACCATTTTCATTTTAAAATTAAGCCGTGTTCAGTTGAAGGATTTGCATAATCAAATAATGGTTTGGTTGATATCATGGTGATTAGTGAAATAGATATTGAAACAATCATGCTGGGTTTGTTATGCAAGGACCAAAGAAAGCACAGCCAGGTTTTTGTGATGCACCATAATGTAGTCAATCAGAGGCGACCCGCTGGAGAAAATGGTGCACTCAGTTAAAATTTATAATGTGCCGTAGTGAGCAGCGCTCTGGGAAATTGTATTTAGTATTCCCAATAGGAAAATTCGCACGGACGAAACCTGTGAGTTCTGCTATGGTAGTAACAGTGATCACGACTGTACTGACGACATCGAGAATGCTGAGCATCAAAACTGCTGATTTTATGAAACAATAAATCTGCCTTCATTCTGCTACCTAAATACAGTCAAGTAGTATAGTCCACCTACTTACGAGGACTATCCAAGTGACTCTCTCTAACGTCATTGGTTATTCTGTTCAGTGGGGCACGTTGCATCAAACTGCGAATTGTTCGCAGTAAAAGACAATATCGTTATACTTCCCACTGGCTTAAGTGAAATGAGTTAAATGTTTCACGTTGAATTCTGATTGACTTAAGCGAGTGCCACTTTTGGTTGAACCGTACAAATTTTTCACTTCGGGTTCTGAAGCAAAACGCCGGTATTCAGACACTGTCGATCACCTGATACTCACAACACCTAACAATTAGATGTGCAACGTTGTTCTCTTCCACAACAGTCTGTGTTTCTTAACCAATTAGGTAATCCCTGTGATCATGAATACACCCAATCTCTGCGCTGTTGGAATTTCTCAGGGCCTTTCATCGACGTAAGGTTCGTTGGGGCTGCTTCCAACACATTCGCCTGACAGGCCATTCATGTCGTAATCTCATAATTTCTGTAAACTGCTGATCAAAGGTTTTTCAATGATATAGGTTTATGCCAGGTTTCATTTTGTTACCACAGGGCTACAATTATGTTCTTGGAGGGTTTATCATCGTTGACTGATACACTTGAGAACAAAGACAACTACATCGCGTCACTGATCTGGTCGCTACAGAGATCACAGGGAGGTAACAATAGAGGTTTGTTTGCATTACATGTATGGTCCGTGAGAAAAGCAAGGTTGCATTCACATGCTACATCGCAAAACTTTGGGTAGGAAATCGGAAAATGAGTGGTATCAACTCACAATGAGTTGTTCAAACCGAAGATTCATATTTGTCAAGTCATTCAGTGAGGAAACTTAGTGCCCTGCGAGTTAATTGATGAAACAACCTCTAGACTGTTCTTCTTGCTTCCCTTCCATTTTCGTTAACAGTGCAAAGATGTCCCACTAAAAATTCGATTAGCGTGCAACGCAAGGGGTATAAGATGTATTGTTAAAGTGTGCTCATTCATCTAGAACCACTTTTTGTGGCCACACGCTTACCGTCGGTGAGTTACACGAGTGCGCTGATATCAGTTGGATTTCCATTGGGAGCACTGTGTGCATATCGCAAGTGATTTCAAACAAACGGGGTAAAACAGCTGCACGCGGAGTGCCTTCGTGGGTTAATTATGGTGAGTTCACAATAAACATCGTGTGGTTCATTAGTATACTAAATGGAACAATCTTACTGATAACGTTTGATGACTCACTGCACATCACTCCCTATATAATTTTGTGTTCAGTGTTGCAAATGAAAGGTGTACACACCAAAACGGAACTCCGATCTCGGCTTCTTGCTTTACGAAATTCATCCCTGGTCATGGTTGGTATAAAGGCAGGCTTGTTACCAACATCTTAATGGGATCAATAGGGCGACAACAAAAAATCAACAGCCGGTCTAGAAGGCAAAAATGGAGCACCACTCTGTATGGCTGCTAGATTCAAATAGACAAAATCGGTTTGTTCCGTTTTTCCAATGGAGATGTGGACATGCACTTGATATAACAATAGCAAACCTAATTTTATACTTGTAATTTTATTTGGAAACAATTCTGATGAAGTTGTATTTCACCTTGAGGTTATCCATGCAGAAATGTGTTTGTATTCTGGCATTCCGTGGAATCCAAATCTACTGTAATTCTCGGCTACGTAAACGGCACTCCCACTGTTGTTTCTGTCCTTGAGCTGGGTAGTCACAACTAACGATCACGTCAATTTTTGTTATTTACTTCACGATACGACATTTCGATTTGCTTTCATCAAGGAGTAAACAGACTATAGAATGAAGTGAGGTCATTGCCTACCCAGTTGTGAATGAATAAAAGGAATGAATTATCTGATGAAGACACCAAATTTACTGAGAGCAAAAATGTTTGACTGACTCAGTATCGGGTTTGTTCAGTGTTATGCTCCAATTTCAGCCAGTAAGAGAAACGATTGGACTTGGTGCTTGTGTCAAATCAATGAACTAACACACAAATAAGGGGAAAACACCCATCGTATCTTCAGGCTGAAAAGATCACAGTGAAAGAACAAATAGCGAGGCGATCACTGGTTGTAGAACAGATCCCTAATGGCAACAACAATCTTGATGGACAGAGCAACAAGGTTTTGTAATGAATGTGTTTTGTGGCTTAATAAATCAGTGTCGCGGAATTAACTGCCAACTTTTGAATAACTCATCTAAGTGAACTATATGCCAACCAAGTATTGAGAGAGAAACCCAGCAGGAAATCGCGTGAATACTCCACAATATAATTTTGGTATTCGGGCTGATTCGCAAGCGTTCCATCCCTGTCATTTGTTACAAAAGTTTCCAATAAAAGTCATACGATAGTCGTTACAATCAAGAAAATAATATTTCGTTCCTCTCCTGTTGGAGTAACAGAGGCCGCAAGCGTCGATCGCACGTGCAATAAAACTTGTCAGCGTGACGAAATCAGTAGATTCAGGAACATGAGGAACCGAAATCGATGTACCGAGCAATTCTTGCATATTCATCGTCCTTCTCTTTCACAATGAGAGCCTAATCACACACACACACGGACACATTATGGACTCAGTAATAATGGATACTCCCGATTATCAATATTTGATTGAGTAATTGAGATGGAGTCGAATTATATCATACCACTTCTATATAAATGTGGATGGTTGGAACTGGAAGTTGGATTGAAATATTACTACGAAATTCGGAGTTCGATCATTTTACGTTCCAGCTCAAATTACTTCCTCCACGTGATTTCATAACATGGGTGGCTTGAGGACTCTAATTGCCTCACACCAAGTCGAGTCGATATTATGCATCACTTCGCGAATGCTGGTGAGAGTGACACGTTTGTGCTCATCTTCCGAGTGAGGAGAGCGAGTAAGGCGTCGACTGCGTGTGTGGTTGTGTATTTTCATTTGTAGTGTAAAATAAATCAACAACCGTGATCCTGAAATTTAAATTGGCGAAACACATTAGGCCTCAATAGATCAGGCGTAGTAGTTAGCTGGGCAAAATCAGAGCACTCTATCAGTTTTGTTCTGTTTTGTGAGTTTCCTTGGCCTAGTGTCCTATGTTTCGTGCAGTGCGTCCATTGTGCACCGTGTCTTTTGATTGTGTTGTGGGTCCAAGAGGCCGTGTGCTTCCACTGTGTGTGGCATACCAATGCCAAGTAGATATTTTATCGAGTCTTAGTGAATTGAGACGTTCTTTGTCAAGTGTGTCATCGCGTGATCTAACAAAATTTAATTGCAACTCACGCAGTCATCGAATCAGACATTTTCATATGAACCATGATCAGGCGTACATGTGAGGATTCTTGACTGTGTCCGTCTGCGCAAATTGTCACCTGATCTCAGGCGGAAACTCTCCTATTTTGTAAGAATCAAACACTTGTTTTAAATAAATATGGCTGGAAGTAGGAAGACGATAGAATTAACCTGCTCAATTTTGACCACTTGAAGTGCTTTGTTTATCGATCAATCATTTGCAGCCTATGAGATCATATTCTACAGAATTGGCCTTTGAACTAACATTCACGACATTTTTCTTGGTTTTATCAGGGTGATTCATTAGGTTTCAATATTCAAGAGGAATAATTCGATTCGGGGAATTGTACCACTGACGAATAAAGGGGAATGTTATAAAAATTCCCATGCCAGTAGGCTTATATCTGCTTCAGAGTGTATGCTGAATTTCGCATATCTCGTAGCAGTCGATAGTTGTCTTCGTGTCACCATCCAGGGTCACATTAATTTTTAAATAATACTCAAACAATTGATTATTCACATTCAGAATGATGGAAGTTCCATTTACGGAAAATTGTTTCATGAGTGTATGTCCATAAAACTACTGTAATCAAGCTCATTTCGACAGAATATAGTTATTTCAACAGGAAACGTTGTATTACTTCCTAATATTCGTGGTCAACGCCTATATTGGTAGCAAGCAATAAGTATAATTTTACAGCAATAAGAAGGCTAACAGCAGAGAAGGCAGTCTTCTGCAGTGAACCAAATATATGAGCACAATCCCCTAAAGACGACCGCATTCAAAGAAGACAAACGGCCCGGCCACTTGCATGAATGCTCTACCCTTTCATCCTCTGTATATGCGGCTAATAATCCTTGAATGATACTCATCATTATTGTTGAGCTGACTTGTTTCTCCTCATTGATTTCTGAACTGAAATCTCCTTCATTTAGTCAATCTTTTCTAATCCTCGAGGTCTGCTCGTATCCGTTTATATGCTTGACGTTTTGCATGTTATTCGTTTGCAAACGTGCATTCTCAGTTACATAATGATGACGTGAAAGTTCACCGATCCTTTTACAGAAAGAACCAAAGAAAGAGGTAAATGAACGAATTCAGCTCAAGATTTAGGCTTAATTGATAAGAATATTTTCTTTAGCCAGTTTTGCCAGAATGCGTGACTAGAACTAGCCTCAGACTGACGCGACAATGAGAGCTAGTTGCGCATCGGTGTGAATGTTTAGGATTATGTGTGGATTGACCACAACTTACCGATAGTTGGGATATTCTAGGGATAGTCGGTTAAACTCAGCTCACATGTTGCTGTCCATGGTAAACCTAAGGCACCAGAGCACGTGAGAGTGTCAACAGAAGACATGCAGTGGTCAAACGGTAATATTCCTCGTACTTACTGCATTGTTAGTTCCTGCTGCATTGCCCGATGAGCAGTGAGTGTTGAAAACAGGAACATCGGAAAAATGGGGACTTGACTTGTTAATATTGGAGAAATCTAGAGAAATCAAACATTATTTGGTGAGGGGTGATGAGTAGTTGATGGTTCACCGCTCAATATGTTATCTGAGGGAGATCACAGCATCATACCACGAGACAGGTAACTACACCGTTTTAACTAGAAAGTTAGGCGCTGTCACTTCAAGTGGAGCCGAAAAGGTTTTCATTGAAATAGAGGAGCAAGTCACATTTGGTGACGATGCTTTTACAAATACACGACTTATAGCAACGGATACCTCAAAATCAAACGAAATTTCTACGTTATAAGAAGTCAGTACAACGGGAGAGAGAAAGGATCAAGACACGCAAGGAGGAAAAACGAAAACCTCATTGTCGATCTAAAACAGAATTCCTTGAGGTTTCGAATTAGAAAGATGAGGCAACCCTGTCATTATTATGGTATTGTTTCTCGATTAGAGGGCATGTTTACCCCGAAAGTACGATTCGGATGAAAATATTACTTCGAAGTGATGCAGATTGCGCCCAAAAATGACAAGATTAGAAATTCAGTTGATGTCAGTCGTCATATTTCCTCCACTGCAATAAGGAGATTCAAATCTGGGTAGTTAAGTCGTACGTGGAGTTGGATATCGGGCTGGGCAACAAGCTTTCGGATAAGTTAGTGCGTGAGACAAATTAACAAAGCTTGATCTCGCTGAAAATGTATGTTTTCTACGGTCTATGCTTGCTTAATCTGTCCAAAAACCATAGTGGAAAATGGGGCAGTTCAACAGACAACAGTCACGCTTCAATCGCCGAAATTTGACGATGACAAACAGTGGAATAGTCGAAAAGCTGGTGTGTTTGTCAGGAATATATGGTACGGAAACGACAAAGAGAAATTATTTGACACTAAATTTCAGGCAACAGTTCCCTGATGAAACATCCGCTGGATTCTCATCAGTTGGAACGTATCGCTACTCATGGTGTGATTGACGGTTTCCTATGAAAGCAATTCTATTGGACACTACGAATGGAAACGAATGGCACTGATTATAATAATTCCCTGCAAAACATTGGTGCAAATGAACAACCTACACAGCTTCCTTACTATGCATGCAATTGAGTAGTAGGAGATTAGATTAGATTAGATTAGATTAGATTAGATTAGTTAGATTAGATTTGTATAATATGATTGATCATGCAGCTTGAGCGCTCAACTGACCATTAAAATGGATGGAAGCACCGTACAGCTAATTCATCCTTTTTGGGACTCGACTCATCAGCAGTGCACATCGACCGACAAACACAAGGCCTCTCCAACAACGGCTCAACCATTGTCAATCGAACACCTCAACAACACAAGGCTATCCGCGATCGCTCTCAACGTTTTGTTCAACATCTACACTACATGATATAACTCCCATCCCAAACTGGCTTTCGATTTGAACGGTAACAACCCATTTCCCGCACACCGATCCACTCCTATCATGGATGCATTTTCTGTAGGCACCTAAGTACAACCAAAGCATTACCAAATGAACAACGTACACAGCTTCCGATAATCGGTTTGAATCCTCCTCAACAGTTCGTGGAATATCTGCATCAAAGATTAAATGCAAATTGAAGAAGAATTCATAGAAAGAACGTCGCTGGCCAACTGCTATCCAGATAAGTTCATCGAGCAGCATCGAAAGTATGCGGAAGTCTGGTAGCAGAAATCAGCTTTGTTTATTTGTTAACCATCTTATTGTTTATACAAACTCCCGATATCAAGCACGGTAGTAATTTGATCGTTGCACGTGCAGGCTACACGCACACTGTGGCAATGCACACTGACCACTTCCTTCCTATTATTCGTGTTCTCCACCTCATGAGTTGTGGAAAACAATACCCTGGTTGCAATGTCTGCTCCATGGGAGGCACCACAGTGATGGGCTGGCGGTCCGTGCAAAGTCGAAAAGATTAACAACTGAGGCGTAAGGTTTACGGATTTTTTTGCGAAACATTTCTCTGCAGGTCACAAGGCTGACCCGACCCAATCTTTTATAACTGTGTTGCGCAATCCCAAATTGAAGCTGTGAGCATTCACCGAAGCGATGCACGAATGCGGTTGACAAAAGTGTTTGTTTGTTATGGCACCAACCGAAAGGACCCCGAACTCCCCCTATGAAACCCACTGTTAAAGATTTCAATCGAACCCAAATAATTGTATCATTTCTCTATTTGTGTTGTATAAACTGGCATGTTTAACTTAGGCGGTGGACGGAAACAAACGAAAAGTTTGCATCACTCTACCTATATTTTCCTTCAGCTCCCATGTATTTCCCAATAAACAGAATAATTCCATATCTCTACCGTCGATATACGATGCGGTTCCCACCAAGTTCTGGCGAACATACTCATCATTAGCTGGAAACACTTATTTTGTGACATTTGCTGCATAGTGCACTGTCATTAGACATCGGAATCACGTCTCTCTTTACAAATCCGTTTCAGCCATAAGCCCTTTGTTTAGGGAGATATTCACGACACCATTCTTTCCTAAATATCGCAACTAGATTTCCTGCTTTACGTCATCTTTGAAGCAAGTTTCTACTGGCTTGGTCTACCCTGCACAGAGGGATGTGTTGAGGGAAGCAATTATAAATCACTAAGTCAAAGTGCGTGTGGATGCCCTAGGTCTCAAAACACGGAGATAAGAGATCTAACTTTGATGATACGTCCAACCTCCGCCATGTATGTCGATATATCCTCGTCGATTTTTAGCATACAGAGCAGTTTTCAATACACATTCTGCGGCCTCAATGTTAGACCCACCATCACTATACATCACCTCAAGTCTACTGCTTCTGTTTATAAACCGTATCATTGCCATGAGAAATACTTTCGCAGTCATACTATATCCAATTTCCAAGTTTATTGCACGACACCCAAGTCTGTTGTGCTCACTTCAATCTACCTTGATATGAAACGGTCTGAACTAATTGACACCTTTCCATAGGCAATCAGGCATGTGTGACATTACTTGAGGTATGGGTTAGGCATATTTAGCACTTACTGAGGACGCGTCTGAAATTGTACATCAGAATCAACTCGACGACGATTCCCGTGGCTTCTGGCACTTCGAACACAGCCAACAGTCCAAGCCTGAGAATAAATGTTTGGATCATTTCAAGTCGAGCAATCTGAGGCTTTGTGAACTACCAAATAGATAAAATTTTCAATACTTCCTTGTTGCATTCAGTAATCATAGTGATTACTCTTCCCGAAGAACTGACATTTTGACAGTATTAGTTACTTTATTGACCTACTCTATATTTTGGTGACAAACATCATAAAATGGGCACGACAGATAATAATGGTTCATAAAATGACGCCTAAAATCTTAGTAGATCATCAATCATTATTGGAGCTTCGCTTAAGTGAATTGAAGGCAGAAAACAGTCATCGTGAATATGCCACTGGATACCTAATGCTCTGGGATCCACGATGATCTGCTGATAAAATTTGAAGTACGTACTCGATTGTTCACCGTTCATCGATTCTGCTCATAGTCTGGGTCCTTACGACACACATTCTGTTAGGTGTTGCCTATCTGTTTGAGTCATCGCAGGAAATCCGTCGTCATGTGAAGGCTTTCTCCTCATACGACAGCGACAACAATGAACCATCCACACAAAAGTTATTAGTCATTGCAGATAATGGTAATGAAAAAAGTCAAGGTTGCGGTCCTCGGCAGCTCTTCTTGAGGACAGCGTGGCACAAAACGATGAATAACTAGAGCCAAACGGATGAACGCTCAATAAGTACTCTATCGGACTCCCTCTCATATTGCTATCTTGTCAGTACGGGAAGCATACAGCTCACCCGTAAAACTTGGGAAACCTAAGTTGCTGGAAAATCTATTCAATTCCAGCAAAAACGGCTATGACATATCAACGGAACCTGACGGCTACTCCTCACAAATGATCATTTGGATCAGGTACTTATGTTAGGACTTCGTTGACTGAAATGCTCTCACGAACAGCCGCACGGTCGAATACTACTCGGACCTTCCCGGGCTTATTCGAACTTAAGACGTTATGGGGTGGCAGGAATACACTTTATCTTGGGCATCTTCTTGTGGAACTGTAGATGTCATTCATCCTTTTCAATCATGACAGCGAATAACTTGATTGTACTTTGAGAGTATTTTCAAATTCCAGTCCAGACATATCTTGAGAAACGACAAACGATGGTTTACAACTGGGTGACTAAATGGAAGCTCATTTCTATCAATACGCCACGGTAAATCATCGATACAATTATTCTTTTCTTTACTTCGCTTACACGCAACTATCTCCTACTAGACGACGAGGCGGCTTCATGAATACATCACATATCATAGCTGATCGATCGGAGGCAGTGTAGAGCCTAAATAGGTGAATGATGGAACGCACTCTAAGGGCTGGTCATTGATGGATAGCCTTTGTGCTGATGGCCATGATTAAGATTATTTACGTTTGGTTTTCGTGGTATTTGATTCTAGCCCGATAGCGTTTGGGAATAAATTACTTCGACGTAATAACAGTTAATGCTTGGGAGGTAGTGTCTGTGTGATTTGTCGAGTCCCTCAGGACATCCTCCGTTTCATTGGTCTCCATCGGTTTCCCAATTCTCACCTGTGTCCCCAAAAATCTGAAGCACGCATGAGCGGCCACACCTAGGCGAACCGCTCATTAGGGGAGTAAATCAGATTTAGGGTATCTAAGGCCTAAATTTCCATGAAAGAGACGCTGTTCCGCATAATATGTGAGATATTCCTTAATGGGTGGACGAGATCTACCGACCGATGGGCTACACAGGAAATCTAACCAACCCACCCAACCTGGTATTCCGGAATGGGCAAATTGGCCGAAAAACAGGCCACCGGCTCATATGGAACAATTCTGCCGCACTCTTGGTTGCATTTGCATGTTCGAAGGCTGAAAGGAGATCATCTGGATATGGGCTGGATTAGTCGCCGTTAATTTAATTTCTACTGCCGACTGGGCAGTCGAGTAGTACAACATCCCTGAAATACCGCCAGGCACAAGTTTCCCGACAACCTCTATGAATAATTTGGAAAACATGCGATCTGATCATGCCAAGGCTTGTCCGGCAAGTGACGCTTCTCGTGCTCCAATGGTCGAGGTGTTAAGACAACAAACTGGAATACTGAACTGTCGGAATCAAGCTTTTGCAGCCTACTGGAATGAAAGGACACTATTGTACGTTGGCAGGCTCAGAATGATGACACTGTTGAATTAGAACTAAAGCATCTTCATAGCTTGTTTCTCACAAGTCTGCGTACCAACATATGGCACTGGGTGCATAAATATTCCAGGACAGGAGACAGCTTGCTAGCTTTTTCAAAGCGACAAGGCAGACCAATTTGATAGCCACGATTTCACATTCGATACTATCATTAAATCCAAAACTTCCCCAAGACTTCCTTCTGCACGTCTCGGGGGCTTTCCGGAACTTCGTCGGTGATTGCGATGATGAATTAGACGCAAATATCTAAGAGATATTCAATGAGATCGAGAAATGTGACATTCTGTCCATCGCTTGGAACTGGATGGCTCTAACAAGTCCCTCGGATGAGTCAACGCAAGACATTTTAGGAAAAGACGCTTACCAGAATGGATCTCTGAAGCCTCTTCCAAGCTCTCAGCCAACACAAACGAAGCCCACATATAAGAAAATGGCGAGAACTACAGTCTGCAACGGGGAGCTTCGCTCTCCGTTAGGCCTGATTTTACGCGATACTTGATCGACGTGGCTGAAACCGTGAAGACTGCAGCATGGTTTGTGATTCCAACTGGCTATTCCATCTCATTCGCAACGCATCGGATATTTGCTGCCTATCGTTTCTTTGCAGCGCAGCCGGCCATCTTGTACCTGAGCACAAAAGAAAAATAGAGTGATGAGTAGAGAAGGTCGATTGGTGGCTCAGCCGACCATCATACCATGGACACACAAACTCCAGTTCTCGCGGAGCAGTACAATGTCGGCTGCGATATGTTAATACCTTCGACGAAACTAGTTTTGTACAGCATGAAATTCAACACTCATCTAACTTCTTCCAGAAGCTTATGGCCCGATAGTCAATTGTTCAAAATAATTTTCTTTCAATTCTAGGCCTCTGGGTCTAGAGCCTTTCATGATGATCGCTTGATCACCACCCGTCACCTATTTCTTTTCATTTACAGTTATCGCGTTAGAACTTATCGCATCCCCTGGAACTATCCAATGCGCATCTACAACGTATAATTTAGCACTTTTTCCACATGACAAAATGAAATGCACCGCGGGGAACTCACGGAACCTGGCTTTCTTCTCAGTAGTATTTTCCCTCTATTCATCTCACTGTGGCGAAAATCAATTTTGCTCCTATTCGAATGATAGTTGAGTTTGCTAGCCTAATGGAATCCTCGATGCAATACAATGAAATACAGGTTTGTTCTGTTCAGATAACCATTACCATGCATTGTAGATGGTGGCTTTGATTGTAATCTCGTAGCGGCAATCTAACAAGGAAATAATGGAGTAGAAGTCAGCACGAAACGAGAACCACGTTATTGGAATTAGGTCGATGGAGAAAGTTTGTGGATGCAATAGCCGAACTAATCGCGGCATCTAGCCATATCTCTCAAAGTATCTAACCATTGAGTGGCAGGGTCGCTTGAACCTCGCCTAGAACGTCTAACACGCCCTACAATAACAAGTCAACTAGTTAGACTTTCCACAGAGTAGTAATATGCAAGGATCAGTGTCTCCCGTCGGATTTGCTATTGTTCGATCTTCAAAATACAAAAATAGAGGAAACTCTATGAGTACAATGACCCAATGAGTGCAACAACAGGACCATAAAAATGCATTATTCGAACTCCAGTATGACTGCTAACAGCGTGCTCACTATACTACTCCACCTTCAACGTGAAATAAAAGTGTCCGTGTTATTTACCCCTTTCACCACACACGAATTGAGAGTGTTTGATTCTCATTGTGACGGTTATTTACAACAGCACTCTCGGTCATATTGCATCAAAATCACACAATTAAAATACCTTCCATTACACTTGATCCCGCAAGCCATTGATTTAAACTAAGTACAAATTTGAAATGCAGTTCATCTCAGTTTGTACTATTACTATGGGCTCGGATAGTCACACCCAGTTTGTAACGTATATCAAAATTATTGTTGCTCATTTTCAACTTACTCGTAAGAAGTATAGTAAGCCCGTGTCCACCGTATCTCAGTACTCGTGCTAATGTTCTAGCTTATCTATTTAAACCCCACTATTTTTTACTTTTTGACCCTTTGAAACCGAAATTGGCCTACTGCAGCTTCCGGACACTCACAGTGGAGCGTTTATTGTATCAGAGATGCAGGAAATGTGTGCTTTCTAATGTACCTGGCAAGTCCCCCTGACAAATGGAAGAAGCTACATCTAACATTAGCTAAAGTAACTCCAGTCAACTGAACTTGTTCCTCGACTTTGACTTCTAAGAATTAACAAAGTAGATCCGTTAATGAGCTGGCAGAACAATCTTTAACCGATGAAACTGGTCAATGAGTAATAAACTCCAGGGAACGAATAATGGGACAAACGTCTCCATCAAACAAACAAATGCATTCAGCTTGCTGATTTGTTGTTTTGAGCAAGTGTATGCATAATTCCCTTCTAAGTTTATTGCTGCATTGTTATCTTCTTTTATATCAGTCCGACGTGGAATATATCTATATATGCTGACTACCCTACATGATCTCATTTCCGTCCTTTTCCTCCTGGATTTTACCAATGTGGCGTGAAAACCATAACAAAAACGCATAAGCAAATTGGATTTTGGAACTTATCATTCCTTATTCTATAATCATTTCCTGTTAATGAATAATATTGATAAAATATCTAGGGGAGGCACTAAAAATTAGAGGCTCTCAAGTGGGATAGTACTCGACGGTGCCAACAGGATTCGAACTCAACGTTCACCATAGGAGGATTTGGAATCTACCGTGACGATTATTCGACCAGCGCCGGCCAGTTTAATGCCAAGTCAATAACCAATATGATGAACACCGTCGTTTTGACTCCCACTACTCACTTTCTGATTTACGCAACCAAACTCTCCAGAAACGCTTATCACAGATCCTCTGAAAAGTCGTCAACTTTATCCTGATTTATATGAGCTACGTAAAGATAGACTTTTATCCACATTAAATCATCTCACTAAAAGCCCCAATGATCAGGATGATTGAAAAGTATCCAAATTTACTGTGTGTATGGAGGATTTTTTCAATCGAAATCTTGACAATTATGTACGATGTGACCTACCCAGCGTCACTCATCTCATACCAATACGTTATGCTTGCTTTTATAAGAGATTACAACGAAAATGTTCCATACGCTTTTGTAGGCGTATTCAACGGGGTTCTACCGTATCGTATTTGAACACTACAATTGTAAGGGTCCTGTGTTACCTACATTATGCGTAATTCCGAGTGTATTCGCAGGATTCCCTTTATACATTTTGCAGAAACAATCGTCATGAATCATCAATTTCTGGACGAGACTTTCATGTTTCCCTGCGTTTGTCAATCGCGAATGTTTTAAGATATTCTTTCGTAATATTCATTGTGACCCGAATAGATGACCTACAAGTTTATTTCTTTAAATGATTCATCATTCACTATCAACATCCAACTCACCAATAAATCCCCAGCATCGATGTGCAACTGTTCCATCCATGTTAGGAATCATTAGTATTGCCGATCCACCGAGTTCACACCAGGAGTGGAAACAACATCTAAGCTATCCAAGCTAACTTCCTCAAGGATTATATTCATATCAACACTTTTTGAAAAAACAACCCTATTTTATGCGACTTCGGAAATTCGTAAGGTTAGAGTGTTATTCATGCATGCTTTATTTTAACTCCATGAAATTGTTCTAAACATCCTTTACATATGTCAAACCTTGGAATTAGACAAGTATCTCATGGAAGCTATGAAAACAGTGACACAAAATTGCGAAAACAGTTAGGCGTTACCCATGCTGGGCTGCTTGTTGGCAGCTCGGGGACTTACGTCCTAAAATTCAAAAACCAAAATGGCCGGATATGTAGGCGTTATCAAGGGTCTGGTGTAATTATAAATTCAAGATTCGACTAGGACGATGAAAATGCTAACGTTCAATTTCGTTTTTCTGCGGTTTCATTTACCGTCACTGAAATTGGAACGAATACAAATACCGGTTTTATTTGGGATTGATTGCGCGAATTTGCTGTTCTTCTTCATATAGTCATTCTACATCAAACTAGTGCAACGCCACACTCTCGCCTCCCTAAAGGCACATACATTGCCGGTAACTAGGTGTCTAACTCACTGCTTGTCTGTGTGCGTGTGACTTGCTAATCTGTGGTGAAGAGGCTGACGTAATCCGATTGCAAACGCGCTTATTAGAAATGTGAACGATCAAACACGTACATCAAAGGACCGTATGCGCATGTGCATCAATAGAGTCAGTTGACTACGAATGAATACGAGTACGAAACAAACAGGAGTGGATGGCACAGTGAGGAAGAGGAAATATTCGGCTTGGTAGAAATTCCGGACTTAGACAGTCATGCGTTACATACAAATTCTATACGCGGTCTGCGGTACCACCAACTCAAAGCAGACAGTTATCGCTACCACACCTGACCTGTTGCAAACTTATAGCGATCTCCAATCTTCATTATAATGTACCATACACAGGGATGTGAAGAAGAAGAACCGAATTGCAACCGTCTTGTCGGCTGGGGCGGTTCATCGTATTCGATAATGAAAAACATCGCATGCCCGAGAGTCTGTACTGCAAATCCGTTCAACAACTTGGAGGCTGTGCTATATACCCACGTAATTCCGGTCAGTTTGCGGTCACAGATAGTGCCAAATTCCATTCCCTAAACTGTGGTCTTAGTAGGAGCTTCGTGATTCTGTCTTGACACTAAAAAACACAAGATGCGGAGTGTTACTTTGGTGTTCAAATAATGATTCCATGAAGGAAACGCCCCACCGCCGATATACATCACCGAGGTTGCAAATGAAGCTAGTGCTGACGCACTCCTTCACGTCTGCTGGGGCCCGGTTGACCCGTGAGCAATTCGTTGACGTATGTGATGCAACGGCTGAACAGTCCGTAGTGAACTACCAATACGTTTGCTCTCGTCAACCAGCCCGTATCAAACAAACGCCTCAACCTAGCCCGGTCGGATAGGCGATTCCCTAACACAAACCAGTACAAATAAACCGTTCTTTATCGTGCACCGGACACCACATACGTTCCACCTACCCCTTCTGTCATGCAGAATGCTGTTTTTGTGGTAAGAATGGTCTTATTTGCAAGGCATGCCGCTATTCCAAATGCGCTGTCATGAATGCAACCTTTCAGTATCAGGAAAATGATGACAATCTGGTATACACACTAGAGATTCCGAGTGAATCAAACCAATTCGTGTACAGATCAGTCGAGTTCCACTGTGACTTGGTACTTTCATTCATGTTGGATATCACGAGCTGGTTGTCCATTATTCGGAAATCCATATGTGACTTGATTCTGCCCAGTGTACACACACAATACACCGATGTGCGCATTCACGGTGTTACTCATCGTCGACTTCCTTTGTTGCGCGAGACTACATTGATAGTTCGCTTGGAAAGTGACTATATCTCGATACGCTTCCCGATTTCCACAGACAGTCCGTTGATTTTACATTTGAAGGCCTCGCGTACATTGGAGCAAAATGCAATAACCCAAAAGGCATCCAGTATTCCGGTGGATCAGATTGTTCTGCAGCATTTGGTCGCACAATGCTCAAATAACGAGAGTAGCTTGGCGGTTGAGCCCGATAAGTTGGGAGTGGGTGGTAACGCGGAGCTCCTGAAACACTGAATGTTGCCGTATTGTCAGATCATAGGTGTTCTAAAGGTGCTTTTCCAAATGGAACAAGACGGTTTCATTGTAGGTGTGTCTCCATCCACTTGGGTTTATCCGACTGTGGTGGCGATGATGAGTGATGGACAGACACTTCCAATTAGTGATGATCATCGACTGTTCTTGAATCCACATTCAAAAAGACGCGCGGCAACTACGGTGGAACCGAAGAACTGCCAGAAATGCATACTAAGCAGCAAGTGTTTCTCAAAAAATAATCTGGCTGATGCATGTTCAGAAATTCCGCTGCACGCGGAGTCTAAACCATTACCGACCATCAACAATCCATGGAGCATGCTCCAACACAATTCCTTGCTGTTCAGTATGCACGTGTCCGATGGGATATTTCAGGCCATAATAGACGAGGTGATCCGTGTTATCAATGGGGTGATAATAAATCAGGATATTTTGCTTATATTTGAATCCGCGAAGTTCTAACACTACTGCAGCTTGTGACAGCTGCTGAAGAGATTCGGGGAATGAAACGTACAGAAAAAGCGCAAATTCGGTTTCATCAAACCAGATTTCCTAGGCTTCACTGTCAATTCAAACGGATATCAACCCGATGCAGATAGTTTTCAATCAGTGATTGTCATCCAGTCACCGAAAAATCAGGCGTACTTATGATCAATTCTTGGATGCCCGCAGTGGTACCTCAGAATAAATCTCAACGTTTTGACACGAGTCCAACCTTCTTTTCTGGCCCAGTCATCCGATGCGGAGCAGTGTAACAAGCAGTGTTGTCTTATTCAAAATATCGTTGACCGACCGATAATAACCTCATTCGCGCCGTCTGAACGGAGGACACGGACCACTGACGTGTCCAATGTGGAGAAAGGAGCAGTTCTGTAACAGGTGAATGTCGAATGATCTGCATCTAGCGTTTTTTCAGTGCTGCGGGGAGGGGTTATTCTCAGAAGTAGAAGGAAGCTTTGGTCGTTTCACTGGCGGTACGCTGATCAAAACGTTGAAATAGTCACCTAATCATGTTTTGCAGATAAATCCGCCTACAAATCCACGGCTGTTGTGATCCAACGATAAAGCATTACCTGAACTGCCTAGAGCTACCACGTCCAGCATCGAGGAGGCAAAACCGTAATGAAGGCGGATTTCTTGCCGAAGTACTCATGATTCGCAGTGTCAGAACAATACAACCTTATTACTGCGGCCTCTCTTATGTCCCCGTAAAAACTAAGTGAGCAGACGAAACAGTGTTATTCATCGGTGACTAGCAATTAGAAACGAGTGGTAACCAGATGTGAAGCGGAAATTCTTCCTACTGCAAGAGAAATTCAGTATTCAACCCGACGGTGTGTGAATAAAGTGAAGCCACTGGCTTGACAGATATGTTGTTGGCCGTGGCAAAGAACCCGTGGTCCGAACGCAGAAAGTTCACGCTGACTTCTGTGGCTCATTCGTGAACAAAAATCATGCCCGTGTACTGAGTGACTCCTACTTCAAATGGCCAGAAGTGTTCCTCACGAGTTCAAAAACAAACTTGTTCGTAATCCAAGTTTTCCGGAAGCGCTTCAGCCGAGAAGCAACCCGTCGGGTACTGGTCACCGACACCGGATAGTAGTTCCGTGCTTTGGATCCGAAAATTGGCTTTACCGCCAACGCGACCCATCACACTGCTGGGACGACCGAGGATCCAAATAGTGACCGTGTTGATGACAGGAATCCATTTATCCATCCAACCGGAACGACGACCACATCGGCCGAGGAAAGCCAAAATAACTAGAAACCCTTGAAAGAGGACAGATTTGATGATTCAGCGAGCATCACACGTGATATTGCCAAGTTGATTTTCGTAGCTACGCTCGCTTAGGATCGTCAACCAATTAGGATCGCTGCGGACGGGTACAGCTTAAGCCTACTTCGATTGATAAAATCCTAACCTGCCAGGTAATTTCTTCAAAGTATCATTTATACAAATCATTTCCGGAATAAAATAATTGTGCTTTCCCGCAGCCTGGGCATTCTTGCTTATTAGGATTCTGTGGTTTCGGGTGAGAGCTATTCAAACACATCCTATCAGCTTGTGTATTGCGAATATTAAACGAAGAATTATCTCTTCCTCTATCTTGTCTGACTTGAGAATAATCATTTAGACTGGAAATCATAACAGAGCTTTATTGATCATCAATGTGCAGTTGAGTTCCACATGAGGCAGTATCATGTGAAGCACGCGGCTTTGGTTCAATGAAATAATCTGCATTGAAGTAATACAGTGTCTACTCATGACTCACACATTATGCATTGCCGGTCATTCTTGTCAAGAGTATCTTCAGAGGTCTTCAGTATTCAACAACACGTCTTACGCTGTATACATCGCTTTCAAAATAAGAGAATGTACGATTGATTTTAGTCATTACTCGTACTTCGATTAAGTATTCAGTGGATTACCAATATGTCCCAAATGTATACGTCTATATTCATATGTATTTCTCTCAAGAATATTGATGTTTAAACAAGCGCGTTGTTCTAATTATGCTGAAAATTATATTTGGTGGAAAATCTGCAGCTTTCTTCAACATTCCGTTGGTCAAAACTCCCTGTAGGATTACGTGTGGAGTTCTTTTCAGCAAGAACAGTCTCAATTACTTATTGCAGTTTGCATTCAACTGACTGATTTTACCTGTTGTGTACGAGTTTGCATTCTTTCCAATCATACGATGTACTATTGGCCAGCATGCGCAACAGAATCAGATTGACTCAAAACTAGGATACACACAGCTATCGCCCAGTAATTCGGAACTACCAGCATTCAAAGAAAACTAAACATGGTTCAGCGCACCTTAGTGTCACTGTGTTTCACTGAATCGCTGGTAAACCGAAACTCTGTAGTTTGGGGATGACAATGAGTTGCACATTGGTGACCTCCGAAGAGAGACAGTGCAGGATCGGGTGAACCTCACCAATCTGTTTCCAAATCATCCACTTTCACTAGTACACCCTACTATGCGTGGACAACCTGTCTGTTATAGTAGTAAGCTGCACTACGTTACCTCCACAACCATAGCAGCATCAGTTGAGACAAGAAAGAATACTTGCAACCAGCAGACCTCACACGACAGACCAGAAGAAGTTCCCTCACGGGTGCTTCGGTCAGTTTTCGTGTTGGGTTAGCGCACCACTATCTTCTGGGTCTGACTTTTGGCTCAGTGAATACGGAGAGAGAGTATCCAAGAAAAGTCTGTTGTGCGTTGTGGGCAGTCAACAAGAATGATATGCCCAAACGTCTCCATCGTTTTTTGGGGATACACAGTTCGTATTTCTCTGCTCTTTAACTCTCTCATCCCAATTCTGAATTTATATGAAAGACCAAAATGAGTCGCGACAGTGAACTTCCAAATCTTGTTACCGGTAACAAATAAGAGACATGAAAAATGAGAATCGATTCTCCAACCTATGCATTAGTCTCACTCAGCTGCTTTCAGCATCGGCACACATTGTCAAACGAGGCGACAGTCTGCCATACTTGGAATTCCTCAGACGTTCAACGTGGATGTGAGCAGTGTCCCGGAAACACGCATACAAGACCCAACTACTGTTTTAACACTTTGCTCCCAAAGTAAACACTGGGCTTCCCGTTTCACTCTACGCATGCCGGGTAATTCGGTGTCTGGTACTTGTGGTGAAGATGGCGTTGATATCGTTCGCGGCATGAAGACTGTGCGTGTACTGCTCCACTGGATTCCAATGACCAGTCGTATATGTGCGATTCGGGTGAACGGTTCCGTACATGTAAACAGCACTAGACTGAAGAGTCCATGCCTGTTTGTCGTTTATGTGCATGCCCTAAATGACCGCACCTCGTCTGAGGTTAAAAATGAATACCACCATGATTTTATCAATTGATCCCTAGCATGCATTCAACGGACATCATGGATGTTGTTGGTGAATTCAATGTTCAAGTTGGAAGCCTAGAAGAGACGGAGGGAAATAAAGTAAACCGTTTCGACATTTCAACCGATGGAACCGATAACAGTGACCAACCCATTCAACTATGTCCTGACCATGGACTATTCCTAGCGACTACAAATTTCTGGCACAACGAGCTCCACCGAAAAACCTGGCACTCTGCTGCGTCTCAACAGCTTTGCACTCAGATCGACCATATTGCTCTTGGTTACCACTGACACGGATCAACTCTAAACTGCTGATCATTTTGTTCCCCGTCTGTTGACAATGATCACACAGCTGCCTGTGTGAATTCGAATCTGCCTCTCGACGGTGGCCGGAAATACATCAAAGACGAAAATCCTCATCGGCCACTACTTGACGATATCAAAGAATGTGCAAAATTATTGTAAAACTCAAGATTGACACATTCTGTTTTATTTCACTATATTCCCTCTTTTATAGTACATACCGAGACCGTACTTGATACCGCTCAGATGAAAAATTGAGCTACGTTCTATTCGTTCTTGATGTTCTTACTTCGCAGTGGTTGTGTGCGAGGTTCAGTCTATTCAATCCATCTGATTTCACATTTTGCGTCGCTTAAAGGATTCAAACCATGATTGCATCTGAAATGAAACATATTGAAGTAAGTTCTACATCCCAACAGGTTGACGACTACATGGAATTTTTCAATAAATCGTATTAGGCCCGAGACCATTTGGATGATGCAAATAAAACAGTGTTTTTCGTTTATCCTATTTGCAGAAATGCATACACTCCCATGTGTACGTCGTCTTTTACCAAGTCGATTAGCTGTCGTGACAATCAGCCCCACTTGAGCGATCGATTCATTCGAAATCTGACCATAAATGTTCCGATTTGGACCAGTGTGTTTCATATGTTCAGTGACGTCGTTGTTTCACATGTCCTCGGCGACGAGCCACGTGTTTTGCCTGTAGTAAGTTTGGTCACATTGATAGTGCTTGTAGAATTAGCTCAGCATATCGAGAGACGACCCTCCCAGGATCATCTAACACTTCGTTACTTCCTAACAGGTTTTCGACACTTGCAATAACCCTCTTGTCAGAGAAGGTTCCTCATAATACCAGGAATTGCATACTCAAGCTGGCAGTCAACACACTATTGTTGACACTGGGTGTTTCACCTAAAGCTATAAATTGCGTTTATCCCATCGATAAGAATAATTTTACCAGTGTGACTATTTCAGGTATTTCTGGATACAAGCTCCCACATGTCGGTTCTTGTATGAATCTAATTCACCTACGTGTTTCTGATCCCATTAAATGTGTGTTTTTGGTTTCTGATTCTGGACTTCACTTCTTGGTTTTAAAGCTGTTCGTGAAGTGCACATTGATGTCACTCTTCTCAGTTCTTCACCCGATTCATTGGATATACAAAAGCTTGTTTTAAAATGTTTTAAGGTTTCTGGTGGAATGCACATTCCTGGATTAAGGTGAGAGATATCTTGCGATCTCATTTTACTGAAGCGCAGTATAATTCACTTAAGTTTGAGAGATCCTGTCCGTCAAGCAATGCAGTCTGTGTGTGCATGGGCTTACTCTCTCTGTGGAGACCTCTAACTGGGCTGATGTTAAACGTACAGGTAAATATTCCAAGCAGCATTTACATTAGGTACGTTCGAAACATTCGAACTGGTTTCCTTGACTGTTGCTTCGCCAGGCGTGGCAGCGGTTATATGCAGGCTATCGTGGAGCCTTCTTGGGTAAATTCTACACTCTTGTGATCATTTATGCTTGTTCCCGCTGATCAAAGATATATTGAACAAATTCATTAACTGCTGACTTCACACAGACTACGCTCAGAAAAAGATTCAACAGAGGAGGAATTCTGTTTGTGCCAGTTACTGACAGTGGCACCAATTCAGCTGCTCAACTCTCCGATAATTGCCTATAAGATCTTGGTTGAAAAGTAAAACACACTGCTCTTCGTCACCCGCAGTCTGGTGGTCTAGCAGATAACATTGAATGAAATTTGTTTTGTGATTCCTCATACATTTTTTGAACCTGATCTTGCCATTGGCAATCCATTAGATATCACAACTGTTCACCGAGTTATCGACCCCCAGTATCCAGTTAAGTAGTGAACAAAGGTCCAGTGGGTTGTATTTGAGGCCTTTAAGGCTGACCAAGATCCAACATCCAACTACCCACAGAATCGATGGATATCTGCATCCTCAGTTGAGCTGTGAGGTGCTCGCAGAATGATTCCTCCGGATTCCAGATATGATGGAAGACAGAGGTGCCCTAAACGCTAATTTATTGTGAGCCTGAGAAACGGCCGTGAATAGTAGTGGATTGCAGAGGTGGAAAAAGCTGCAGCGATGAGCAGCAGCTTCAGCGATAGGCAGCAGCTGCAATCTTATCCGTCTAAGCGAAAATACCTGTCCGTGAGCGGTAGGCGTTATTGAACTGTTCCAAGAGACAGACGGCTCACTGATTCGAACTCAGGAGCTTAGTCTAGTCCATTAGGAGAAGCATTTTAGGAAGCAGTTCAATTGGCTTTTATCCCGGATGGGCTTGTCAGAAGCGTCATAGCTCCAACCGTGGTTGTAGATATCGGTCCTCTATCAGAAACGGAGGTTGTTCGTGAGCTAGGCCACCTAAATGACATGATACTGTTTGACCGGATGAGTTGTCCCCGTCCAATTTCGAGGATGATGGCTCATAATTGTGTTTGGGTTGGCAAAACTCCTCGATTTGGTAGGTCACAGTGAACAAGTTCCAGAGTGTTGGGAATAATCTGTGATTGTGCCAATTTACAAGAAGGATGGTGATTCCTCTTGTCAAAACCACCCGGGAATAAGTTCGGTTAGCATCACATCTAAAATGCTTGCATTTAGCATTCCCCACCAATCATCGGCCAATTGCGAACGGTGCCCTAGAGAGCATCAAGATGGGTTTGGACTTGATCTCGGTTGTGTTGATCAAATCTTCACTCTTTGACACATTTTGGAACGCGAGCACACATATTTTTAGGTCAACTAGCATCTTTTTTCTTGATCCCAAAGGGATCTTAGACTCAGTTGACCACATACTTAACTAGCGTTGCCTCTAGTTGAAAGGTGTATCAGAGAAATTCCGTTCTACCATAAAGTCTATTTTCGTGAACAGCCTAGGTCGTGTTAGGTTTTACTGTTCTCCTTCACCCGAATTCACCAAGAAAAGTAGTGTGCATCGGGGTTACCCCTTCCTACCTTTCTCTTCACCTTCGTGATCGATATGCACCCAGATACAGCACTTTTGTCAGGTGATGATGGTAACATCAAACTTTTCCTTAGTTGAAAGGTCTTAGAACTTGAATATGCGAATGACATAGTTCTCCCTTATGAGGACCTAGGTAAGTTGCAAGCTTTTATGAGCAACATGAATAACTGTGTACCAGTGATTGGTATGCGTTTTGCAAGATGCTGTTGTAGGATTGAGTAGGTCCACTAAACCTATCATTATCTGGAGAACCATAGACTTGGTTGATAAATTTTTTTTCTGGGCAGCTGGATTTTACTGGGAGAACAGATATCGGGTCAGGTGTTATTGTGTATGCAGAAAATTTTGCTTGACATTTGCCAATCTGAGTCATTTGTGGATTTGATACGAAATCTGGTCATCAATCCAGGGTTGGATGTACGCTGCAGCATTACTTCTCTGTGGTTAAGAGACATGGCTACTACGGGTGGAGAATAAGTGAAGGTTATCGGTATTGGAACATCGATGTGCACATGTTACCTGACAGGATTCATCGGCACGACATGAATATTATCTTCATTATCTGGTTTTCGATTGCTCCAATTTTCTCAGTGGTGTTCTGATAGCTTATAGCCATCCTGAAGCCCCTGTTCCCCAGTTTCTACGAAAAACCGCATCGTTTCCTCAGCTTTCGTGAACCCATACAGTGGTATTGTCACCGGTGTGATGTTCAGCACCAGTGACGCTAACCGTGACTTTTGCTTGAAACTCGATGAAGAGTTCCATTATTCATGGC
This sequence comes from Fasciola hepatica, assembly GCA_948099385.1. Classification (NCBI taxonomy): domain Eukaryota; kingdom Metazoa; phylum Platyhelminthes; class Trematoda; order Plagiorchiida; family Fasciolidae; genus Fasciola; species Fasciola hepatica. Next base: position 7,731,062 of record CANUEZ040000193.1, on the reverse strand, counting down.
CATCATCGCATTACCTAGTTCAAACTGATAATCAATTCATTTGTATAACTATCGAACCAGAAAGCACATTACAGAAGACGTTCGACTAGCGGCTCAGAAGCGTGTCTTCTATCGAGTCCTGTCGCGAACTATGAACGAAATTCCCTTATACGAATGAATAGGAAAGATCGGTTGTGGCGAGAACCGAAAATGTTCCAAAGGTGAGGTGTACGGATACTTCGGTAAAGTCAATTCAGTAAAACGTATGCAACCGAGATAAAAACAGTGAAGTTCAAATCAGGCATCAGAAATCAGTGAGAAAATAAATCAATTACATCTGCTTATGTGTTCTTTCCAGTGCTTCACCAGATTGAATCTGGGTTAACAATAAGGACAGCACCCTTTGTCCGATCTTCCATGCAACGAACATTCCAATCGTCTTCAGTGCGTCAACAGTGTTTAAGATGCATATTGAATATTCTGTCATCTGATACTCTCAGCCATTCTCGCCACGTTTTGGGGAAAAGGAATGTGGAATATTGCACAGATAAGTAATGGGTTGTGAAATGTATATGCATACTAAGTAGATAAATGTGTAAGTAATCTTTTGAATTGAAACTAACTCCGTGACTGAGTTAGAGAAGCATAGAAATAATGGTAATCAATATGGCTGGGGTGGGGTGGGGGTTACCACTTCAAGGAAGTACCGATAAAGCTTGACGTGAGTAAATGGACGTCCCGGCAGGAGAAACTGAAATGCCTGTGATGTTCGTTTGTACTGATTGTATGTAAAGATCGTACCTATTAAATGATAGTGGTATCGTCTCACATCTGTCCCTAATCACAAAGATTTATTTCAATATTGTAGGATGTAAGCCAGACGGTTTTACTAGTAGCAAAGTAATCACAACACTTTGTCGTCAACCGACTCCAGTCTGGTGAATAATTGATGGTTTGAGCGAAAGTTCTGAGAGTAATTATTATTGGATCTTTTATTTTCGATGGAAACGACACAAATACAGAACGACCCCAATTTACTCGAAAGTATTGGGAAGTTCGTATTTGAAGATACTGCTCAATTTCCCAGCTCGAACGAGTCGTTACCATGAGGAAATGTTCGAGCTTGAAAGATTGCATGTGAAATCCCTTCCCTAAACTTATCGCTTTGGGTCTTGTAATTATGGCTGCAAACAGAACTGTGTAAATTTTAAAATCATTTACCTAGGCAATAAAATACATCTGGTAAAATAGTAACACCTCGCCTTTTTCGACTGAAAGATCCAGTACCCTGATCGGATTTACTCGATTGTATGCACGCGTGCATACATATATGCACACAATATTACCGATTGAAGCCATGACAGGACAGATTTGGTTGCCAGCAGATTATTCCAGTCAACAAATTTTACATTGGGGTGAAAGTAAGCATCTATATATATATATATATATATATATATATATATATATATATATATATATATATATATATATATATATATATATATATATATATATATATATATATATATATATATATATATATATATATATATATACATATATATATATGTATATATAATGGTAGCGAGTACTATGTAGTCGTGTGGACAAAATTCCCTCGGAAGCACACGACTGGTTTCGCGGTTGTTGCCACTCAGCAGGTATGAGTACCCGGTACTCCTCTGCTCACTTGTATCCATACATGTACAGTCATATATCATATGTTCAATATGACCTTATTTGAATCGTGTGGAGTGTGAATAGATACTCTTCATTGAAGAGCCCACAAACGAATCACAACTAAGATTCATCATGGTGTTGTGAGTGTATATACTACTTATTAAGTAGTTGATTGCTGAAGACAGAACTATGGACAATTGTGGATTAACGAACACAGCTAAGTTCAGCAATCCAGGCGCAATAAGGTAAGCGACAACCTGCAAACCACCTGACCGCTCCTCCGTTGGACGATGACTGTTTTTAAGTGAACATGACAGCCATTTGGCAAATGAGGATGTTTGTAACGTTTATGTTGTTTTGTCAATGTCCGAACACGTTGATGGCAATGAACAACATATTGACCAAGGCACGCTTTCTGTATTATAACAATGGTTATTCGTGTCTGGGTCACTACATACTACTTACGTTCAATATGAGCGCCTACACGTGCAGCCTGGCTATTAACTTTTATTAATTGAGTTGAATGTGAGCGTCAGTATATCATATATATATATATATATATATATATATATATATATATATATATATATATATATATATATATATATATATATATATAAAGCGATCAGAAATAAACTTGTAATACTGAGTTGTGGAAAATTCGACATGCAATCATGTCCTTTGCAGACTCCCTAAGTTTCGCCTTGTGCGACAGTGTAAACGCTCTTTTCCCATTTTGATGGTTTTTTTACAAACCGGTGTGTGATGCATGATGACGGGGTAGAAAATATTTGCAATTCCATGTATATATTTTCGAATAAAGTGCAGACTACCAATCTTTCGATAAATGGAAATTGAAATTATTCGGTTACTGTTTTTCCTTTCACAATCGCTGGTTCAGATCACATTCCATCAACTCCAGGTACCATATAGTCGATCCTAAAGTTTTTTTTCGGTAACGGTAGAAACCAGAAGACCCAAAAGATTGTGAGCGACAATGTTTATCGAAAAACTAGAAGGTTTCAATCACTTTCAGAAGTTAGAGTGACATCAGACGAATTTAACTACTAGAGCTACGGTTCAACCGTCCGCGAGTGGAGCAGTCAAAATATTCTCAAGTAGTTGGCTGAAATCAGTTGCCGTTGGTGTGAGTGAACAAACAACGAACAGTCCTGTGACACAGAACTGCTCACAAACTAATCAGAATTTGGAATTTGTTAGGTAATTACGACTATATTGATTTCTGTAAGTGAATTCGCGCGGGTGAATTTAGTCATCTCCGGAACGATACTGCCCACCATACTCATATTCCTTACTCAAAAAGTCGAGTGAAACAATATAAGTGACTAGGTCGTTGCATCCTGTATGTCCCTACTTTTTCCGTTTCGAGCACATGACTCAAGTCATATAAACCATTTCACAACATGGAACCTCCTAATAGGTAAAATGTTAGTCTGTGACTTATCAGAGGTTTGCGTATCAAAAAATCAGAGCTGTTCTGCACATCACACACAAATCAGTTTGGTGCTCATTTTATATGGATTAGTTTATTTTGCGTCTTGTGAATTACATTTCTAGCTTGAGTCTGTTCATAACTCGAAACAACCACGCAATAATAGAGTGCGAATTATCGGTGCACAGATAACTCAAATTCCGATCCCTTTTGAAGTGCTTGAACAGCCAAGAAAAGCTGAAAAATACGATGTTATTCATATGTCAGAGAAGCCGATAGTATTCTGTGCACAGTGAGTGAAGTCAAGTAAGTCAAAGCCTCTAATCCGAATTCACAGTTTGCATGTATCATCTTATCGTCAATATCAATAACAGTACTACAAATTCAAATTGATCTGCTTACACTTCATTGTCTTCTTCCTCGTCGATCACGGTATTATTAACGTCATCATCATCACCTTCTTATATCTTCGTGGAGACGAGCACGAATGTGACAGGGTATCATTGACATCTGCTTTTGGTTGATTTCTGCCGTCAGTATTATGTTGGCTAATCTATGTAACTCCAAATGTCACGAACACCGCAACAGTATTCGATCTTCAAGACCGTTCATGCAGTTTGCCTAGTAAACTGGGAGCATGGCATCTGTTTTCTGTACACCGCCGGAATTATCTCCCTCGGGGATGAAAACGGGTAAGCCTCTTGATTCAAGATCAATAATTATGAGTTAAAAGTGTTTACAGATCTACCAGGAATTGTCCTTGAGAAGAGTAGAAGAGATCCCATTACCAGAAACTTCATATTGTTTTCACTGTTTTCGCTACTTCCAACAACCACAATTGAAATCAGTGTATTTCATAAACCCACGACAAACGAAATGCGGCTTCATTGCCTGTATGGCGTTACGAAAATAAAACTGCTCAGATTTGGTGCGTGTTTCAGTGACTGAACACTGGTTAACAACAACCTAAACCAAACCTCCGTATTGCTGACAAGGTATCTCAACATATTCTACCAATGGAACGGAGGGATTGATGATCAAACACCGACAATGTCGGTTTAACATATACCCCAACGGTCGTTATTCTGAACTATAAAAACGAACGAAGTTACCTGTGACAGTGCGTACTCGACCGTTGATGAATTTAAGGATATCATGCCAGCATCATCGATGAGGGAGGTTATTGAAGACCTGTGGCACCTTCTGAATGCAAGGCGACCCCTGATCAGTTATCTGTTCACCTCATGAGATGGAAATGCCCAAGTCGCAAAACGTATCTACTCCAGCTAGGGCTTGCTTCACTAATAAAATATTTCGATCATGGCCAACCCAGTACAGCAGCAGCAACAAAAACTCTTGTTAGTTCCTACGCAGCACATTTGATCCATTTGCGGAATGACTTATAACCTGTAATGTTGAACAAGACTTAGTCATTTTGGACCTTCGAGTAATGGACTATAGGCTAATATTACCCCTCAGTGCGCTTGATGAAACAATACATTTCACAGGCGAGAATTTTGTCAGAGTGCAGAATCCAAGGCCTAGACACAAGGCTAAATGCCCGATGCCCACATGTATGTATTGATATTTTGCCTACTGATGAGTATTCCTGTGAGGAATGTCGTTGTAGATAGCGTGAACAATTCTGCGCAATTTTGTTTACCACCTAAGAAACAAAATGTCATTCAGATATAAATTTTATTTCCAGTGAATCCTCACCAGCTAGACATTCATTCACTTTTAAAAATTTAAACATTTATCGTATGAAGCAAATATTCCACTTCATTTTCAGTTTTATTTCCAACGAGAAACCGATATTGAATGAAATCATTCTTGTCACATGCATATTTTGATCTTTCCTCTATCTATTTTTTATCAAGAGCTCTGTTTCATGTATGCTAGAATGGTCGCTTCATCGAAGCGGGCGTATTGGACCAGGAAGACAAACTCACAAGAAAGGAAAATCACATTCATGGGAGCTATTTTGATGTAATAACCAACCTGTGTTGGAGTGATGTGTACAAATGACACAAACTACATGAATAAAGAAGAGCATGACTGCGGAGGAGGCGCAAAACATCCGACGCACACGTGAATCGATAAAACAGAAGGGTGATGGAAGAAGGGAAGTAAAGAATAATTCAAATTGAATATGAAATATAAGGTAAACGAGCAAACCGCTACCAACACAGAAACGTCTATGATCGAGACCTTTGTTCGTTGTCACAGTTCAAAAAGCAGGAGGTAAATACAACACGGCTAAACACTGATTAATGGAATTGTTGTCAATCCGCAGTCAGTTTACTGTATCGTGTGCAATCGGATGTCCCAATTGTCCCAGTCATCGATACACGGAAATACGAAAATAATCTGAGTAGGAAAGCTGCTTGAATTTCACATATAATTCATTTAAACTGTTGTTGAAACGTTTGTTGGACTAGCTCAAATGTGAATCGACTACTGCAACACACTAATGAGGAAAAAACAATTAGTGTTCCTGAGTAGTAATAAGAATTGATGACGTGTAAGTCTATTGTGCGTGACAAACGAGTGATTTTCGAACCGTTTATCTTCCCGGTTTGAGTAAGCTGCTCTCCGTCTTCCATATCGTGCGAATGTTCTTTGTTTGATGACAAAAAAATGTCGGATATGCCTTCAGGCCCATAAAATAATTGTTTTGTGAGTAGTGTGGTGAACATGCAAATGAGTCCACGGGGTATCTGACCTTATTACTGTATAAGATAGTGATGAATCTAAATGAAAAATGAACTGTGTACTCTATAGATCACAGTTAGTCATGTATTCGTGGAAGATGTTTTTTGGTACGATCGCACAAGTGTTCTTCAACACAGACTACGAAAAGATTGCTTCTGCTGACTCAGCAAAACCAGTCCGAATACCGAGCGGTAACTGGAACGCCATCTATGTTCAGATGAATGTGCTCTTCAATGCGCGGTACACTTTTCAACTGATGAGCTTAAAAGTCCGTTTGTATATGCCTCTGTCAACCATATCCACAGCTGAGACATGATATCAGTTTGTTCGTCAGGTCATATATTTGAACTCCGTCAAGTAATGTCATAACACTCTCAGTTTCTTGTGTCACCGTAAGCAATATACGGAATCACAACTTTTGTGAAATTTTGCTGCCTATCTCAATCACAAAGCAATGGCGTATCACCAGTCAAATAGAGCACTAATTATTGGAAAACCGGACTGATTACCGCGTGTTATCTTCATTTTATTGAACTGTCAACTTCCATCGGACAATACACATGTGGACAACCCATTTATCAATGAAACGAAGGACTGTTGCAGATTTGCGTTAGACAAGTAGTCAGCAGATCAAACAATGAAGACGAATTTGTAGATGAATAGTGTCTGTAATCTTGCCACAAATTAGTATGCTGTGATATTTGACCGAGTTTCGATCGGATCGGCAATAGAGCACTGTGGTTTCTGTGCCCATTTATAAAAAACCCTCTGCTCGCCCGTTCAGATCGGTGGACAGATTACGCCATTTGCTGAGTCGAGTTTGTTCCATTTTTCATTTCACAATTAAGTGTTGTGGGGCTTTGAGGCTATGGGTGTACTCCTTCACATGCAGTCACGCGTAAGAGGGCAATAGAAAGAACAAACCCAGAACAGAATACATTGCGATCTAGTTATATTGTATCAAACAACCGACCAAAGGCTAAAAATTAAGTTCGGTGAAATGAGGTACAACATGAGTCATCAAGTAGTGTGAATGCTCAGATCTTCATTGAAAACCATGAAGATGATTTGTATTGAGGAAGAAACAGCTGTGTAGTGGTTCCGTGGTTCTCCATGGTGATCCGGATCTTTAGGCTGCGTGATGAATCTATGAAAATCCCATGTCTTGCTACTTACATGGGAGTATAGAGTTGCTTTGGACCATTTATTCAATGTTGTCATCGTCTTCTACGATTTGTTAGTCTTAGAAATGTTCTTCAAATAAATGCTGCTCCTTATGCATGAATCTTAGCATGTCCGACTATTTCACTTGTCAGCTAAATTTTGCCCGATTTATTTGACGTCAGCTTCGATTTTGCTGACTTCATTACTTTCATCGTGTAGTTGCATAGTGGATTTATTAACCAACCCTCAGTTGGTTTTACTGAAGTTTCTTTTTCGAGGGACAATTTACTTCGTTTTAGGATGTGCTTGATTGTACTGAATTTAAATTGTTATCAGTTGACCTACTGTTTGCAAAATGACCTCAGAGGTCAAACCTAGACTGTTTTCACGTGTGTAAACTAAGATTGATTTCCCGTGGCTTCGATAGAGTTGAGAAAATGACCCTTTCTCTGGACATATTTTCGGATTTATTTTCCCTACGTTATTTTCTGACGTCTGATTTGGACCTCTCCGTTTTCGCAGGTTGCGTATGTTTAACTGAACTAACGGTTCCGAGGTTACTTCTCATCTCGTTTTGAATAACTCTACCTTCAGTTTCGCGCTGACTGTACAGGCTCGCGCTTCGTTTTCTGATTCGTCGTTGCGATCGTTTGCATTTCGTGTATTTCTCGTATAGTTACTGTATCCGTACCACTTTATATAGAATACATTGTCGCATCTGTCCATCGGCTCGCATCTTCTCTGTTTTTTCTATAGAGGTGATTTCGTTGGTATTTCGCTGTGAGACCGGAATAAGGACACGTTAATAAGCCACGCTCAAACGTATCTGAAAGTTTGTTCAGCATTTGAGGTCATTCATTGGTGTATTGTGGCGTAGTCAGTGACTATGCTCCCATGTTGCATCTGCTGCTCAATCTGCTAATCCAAATGCGGATAGGAAACAATAAGTTGAAAGTAATACTCGACAGACAGAAAATGAACGCAACCAGTGGTATCAGGATTGTGGCTGGCACGGAAATTATTTGTTCAATACAATGCAAATCATTGAAGAAACGGATATCATTTCGTGATTATTTAAGCGAGAATCAGTCAGATCAGCTCATACGGAATTCATGCATAGGAAATAAAGTGAGTAGATTTTATTGGGTTACTGATACGCCCATATTTACTTGGTCAAAAGCAACCATGAGATGTGAATTTTCATTTGTCTTGATGGATTTGTACGAAATTCAGTTCCACAAGAAATCACTATCGAAACAACGGATCACTTGTTTGGCAAGAGCACATGAAACCAACGCATTCGTACAACCTTCTATCGAGTTTCTCTTCACACCTTAACACAGCTTGAAATAGAACAGAATGGAACGGAGGCTTCACATTACAAGAGAGTACAAATATGTTTCTTCTGGTTATCCGATTTATTTTGGCACGGAGAAGAGAAGGAAGGTGGGCGGAGCTATTGGTAGACTTCATTCCAATTTACATTCAAATAAGGTGAAACCATTTCACTTTTGACTTGTTTTACATTTTCCATCCATTTACTTTTAATTCCCCTAACCAATACATTGTTATTGTTATCAACATTTCTCATGCGTAAAACGGTGATACAGTTTCATGATCACTTTCTGAAAAACCGTCTCCCAATTTTATACTTAGCTAATAATTTTGAATTTGGGAACTTCCCAAGAAACAAGCATTTCACCAAGTTTACCAAGACTTCCTGGATCGGACGGCTTCACTTGTACAGTACAGAAGCATGGTGCTGGACCTCCGTGGTTGTGGCTGGTGTGGTAACAGGTTTGTGGCTGGAGATGAACATCCAAATGATCGATCAAAATCTGCATTGTGCAGGCAACGAAAAGTGCTGTTCATTACAATGCAAACCATTGGAGAAGCTGGTAGCATTTCATGGTTTTCGGCACGAGAATTAGTCAGATCAATTTCTACGGAATTCGTGGAAAAAAAATGAAACGGGCATATTTAAATGGATTGTTGATAAGCCAAAAGCTATCTGGTCGAGAGAAACCAGTCGGTGTAAAGCTACATTTGCCTTGATGGATTTGTATGAAATTCTGTTCAAACAGGGTATCACCATCGAAACACGGGATCGCTCGTTTGGCAAGAGCACATAAAACCAACACATCCGTGCAATCGTGTACCGAATTTTTCTTCACACAAAACTACAGCTTGAACTAAAACAAATTAGATTAGAAGCATCACATTACACATGGAAATATCTTAGCCATAAGTCACTTCAATAGAAGGTGTCCTCAAAATGACAAAACAGACGGAACAGAGCGAGCAGTCTTATCATCGACCGAATCCGCACTAAATAATAACCAATAAAACGGTTGATAAGGTTACGAAATCCTGTTACGTTGTGAAAGACAGTTGACCAGCTACAATTTTCTAAGTTCAAATAGAAGGTTAACTATCCACAGCGAACACTGAGAAAAAGTATCAATTAAAAGATCTGTCTACAAGGACACGATCTATACTGCATTCAAATTGTTTCAGAGAAGTACAAGATAAGCACAGTGCAAACAGTGTTTCTCGAGTTAGAGTAAATTTGGACGACAGAGCCACTGGAGAGACAAATCAATGGATTCATTGAAACGCTGATGTCAACTGCGTATCCAGCATAATTCCTGGCAAATTATTGTCGAATCATGCTGATAAAGAATAGTCTTCCACTGTTCTTGGAAGTGGAATTATAAATTGCTCACAAATGATTCGTTATGATCAACCAAATCAGCAAACGTTTGAAGCTAAAATTCAGGCGCATCTAATATACTGTCGAACCCGTAATTATGTTCACGTTATTCCACGGTCACACGTCATACAATGAACCAACACAGCCAAATGTGCCTTGAGAAAGGAACTCGACACCATTGCATCATCGATCGATGAGAGATCACTGACTGCCACGAAATGTTTGGAGACAAGGCAATACGACACTACCAGACAGGCGGTCAAAGTGAACTTCCCTACTGGATAAACTAGAAAAGCATTTCTTCAATGAGCGACGCGACACCATCACGTGATCGAACGAGGTGTCTAAACCAATAGATTTGATTAAATCAACATGATTACTCATTCCGCTGTAGCAACAAATCTCGCATGAATCAGGTTACGTATGCTCACGCAGCGCAAGTGGAGATCAGCTTTTTGAGTGTTGTCGTTATATTCACCGATATTCGAACTTGTCTATCAGTTTGACGCGAGCATCGTAATTGATTGGTGGTGGTGGTAGCGGTGATGTGATTGTGGTGATGCTTCATGCGACAGACGCGCCCAGAAAGCTGCCCACTCGGAGAAGACAGCCAAGTAACAAAAGGATCCTACATCGTTTGTGGGATGTCAGTATTGATCGTTAAACGATTTTTTCCAAATTATAGTATGATAAGGTGAGCCATGAGTGAGAGATATGCACATGTTCATAATTTTCTTGGTATGACAGCGTAACAGATAAATTAGAGGCACGTTGTTCACATGTGAAATTGAACTTGAAGTGATTGTTACCAGTGTCGTACTGACCTGTTTGTTCTGGTTCATGGTTGTATTTGGTGATACTTTCCTGAATTTATTGAATATTTATCCGATTTGGCAAATACGGTTGAGTGAGGACACTCGATTAGGACATCGGCACAATCGGCATCGAAACAACTAGTTGTCAGTGTTTCACCTCTGATAAAATATTAAACGTTCTTACAGATCTTGCTCACTGGATGATAGAAAAGCAGAAAAATAGTCGATAATCTTGATTACAGAAATTGACAAATTCGTGTCCATACAGTAGAAGTGTTATCAGCGTTACGACAGATATTGTGTCGATAACTATGAATAAAGTGGTATTAGTGATTACGTCACATTATTTTGTGTGTTGCTTCTGAGCACATAATGTGGTGTTGTTTCGTGCGGATCGAGACTCAATCGACGGTTGCCAAGATCTAGCGGTTGGCATTTAATGTTGCTCTTACTTTGACAGTTTATATGGGAAGAGAGGCTCCATTATTATTGATCGTATGATCCGACTCTATGGAAAAGATGGTGATTGTCGCTTGTCCGCTCTTCACTTGTATTTTGTTTACCCGACTTGGGTGATAAGCATTTATGTGTCAAGACGGTCTTCTTTTTGTTCGACAAACGTCACCTGCCCCACACTAACAGCTGGAAATGTACGGATATTCTACTTTTCATTCGCAAAATGAGAATTAGTCGAGAAGTGAACAAAACGTGGATTCCGGCAGCTTAATTCATCGTCCCGAATTCGGATATGGCTAACACGCGATTGAGATCGATCGTTTACAACATCTGCTTTACTTCCACCTCTGAATTGAACTCATAGGTAGACATATTGCTTTTCGACTGCTTGATGACAAGGTGTGCTATCGTAATTCTTCGTATCATTATTGATGAAGCACCCGGAGTGTATATTCGGAATGAGAAATGATTTCACCCTTCTGCGTTTTCTTTATAGGACATATCTCAATTACAATAGTGATCAATCACTATAGAAGTTGCCTTTTATGTCTCAATAATACGAATCTGTGGTAGCGTGTGCGTGGACTTGATAACATTTCCCTATGAATAAGTGAACGTCCTAGTGAGTCATCGGATTGATGTGATTGTAATGCGTCTGGGAAAATCAAACAATGTGTGGATTTTATTTCCAATGTGATTGTATACATTTATAGGTCTAATTGAATTCACTTATTAGGTTGAAAGAATCCATCCAGTTACCAAATCCTTAATCGTTTTTATGCCCAGCCTAAAATGTATGGGGAAGAGTTATGTTCCAGTTCTGGACATGAGCTTGGAAGAAAACGTTATGAAACGAAATTATCCATTCTATCAGATGAACGATTACAAGATATAGGTCACAGGATTCATTCCATTTGCAAATGTCATTGAAGACACAATTGCGTCCAACTAGAGGGTCTACTTACTCAATGTATCTACTCTACCTGCGAGAGCCTTTCGAAGAAACTATCAAAATATAAAAACATTAGATAGAAGAATGAAAAACCGAATTGATTGATAGTAGGCGAACATAAAGGACTCATCTATTTATGTATAAACAACATCAAGTTAGAATTCCACGGAGTCTGTTTGTATTATAATGAAGAGTTTAAGTAGCATCATTCTTAGGACCTTAATTAGGAGATATATGTATGGCCTAATTAGAGAATCGTATTATATGTGAATAACTCAAGCAGCTGCAAAAGTAAGGGCATATTGTGTACTAGGCTCATCATCAACATCAACAACACCAACGTAAGGGATGTAATCGGATCAAATTTGTGACCTGATTCAATTAAATATTACGCAATTGAAGAAACTAAAGTTTTGACGTAATTCTCTGTGGCCGCATTGCGCGGTGTCATCGATTTTGCCAACCATTTGGGTATGTGCTCCGACGCTGGTTGTGCCAAGCAACTATCCTTTCTGCCTGTGGATGCGTCACCGTAGCTGTAAGCTAACTGTTAGAAAACATGTGAGACATCGGGATCGGCAAGCATGTCTGAATGACTTTTGCAATCCTGACCTGTTGGTAATCAGTAACTGAAGTAGTTGCACCATAGTGTGTGTGAGTGTCTTATGGCTGACTTAGGATATACATATTCTTCATTAAAAAGTGGTAACCTGTTAATAGTAAAACCATAGAAACTTGCTTCTTATGATTGTATTTGATGCGTCGGGTCGGTTGAAACTCAGTTGCTCAGTTGCACGTGTTCGTCAGTCTTTTCGACTATTTACGGACCACGCGTCTGTCACTGATTCTTAGCATAAAGCAGACACAACAACTCGATTATCGCTTCCCGCGACTCTCGAGATGGATAACACGGTTATTAGGAAGGAATTACTTAGCGAGCATTCCGAGATCGTGATTGTAGCGTACACGTGCAACGGTCAAATGACTACCGTGTTTGATATCGAGCCATTTTTTTATATCCGGATTTTGCAAGTACAATATAGGCCTCCAAGTTACTCCAGACTTGTGAACGTTTGGTGATCCTGTCAAAACAGGGGCCTGCTTTCCAATTGATTTGAGTTGTTTTATATGTTTTTGGATTGAAACCCATTAAAGAACAAAATTTGAAGATGTCTTGATATCATTTGTTTTTCTGTCGGGATGCTGTTTTCAGGCGTAGTGTCCCGCTTGAGAGGTTTGATGTCGGAAGGTATGTCTTCTATTTTTCGTACATGTATTCCTTCTTCCTCATATTCATTCTCCCTGATTCGTTATCTGGCTGAGGGAACACCATTATTCTATTCTTCCTAATCCCTCTGTCACTCACGAAGAAGAAGAACTAGTCAATAGTCCATTCCTTTCAGATGTTATAATAATAAGATGTTCGGATGAAATGTTCCCACGCAGTATTCATATCAAAGTAACTAGGGAAGGTCGCTATTTGCAATTCTCCAGTTTCGCACCGAAGACATACAATCATGGTTTGTTTCGAATCCTCCTCAACAGAGCGTGGGATATCTGCATCAAAGATTAAATGCAAATTGAAGAAGAATTCATAGAAAGAACGTCGCTGGCCAACTGCAATACCGATAATTTCATCGAGCAGCATCGAAAGTATGCGGAAGTCTGGTAGCAGAAATCAGCTTTGTTTATTTGTTAACCATCTTATTGTTTATACAAACTCCCGATATCAAGCACGGTAGTAATTTGATCGTTGCACGTGCAGGGTACAAGCACGCTGGCAATGCACACTGACCACTTCCTTCCTATTAATCGTGTTCACTTTCTCATGGGTCGTGGAAAACAATACTCTGGTTGCCATGTCTGCTTTATGGGAGGCATCACAGTGAAGGACTGGCGGTCCGTGTAAAGTCGAAGAGACTAACAACTGAGGCGTAAGGTTTACGGATTTTTTGCGAAACATTTCACTGCATCAGGTCACAAAGCTGACCCGACCTAATTTCTTATAACTGTGTTGCGCAATCCCAAATTGAAGCTGTGAGCACGAAAGCGGTTGACAAAAGTGTTTGTTTGTTATGGCACCAACCGAAAGGACCCCGATCTCCCCCTATCAAACTCACTGTTAGAGCTTCCAATCGAACCCAATTCATTGTATCTTTTCTCTATTTGTGTTGTATATACTGAAATGTTTAACGTAGGCGGTGGACGGGAACAAACGAAATGCTTGCATCACACTATTTATATTTTTCTTCAGCTCTCGTGTACTTCCCAATAAACAGAATAGTTCCATATCTCTACCGTCGATATACGATGCGGTTCCCACCAAGTTCTGGCGAACATACTCATCATTAGCTGAAAACACTTCAGTAATGATTCTTTTGTGCCATGTTCTGCATAGTGCACTGTCATCAGACATCGGAATCACGTCTCTACAAATCCGTTTCAGCCATAAGCCCTTTGTTTAGGGAGATATTCACGACACCATTCTTTCCTAAATATCGCATCTAGATTTCCTGCTTTACGTCACCTTTGAAGCAAGTTTCTACTAGCTTGGTCTTCCCTTCACAAAGGGATGTGTTGAGGGAAGCAATTATAAATCACTAAGTCAAAGTGCGTGTGGACGCCCTAGGTCTCAAAACACGGAGATAAGAGATCTAACTTTGATGATACGTCCAACCTCCGCCATGTATGTCGATATATCCTCGTCGATTATTAGCATACAGAGCAGTTTTCAATACACATTCTGCGGCCTCAATGTTAGACCCACCATCACTATACATCACCTCAAGTCTACTGCTTCTGTTTATAAACCGTATCATTGCCATGAGAAATACTTTCGCAGTCATACTATATCCAATTTCCAAGTTTATTGCACGACACCCAAGTCTGTTGTGCTCACTTCAATCTACCTTGATATGAAACGGTCTGAACTAATTGACACCTTTCCATAGGCAATCAGGCATGTGTGACATTACTTGAGGTATGGGTTAGGCATATTTAGCACTTACTGAGGACGCGTCTGAAATTGTACATCAGAATCAACTCGACGACGATTCCCGTGGCTTCTGGCACTTCGAACACAGTCAACAGTCCAAGCCTGATAATAAATGTTTGGATCATTTCAAGTCGAGCAACCTGAGGCTTTGTGAACTACCAAATAGATAAAATTTTCAATACTTCCTTGTTGCATTCAGTAATCATAGTGATTACTCTTCCCGAAGAACTGACATTTTGACAGTATTAGTTACTTTATTGACCCACTCTACATTTTAGTGACAAAAATCATGTAATTTCCCACGAGGAGTCATAAAATGTGCACGACAGATAATAATGGTTCATAATATGACGCTAAAAATATTAGTAGATCCCCCGTCGTAGTTGGAACTTCGCCTAAATGAATTGAAGGCAGAAAACAGTCATCGTGAGTTTGTCACTGGATACCTAATGCTCGGGGATCCACGATGATCTGCAGATAAAATTTGAAGTACTCACTCGATTTTTCACCGTTCATCAATTCTGCTAGAAGTCTAGGTCTTTAGGACACTCATTTAGTAAAGTGGTAACTATTTGTTTGAATTATCGCAATAAATCCTCATACTACATTGACAACAAACAACCGTCTAGATAAAAGTTGATAGTCAGCGCATATAATACAAATGAAAACAGTCAAGGTTGCTGTCCTTGGCAGCTAATCTTAAGGACAGCGTGGCACAAACCGATGATTAACTAGTGCCAAACGGATGAGCTTTCTTTTCGTAAACAATCGTACTACTTCTCACATCGTAATCTGACTAGTAAAGGAAGCGCACAGATAACCTGTAACACTTTGGAACCCTAATTTGCTGGAAAATCTATTCAATTCGAGCAAAACGGGCTATGACACATCAACAGATCCTGACGGCTACTCCTCACAAATGATCAGTTTGCTCAGGTACTTGTGTGAGGACTTCGTCAAGTGAAATGCTTTCACGAACAGCCGCACAGTCGAATACCATTTGGATCTTCCCGGGCTTATTCGAACTTAATACGTTATGGGGCGGCAGGAACACACGTTTTCTTGGGCATCTTCTTGTGGAACGATATATGTCATTCATCCTTTTCAATCATGACCGCAAATAACATGATTGTACTTTGAGAGTAGTTTCAAATTCCAGAGCAAGCATATCTTGATAAGCGACAAACCATGGTCTACAACTGGGTGACTAATGGAAAGCTAGTTTCTATCATTACGCCATGGTAGACCATCGATACACTTATTCCTTTCTTTTCTTCACTTATACGCAACTATCTCCTACTAGACGACGAGGCGGCTTCATGGTCATATCACGTATGAAAGCTGATCGATCGGAAGCATCGTAGAGTCTAAATAGGTGAATGATGGAACGCACTCTAAGGGCTGGTCATTGATGGATAGCTTTTGTGCTGATGGCCATGATTAAGATGATTTACTTTTGGTTTTCGTGGTATTTCATTCTATCCCGATAGATTTTGAGAATAAATTACTTCCACTGAATACTAGTTAAAGCGTGGGAGGTAGCGTCTGTATGGTGTGTCGTGTCCCATACGGCATCCTCCATTTCATTGGTCTCCATCGGTTTCCCACCTTTCACCCGTTTCCCCAAAAATCGGAAGCACGCATGAGCAGCCACACCTTGGCGAACCGCTAAACAGGGCGTTAAATAAAATTTAGGGTAACTAAGGCCCTAATTTATAGAAAAGAGACGACGTTCGGTATGCCGGGACAGGTACTCGCTAATGGGCGGACAAGATCTACCGACCCATGGGCTACACAGTAGATCTATCCAACCCACCCAAACTAGTATTCCGGAATGGGCAAATTAGCCGAACAACAGGCCACCGGCTCATGTGGAACAATTCTGCTGCACTCTTGGTTGCATTTGGATGTGCAAAGGCTGACAGAAGATCATCTGTATTAAGGATGGATTAGTCACCGATAATTCAATTTATACTGCTGACTAGGCAATCGAGTAATACAACATCCCTGAATAGTGCTGGAAACACCGCCACGCACAAGTTTCCATAGAGAACCTCTATGAATAATTTGGAAAACATGCGATCTGATCATGCCAAGGCTTGTCCGGCAAGTGACGCTCCTCGTGCTCCAACGGTCGAGGTGTTAAGACAACAAACTGGAATACTGAACTGTCGGAATCAAGCTTTTGCAGCCTGTTGGCAGCCTCAGATTGACGACACTGTTGAACTAAAACTAAAACATCTGCATTGCCTGTTTCTCACAAGTCTGCATAACTACATGTCTCATTCGGTGCATATATATTCCAGGACAGGAGTCAGCTTGCTTTTTTATCATAGCGACAAGGCAGACTAATTTGAGAGCCACGATTTCACATTCGATACTATCAGTAAATCCAAAAGCTTTTGGATCTTTTGGGAGCCGATTTCCCTAAGACTTCCTTCTGCACGTCTCGAGGGCTTCCCGGAACCTCGACAGTGCTTGCGAATTGGACGCTAATATCTAAGAAATATTCAATGAGATCGAGAAATGTGACATTCTGTCCATCGCTTGGAACTGGATGGCTCTCACAAGTCCCTCAGATGAGTCAACGCGGACATCCTAAAAAAAGACGTATACCAGAACGGATTTCTGATAACTCTTCTAAGCTCTCAGTCGAACAAACGAAGCCCAGATATAAGGAAGTGGCGAGAACTACAGACTGCAACGGGGAGCTTCGCTCTCCGTTAGGCCTGATTTTACGCGATACTTGATCGAAGTGGCTGAAACCGTGAAGACTGCAGCATGGGTTAGTGATTCCAACTGGCTATTCCACCTCATTCGCAACGCATCGGATATGTGTTGCAAGTGAAAATCGTTTCTTTGCAGATCAGCCGGCCATCTTGTACCTGAGCACAAAAGAAAAATAGAGTGATGAGTAGAGCAGGTCGATAGGTGGCTCAGCCGACCGACATACCATGGGCACACAAACTAAAGTTCTCGCGGAGCAGTACAATGTCGGCTGCGATATGGTAATACCTTCGACGAAACTAGTTTTGTACAGCATGAAATTCAACACTCATCTAACTGCTTTCAGAAGCTTATAGCCCGAAAGTCAATTGTTCAAAATAGTTTTCTTTCAATTTTAGGCCTCTGGGTTCAGAGGCTTCCATGATGATCGCTTGATGACCATCCGTTACCTGTTTCTTTTCATTTACAGTTATCGCGTTAGAACTTATCGCATCCCCTGGAACTATCCAATGCGCATCTACAATGTATAATTTAGCACTTTTTCCATCTGACAAATTGAAATGCATCGAGGGAACTCACGGAACCTGGCTTTCTTCTCAGTAGTATTTTCCCCCTAGTCATCTCATTTTGGCGAAAATCAATTGTGCTCTTTTTCGACTGATAGTTGAGTTCGCTAGCCTAATGGAATCCTCGATGCAATACAATGAAATACAGGTTTGTTCTGTTCAGATAACCATTACCATGCATTGTGTGTGGTTGCTTTGATTGCTATCTCATAGCGGCAATCTCACAAGGGAATAATGGAGGAGAAGTGAGTATGATACGAAAACCACGTTATTGGAATTAGGTCGATGAAGAAAGTTTGCGGATGCAGTAGCCGAACTAATCACAGCATCTAGCCATATCTCTCAAAGTATCTAACCATTGAGTGGCAGGGTCACTTGAACCTCGCCTAGAAAGTCTAATTTGCCCTACAAGAACAAGTCTATTAGTTACACTTTCGATTCAGTAGTATTATGCAAGGATCAATGTCTCCCGTGGGATTTGCTCGTGTTTGATCTTCAAAAAACAAAAATAGAGGGAACTCCGTGAGTACAATGACTCAATGAGTGCAACAACAGGACCATACAAATGCATTATTCGAACTCCAGTATGACTGTTAACAGCCTGCTAACTTTACTGCTCCTCCTAAACGAAAGGAACACAGTCGCCAGTGTTATTTACTACTTCACTACACACAAACTGATTGTATTCGATTCTCATAAGGAAGGACATTTTACAAAACCACGGTCAGTCAATGAATTACAAGACCTCCCATTCCGCTTGGTCCCGTTAGCAGGGTCACATAAAAGAGAAATATTATTGGTGCACACGTTGCCGGTAACTGTGTATCTGCCTTCGTGCGTGCCATCGCGTGGGTAATTTGCTAAACTGTGGTGAAGAGGCGGAAGTGGTGCGACTGCAAACGCGCTTATTAGAAATGTGAACAATCAAACACGTACATCAAAGGACCGTATGTGCATGTGCATCAATATAGTCAGTTGAGTACGGATCAATACGAGTACGAAACAAACGAGAGTCGATGGCGCATTGAAGAAGGGGAAATATTCAGCTTGGTAGAAATTCCGGACCTGGACAGTCATGCGTTGGAAAACATTTCTATACGCGGTCTACGATGCAACCTGCTCACAGCAGACAGTTATCCACCAAGGTCTTGCTCGGTACCACACCTGAACTATTTCAAACTTATAACGATCTCCACTCTTTATTGTTATGCACCATACACAGGGATGTGAAGAAAGAGAACTGAAGTGCAATGTTCTTGACTGTAGGGACGTTCATTGTGTTCGCCAACTAAAAATATCGCATACACGAGAGCTTGTGCTGCAAATCCGCTCAATGACTTGAAGGCTCTGTTATACAGCAACGCAATTCCGGTCCGTTGGCCAAATTCCATTTACTAGTCTGTGGTCCCAGTAGGAGTTTCGTGATTTCGTCCCGACACTAAAAACACAAGATCAGAAGTGTTACTTTGGTGACCAATCAAGGATCCAATTGGAGAAACGCCTCATTGCCGATATACGTCACCGAGGCGGCAGATGAAACTTCTCCTGATGACTCAGCTCAAGTTTGCTGAGGCCCGGTTGACGCGCGAGCAATTCGTTGACGTACTCGATAAGACGGTTAAACAGTCCGTACTGTACTTCCAATACGTTTGCCAGCCCGTTTCTTACAAACACCTCAACTTAGGCCGATCAAAGAGATGACTACCTAACACAAACCCAGTGCAACTCCACCTAAGCTCCACGTACCACATCCGTCATGCAGTATGCTGTTCTTGTGGTTGAATGGTCCTATTCGCAAGGTGTGCCGCTAATCACAGTGCAATGTGACGATTGCTACTTCTAAGGATCCGAAAAATGATGACAATCCGGTATACACACTGAAGATTTCGAGTGAATCGTGTACAGATCACTTCAGTTCCACCGAGGAATGGGACGTCGATTCATGTCGAGTATCGGGAGCTGCTTGTCCATTATTCGGAAATCCGTATTTGACACGATTCTACCCAGTATACCCATATAAAACACTGATGTGCGCATTCACGGTGTTACTCATCGTCGACTTCCACTGTTGCGCGAGACTACATTGATGGCTCGTTTGGAAAGTGAATATATTCTGATACGCTTCCCGATTTCCGTAGACAGTCCCCTGATTTTAGGTTTGAAGGCCTTGCGTACATTGGAGCTACAGGCAACCCTCCAACTGACATCCAGTAATTCGGTGGATTAGCTTGTTATCCAGCAGTTGATCGTACAATACTTGAATAACGAAAGTAGCATGGCGGTTTAGCCCGCGAAGTTGAGAGTGGGTGCTGATGCGGAGCTCCTGAAGCACTCGGTGTTGCCGTATGGTCAGAGCGAAGGCGTTCTGAAGATGCAATCCCAAATGGAACAAGACGGTGTCATTGTGGGTGACTCCAATTGTGGTGGCGATGGTAAGTGATGGACAGACATATCGAAACTTGCGGT
The DNA here is from genome assembly GCA_948099385.1 of Fasciola hepatica. Lineage (NCBI taxonomy): Eukaryota > Metazoa > Platyhelminthes > Trematoda > Plagiorchiida > Fasciolidae > Fasciola > Fasciola hepatica. Next base: position 7,710,381 of record CANUEZ040000193.1, on the reverse strand, counting down.
AACCACCGACTATTCTTGAATCCACGTTCAAAACTATACTCGGCAACCACGGTGGAACCGAGGAACTGCCAGAAATGCATGCTAGACAGCAAGTGTTCCTCAGAAATTGATCTGGCTAATGCATAATTGTTGTTGTTGTTTGGTTGCACGTGGTTTCGGTTGGGAGCAATTACAACACATCCTATCCGCATGGGTGTTGTATACATTACAAGAAAACGTTTTTTTTCTCTCTCGCTCTCTTTCTCGCTGGTCTGACTTGGGACTTATCATTTAGACTGGAAATCGTAACAGAGTTTCGGTGGTAATCAGTGTGTAGTTGCGTTCCACATGATGCAGTATCATGTGAAGCACGCAGCTTTGTTTCAATGGAATAATCTGCATTGAAGTGGCACAGTGTCTAGTCAAAAACCGCGTAATATGCATTGCTGGTAATTCTTGCCAAGAGTATCTTCAGAGGTCTTCAGTATTCCACAACACGTCTTACGCTGTAAAAACCGCTTTCAGAATACGAGAATGTACGATTGATTTTAGTCATTACTCGTACTTCGATTAAGTATTCGCTGGATTACCAAGCTGTCCCAAATGTATAAGTCATTATTCGTCGGTATTTCCCTCAGGAACATTGATGGTTAAACAAGGGCTTTGTTCTAACTTTGTTGAAACTCATATTATGTGGAAAATCACCAGCTTTCTTCAACATTCCGTTGGTCAAAACTCTCTGTAGGATTACGTGTGTAGTTCTTTTCAACAAGAAAAGTATCAATCACTCAATTCATCTTGGTTTAAACTGACTGATTTTACCTGTTATGTACGAGTTTGCATTCTTTCCAATCATACGATGTACTATTGGCCAGCATGCGCAACAGAATCAGATTGACTCAAAACTAGGATACACACAGCTATAGCCCAGTAATTCGGAACTGCCAGCATTCAAAGACAACCAAAACATGAGTGACCGAATGTAAGGGTATCTGTTTTTCATTGAATCGCTTGCAAACCGAAACTCTGTAGTTTGGGGGTGACAATGAGTTGCACATTGGTGACCTCCGAAGAGAGACAGTGCATGATTGGGTGAACCTCACCAAGCTGTTTCCAAATCATCCACTTTCACTAGTACATCCTACTATGCGTGGACAACCTGTCTGTTATAGTAGTAGGCTGCACTACGTTACCTCCACAACCAGTCCGCCATACTTGGAATTCCTCAGACGTTCAACGTGGATGTGAGCAGTGTCCCGGAAACACGCATACAAGACCCAACTACTGTTTTAACACTTTGCTCCCAAAGTAAACACTGGGCTTCCCGTTTCACTCTACGCATGCCGGGTAATTCGGTGTCTGGTACTTGTGGTGAAGATGGCGTTGATATCGTTCGCGGCATGAAGACTGTGCGTGTACTGCTCCACTGGATTCCAATGACCAGTCGTATATGTGCGATTCGGGTGAACGGTTCCGTACATGTAAACAGCACTAGACTGAAGAGTCCATGCCTGTTTGTCGTTTATGTGCATGCCCTAAATGACCGCACCTCGTCTGAGGCTAAAAATGAATACCACCATGATTTTATCAATTGATCCGTAGCATGCATTCAACGGACATCATGGATGTTGTTGGTGAATTCAGTGTTCAAGAAGGAAGCCTCGATGAGACGCAGAGAAATGAGGTAAACCGTTTCGACATTTCAACCGATGGAACCGATAACAGTGACCGACCCATTCAACTATGTCCTGACCATGGACTACTCCTAGCGAATACAAATTTCTGGCACAATGAGCTCCACCGAAAAACCTGGCACTCTGCTGCGTCCCATCAGCTTTGCACTCAGATCGACCATATTGCTCTTGGTTACCACTGACACGGATCAACTCTAAACTGCTGATCATTTTGTTCCCCGTCTGTTGACAATGATCACACAGCTGCCTGTGTGAATTCGAATCTGCCTCTCGACGGTGGCCGGAAATACGTCAAAGACTAAAATCCTCATCGGCCACTACTTGACGATATCAAAGAATGTGCCTCCATGCAGAAATATTGTAAAACTCAAGATTGACACATTCTGTTTTATTTCACTATACTCCCTCTTTTATAGTACATAACGAGACCGTACTTGATACCTCTCAGATGAAAAATTGAGCTACGTTCTATTCGTTCCTGATGTTATTACTTCGCTGTGGTTGTGTGCGAGGTTCAGCCTATTCAATCCATTTGATTTCACATTTTGCGTCGCTCAAACGATTCAAACGATGATTGCATCTGAAATGGAACCTCTTGATGTAAGTTATTATCTCAACCGTTTGGAACTTATATAAGGTGGAAAATCACCAGCTTTCTTCAACATTCCGTTGGTCAAAACTCTCTGTAGGATTACGTGTGTAGTTCTTTTCAACAAGAAAAGTATCAATCACTCAATTCATCTTGGTTTAAACTGACTGATTTTACCTGTTATGTACGAGTTTGCATTCTTTCCAATCATACGATGTACTATTGGCCAGCATGCGCAACAGAATCAGATTGACTCAAAACTAGGATACACACAGCTATAGCCCAGTAATTCGGAACTGCCAGCATTCAAAGACAACCAAAACATGAGTGACCGAATGTAAGGGTATCTGTTTTTCATTGAATCGCTTGCAAACCGAAACTCTGTAGTTTGGGGGTGACAATGAGTTGCACATTGGTGACCTCCGAAGAGAGACAGTGCATGATTGGGTGAACCTCACCAAGCTGTTTCCAAATCATCCACTTTCACTAGTACATCCTACTATGCGTGGACAACCTGTCTGTTATAGTAGTAGGCTGCACTACGTTACCTCCACAACCATAGCAGCATCAGTTGAGACAAGAAGGAATACTTGCAACCAGCAGACCTCACACGACAGACCAGAAGAAGTTCCCTCACGGGTGCTTCGGTCAGTTTTCGTGTTGGGTTAGCGCACCACTATCTTCTGGGTCTGACTTTTGGCTCAGTGAATACGGAGAGAGAGTATCCAAGAAAAGTCTGTTGTGCGTTGTGGGCAGTCAACAAGAATGATATGCCCAAACGTCTCCATCGTTTTTTGGGGAAACACAGTTCGTATTTCTCTGCTCTTTAACTTTCCCATCCCAATTCGGAAAAGGAATGAGAGGCCACAGTGAGTCGTGAACGTGAATTGTTGACAATTTTCTCTGCAAACTGGCTTTCCCGTTTCACTCTTCGCACGCCGGGTGATTCAGTGTCTAGTGCTTGTGGTCAGGCTAGCGTTGGCACCGTTCTCGGCATGAAAACTGAGCGTGAACTGCTCGACTGGATTCCAATGATCAGTCGTCCGTTTGTGGTTCGAGTGAATGGTTACATACTCGAAAACAGCACTAGACTTAAGCTTAGATGCCTGTTTGTTGTTGTAATGTTTGTCTCCAGATGACTGACTCATCTGAGGCTAGAGAAGCAAATTACCATTAGTTGTATCAATTGCTCCGTAGCGTGCGTTGAACGGACATCATATATGTTGTTGCTGAACTCAGTGTTCAAGTTGGAAGTCTATAGGAGACGGAGAGAAATAAAGGAAACCGTTTTGACATTTCAATAGACCGAACCGATGAGGGTGACTGACTCATTCAACTATGTTCCGCCTATGGACTTTTCCTAGCGAGTGGATAGTTATCGAACGAAATGCGCAACCGAGTAACCTGACACCCTGCTGAGTCTTCACAGCTTTGGACTCAGATAGACCATAATGCTGTCGGTTACCGCTAACGCGGATCAACTCGAAACTGCTGATCATTTTGGTCCACGTCTATTGACAATGATAACACAGTTGTTCGTGTAAAATTAAGTCTACCTCTCGTCGGTGGCTGAAATGACACCAAAGCCAATAGTCCTCGGTGGCCGCTACTGGGCAATATCAAAGGATCTCTTTCCTAGCAGAAATATTGTGAAATTCAAGATTGACCCTTTCTGTTTTCTTTCAATGTATTCTCTCTGTTATAATACAAAGCTGTACCGTACATGATACCGCTCGGATGAAAAATTGAACTACGTTCTATGCGTTCTTGAAGTTCTCACTTCTCAGTAGTTCTGTGCGGGTTCAGCCTATTCAATCGGTCGGGTAATATATTTGGCGTCGTGCAATGGATTCAAACCATATTTTTTTCTGAAATGCAACCTCTTGATGTGAGTTCCATATCTTAACCGGTTGACGACTACATGGGTTGTTTCAATATTTGGTATTTTGCCCGAAAGCATTTCGATGATGCGAAGAGAGAGAACTGTGTATGCAATTTGTTTTGTGAATCCCCATACATTTTCCAAACCTTGTCTTGCCATTGACACTCCCTTCGATATCACAACTTTTCACGGGGTTGTCGATGAAGTGAAGTGCAAAGGAACCAGATGAATAATGAGCAAAGTGCAGCGGGCTCTAATTGAGGCTGCTACTGCTGCCCATGATACAACAACCTGTTACTCACAGAAGCGATGGATATCTGCACCCTCAGTTGAGCTGTGAGATGCTCGCCGATCGATTTCTCCGGATTCGACATATGATGGAACACAGAGGTACCTTAAACGCTAACTGATTCGAAGCCTGAGAGACGGCCGTCAGTAGAGGTGGATTGCTAAGTACAGGGAGGTGGAAAAAGCTGCAGTGATTGGCAGCAGCTGCCGTGTTATCCGACTAAACTGAAACACTCGTTTTCGAAAGCCAGACTTTACTGAACTGCTCTAGAAGACAAAGGGCTGACTGACTCAAATTCAGGAGCTTCGTCTAGTCCGCTGGCAGAAGCATTTAAAGAAAGCAGTTCAATTGGCCTTGATCTCCGACAGGCTTGTTAAGAAACGTCATAGCTCTAACTCTGGTTGTAGATATCGGTCCTCTGTCAGATTCGGAGGTTCTCCTTGGGTTAGCCACCTAAAATACACGATACTGCTTGATCGGTTGAGTTGCCCTCGTCTAATTTCGAGGATGATGGATCATAATTGGTATTAGAGTCGATTTGGAAGGTCACAGGGAACAAATTTCAAAGAATTGGATTGAATTTGTCATTTGGCCAATTAACAGGAAGGATGGTGATTCCTCTTGTGGTAACCACCCGTGAGTGAGTTTGGTTAGCATCACATCTGTTATACTTGCATTTAGCATTCCCCACTACTCATCAACCACTCGAGAACAGTCCCCTAGAGAGCATCAAGATGGGTTTGGACTTGATCTCGGTTGTGTTGATCATATCTTCACTCTCCGACAAATTTTCGAACACAGGCACACACTTAGTAGGTCAAATAGACTTCTTCTTCTTGATCTCTAAATTGTCCTAAACTCAGTTGACCACAAAGTTCTCTGACTTTGCCTCTTGTTGAAGGGTGTACCAGAGAAATTCCGTTCCACCAAAAAGCCCGTTTTATGTGAACAGCCTAGGTCGTGTTAAGTTTTACGGTTCTCCTTCACATGAGTTCACCACAAGAATTGGTGTTCATCGAGAGTACACCCCTCTCCCTTTCTCTTCACCTTCGTGATTGATACGGCCCTAGATACAGCACTACTTTCAGGTGATGATAGTGGTATCAAACGTGGAAAAATGTTAGACATTTAATATGCAAGTGACATCGTTCTCCTTTATGAAGATCCAGGTCGGTTGCAAGCTTTTATGAGCAGCATGAATAACTGTGTACCAATGTTCGGTATGCGTTTTTCAGGATGCTGTTGCAGGACTGGGTTGGTCCAACTCTAAACCGTTCAAGATCTGGAGAACCGTAGATATGGTTGATAGGTTGTTTTCTGGGCAGCTGTATTTTACTCGGAGAAAAAATATCGGTTGAAATGTCTTTGTGCATATAGAAAATTCTTTTGGCGTTTGCCAATCTGAGTAATCTGTGGCTTTGATACAAAATCTGTTCATCTATGAGGTCGGACGAACACTGCCGCTGTAAGAAGATTATCGGTATTGGAATACCAATGCCCGCATGTCAACTGTGATTATTATTATCTTCATCGTCTTTTTTTCGATCGATTCAATTTTCTTAGGGTTGTCATAGTAGCTCATAGTCATCCTGAAGCCCCTTGTTCCCCAGCTTCTACGAAAAACCGCATCATATCCTCAGCTTTCGTGAACCCATAAAGTGGTGTTGTCACCGGTGAGATTTTCAGCACCAGTGACGCCAACCGTGACTTTCGCTTGAAACTCGATGGAAAGTTCCATCATTCGCGGCCGTCATCGCATTTGATAAACCATTCAGTTGGTTCACTCTCAAACCAGAAGGCACACTACAGTAGACGTTCGACTAGCGGCTCAGAAACGTGTCTTCTCCAGCTAGTGTGCATGCCTCTCTTAATCCAGTCGCGTATATTTGTTTGCCCCTTGCCTGCCTGCTTGTAATCGTTACCCTATTTCTCGGGATATTTGATCTTCCTTGAATAATTTGTACACTATGGTCGGACTATAGGAAATGCACATTCAAATATACCACTGAATTTCTTAGCTCGAGCGAGTCCTTACCATAAAGATGTGTTAGAGCTTGAGAGATTGCATGTAGAATCTCTTCTTCAAACTTATCGCTTTGTGTTTCTTATTGATAGCTGCAAAAAGAACTGTGCAAAATTTAATTCCCATTACCTAGGCAATGAAATACATCGAACGAAATGTTGAGACCTCACCTTTTTCGACTTAAACATCCAGTTGCTCTCATCGAATGTATCCGATAGCATGCACGCGTGAGTACGGATAAACACACAATATTACAGATGCAAGCCATGGCAGGACAGATTTGGGTATTGGCAGACAATGCCAGTTACCACATGATGTTCTTCTTTAGGTTGGATGAAAGTATATATTTATATATATATATATATTGATACAAAGTAGTATGTTAGCGTGTGGACGAAATTTTCCCGGAAGCACAAGACCGATTTTGCGGTTGTTGGTTCTCATCAGGTATGCGTACCCGGTACTCCTCTGCCCACTCGTTTTCATACTTGTACACTCATATTCCATACTCAATAGGATCTAATTTCGATCGTCTGGAGTGTGAATGGATAATTTTCACTGAAGAGCCCACAAAAGAATCACAACTAAGATTCATCATGGTTATTCGTGTCTGGTTCACTACATACTACTAATGTTCAATATGAGCGCCTACAATTGCAGCCTCGATGTTATCCTTTATTCATAGAAATGAATGTGAGCGTCAGTATATCATATATATATATATAATATATATATATATATATGAAGCGATCAGAAATAAACAGACAATACTGAATTGTGGCAAATTTGACATGCAATCAGGTCCTTGTGCGAATATGTAACCACTCTTTTCCCGTTTCGATCGTCGTTCCACGAACAAGTGTGTAATATATAATGAAAGGTTAGGAAATATTAGCAATTCCATGTAAATATTTTTGAATAAAGTGCTCACTACCAATAATTCGGCAAATGAATCAAATGTGCCTTCAAGGAACTTCGAAAAATATTATTCTTTGTACTTTGGAAGGTTGACAGCAGGACGAGCACAAAGTCGAACACGTCTTTGTCCACTGCATTATTCCCTTCGTCGTCAATATCGGTTTTATGATCGTCATCATCAGCATCTTCTTCTTTTATCTCCGTGAAAATGAGCACGAAGTAACAAGACATATTTAACATCTGCTTTTGCTTGATGTCTTAGTCAACAGCATGTTGGCTAATCCAAATGTCTTGAACACCGCAACAGTATTCAATCTACAAGAACATTCATGCTGTTCGCCTAATAAACTGGGAGCATGACAATCGTCTCCTGTACACCAACAGTATTATCTCCCTCGAGGATGAAAACACGTAAGCCACTTGGCTCGAGCGCAATAATTATGAGCTCAGTGTTCTCAAATCTACCAGGGATTATTCCTCGAGAGAAACGGAAATGACACAATAAAAGAAACTTCGCACTGTTCTCACTGTTTTCGCGACTTCCAACAAACACAATTGAAATCAGTGTATTTCATAAATATACGAGAGGGGAAGTGCGGCTTCATTGATTTTGTGGCGTTACTGAAAGGAAACTGCTCAGATTCGGTCGGTAGTTCAGTGACTACCAACAACTTAGACCAAACTTCCGTTTTGTTGACACGGTATCTCAACATATTCTACCAATGGAACGGAGGGATTGATGATCAAACACCGACAATGTCGGTTTAACATATACCCCAACGGTCGTGTTTCTGAAGTAAAAAACGAACGCAATTACCTGTGACAGTGCATACTCGACCGGTGATGAACTTAAGGATATCATGCCAGCATCACCGATGAGGGAGGTTAGTAAAGACCAGTGGCACCTTCTGCATGCGAGACGACACCTGATCCGCTATCTGTTCACCTCATGAGATGGAAATGCTCCACTCGCAAAACGTTTCTACTCCAGCTAGCACTTGCTTCACTAATACAATATTTCGATCATGGCCAACCCAGTACAGCAGCAAAAAACATGAAATTCTCTGTAATTACTACGCAGCACATTCGATTCATTTGCGGAATGATTTATAACCTGTATTCATTCCAAACAGTAGACACGGTGTGCGAAGGATTCCGAATGGTTCGCAAATTGTGATCACTTGTGTCACTCAAGCAGGAAAAGAATAAGAGGACAGTTCAGCTCTTCTTTACTTATCGTGCAGAGTGGTACTAACTGCGATCTCTCAGATTCAGGCCATGTGGTCGGTGAATAAAGTCAATAATCGCCCTAATACACCCAATTTACGGTGAATTTCCAATACATGAGCGACTCACAGAAAGGAATTGCTTGAGTTTTCCAATTCGAAATATAAGGCCACGCTCTGATTAGTATGACATTGTATCTGGATTAAAGGACAAAATTGACTCGAAACACCATTAAAATGAGACTGTAACTGTGAAGCAAAGCAACTCTTGCACACAAATGACATTAGAATATCGTTGAAGGTCGGTGTCTGAATTTCCCCGATGCATTCAGGAAATTCAGATCTGGATAGTTCAGTTGTTTCACATGTCCTCGTCGACGAGCCACGTGTTTTGCCTGTGGTAAGTTTGGTCACAATGATAGTGCTTTTAGCAATAGCCCAGCATATCGACAGACGATCCCCTCAGCATCAGCTGACACTTCTTTATTTCCTACCAGTTTTTCGACACTTGTCAGAGACGGTTCCACATATAATCAGGCGTTGCATACTCAAGAGTGTGGTCAACACCATTTATTGTTGACACTGGGAGTGTACAATCCATAATTTCACGTAAAGCTGTGATTTGCGTTCATCCCACCGACAGGAATAATCCAACCAAGAAGATTCATCCATGTATTACTAGGCACAAGTTCTCACTCGTTCTTCGTTTTCGATTCAGGACCTCCACCTACCAGTTTTAAAGTTGTTCATGATTTCCACATTGATGTCACTCTCCTAACGTTTTCACCAGATTCATTGGATATACATCAGTTTGTTTCAAAATGTTCTGAGGTTTCTGTTGGAATGCACATTCCTGGATTGAGGTCAGAGATATCTGACGATCTCATTTTACTAAAGCGCAGTAGAGATCATTTTAGTTTGTGAGATCCTGTCCGCCAAGCAATGCAGTCCGCGTGAGCGCGGAATTACTGGCTATGTGGAATCTTCTAACTGGGCCGACGTTGAGTGTACAGCTAAGTATTGCAAGCAGCATTCACATTAGGTACGTTCGAAACATTCGAATTGGCTCCGTTGACCATTGCTTCGCGAGGCGTGGCAGTGGTTATATGCAGGCTATTGTGAAGCCTTCCAGTTGAATGCTACACTCTTGTGATCATTTATGCTTGTTCCCGCTGATCGAAGGTATATTGAACAAATTCATTTACTGCTGACTTCACACAGACTACGCTCAGAAACAGATTCAACAGAGGAGGAATTCTGTTTGTGCCAGTTTCTGACAGTGGCACCAATTCAGCTGCTTAACTCTCGGATATATGGCTATAAAATCTTGGTTCAAAAGTAAAACACACTGCTCCTTGTCACCCGCAGTCTTATGGTCTAGCAGAGAACTTTGAATGAAATTTGTTTTGTGATTCCTCATACATTTTTCGAACCTGGTCTTGCCATGGACAATCCATTAGATATCACAAATGTACACCGAGTTATCGATGCCCAGTATCCAGATAAGTAGTGAACAAAGACTGTGACGGCTGAACAAGATCCAACAACCAGCTATCCACAGAAGCAATGGGCATCTGCATCCTCAGTTGAGCTGTGAGATGCTCGCAGAATGAACCCTCTCAATTCCAAATATGATGGAAGACAGAGGTGCCTTACATACCAATTGATTCTGAGCCCGAGAAACTACCGCTAATAATAGTGGATTGTGGAGGAGGAAAAAGCTGCAGCAATGAGCAACAGCTACAGCGATAGGCAGCAGCTGCAATCTTGTCCGTATAGGCGAAAACACCTCCTCTCGAAAGTCAGGCGTTATTGAACTGTTCTAAGAGACAAACGGTTAACTGATTCGAACTCAGGAGCTTCGTCTAGTCCGTTGGGAGAAGCATTTTAGGGAGCAGTTCACCTGGTTTTTATCCCCAACAGGCTTGTTAAGAAGCGTCATAGCTCCAACTGTGGTTGTAGATGGCGGTCCTCTATCAGAAACAGAGGTTCCTCGTGAGCTAAGCCACTTAGATGACATGAGACTGCTGGACCGGATGAGTTGCTTCCGTCCAATTTCAAGGATGATGGCTCATAATTGTTATTGGGTTGGCAAAACTCCTCGATTTGGTAGGTCACAGGGAACAAGTTCCAAAGTGTTGGGAATAATCTGTGATTGTGCCAATATACACGAAGGATGGTGATTCCTCTTGTCAAAACCAACCGGTAATAAGTTCGGTTAGCATCATATCTCAAACGCTTTTTAGGTCAACTAACATCCTTTTTTCTTGATACTTTAAGCGATCTCAGAATCAGTTGACCACATAGTTCATTGCCTCCAGTTAAAGGGTGTATCAGAGAAATTCCGTCCCTCCCTGAAGTTTTTTTCGTAAACAGCCTAGGTGGTGATAATTTTCACTGTTCTCCTTCACCTGAGTTCACCAAGAAAAGTAGTGTGCATCGGGGTTACCCCTTTCTACCTTTCTCTTTACCTTCGTGATTGATATGCACCCAGATACAGCACTTTTGTCAGGTTATGGGAGTAACATCAAACGTTTCCCTGGTTGAAAGGTCTTAGAACTTGAATATGCGGGTGACATCGTTCTTCTTTATGAAGACCCAGGTAAGTTGCAAGCTTTTATGAGCAACATGAATAACTGTGTACCAGTGATTGGTATGCGTTTTGCAAGATGCTGTTGTAGGATTGAGTAGGTCCACTAAACCTATCATTATCTGGAGAACCTTAGACTTGGTTGATAAATTATTTTTCTGGGCAGCTGGATTTTACTGGGAGAACAGATATCGGTTCAGGTGTCATTGTGTACACTGAGGTTTCGCTTGGCATTTGCCAATCTGAGTCACTTGTGGATTTGATACGAAATCTGGTCATCAATCAAGGGTTGGATGTACGCTGCAGCAGTACTTCTCTGTGGTTAAGAGACATGGCTACTACGGGTGGAGAATATGAGAAGATTATCGGTATTGGAACACCGATGTGCACATGTTACCTGATAGGATTCCTCGGCACGCCATACATATTATCTTCGTTGTCTGATTTTCGATTGCTCCAATTTTCTCAGTGGTGTTTTGAGAGCTCATAGTCATCCTGAAGCCTTTGTTTCCCAGCTTTTACGAAAAACCGCATCGTTTCCTTAGCTTTCGTGAACCCACACAGTGGTATTGTCACCGATGTGATTTTCAGCACTAGGGACGCCAACCATGACTTTCGCTTGAAACTCGGTGAAAAGTTCCATTATTCACGGCCATCATCGCATTACCTTGTACAAACTGATAATCAATTCAGTGAATTCACTCTCGAACCAGCTGGCACACTACAGTAGACGTTCGACTAGCTGCTCAGAAACGTGTCTTCTATCGAGTCCTGACCGCGAACTATGAAAGAAATTCCCTTAAAAGAATGAATAGAAAAGACCGGTGTCGGTGTGAACCGAAAATGTTCCAAAGGTGAGGTGTACGGATACTTCGGTAAAGTCAATTCAGTAAAACGTATGCAACCGTGGAAAAAACACTGAAGTCCAAATCAGGCATCAGAAATCAGTGAGAAAATAAATCAATTACGTCTGCTTATGTGTTCTTTTCAGTGCTTCACTAGATTGAATCTGGGTTAACAATAGGGACAGCACCCTTTGTCCGATCCTTCATGCAACGAACATTCCAATCGTCTTCAGTGCGTAAACTAAGTTTATGATGGATATTGAATATTCGGTCAACTGATATTCTCAGCCATTCTCGCCACGTTTTGGGGAAAAGGAATATGGAATATTGCACAGATAAGTAATGGGTTGTGAAATGTATATGCATACTAAGTAGATAAATGTGTAAGTAATCTTTTGAATTGAAACTAACTCCGTGACTGAGTTAGAGAAGCATAGAAATAATGGTAATCAATATGGCTGGGGTGGGGTGGGGGTTACCACTTCAAGGAAGTACCGATAAAGCTTGACGTGAGTAAATGGACGTCCCGGCAGGAGAAACTGAAATGCCTGTGATGTTCGTTTGTACTGATTGTATGTAAAGATCGTACCTATTAAATGATAGTGGTATCGTCTCACATCTGTACCTAATCACAAAGATTTATTTCAATATTGTAGGATGTAAGCCAGACGGTTTTACTAGTAGCAAAGTAATCACAACACTTTGTCGTCAACCGACGCCAGTCTGATGAATAATTGATGGTTTGAGCAAAAGTACTGAGAGTAATTATTATTGGATCTTTTGTTTTCGATGGAAACGACACAGGTACAAAACGACCCCAATTTACTCAAAAGTATTAGGAAGTTCGTATTTGAGTATACCGCTCAATTTCCGAGCTCAAACGAGTCTTTACTATTAAGGGGTGTTAGAACTTGAAAGTCTGCACGTAAAATCCCTTCTCTAAATATATCTATTTGTGTATTTTATTTACAGATGCAAACAGAACTGTGTAAATTTTAAAATCACTTACTTAGGCAATAAAATACATCTGGTAAAATAGTAACACCTCGCCTTTTTCGACTGAAAATCCAGTTGCTCTCGTCGAATTTACTCGATTGTATGCACACACAATATTACCGATTCAAGCCATGACAGGACAGATTTGGTTGCCGGCAGATTATGCCAGTCATCAAATGTTATATTACTTTCTTCGGATTGAAAGTAAGCATCCATATATATATATATATATATATATATATATATATATATATATATATATATATTTATATATGTATGTATATGTATATATAAGGAAAGCGAGTACTATGTAGTCGTGTGGACAAAATTCCCTCGGAACCACACGACTGGTTTCGCGGTTGTTGCCGCTCATCAGGTATGAGTACCCGGTACTCCTCCGCCCACTTGTCTCCATACTTGTGCACTCATATGCCATATTTTCAATAAGATCTAATTTGAATTGTGTGGAGTGTGGATAGATACTCCTCACTGAAGAGCCCACAAACGAATCACAACTAAGATTCATCATGGTTATTTGTGTCTGGGTCACTACATACTACTTACGTTCAATATGAGCGCCTACACGTGCAGCCTCGATGTTATCCTTTATTATCGAAAGGAATGTGAGCGTCAGTATATCATATATATATATATATTTATATATATCTATATATGTATATATATACGTTTATTTAAATGAATTTATATGAAGCGATCGGAAATAAACTAACAATACTGAATTGTGGCTAATTCGACATGCAATCAGGTCTTTTGCAGACTCCATAAGTTTCGCCCTGTGCGACAGTGTACACGCTCTTTTCCCATTTTGATGGTTTTTTTTCTCTCAAACAGGTGTGTGATGCATGATGACAGGGTAGAAAATATTTGCAATTCCATGTATATATTTTTGAATAAGGTGCAGAGTACCAAACGTTTGATAAATGGATCAAATGTGCCGCTTGGGAACTCCGAATTATTTCTTCGTTGTTTCTTGAAAGGAAGAGAGTAGGATGAGTACGCAGGAACCAATACTGACTGATCTTTGTGCATGAGAGCAAAGAAAAAGAGCTGGGAGATCACAACTACTGTTGTATGATTTCGGAAATTTAAATTGTTCGGTTACCGTTTTTCCTTTCACAATCGATGGTTCAGATCACATTCCATCAACTCCAGGTACCATATAGTAAATCCTAAAAATTTTTTCTGAAACGGTAGAAACCGGAAGACCCAAAAGATGGTGAGCGACAATGTTTATCAAAACACTAGATTGTTTCGATCACTTCCAGAAGTTAGAGTAACACCAGACGAATTGAACTAATAGAGCTACGGTTCAACCGTCCGCGAGTGGAGCAGTCAAAATATTCGTAAGTAATTGGCTGAAATCAGTTGTCGTTGGTGTGAGTGAACAAAGAACGAAAAGTCCTGGGACACAGAACTGCCTACAAACTAATCAGAATCAGGAATTTGTTAGTTAATTGTGACCATATTGATTTCTGTAAGTGAATTCGAGCGAATGAAATAAGTCATCTCCGGAGCGATACTTCCCACCATACCCATATTCCCCACCCGAAAAGTCGAGTGAAACAATAAAAGTGACTAGGTCGTTGCATCCTGTGTGTCCCCACTCTTTCCGTTTCAAACACATGACTCAAGTCATATAAACCATTTCACAACAACGTACCTCCTAAAAAGCATAATTTTCGTGTTGGACTTATCAAAAGTTTGCGTATCAAAAATCAGAGCTGTTCTGCACGTCACGCAGAAATCCGTTTTGTGTTCATTTTATATGGATTAGTTTATTTTGCGTCCTGTGAATTACATTTCTAGCTTGAGTCTGTTCATAACTCGAAACAACCACGCAATAATAGAGTGCAAATTATCGGTGCACAGATAACTCAAATTCCGATCCCTTTTGAAGTGCTTGTACAACCAAAAAAAAGCTGCCAAATACGACGTCTACCATATGTCAGAGAAGCCGATGGTCTTCCGTGCACAATGAGTAAAGTCAAGTAAGTCAAAGCCTACAACCCGAATTCACAGTTTGCATGTATTATCACGATCAATATCGATACCAATACTACAAATTCAAACTGATATGCTTGCACTTCATTGTTTTCCTCGTCGTCAATATCGGTACTATTCACGTCATCATCATCACCTTATATCTTCGTGGAGACGAGCACGGAGGTGACAGTGCATCATTGACATATGTTTGGGAGCATGACAACTGTTTCCTGTACACCGCCAGTATTGTCTCAATCGTGAACGAAAACGCGTAAGCCACTTTACTCAAGTTCGATATTTATGAGTTCAAAGTGTTTTCAAATCTACCAGGGAATATTCCTCGAGAGAAGTAGCAGAAACACAATGAAAGAAACTTCATATTGTTCTCATTGTTTTCGCGACTTCCAACAACCACAATTGAAATCAGTGTATTTCATAAATCCACGACAGTCGAAAAGCGGCTTCATTGATTTTTTGGCGTTACTGAAAGAATACTGCTCAGATTCGGTCGGTAGTTCAGTGACTACCAACAACCTAGACCAAACTTCCGTTTTGTTGACACGGTATCTCAACATATTCTACCAATGGAACGGAGGGATTGATGATCAAACACCGACAATGTCGGTTTAACATATACCCCAACGGTCGTGTTTCTGAAGTAAAAAACGAACGCAATTACCTGTGACAGTGCATACTCGACCGGTGATGAACTTAAGGATATCATGCCAGCATCACCGATGAGGGAGGTTAGTAAAGACCAGTGGCACCTTCTGCATGCGAGACGACACCTGATCCGCTATCTGTTCACCTCATGAGATGGAAATGCTCCACTCGCAAAACGTTTCTACTCCAGCTAGCACTTGCTTCACTAATACAATATTTCGATCATGGCCAACCCAGTACAGCAGCAAAAAACATGAAATTCTCTGTAATTACTACGCAGCACATTCGATTCATTTGCGGAATGATTTATAACCTGTATTCATTCCAAACAGTAGACACGGTGTGCGAAGGATTCCGAATGGTTCGCAAATTGTGATCACTTGTGTCACTCAAGCAGGAAAAGAATAAGAGGACAGTTCAGCTCTTCTTTACTTATCTTGCAGAGTGGTACTAATTGCGATCTCTCAGATTCAGGCCATGTGGTCGGTGAATAAAGTCAATAATCGCCCTAATACACCCAATTTACGGTGAATTTCCAATACATGAGCGACTCACAGAAAGGAATTGCTTGAGTTTTCCAATTCGAAATATAAGACCACGCTCTGATTAGTATGACATTGTATCTGGATTAAAGGACAAAATTGACTCGAAACACCATTAAAATGAGACTGAAACTGTGGAGCAAAGCAACTCGATGTCCGAATTTCCCCAATGCATTCAGGAAATTCAAATCTGGATAGTTCAGTGGTGCGTGGAGTTGATAGGTCATTAGAAAATTTTGAGCTGGATTGCGAACGATTGCATGCAGCCCAACACGCAACGGTCAACTGGATATCGGAATGGGCTACAAGCCTTCGGATAAGTTGGGGCGGTATGCAAATGAACAAAGGTTGATCTCGCTACAAAAATATGTTTTCTAGGGACTAAGCCCAGTGGCTCGACATAAAGTCCCCTTTGCATTGGATCGGACGAAAAAGGACGTATACCATGGTCTCCAGGACCTCCGAATGAAGCTCCAATGGATTATTTCTTGGGTGGTTATGTTGAAAGATAAGTTGGGGACCACAAGGCCGAGAACCTGGATGATTTGGAACATCGGATCCAATCTGTATGCGGTGCGATTCCAACATCAGTGCAGGATGCGGTTTCACATAAAATTATTCGACGACTGACGATTTGCCTGGCTCAAGTTCGGGAAGTTCTTTGACACTGTATGTGGTGATTGCCCGGCCAACAACCACAAACAATTTGAACGCCTGCCGAAAATATACCTCGACGGTAATTGCGACTAACTAAGAAAGCTGTTTTATAGTCGAAGGCAGAGTTCACCGTACATCGAGAAAACTGCTTACTTTCATTCTATCACTTTAATTCAACTATCCACCGTATGCTAAGGGATCGAACATCTCGACAGCGATTTTCATCACTGGTACGGACCGCCACTTGGTGAACGTGTCCATCGGCGCCAGGAATTAGTTCGTCGATAACTCCTTTTGGCTGCATCTCCTATGACTGTTTCCACCTAGGAGCAAAATGTATTCATCGATGCGCAAATCCCGTTTAGGCGATAACCATTTGTGGCACAATTGCAACGTTCGTGAGTACCCTTGTCCTCATTCTTCCCGGCTGGCACAGACCGAAGATTGCACCTGAAATCGACACTTCGTATACCTTTTACTGAGGGTGGTTTCTCCATGAATTTCCGCTGGATTCCCATCGATCGGAACACATCGCCACCTACGGTGTTATGTACAGTTCCCTATGAGAGCAATTCTGTTGGCCACAACGAATGGAAACGAATGGCACTGACAATATTAATGCACTGCAAACAATGGTGCAACCCGTCCATAAAACAAGACGATTGTTATGCAATTGTAACTCGTGAGTGATGTCTTTCAAAACCGTGTTCCAGGAACAGCCGCAACTGATTCAGGTCGCGGCATGGTGAGAAATTTGCACTGTGCCACTTGGGGTTTTCCCACCGTGAAAAGGTAAACATGTCCACAGTCACATCGCATCCACAAATACCCAACTGGACCATAACCAGACACAAGGAAAATTCGAATATCTGTTCGAACGACTAAAATATTCAAACCCACCTGAAAAGATGCGCAGACGTGGTTCTAAGCGGAGCTGGTTGACTTCGAACCACAGTAACTGGTAACATCGTCCAAACATCAGTCACTAATCACACCTGAGTGCTTTTTATTATCGAAAATATACAGTTACAATATGGCTTGATAATTTTACGCCCAAACAATGATTCCAGACCCATGCTGACTCATTGGAGTGAATATGAGAAAATGGAGACCGTTCTTGACTATACCAGCACGTTTGTGCGCCAATATAAACGCGATGAACCTGATGAACTAAAACAAGAAGTATCGGCAGAAGCAAACTTTCTACTAGAAGGACCACAGCTCAACATCTGTAACCAAATGGAACTCAAAATCCGCAACTGTATGGTCCACCGAAACTACACAAACCAGACGTTTCACTTAGACTAATACTATCAATGAATAATTCATCACAGCACGAATTCGCGAAATGAGTGTTGAAGTTGTTTGAGATAGTTGATGATCCAATGGCCAGAGACACTATCAAAGAAAGTTTCGAAATAGTAGAGATCTTTGGGCCAGGTAATTTTGAAAGGGAAACACACGGCTTCATTTGATATCCAATCACTGTTCACGGATTTTCTCTTTAGGCCATACATATCATCTGCTACCACGTGGAGCAAAACCAACTCAAAATCGGTATACCAGTCCCATTTCAGGAACGACAATTACTACCATGCTCAACAGTCGTATCGTGTTCTTCCATTGGCCGATCCTACAGACAAATTGGCGCAGTCGCAATGCGGAGATCACTGGATTCATTTTATCAGGAAATGTTTTGGCTCACTTTGAGGAAAATACGAGCTTGTTCATGAATGCAGCTTAAGTGATATGAGGTCCCATAGCCACAAAAAACCCTACTGCACTATTCGAGATACCCGGAAACCAGACTGTTCGGTTTGAAGTAGGGGACAGCATAAGATCCCAAAATGTCAGATTTGGTCATCAGCTGAGTCACAATGGATTTCCTCCTACCACGAAAAATATCGTCGTTCGAGGACTAGAACCTCTGACCTCCGAATTGTCAAATGAAAGCTCTGCGCCACCGATCGCAGTTTGGTGTATCTTGCCGATGGAAAAGGCTTTCTTGCCAGAAAACAGGAAGATAAGTGCCATCAGAGAGAAGGGAATTGGTATTGATTTTGAAGTACTGTTTATTCTAATAAATTAGTTTCCTGAAAAAGGGAGTTCGAGAAAATCCTGCGATTATTGAGAAGATTTACCACAGTGTGTTCTGGTCCTCACTTTAGAGCTTCGATTATGAAAGGAAATATTTGGTGTGCTATGCGACAGCCAATTAACGGATCATACAAATGAATACCCAGAATCTCTTTATCAACACGGAAATTCCAAAAATATAGGATGTTGATTTTTCCGTACAACGGAGATGCCACTGCCACATTACCTCTGAAAATGTTGAAACTAATTACCCACCCATTTATCCACTCAATTGAATGCGTTTTATTTGTCCATTATATTCTGAAGGAAATGGTATTGGTGACGCTGACTTTTTAATTCCATGTGATCAGGCCGTCGGGAAGCAATCTTGACAATTGGCACCATAAATTTTGAACAAGACTTAGTCATTTTGGACCTTCGAATAATGGACTATATGCTAATATTCCCCCAATAAATTTTGCCAGAGTGCAGAATCTAAGGCCTAGAAAACAGGCTAAATGCCCGATGCCCACATGTATGTATTGATATTTTGCCTACAGATGAGTATTTCTGTGAGAAATGTCGTTGCAGATTGCGTGAACAATTCTGCGCAATTTTGTTTACCACTTATAAAACAAAATGTCATTCAAATATAAATTTTATTTTCAGTGAATCCTCATCAGCTAGACATTTATTCACATTTAAAAATTTAAACATTTATCGTATGAAGCAAATATTTCACTTCATTTTCAGTTTTATTTCCAACGAGAAACCGATATTGAATGAAATCATTCTGGTCACATGCATATTTTGATCTTTCCTCCATCTATTTTTTATCAAGAGTTCTGTTTCATGTGGGCTAGAACAGTCGATTCATCGAAGCGGGCGTATTGGAACAGGAAGACAAACTCACAAGATAGGAAAATCACATTCATGGAAGCTATTTTTGATGTATTATCAAACCTGTGTTGGAGTGATGGGTACAAGTGACACAAACTACATGAATAAAGAAGAGCATGACCGCGGATTAGGCGCAAAACATCCGACGCACACGTGAATCGATAAAACAGAAGTGTGATGATAGTCAGGAAGTAAATATTAATTCAAATTGCATTTGAATTCTGAAGTAAACGAGCAAGCCGTTATCAATACAGAAACGTCTTTGATCGAGACCTTTGTTGGTTGTCACAGTTCAGAAAGCAGGAGGTAAATAAAACACGGCTAAACACTGAATAATGGAATTGAAATCCATCTCTGTTGTAAATCGGTAGTCAGTTTACTGTATCGTGTGCAATCGGATGTCCCAATTGTCCCAGTCATCGATACACGGAAATACGAAAATAATCTGAGTAGGAAAGCTGCTTGAATTTTACATATAATTCATTTAAACTGTGGTTGAATAAATTCAGACGCTTGTTGGACTAGCTTGAATGTGAGTCGACTACTGCAACACACTAATGAGGAAAAAAGAAACAGTGTTCCTGAGTAGTAATAGGAAACGATGACGTGCCGATTGAAGTGTAAATCTATTGTGCGTGACAAACGCGTGATTTTCGAACCGTTTATCTTCCCGGTTTGAGTAAGTGGCTCTCTGTCTTCCATATCGTGCGTACTGTTCTTCTGATGACAAAAAGAGGTTGGATATGCCTTCAGACCATTGAAATTATTTCTTTTCTGTGCTTATATCTACTGGCGCAGTTGATGAGTGGTGTGGTGAACAGGGCAAACCCATCCTTGTGGCATCTGATCTGCATACTGTATAATATAGTGTAAGACCTAAACGAAAAAATGTTTGGTGCTTTAGTTGATCATAGTTTGTCATGTTGCCGTGGACGATGTTTTTTTGGTACGAACGCACAAGTGATCCTCAACGAAGACTACAAAATGCTTGCTGCTTCTGTGGCCACAGCAACCAAATCGGCCTTTCCCGGAAAGCCAGTCCGAATAATCACGAGCGGTAACTGGAGCGCCAGCTATGTTAAGATGAGTGTGGACTTCAGTGCACGGTACATTTTCCACCTAATGAGCTGAAACGTCTGTTCGTATAAGCCTGTGTCAACCGTATCCAATGCTGGGACATGCGATCACTGCATTGCCAACTAACGGAATTGAACTCCGTCAAGTAGTGTTATAACCCTCTCACTTTCTTGTGTTATCGTCGCCAATATACGGAATCAAAACTTTTGTGAAATTTTGCTGCCTATCTCACTCACAAAGCAACTGCTTATCACCAGTCAAATAGAGCGCTAATTATTGGAAAACAGGACTGATTACCGCCTGTTATCTGCATTTGATTGAACTGTCAACTGCCATCGGACCGCACACACAGTGGACAACCCATTGATCAATGAAACGGAGATCTGTTGCAGATACGCTTGAGATAAGTAGTCAGCTTATCGAATAATGGAGACGGATTTGTGGGTGTATAGTGGCTGTAAACTTGTCACAAATTAGTATGCTTTGATAATTGACCGAGTTCTGGTTGGATTGGCTGTCGAGCATTGAGGTTTTCATGCCTATTTGGAATGAAAATGCTGCTCGCTCGTTTGGATCGGTGGACAGTTTGCGACCTTTTCTGAGTCCAGTCTGCGCACTCCTTGACTGCATAAACTTTCCCATGACTGACTATTCCACTGGTTCGCTAAATGTTACCCGATTTATTTGACGTCAGTTTCGATTTCGCTGACCTCATTTCTTTCATTCTGTGGTTGCATATTTGATTTATTCATCCAACCCTCAGTTGGTATTACTGAATTTCCGTTTCGAGGGACACATCCTTTGGTTTCAGATTCTGATTGACAGTACTGAGTTTGGTTTGTAATAGTTGACCTATTGCGTGCAAAATTGACGTCAGGCATCAAACCTGGACTGTATTTGCATGTGCAAAGTGAAAGTCTTTCATCGTTCATGGGATTCAGAGTGGCCTCGATAGAGTTGAGGATTAGGCCGTTATCTGGCCACCTTATTTACCTGAACTGACTTTTCTGTTTCTATCGACCTATTTATCAAATCGGCTGTACTCAGTCACGGTTCGCTTTCTGATTCGTCGTTGCGATCGTTTGCAATCCGTGTGTTTCTCGTATCGGTACTGTTTCGGTTCCACGTTGAATAGAATACATTGTCACATGTTTCCCCTGGAATGCATCTTCTCTATTCGTTCAACAGAGAGGATTACTTTGGAATTTCGATGTGAGACCGGAATAAAGACACGTTCATAAGCCACGCTTAAACGTCTCCCGAGAGATGATGTTTAGCTTTTTAAGTCATTTAATGGTATGATATACGGCGTAGTCAGTGGTCACAGCAAAACCAGTCCGAATAACGAGCGGTAACTGGAACGCCATCTCTTTTCAGATGAATGTGCTCTTCAATGCGCGGTACACTTTTCAACTGATGAGCTTAAAAGTCCGTTTGTATATGCCTCTGTCAACCATATCCACAGCTGAGACATGATATCAGTTTGTTCGTCAGGTCACATATTTGAACTCCATCAAGTAATGTCATGACACTCTCAGTTTCTTGTGTCACCGTAAGCAATATACGGAATCACAACTTTTGTGAAATTTTGCTGCCTATCTCAATCACAAAGCAATGGCGTATCACCAGTCAAATAGAGCACTAATTATTGGAAAACCGGACTGATTACCGCGTGTTATCTTCATTTTATTGAACTGTCAACTTCCATCGGACAATACACATGTGGACAACCCATTTATCAATGAAACGAAGGATTGTTGCAGATTTGCGTTAGACAAGTAGTCAGCAGATCAAACAATGAAGACGAATTTGTAGATGAATAGTGTCTGTGATCTTGCCACAAATTAGTATGCTGTGATATTTCACCGAGTTTTTATCAGAACGGCATTAGAACACTGTGGTTTCTGTGCCTATTTATAAAAAAGACTCTGCTCGCCCGTTTAGATCGGTGGACAGATTACGCCGTTTTCTGAGTCGAGTTTGTTCCATTTTTCATTTCACAAGTAAGTGTTTTGGGCCATTGATGCTATGGGTGTACTCCTTTACATGCAATCACGCCTAGAAGGGAAATAGAAATAATGAACGCAGAACGGAATACATTGCGATCTAGTTATATTGTATCAAACAACCGACCAAAGGCTAAAAATTAAGTTCGGTGAAATGAGGTACAACATGAGTCATCAAGTAGTGTGAATGCTCAGATCTTCATTGAAAACCATGAAGATGATTTGTAATGAGGAAGAAACAGCTGTGTAGTGGGTCCGTGGTTCTCCATGGTGATCCGGATCTTTAGGCTGCGTGATGAATCTATGAAAATCTCATATCTAGCTACTTACTTCAGAATAATGAGTTGCTTTGGACCATTTATTCAATGTTGTCAACGTGCTCCACGATGTGTTAGTCTTAGAAACATTCTTCGAAGAAATGCTCCTCTTTATGCATTAATCTTATCACGTCTGAATATTTCACTTGTCAGCTTAATGTTGCCCAACTTATTTGACGTCAGCTTCGATTTTGCTGACCTCATTACTTTCATCGTGTAGTTGCATAGTGGATTTACTAACCAACCCTCAGTTGGTTTTACTGAAGTTTCTTTTTCGAGGGACAATTTGCTTGGTTTCAGGATGTGCTTGATCGTACTGAATTTGAATTGTTATCAGTTGGTCTATTGTTTGCGAAATGACCTCAGAGGTCAAACCTAGACTGTTTTCACATGTGCAAATTGAGATGGATTTCCAGTGGCTTCGATAGAGTTGAGAAAATGACCCTTTCTCTGGACATATTTTCGGATTTATTTTCCCTACGTTATTTTCTGACGTCTGATTTGGACCTCTCCGTTTTCGCAGGTTGCGTATGTTTAACTGAACTAACGGTTCCGAGGTTACTTCTCATCTCGTTTTGAATAACTCTACCTTCAGTTTCGCGCTGACTGTACAGGCTCGCGCTTCGTTTTCTGATTCGTCGTTGCGATCGTTTGCATTTCGTGTATTTCTCGTATAGTTACTGTATCCGTACCACTTTATATAGAATACATTGTCGCATCTGTCCATCGGCTCGCATCTTCTCTGTTTGTTCTATAGAGGTGATTTCGTTGGTATTTCGCTGTGAGACCGGAATAAGGACACGTTAATAAGCCTCGCTCAAACGTCTCCGAAAGTTTGTTCAGCATTTGAGGTCATTCATTGGTGTATTGTGGCGCAGTCAGTGATTATGCTCCCATGTTGCATCTGCCGCTCAATCTGCTAATCCAAGTGCGGATAGGAAACAACAAGTTGAAAGTAATACTCGACAGACAGAAAATGAACGCAACCAGTGGTATCAGGTTTGAGGCTGGCACGAAAAGCAGTTGTTCATTACAATGCAAATCATTGAAGAAACGGATATCATTTCGTGATTATTCAAGCGAGAATCAGTCAGATCAGCTTATACGGAATTCATGGATAGGAAATAGAGTGAGTAGATTTTATTGGGTTACTGATACGCCCATATTTACCTGGTCAAGAGCAACCATGAGATGTGAATTTACATTCGTCCTAATGGATTTGTACGAAATTCATTTCTACAAGAATTCGCTATCGAAACAAAGGATCACTTGTTTGGCAAGAGCACATGAAACCAACGCATTCGTACGGCCTTCTACCAAATTTCTTTTCACACCGTAATACAGCTTGAAATAGAACAGAATGGTACAGAAGCTTCACATTTAAATAAGAACAGATACGTTTCTGCTGGTTATTCGATTTATTATGGCACGGAGAAGAGAAGGAAGGTGGGCGGAGCTATTGGTAAACTTCATTCCAATTTACATTCAAATAAGGTGAAACCATTTCACTTTTGACTTGTTTTACATTTTCCATCCATTTACTTTTAATTCCCCTAACCAATAAATTGTTTTTGTTATCAACATTTCTCATGCGTAAAACGGTGATACAGTTTCATGATCACTATCCGAAAAACCGTCTCCCAATTTTATACTTAGCTAATAATTTGGAATTTGGGGAATTCCCAAGAAACAAGCCTGTCACCAAGTTCACCGAAACTTCCTGGATCGGACGGCTTTACTTGTACAGTACAGAAGCATGGTGCTGGACCTCCGTGGTTGTGGCTGGTGTGCGAGATGAACATCCAAATGATCGATCAAAATCTGCATTGTTCAGGCAACGAAAAGAGCAGTTCAATACAATGCAAACCATTGGAGAAGCTGGTAGCATTTCATGGTTTTCGGCACGAGAATTAATCAGATCAATTTCTACGGAATTCATGGAAAAAAATGAAAAGAGTATATTTTATTGGATTGTTGATAAGTCAAAATCTATCTGGTCGAGAGGAACCAGTCGGTGTAAAGCTACATTTGCCGTGATGGATTTGTATGAAATTCAGTTCAAACAGGGTATCACTATCGAAACACGGGATCGCTCGTTTGGCAAGAGCAGATGAAACCAACACATCCGTGCAATCGTGTACCGAATTTCTTTACACACAATACTACAGCTAGAACTAGAACAACATAGATTAGAAGCATCACATTACACATGGATTCATCTTAGCCATAAGTCACTTCAATAGAAGGTGTCCTCAAAATGACAAAACAGACGGAACAGAGCAAGTAGTCTCATCATCGACCGAATCCGCTCTAAATATTAACTAATAAAACGGTTGGTAAGGTTACGAAATCCTGTTACTTTGTGGAACACAGTTGACCAGCTACAATTTTCTAAGTTTAAATATAAGGTTACCTATCCGCAGCGAAGACTGAGAAAATGGATCAATTAAAAGATCTGTCTAGAAGCACACTGTCCAGACTGCACTCAAATTGTTCCAGAGAAGTACAAGATAAGCACAGTGCAAACACTGTTTCTCGATTTAGAGTAAATTTGGACGACAGAGCCACTGGATTGAGAAATCATTCGAATTATTGAAACACTGATGTCTACTGCGTATCCAGCATAATTCCTGGCAAATCATTATCAAATCAAGAATTATAAATTCCTCACAAATGATACGTTATGATCAACCAAATCAGCAAACGTTTGAAGCCAAAATCCAGCGAATCTACTATACTGCCGAACCTGTAATTATGTTCACGTTATTCCCCGGTCACACGTCATACAATGAACCAACACAGCCAAATGTGCCTTGAGAAAGAAACTCAACACGATTGCGTCATCGATTGATGAGAGATCACAGACTGCCACGAATTGATTGGAGACAGGGCATTACGTCACTACCAGACAGGCGGTCATAGTGAACTTCCCTAACGGAAACACTAGAAAAGCATTTCTTCAATGAGCGACGCGACACCGTCACGCGATCCAACGAGGTGTCTAAACCAATAGATTGATTCAATCAACATGAACACTCATTTCGCTAACGCAGCTAATCTCATGTGAACCAGATTATGTGTGTTCACGCAGCGCAAGTTGAGATCAGCTTGTTGACTGTTACCATTAGATTCACCGATATTCGAACTTGTCTATCAGTTTGACGCGAGCATCGTAATTGATTGGTGGTAGTGGTAGCGGTGATATGATTTTGGTGATGCTTCATGCGACAAACGCGCCCAGAAAGTTGTCAGACCGGAGAAGACAGCCAAGTAAAAAAACGATCGTACATCGTTTATGGAATGCGAGTAATGATCGTCAAACGTTTTTCCCAATTTATAGTTTGATAAGGTGAGCTTATATTGAGAGATATGCACATTGTAGAAACTATCCCGATTACTTGAACTTTCAATATAGCAGAAAACGTAGTCTCACTAGCTTCACGCACGATATGGGCTGTACACGGTTACGGGCAGCAGAACAAATTCCAAATGTATAACCGTGTTTATCGTAATTTCGTGGTTCTAAACAATGCAATACATAAAAATACATAAATGCAATGACTTACAGCCAGGTGAGCAACCAAGGGCAACAGTACAGAAAGTTATCCGAAGAATCGGGACAGCGCGGTCATAAACGGTCCACTCAGCAAGGAGTCATGCAAAACTGTAGCGCAGCACGGTTGCGGTACAGACAATGGGTCAAGAAGCGTAAGTGAAACGTGCTGCAAAATTTTCTTACAAGGGGAATGTACAATCATAGAACAATCGAGTCGGGAACATAACGTAAAATGTTCACGCACCATACGTCGGAAAGGGGTAAATCTGAACAGTGTCAGTACCGTAAAAACAGAGCATTGGATCACAAGTATTCGAGGTTCATGAGGCATATACACGCTACTCACGAGTAAGACAAGAAAAGATGTCGTCGAAAATACAAATTACACACATGCTTATTATTTTCTTGGTATGACAGGGTAAAAGATAAATTAGAGGCACGTTGTTCATATATGAAATTGAACTTGATGTTTTGGTTACCACTGTCGTACTGACCTGTTTGTTCTGGTTCATGCTTGTACTTGGTGATACCTTCCTGCAACTAATGAATATTCATCTGATTATTCAAATACGGTTGAGTGAGGACACTCGATTCGGACATCAGCACACTCGGCATCGAAACAACTATTTGTCAGTGTTTCACCGCTGAGAAAATGTTTATCGCTTTTACAGATTTTGCACACTGGATGATAGGGAAGCAGAAAGATAGTCGATAATCTTGATTACAGAAATTGACAAATTCGTGTCCATACAGTAGAGGTGTTATCAGCGTTACGACAGATATTGTGTCGATAACTATGAATAAAGTGGTATTAGTGATTACGTCACATTATTTTGTGTGTTGCTTCTGTGCACATAATGTGGTATTGTTTCGTGCGGATCGAGACTCAATCGGCGGTTGCCGAGATCAAGCGGTTGGCATTTAATGTTGCTATTACTTTGACAGTTTATATGGGAAGAGAGGCTCCATTATTTTTGATCGTATGATCCGACTCTATGGAAGAGATGGTGATTGTCGCTTGTCCGCTTTTCACTTGTATTTTGTTTTACCGACTGAGGTGATAAGCATTTATGTGTCAAGACGGTCTTCCTTTTGTTCGACATTCGTCACCTGCCCCACACTGAGAGCTGGAAACTTACGGATATTCTGCCTTTCATTCGTAAATGAGAAATAGTCGAGAAGTGAACAAAACATGGATTCCGGCAGCGTAGTTCATCCTTCTGACTTCGGTTATGGCTAACACGCGATTGAGATCGATCGTTTACCACTGCCACCTCTAAATTGAACTCATGGGTAGACAGATGGCTTTTCGACTGCTTGATGACAAGGTGTGCTATCGTAATTCTTCGTACCATTATTGATGAAGCAACCGGAGTGTACATTCGGAATGAGAAATGATTTCACCCTTCTACGTTTTCTTTATAGGACATATCTTAATAACATGGGTGGTCAATCACTAAAGAAGTTGCTTATTCTGTCTCAAAAATACGAATCTGTGGTAGCGTGTGCGTGGACTTGATAACATTTCCTTATGAATAAGTGAACGTCCTAGTACGCCATCGGATTGATGTGACTGTAATGAGTCTGAGAAAAGAGAACAAGGTGATTGTATACATTTATAGGTCTAATTGAATTCACTTATGAGGTTGAATGAATCCATCCAGTTACCAAATCCCAAATCATCTTTATGCCCAACCTAAAATGCATGGGGAAGAGTTATGTTCCAGTTCTGGACATGAGAATGGAAGAAAACGTTATGAAACGAAATTATCTAATCTATCAGATGAAAGATTACAAGATATAGGTCACAGGATTCATTTCATTTGCAAATGTCATTGAAGACACAATTGCGTCCAACGAGAGGGTCTATATACCCAATGTATCTACTCTACCTGCGAGAGCCTTTCGAAGAAACTATCAAAAATATAAAAACATTAGATAGAAGAATGAAAAACCGAATTGATTGATAGTAGGCGAACATAAAGGACTCATCTATTTATGTATAAACAACATCAAGTTAGAATTCCACGGAGCCTGATTGTATAATAAAGAAGAGTTTATGTAACATCCTTCTTAGGACCTAAATTAGGAGATATATGTATGGCCTAATTAGAGAATCGTATTATATGTCTATGGGTGTCTTGTGGCTGACTTAAGATATACATATTCTCCACTAAAAAGGGGTCACCTGTTAATAGTAAAACCATAGAAACTTGCTTCATGTTGATTGTATTTGATGCGTCAGGTCGGTTGAAACTCAGTTGCTCAGTTGCACGTGTTCGTCAGTCTTTTGAACCATGCGCGGACTACGCGTCCGTCACTTTGATTCTTAGCATAAAGTAGACACAACAACTCGATTATCGCTTCCCGCGACTCTCGAGATGGATAACACGGTTATTAGGAAGGAATTAATTAGCGAGCATTCCGAGATCGTGATTGTAGCGTACACGTGCAACGGTCAAATGACTACCGTGTTTGATATCGAGCAAGTTTTGTGATATGCCGATTTTGCATGTATAATATGGGCCTCAAAACAGGGGCCTGCTTTTCAAATGATTTGAATTGTTTAATATGTTTTTGGATTAGAACCCATTAAAGAACAAAATTTGAAGATGTCTTGATATCATTTGTTTCTCTGTCCACAT
Source organism: Fasciola hepatica (assembly GCA_948099385.1). NCBI lineage: Eukaryota > Metazoa > Platyhelminthes > Trematoda > Plagiorchiida > Fasciolidae > Fasciola > Fasciola hepatica. The sequence continues at coordinate 7,680,907 of CANUEZ040000193.1, read as the reverse complement.
GCTGTTATCAAGCGTAGTGTCCCGTTTGAGAGGTTTGATGTCGGCAGATATGCCTTCTATTTTTCGTACATGTATTCCTTCTTCCTCATATTCATTCTCCCTGATTCGTTATCTGGCTGAGGGAACACCATTATTCTATTCTTCCTAATCCCTCTGTCACTCACGAAGAAGAAGAACTAGTCAATAATCCATTCCTTTCAGATGTTATAATAATTAGATGTTCGGATGAAATGTTCCCACGCAGTATCCATCTCAAAGTAACTAGGGAAGGTCGCTATTTGCAATTCTCCAGTTTCGCACCGAAGACATACAATCATGGTTTGTTTCGAATCCTGCTCAACAGAGCGTGGAATATCTGCATCAAAGATTAAGTGCAAAATGAAGAAGAGTTTATAGAAAGAACGTCGCTGGCCAACTGCAATACCGATAATTTCATCGAGCAGCATCGAAAGTATGCGGAAGTCTGGTAGCAGAAATCAGCTTTGTTTATTTGTTAACCATCTTATTGTTTATACAAACTCCCGATATCAAGCACGGTAGTAATTTGATCGTTGCACGTGCAGGGTACAAGCACGCTGGCAATGCACACTGACCACTTCCTTCCTATTAATCGTGTTCACTTTCTCATGGGTCGTGGAAAACAATACTCTGGTTGCCATGTCTGCTTTATGGGAGGCATCACAGTGAAGGACTGGCGGTCCGTGTAAAGTCGAAGAGACTAACAACTGAGGCGTAAGGTTTACGGATTTTTTGCGAAACATTTCACTGCATCAGGTCACAAAGCTGACCCGACCTAATTTCTTATAACTGTGTTGCGCAATCCCAAATTGAAGCTGTGAGCATTCACCGAAGCGATGCACGAATGCGGTTGACAAAAGTGTTTGTTTGTTATGGCACCAACCGAAAGGACCCCGATCTCCCCCTATCAAACTCACTGTTAGAGCTTCCAATCGAACCCAATTCATTGTATCATTTCTCTATTTGTGTTGTATATACTGAAATGTTTAACGTAGGCGGCTGACGGGAACAAACAAAATTCTGGCATCACGCTCCTTATATTTTCTTTAGTTCTCATGTACTTCCCAATAAACAGAATAGTTCCATATCTCTACCGTCGATATACGATGCGGTTCCCACCATGTTCTGGCGAACATACTCATCATTAGCTGAAAACACTGCATTAGACATCGGAATCACGTCTCCCTTTACAAATTCGTTTCAGCCATGAGCCCTTTGTGTAAGGAGATATTCACGACTACATTCTTTCCTAAATATCGCATCTAGATTTCCTGCTTTGCGTCATCTTTGAAGCAAGTTTCTACTAGCTTGGTCTTCCCTTCACAAAGGGATGTGTTGAGGGAAGCAATTATAAATCACTAAGTCAAAGTGCGTGTGGACGCCCTAGGTCTCGAAACACGGAGATAAGAGATCTAACTTTGATGATACGTCCAACCTCCGCCATGTATGTCGATATATCCTCGTCGATTATTAGCATACAAAACAGTTTTCAATACACATTCTGCGGCCTCAATGTTAGACCCACCATCACTATACATCACCTCAAGTCAACTGCCTCTGTTCATAAACCGTATCATTGCCATGAGAAATACTTTCGCAGTCATACTATATCCAATTTCCAAGTTTATTGCACGACACCCAAGTCTGTTGTGCTCACTTCAATCTACCTTGACATGAAACGGTCTGAACTAATTGACACCTTTCCATAGGCAATCAGGCATGTGTGACATTACTTGAGGTATGGGTTAGGCATATTTAGCACTTACTGAGGACGCGTCTGAAATTGTACATCAGAATCAACTCGACGACGATTCCCGTGGCTTCTGGCACTTCGAACACAGCCAACAGTCCAAGCCTGAGAATAAATGTTTGGATCATTTCAAGTCGAGCAATCTGAGGCTTTGTGAACTACCAAATAGATAAAATATTCAAGACTTCCCTGTTGAGTGCAATAATTATACTGATTACTCTTCCCGAAGAACTGACATTTTGACAGTATTAGTTACTTTATTGACCTACTCTACATTTTGGTGACAAACATCATGAAATGTCCCACGAGGAGGCATAGAATGGGCACGATAGACAATAATCTTAGTAGATCCCCAGTCGTTATTGGAACTTCGCCTAAATGAATTGAAGGCAGAAAACAGTCATCGTGAATATGCCACTGGATACATAATGCTCTGGGATCCACGAAGATCTGCTGATAAAATTTGAAGTACGTACTCGATTTTTCACCGTTCATCAATTCTGCTCATAGTCTAGGTCCTTACGACACACCTTCTGTTAGGTGTTGTCTATCTGTTTGAGTCATCGTAGGAAATCCTTCGTCATGTGAAGGCTTTCTCGTCATACGACAGCGAGAACAATGAACCATCCACACAAAAGTTATTAGTCATCGCAGATAATGCTAATGAAAAAAGTCAAGGTTGCTGTCCTCGGTAGCTCTTCTTAAGGACAGCTTGGCACAACACGATGAATAACTAGTGCCAAACGGATGAGTTTTCTTTTCGTAAACAATAGCACTACTTCTCACATCGTAATCTGACCAATAAAGGAAGACTACAGACATCCTGTAACACTTTGGAAACCTAATTTACTAAAATATCTATTCAATTCGAGGTAAAAGAGCTATGACATATTAACGGAACCTGACGGCTACTCCTCACAAATGATCAGTTGGATCAAGTACTTGCGTTAGGACTTCGTTGAGTGAAATGCTCTCACGAACAGCCACACAGTCGAATACCACTCTGATCTTCCCGGGCTTATTCGAACTTAAGACGTTATGGGGCGGCAGGAACACACGTTTTCTTGGGCACCTTCTTGTGGAACTATAGATGTCATTCATCCTTTTCAATCATGACCGCGAATAACTTGATTGTACTTTGAGAGTTGTTTCAAATTCCATTCCAGACATATCTTGATAAACGACAAACGATGGTTTACAACTGAGTGATTAAAGGGAAGCACATTTCTATCAATACGCCACGGTAAACCATCGATACACTTATTCCTTTCTTTTCTTCACTTACACGCAACTATCTCCTAATAGACGACGAGGCGGCTTCTTGAATATATCACGTATCAAAGCTGATCGATCGGAGGCAACGTAGAGCCTTAATACGATATTGATGGAACGCACTCTACCGGCTGGTCATTGATGGATAGCTTTTTCATTAATGGCCATAAGTAAGATGATTTACTTTTGGTTTTCGTGGCATTTCATTCTATCCCAATAGATTTTGAGAATAAATTACTTTCATTGAATACTAGTTAAAGCGTGGAAGCTAGCGTCTGTGTGGTGTGTCGTGTCCCATAAGGCATCCTCAATTTCATTGGTTTCCATCGGTTTCCCACCTCTCACCTTTGTCCCCAAAAATGTGAAGCACGCATAAGCGGCCACACCTTGGCGAACCGCTAAACAGGGCGTTAAATAAAATTTAGGGTAACTAAGGCCCTAATTTATAGAAAAGAGACGACGTTCGGTATGCCGGGACAGGTACTCGCTAATGGGCGGACAAGAACTAACGACCCATGGGCTACACAGTAAATCTATCCAACCCTCCCAAACTAGTATTCCGGAATGGGCAAATTCGCCGAACAACAGGCCACCGGCTCATGTGGAACAATTCTGCTGCACTCTTGGTTGCATTTGGATGTGCAAAGGCTGAAAGGAGATCATCTGGATAAAGGCTGGATTAGTCACCGTTAATTTAATTTCTACTGCTGACTGGGCAATCGAGTAATACAACATCCCTGAACAGTGCTGGAAATACCGCCACGCACACGTTTCCCGAGAACCTCTATGAATTATTTGGAAAACATGCGATCTGATCATGCCAAGGCTTGTCCGGCAGGTGACGCTCCTCGTGCTTCAGTGGTCGAGGTGTTAGGACAACAAACTGGAATACTGAACTGTCGGAAACAGGCTTGTGCAGCTTGTTGGAATGTAAGGTTTCTACCATAGGTTGGCAGCCTCACAATGAGGACGCCGATGAACTAAAACCAAAACATCTGCATTGCTTGTTTCTCAGAAGTCCGCATACTTAACTGTGGCACTCGGCGCATAAATATTAAAGGACAATAGACGGATTGCTAGCTTCATAGTAGCGACAAGGCAGACCAAATTGAGAGCCACGATTTCACATTCGATACTATCAGTAAATCCAAAAGCTTTTGGATCTTTTGGGAGCCGATTTCCCTAAGACTTCCTTATGCACGTCTCGGGGGCTTCCCGGATCCTCCACAGTGCTTGCGAATTGGACGCTTATATCTAAGAAATATTCAATGAGATCGAGAAATGTGACATTCTGTCCATCGCTTGGAACTGGATGGATCTCACAAGTCCCTCGGATGAGTCAACGCGGACATCCTAAAAAAAGACGTATACCAGAACGGATTTCTGAGAACTCTTCCAAGCTCTCAGCCGAACAAACGAAGCCCAGATATAAGGAAGTGGCGAGAACTACAGACTGCAACGGGGAGCTTCGCTCTCCGTTAGGCCTGATTTTACGCGATACTTGATCGAAGTGGCTGAAACCTAGGAGACTGCAGCATGGGTTAGTGATTCCAACTGGCTATTCCACCTCATTCGCAACGCATCGGATATGTGTTGCAAGTGAAAATCGTTTCTTTGCAGATCAGCCGGCCATCTTGTACCTGAGCACAAAAGAAAAATAGAGTGATGAGTAGAGCAGGTCGATAGGTGGCTCAGCCGACCATCATACCATGGACACACAAACTCCAGTTCTCGCGGAGCAGTACAATGTCGGCTGCGATATGGTAATACTTTCGACGCATATATTGGGGAAATTTGATTCTCATCCTCAAACATCTGCTTTTCAAACAGTTATTGGCTATTTTTATATGTAAGCTTGAGGAAAATGATAAAAGAAATTTAAATATCAGCCGTTTAGGAATGATGAACAAAATCAAGCGGACCAATTCTCTCTCACTTTATACATCTTACTTGGAATATATCCCTGAATGCTGTATTTTACATAGGGAAATGCATAGATAATAAATCACATAGGTTAGCTCATAAGCAAAGACGATTATTGTTACCTCGAATAACTTGACCAGTAAGAGAATCGGTTGGATTAATAAATAACACATCAACAGTTCACAAAACTTTGTTCGCCAATGAAAATTGCAGAGGCAATGTTCGGCTGCTCATCCTTGTTATAAATTATCACCACCGCACATCAGTTGAGTCGTTATTGTTACTCAGTCCCGTGAATACACGATTATGAGTTGGGCACCTAACGACCAAGCTATCCGGCTCTCAACGTCACAATTACATGACACAGCGTCGTTCCATCACTGGTATTTCAGTGTTAACAGCCCGTTGACCGCACAACAATCGACCCATGGGATCAACGAATTCAAAGGGGAGTTCGTGTCAACAAATCCGTTACGTTGCAAACAACTTTGAGGGAGAGCTTGGATGAGTAATCATAGTGAACAGCTAGAAATTCCATTCGACTTTCAGATGATTCATCATATGGAAACAAAATACCGTAATCGTCCATCATGAGAATCGACTGGTTCAATGTAAACGGGTTTCTTATAGTGAGGATCCAGTACCAAAATAATAATGCATCAACCAGCGATGAAATTTGTAACTCATTAAATATGTGCATCGAACCGGAGAGACTAATCCAACGCAACGTCTGGCGTCCCTACGATTCTCATCAAAGCTTCGTTCATTGGAGTCACTCGGCCTCTCAATATGGGAACTTCATTCAACACACATTTTCCCCAAACAAATTAAAACTCAATCCTCTAGTGATTACAATTTCGTTTACAAGTTTGAGGAATTATTCTTCTTATTCGGATGATTTTTTGAATGGCTCAAATGTTATTCTTTCATCAATTGTCAATTTTCATTCACGCTCTTCAGTCTTCCTTCACTTTCATTTTGACCGGTTGCGGTTCTTTCAATAATCCACATCGTACTGCAAGGTTAGATTTCATTTTGTGCAGTTGAATCTTCAACTACCAATTCTATATTATTCCACTAACTTCGTTCGTCATTAGTTTATTACACCGATTTACATAGTCCAAGTCGAGAAATGGAACCTCATTTTGCATTACTTCATTTCATTTCTTTATTATCCGAATACCCTATCTGTATTCCGGATTGGTAGGCATGATGAGTTCATACCGTTGATGTTCTATAAAAATGTATAATTTCCCTATTTTTCATGTGGCTATATCGTCGCACTAGATCATCATACCAAGGTCTCAAGCCTGTCTCTTGCACATCCATTGCAACCCGGTCATTAGGTAGCATCTGACGCTACATAACTCCTGGCTTATGTTAATTCCTTGATTTCGTTGCGTTTTGTCCTAGACGCGATTGTGCCTTCTCGTCCGATAAAAACAGTTTTGATTTGAATATGCTGGAGTTTGCCCTGCAATAGACAGCAAAATTCATTCCAAATCTTCTCAACCGCATCAATTCCTACTCACAGAACTGGGTAATAAACATGTTCAAGCAAAAGTGACTTTGAAAGTGAATAAAGCTGAGAAGGGATTCCATGTGTATGTGTCTAGAGGTATTTTGCAAAAGACCAGTCTTCTTAGTCACTAGCATTACAGAAATCCAAGAGCATCAATGGCAAAAAAATCAATATCGTAAATCAATTATTATTCGACACGATTTCGATGTCTATGCTGGTCAGGTTCGGAATAAGTTCAATAATGTCAAAAGCGTCAAAAAATATGAATGTGACGCACCACTTGTAAGACAGAATAAAATATATTTTGATCAATCAGAGAATGAACACACAACCGATCGGACATAAACGTAGCAAAGCACAATCTCAGCTTGCTCTCAATGATCAGTGTGGATATGTGTATGCTCAACTAGCCTAATAGACGATGAGTCCGATATTTACATGGATAGTAGTATTATTTCTGCTTGCAGTTTGAGGTCCATTTTTCTCATTTCGATAAACTTGTCATATATATATAGTCTACACGTCTACATAATATTTACTATCAATAGATATATAAATATGACAACTTTATCGAAATGAGAAAAATGGACCTCAAACTGCAAGCAGAAATAATACTACTATCCATGTAAATATCGGACTCATCGTCTATTAGGCTAGTTGAGCATACACATATCCACACTGATCATTGAGAGCAAGCTGAGATTGTGCTTTGCTACGTTTATGTCCGATCGGTTGTGTGTTCATTCTCTGATTGATCAAAATATATTTTATTCTGTCTTACAAGTGGTGCGTCACATTCATATTTTTTGACGCTTTTGACATTATTGAACTTATTCCGAACCTGACCAGCATAGACATCGAAATCGTGTTGAATAATAATTGATTTACGACATTTATATTTTTGCCATCGATGCTCTTGGATTTCTGTATAACTTTCAATTATTTCTATATGACCCTAGAGATTTAGAAAGGGATTACTTGCTTCACTTGTTTTGGAAACACTCTAGTGGCTTTTCGAGTGAAAATAACTATGGATTTGTAGTTGTTCGAGGCGGAAATTTTACACTACGAACGAGTGACCGGGGAGTATGTACTTATTTGTTCGCATCGCGTCGTGTGGCTCGCTTTCGATTACCTTTTCAGTCGACTGTCCATAGAGATAAATTCAAATGGAACATCGCTCAGCTGACCACTGTTCACTGCTAGCCGTCATTTCAATAAAAATCTACAACTTCCTGATCAAATGGTGCTCAAAACCTACCGTAAGACCCACTTTCTTGTTTGGTTTTGAATACTTAACTGATGACTACCACTCTTCGGGTGTTGATTGGCTATCGTATATGGTGTGATATTTCTGGTGAACGGGAATGATGAAATAAGTGTTTGTATCAGTAGAACTGGAAAAGCAAGATGACGCATAGTGCCTCGGCATACCTGTGTGTGTGTTTGTGTGCTTGGATTCCGAGGGATCGGGAATGGTACTTGCGGCTTTTGAGCGCTAGTGACACGTTACCTCTGGGACATGTTATTGAAGCATTCATCATTTTGACAATGGGAATCAACACAGTTGTGCATCAAAGGCCGCATGACTAAAGAAGTACATGTGAAAGTTTTGTAAAAAGGGTAATACATCATGGCTGTGGGAAAAGGTACATTTCTTTATTATGAACCATCTAACTGAAGAATATTGAGGTTTCTTGAGCTTTGATTCCGTTTTATCAGATTCCGATTAAGTGTATCTGTAACACTTTTTGTGAATACTATCTCGCTATCCGAGTAACCTTGTAACACATGACGAAAGATTGCTACATCCCAATTATTTCTCAAACCAAGTTTGTTTGAAAGATTCATATGGAAATCGGTGATAGATTGAAGGACCGTTCTGATAAATTCATGATTGATGGTTGGCAGATTTTGATAATGTTTTGAGGTGATCCGAATGTGAAAAGTCTTTGGCCTCGGCGGGATTCGAACCCACGCATGGTCACCACCCTCGCTCTAGTACCGCGAGTGCTCTACCAGCTGAGCTACGAGGCCACGCCGGAGAACCTTCGACTTTCTGCATATGGATCACAGTATACCCGCCCAAATTACAGTAGCACATGGCATCCACCACAGTGAACTAGCTTGTAATTTGACTGCCTACAGCAGGATTTCCCTTTGTACTAACCGGACTCCACCAGTTAAGTGCATTGGGCATGTTTACAATGTATTGATGGTTGGCAGATTTTGATAATGTTTTGAGGTGATCCGAATGTGAAAAGTCTTTGGCCTCGCCGAGGCCAAAGACTTTTCTCATTCGGATCACCTCAAAACAAAAAAAATTCATGATTGTTTTTTTATCGTAACGATTGAAGTCAGTTGTGAATTCCCCAAAATAAGCTAATAGGTAATGCCGACGCTCATCACATTTGAATCAACGAAAACAATCTATTTCACCATGGTTAGTTTTGTGTGCTTTCATTTGATGCGAAATGTCAAATCAAGGGCCGTGTGAATATAACTGTGAACTGATGTACACCGATGGAACAATCAAGGCTTGATCCTCTGCCGCGTCGACTGATCGATCTCCTTCAAATTCAAAACTGCTTTCGACTAACTTCAAAGAAACACATGCATTTCAAAATCGATACATCCATTTGTCCACCACTCAAGTTTAGAATAGCGTTCTCACAATTACCTTTCAACTGTACAGTCACGCCATCCCTAACGCATAGATAGGCCGGTGTCGAATTCCGAACAACATTCCCTTATTTGCAAACATCCAATTTGAAAATCAAGAGAATACGTTACCCTCAGCAAAAACATTACCACACATTCTATGGTTTCCACTTTATTCTGTGGGGTTAGATAACTTAAGTACTTTTTAACAAGGCTTTGGTATTATCTGATAGTGTGCTGCAAAGACGGTTGTATGGTAAAGGATAATTACAATATATTTTCACTGATTGCAGGAAAAACAGCAGCGCTGTGGAGAACTTAGTATCCCCGTTCTCGAAATGATCATCCGATTCTTGACCCATTCATGAGTAAAGTAAAATTAGGATTCCTTTAAAAGCATATGTAGTAAACAAATGAACTTTATATTGATAGAATGTATTGTACACACGAGGAGTTGGAATCTCATAAAATGGGAAATCAACTTGATTATGTCACATCAAAAATCAAACGATGCAAGCCGATGTCTAACCGGCAACATCCCGTTTGTCAGGCAGTTGTTGTACCAGCTGAGCTTTTGCTGTGCGGACAGTCGGGTGCGAGTAATACGAAAGAAAAAATGCTGATGAGCTAACCACTATTTGAATGATACACAGCTAATGTCTTGGTTTTGGTCAATGGGCTGGCCACGTCGGTTGCTTCCAAATGGGACGAACAGCACACGGCTGGGAATCAGATTTCATTTTACACAACCTAATACAGTTCATCATATGTCAAACCATTCATCTGAAAATTAAGCCCATCAAAAAATAGGAGGCACCTTGATTCGGATCCCCTTTTGTTATCGATACATGGTCTCTTCTGTTAGGCTTGCAGTTCATCCTCCATGTTACGTGCCATTAGCCACGTTTAAATTTGCCACTACCTCACTTTCGACGGAGATTGAAGAAGCCTGCAATTAGGATAAATTCCAGCATAATTTTCAGCTCGTTGTTATGGTCCCTACATCTAAAGTGTGTGTTTGAAGGAGCTTGCTGTGATTTATTCGATAACTGATGCTGTTATGCGTGTTCAAGCACTAAACATGACACAAGATAATGGATACCATCTTGTAACATTGATTTATAATCTGAGCCGCCATTCCGGTTTAATCAGTTACCATTAGATTTTAAAGTCGCGAATATAAGAGAAACAGATTGGATTACCGGCCTCCTAACAATTGTATTGGAAGAGGTTTGGTATTGTGGAAACGGACAGCATTAAGTGTTTGGGGCAGATTATTCATTTTAGGTTTCAACAATGATCAGTGCATATTCATGTCAGGTTTGCCCATAAAGCAATATCAAGGAATTGAGAACGGAGTTCGTCAATCAATAAACCGAACCAATGTCGGGAAAACACAAAATGTTCAATTCGGAAATCTTGATAGAATTGAAGATTACGTTTTACTGGGTGGAATTATTTTGTAGAGGAAAACTGACGAATTAGATTATTCATTCTTGCTCTCAAGCTGTGTGATCCTATACAAGTAATAATAAAAGTCCGTAGACGTGGTCGCTTTTCGAGATCATCCATATCCTTCATACAAGATCACTCCCGGGTGAAATTTTTCTACATCTGAGATTTGAGATACCATCTACCACAAACAAGGTAAATAAATTCGCGATGTTGTTCAGACTGGGATCGTCAGCAAGAAATAGTAACGGTTGGGCCATGAGAAAATTTAGGGCCTTCACTGTTGCAGAAACTGACAACAAATGCACGGTTCTGTTTATGAGTATTATAATTCAACCTGCACATGAGCCGGCGCAATAATCTACAGGAAGAGAATTTCCTTTTCAGTGCTTCTGTTCTGAGTTTCAGTCAGGGAACTCCCTCCTCCAAAGCAGAATTAATAGATCTGACATTGTAAAGCAAGCTGTTGACTTCAGTGCTCAAGTTAACAAACTTAGTGTGTCAGAAACTTGTATAGGTTGCCCTTGTGCTTCTCCCGCTGAGCTTACATGTAACAAGGATAGGTTTATTTAGTTTTGTGCAAAAAATCGACTGCACTTTTCTAGCACCCATTATCGACACAACTCGCGTCGCACAGTGACATGACGCTCTAACTCTGCAGGCGCTTTAAGCCAGATTGATCATGTCGCCGTAAGCTACCGGTGGCGCAGTTCTGTTCAGAACTGTAGATCTTACTGGTCCCCGTGCGTTGAGTCTGACCATGCATTAGTTTTAATGCAATTATCTCTTCCGCTCTATGGTCATCAAAGCAAACCGCAAACCGATTTAGCTGTGCAACGGATGTGTGGTTCAGAAGTACGCACCGCGTATGAGCAGAAGTTAGCATATGAGCTAGGATCTACGACGAACAGTATTGTAGAAGATCATTGGGCTCATATCAAACAGGAGTCGCGCGCAACAGCTGGTTTTGCCTGCAGTCCTATATCCGATGTCCATCAAAGATACGGGATTTCGCAAAAGTGGCTGGGTATAATGGAGCAAAAGCGTCAGCTTTCGAACCGTAAGGAGATGAATAAGATGCGGAGAAAGCTGCAAAGACAAGTTACGAAAAGCCTTAAGAATGATCGCGAAAATTGGTCGGTCACAGTAGCCGAAAACATGGAAATAGCAGCTGCTTCAGGTAACAGTCTATGACTGTTCAAACTTATTCGTGACACCGGTGGACGGCGGACTCAGGTCAGTGAAACGATTTGGGATAGAAATGGAGGACCCATCCAAAACAAACAGCAAAGGCTTGAACGATGGGCCGAGTACTTCAAGGAACAGTTTAGCTGGCCAAACGCTAGTGCAGTTACTCCTATGTTAAAAAACTGCGACTCCCTGGGTGGTATCACTTGAGCCCCCATCGGAAGTAGAAGTAGAGTCATGCATTCGATTACTAAAGCGAGAGGAAGCGACCGGTTCCGACGAACTTCCATCACTCGTTTCAAACTGGGTGGTGGGGCACTGATAAAATCACTTATCATCCTTCTTCGTGACATTTGGAACGAGAAGCGTATTTCGTTAATATAGAGCGTGTCGTTCATAGCCCCCCTCCTCAAGAAGGGAACAGGCAAGGACCGTGGTAATCATCGTGGGATTAGCTTAATTTCGATGGCACCAAAGTGTTAGTATCGATTCTGCTGCACCGTCTGACAACTGCTCGCGAGAAGAAAATCCGCGAACAACAGGCTGGACTCGACCAGGTCAAGGATGCATCAAACAGATTTTTACTTTTCACCGAATAACTTAAACGCGCCACATGCATCACCGACCGACAATAATGATGTTCTCACACTTGAAAGGCGCCTTCGATTCAGTTGATTGAACTGCGCTTCTCAGTGCCCTTTAGCGGAAAGTTGTGCCTTAGAAGTTTGTGAACCTACTTAGATTATTGTGTTCTCATGCTGCTGGCCGCATTAGAGTTTACGGTGAACTTTCCGGTTGGTTCGAAACGACCAGTGGTGTTCGACGGGGGTGTCCCATATCTGCATTCCTGTTTATCTTCATCACGAACAAAATAATAGAGAGTACGCTACGAAATCTTCAGGATGTAGGTGTCTAACTAGGAAGTAGTGGAAAGCTATGTGACCTAGATTACGCGGACGACGTTGTCTGCCTGGCCGAATCCACGGAACATGCTCAGCACGCAGTAGATAGACTTGCGAGTGCTGTAGCTCCATTCGGCATGCTCTTTCCACCCTCAGTATGGAAAGCTATGTTACAAGACTGGACTTCAACGATTCTGTGCTTGAAGCTCGATGGGGAGGTGCTGGCAATTGTCGACAACTTCACTACGGATTGGAGCACATTAGTAGAGGTAAGCACGCGTATATCCAAGGCTCGAGCGGCGTACGCTGAACGGAAGCAATTGTGGAGTCGACCTGATATTTCATTGAAGTCAAAAGGTCGTGTTTACTGTACCGTATTGCGTTCAGTTTTGTTGTATGGTTGTGAAACTTGGAGTCTGTAAGCTGACGATATTCGTCGTTATGAGGTTTTTGACCACCGACGCTTGCGTAGTATCGCTAAGATTGGATGGAATGACAGAATAAGCAGTGCTGAGGTCGGAAAGCGAGTATTGGGTAATTATTCGGAGAACATTCTGTCAGAGCATATCCAGATTAGTAGACTTCGTTGGTTGGGACACGTGTTACGTATAGCAAACACACGTCTACCTTACCATTTGTTATCCTCCGTTAATCTTCAGGAGTTTAAAATCCCCATGGAGGTCAACAGATGACTTGGCAACGAGGAATGAGAAAATGTACAGCGAATTAAGAAAAATTAGATGCTTCACGTCTTCGTGGTTGGGGACAAAATATCCGTCTACCAGTTGGCTGTATACACTGAAGGATATGGCAGCAAACCGTGAACAATGGCTATCGTGTTGTCACTTTCTGTCTAATCAGAATGATTGATCGATGTACGTTGGCACAATTAGACTGTGTATTCCGTGTGTTGGCTAATAGGGCATTTTTTTCCTTTTCTGACCCATGTAGGTCTACTCCCTGTCCATCTTGTATATTCATACTTTCTTATTCTACTTGCAACATGGTGAGAAAGGCAGTGATCAGTGGAGCTTGCCATACGGTTTACCGCTATGCGATGATGATGACCTCTGATAGCCCGGTGATCTGCAAGTTGGTCAGTGTGCGTTTGATTAACTACATCATCGGGATTGATCGTGATATTTATCAATCCCTTTATTACCTCCGTGGTGATTTTGGATAGATCAAAACCAAACAATTGGTTTTCCGTGAAAAGCTCATTTCACGACTAGCGCATTTTCGGGTCCGTTAAAATCCACACCTGTGCGCAAGAAGCAAATCGACGAACAAAGTGATACGCAATGCAATTTAATTCTTGTTTTGCGTCTCAGCACGTACTCACCTTTGTTCGCTTAGTGTGTAACTCCGATCGATCAAAAGCTACAGCAAACTACGTGTTCAGTTGAGTTTTATTGAAACAGTTGGCGTTGGTAAACAAACATTCCCCTATGTAGGCTGGTTATCACAGACACGATGTTATAGTTCATTCAAAAGCGGTAAACATTACTGGTACTGTTTTTGAGGTGATCCAAATGTGAAAAGTCTTTGGCCTCGACGGGATTCGAACCCACGCACTCGCGGTACTAAAGCAAGGGTGGTGACCATGCGTGGGTTCGAATCCTGCCGAGGCCAAATACTTTTCGCATTTGGATCACCTCAAAAACATTATCAAAATCTGCCAACCATCAATACATTATTGGTACTGTCGAATATTGTCGTCTTCTGAACCTCTGCAATATGCCAAAACGTGCTGTGATCTACAAAGATAACAACAACAGTACTGGAGTGGAGGGTGCTCGAAATAATCATTTTCTTTTGTACTAAAATAACGACATTTTCCAGATTTCAGTGCTTCTTTCTTCACGAGAACAAAGTCGATATTCAATGGGTCGAATACTGGAATGAAACCGAAAGACCTCCTTAGTTTATGCTAATATTCATCTTGATAATGTGGTGAAGCTGATACAAAACAGAGTATTCTCCAAATATGTTTTTTTGGCTTTGACTGCTTCCCATTATGCTGACTGGTAACTCTTTTGGCAGGATCAGTGTTCCCATCCGTCCATAAAGCCTCAGATATCATTTTATTTTGTTTTCGAACAAACGACGGTTAATATGTAAAACATGGCTGTTGTAACCAGACCTTGATTTGCCAGCTCATTGAGTCACCCATTATCAAAACCAGATCTGCTGAGTGGCTAGTGGGGTTACGAACCCAAATGTGGGATTGCCTTTAGAACACAGATGACATTTGACTGATTTTTTGTCCTTTTTTTCGCAACTGTCATGTTATCATTTTAGGTTAAGCAAAACATGTTGGATGCTTGCCCAACAGCAATGTTGCCAATCAATTGAATCATGCCGTACGTTTGGAACTTTCCAGCACTTTCTTGATCTCCTGAACTTCAAGCTAATTTGTCATGTTGACCAAGGTCAAGCTGATTGAATTGCCAACCAGTCGCAGCAGATCTAAGTTATTTGATACCAAGTTTGCACCTTTTTTAATTTTATTCCTTGTTGTTGTGTACTACTAAAAATCAGAAAAGCGGGAATATTTGCAGCGGAAAATGATTTTTCCACCATATTTTTGCTACACCTTGAAGTGAAACCAAACAGCTTACTTTCTTGTCAATCTGTGTCGAACTGCCCCTATGGCTTCAACAGCCACATCGTGCAATCGTCGAACTGGGTGGTTGAGTAAACCCCATGATGACTGCGGTGGGTTCTCTTATTGTGATAATTAGATCGTTTCTGAGAAAATCGATCCTGTACCAAGAAAGCACTACACATCATTTACAACTACATCAGCACAAATTTTCTATCATTATCCCGATAGATGGATGTTTGGTGCAATGAAATTCATCCCAGTCTTGAGTCCTGTTGATGAATCAACGGTTGTTCACTGCGGTCGATGATTTCTAGCAAACTTGAAACAGCTGGACAGTGAACGCGACAATGGTTTTCAGTAATATTCCAAGCAATGTTTTTGATGGGTAATCAGTTCATAACTGCCTATACTGACCCAGACCTTCCAAACGTGGTGGAGGTTATCGACGGGGCCAGTTCGCTGATTTTCAGCTGATGCTGTACCAAATGTATATTGTTTTGATCAACATACACTTCACTACAAAAAGAGACAAAAACCAACTTCCAGTGGCATAATTTGTGTGAAATTTACGCAATGAAGCTCCCGTATAAACCGTCCAGAAATTAATGTGAGAACACCCACTATAAGAAAAAACTGACAGAAAAGTTAATTTTCTGATACTCAGTATCAAGTTAACTTCATTATTGCACGAAGAAATATTTCATGAATATCTTCATTCTAAGAGAATAATATCCAGCTCATTAGCCTGGTACCATTTCAGGATGTTTTCTTCTCATGTGCTGAAAAACATCTGTAATATCCACAAACGTTTTCGATTCTTCACTTTATCTGGTGAAAAATAATGGTCATTCGAAAAGGATTATTTGTGGAGTTCATCCGGGCACTGAAGATCACCGAATACCTAACGGACATGATATTCTAATCACTTCGATATAAGTGAACTATGTGTGAAAGTTCGTTGTTGAACGATTCTTGCGCGATGACCTACGCAAGGAAACAGAACGCGCCACAAACACCGAAGATGGATCATTAACGTGTGACACTAATGTGTCAACAAGAAACCATCAGATATAGGTAACTTACTGATAAGTGCACCAATAACCATTTCTCAATCCGGAAACATAAGTCAAACTGCAATCAAAAGAAAGTTCTTCGTTGTTTACGAGGTAACAAATCAGTTACCTCCCTTATACAGGTAATTCACTCTATATCAGTTCGTCCGCAGCAGTGGTAGTGTACCGTACATCAGATAAGCTGTAAACTCAGCGTAAGAAATGGTCATTTTGTAGTATGTTTACGCATCTCTTATCAAATGCACAGTCTGAAATTTTGACTGCATTGTCATGCAACGCTTGGCCGACCAGTACACAATTCATTGATTGTCCAGCCGACTTCAAGCAGACTCTTCAGTAAATGACCGCACCAAATACTTCCTTTTAGATTTGTAGCGAAACAGAGTGAAATATTCTAAGATAAACATTGCAGTTAGTTACTTCTAGTTATGCTTCCAATATTGTCATGATTCCACAAAGCAACCTTTCTTGGGACTGGTCCCGGGATTCAATAGTTTCTCGACTTGCTTATTTTATTTTATTAGGATGATGGTTCCTTTTGCGCTTTATCACACAGCTCATTTTAGAAAGCAAAGGCTGCAAACGGGAAACAAAAATGCACATTGATGAGCACGCTTCGTTTTCTCAGTAAGTAATGCTAAATGGTAAGCTTTGATAACAAGGTCAGGCTAATAGGATCACTCATTGAACAGCTTATGTGGATTGTGCGAATATGTCAAAAACTATCTTAGAGTACATCTAGTTGTAGCACGATGAGAGGTGGGTAAACACCCATTAATAAATCAAGTTCAATTGTGGTCTTACATCGGATAGACAAACTGCACAGTCAACGGTAATCGACAGATCCCAACAATACCAGTAGATCGAACGCAGAAACAATATCCAGCACATGGCTGACACATGAACGCTATTATGTCAGTTGCGGAACAAGAGTGAGGACTCCGTTTATTTTGCAAAGCGACGGCATGCATTACTGATCCGAACAATCGCGTGCCACGTGCTTCTCGGTTAGGACCTTGATGTGACTGCTGAACCTGATTGAAATGGAGACCACCATTTGAAAGTTCCCCTAACAGAATAAATTTGAACAACCAATCAAGTGAAGAATATAATGTAAATCAAATATAAAATCTATAGGAGGGAATATATTCCAGGCACGTCGTGATTATAAAATAATTTATCGTCGGGGATAAAGGATTTATAACGGCTAAAAGAGAAGATAAATCTTTGTTCATCCAAATTATGTGAACACACGTTAGTCTGTTCTGATTTGACAGGCTTGATTAGATTTCTGTCTGTTTGTATGCGCGCTGTCTAGATAATGTCACATGTAAATTGTGTGCGCTAACGACACGTGACGTAAGGTGCATTTCAATACAAGACTTGTGTTGTACATCCCGACAAGAGTAGCGAATTCCGTACAGAGACGATTGTGAACGACATTCAGTGACACGTGGTGCGCTTAGCAGCACACTGACGTTCTACTGAGTTAGTCACGGCTCGTTTGTTGCAGTGAACCCTGGATGCATGTCTACCAGAGTGGAGTGGTAACGATCTTCTTATACTAAACAATTTGGTCAACTCATTCATAGTTATAGACGCCACAATAGTACAGCCAATTTTGTCTAGCTGGCATACCAGAGCAAAGTGATACACCAGTGTAGACCATTCACTAATTCTATTCCCCTTTGTAGTATGACTCATTAGCTGAGAGAGCAATAACGATTTCACATCTGTAAAGGTTGCAAAATTACTAACTGGTGTGTTTGCAGTGAATAAAACCCGACCGGCAAATGGAAAAATGAATCAATTTTAAAGTTTTCATCCTAAACTGCAAGGTGGCCACAAGATATTGGAAGTTGTTTTCTAGGAGATTTGGGTGAGCATCTAACATGTCTTGAAAATTGGATCGGAATGAGACAGCCAAATCAACTCAATATTTCAGACTGACAGAATCCGGTAGTGTATACACTTGGCCCCCACCAGAAACATTGAAGGGTGTATGAAACTGGATAAAAGATGTTTAACTTATTCAAAGGATTGACCAGCACCCGCCAGATAGCAGAGTTCACTGGGGATTTAACTGAGGTGAATTAGGGCTGATTACTAAAGACATAACCAGTTATTCCTTAATGACCTTCAAATAATGGAATGTAAGCCACGTTGATGGTCGTTACGTATCTGCTACTTCTGAGAAATTGCAATCCTAGATTCCTGAGTCCTTGAGTTCGAGACAATATTTTTCCTATAGACATACTTCCTATGTCGAAATAATTTTCTCATATATTCTTATATACCAAAGAGAGTTGGTACAGTTCGAATTCGGTTCGTGTATGGCTAGAAGTTCACCAATGACGGAGTGGCCGCTGGTGGCAGGTGACCAAATCGGGACCACTCAATTTGTTTTTTCCAACATCGGTCAACCAAATCGCTGTCAAGTCTTCTACTTTGATTTTAATGTTTTCAGTTATTGTAATATGCACTTTCGGAAGATGGTGCATGATTAACTGAATATGGACTAACTTCAACAACACAATTGTGTTTCAGAAGCTTCCCCAACTTCCCAAAGGACTCGTACGCACGGACTTTGAAATTGTCTTAGAATGTGAACATTGGTTTCAGATGTACATCTATGAATGGCTACCGTAATCGCTGGAACTTAAACAATTCAACAAGTCTTTGATGTTCAGATGCACTGGGAACTCGCTTCATTCACCGTTTTCACATTCAGATACTGAGGCTTTTGCGGATACAACCACCAATCCCATATAGCTGCATACTTCAGTGTGTTCTCCATTTTCCACCTTTACCTCGGACCTTTGCGATTGGGTTTATATATATATATATATATATATATATATATATATATATATATATATATATATACATATATATATATATATATATCGAAATGAGATAACTGGGCCTCCAACTGCAAGTAGAAATAATGTTACTATCCATGCAAATATAGAACTCACCATCTGTTAGGCTCGTTCAGCCTATACATATTCACAGTGATCATTGAGAGTGAGCTGAGATTATACTGTGCTACGTTCACCTCCGAATAATTGTGTGTTCAATCTCAACTATAACAGAATGATCAAAATATATATCCGTCTGTCCCACAATTGGCTATTTTCTCAGTGATCGTCTACAGTTGGTGCATCTTTTTCCCATTGTTTGACGCTATGGAATTTGTTGAACAATTTTATTTGGGTCACTAAAAGTCATAAGACACCGTGTTGACGTTCTCAAGCAAATGTTTTGAAAGTTACACGAGTGTGGGACTAACATTATTCCAACGAACACTCCGTCAGCCAGATTTTATGGGAAGATCATCAGTTTTCAAAAGGTGGTCACATTTTAACTGAATACATGGTCGGTTCAATATGTTTGATGTACTTCAATCTAAGTAAATACCGTGGACAGCTAAATTTTGCAGAGTATATTTCTTTCTAATTTTGTTCCTAATTCCTTTTTGGAAAAATATCCTCATCGGACATCTGAGGAATGTATGGTATTCGAAAGAAATGAATGGATCTTACAAAGTGGGACTTTCCTCGAATGCTCAAACCTATAAAAAATCAGTGTGAGTGCGTTCTCCAAATGGATCGCAAAAAGTGCCGAATACACAAAGACAATATTGTCAAACTGTAGCAGTGACCTTGTTACGTGTATTTATTTAGTAAGGTTTACAAACCGAAGGGTTTTATTTCACCTGCATTTCAGGATCTGCAGTTTTAACTATAGCACGAGGAGAGAACAGGGGTCAATACAATTTTGGGCCTAGTTATCGAGACTTCATGAGAACCTCCCTGTGAAATATTCACCCGCATTCCCAATACAGTAAATGGTGAGCATGAGAAGGCCATCGTTCTTTACCGTCCAAAAGATTCGCATCTGGGGAGCAGTCGTGGCCGGAGGATCTCAGTATTCAAGGATGAAATCAGGCAAAACGTTGTCCAGTTTGCAACTCTTCCCACTTCTGAAGCGAAACCATATCACGTTTGCGCACCTCAACTGGCAATGTGACCCTCGAATTAAACGGTATATATTTATTGTGGATGATAATAGTACAGCAATCTGAATGAATATTAGGTACATATGGATTTTTGAAGTGCTTCAGAGACGTGCATCAACTCAAATTTGCATTGTGAGTCTCACTGACTCGGTATTTTGTCGTGTAAAATGTTGAAGATAATTGTAGTTATCTTATTCCGTGCCACGAGGTGATGTATAACAATATGCTTCTCTTATATAACTCTTTGAAAATCCAGTAATTATCGATTTTACTTTTAGGAGTGTCTTCAGAATACTACAAAACAACCGAGAATTCATGGGTTCGTTTCGTATATCATTTACCTCTTAGTTAGTGAGGTCGACATAAATGACACTAGTGGTAAATTACGCTGAAGCAGTAGTCACATCTGAATGCTTATCATCAACAGGACGCGGATTTGTTTTTGTGCTTATTACTAGAAAACGCGTTCATATTTATTCTGCATCTATACTTGCATAGAAAGCGGAGTAAAGTTAGGATACAGTTCATTTCCAAAGCTGATTAGCGGGTCACGAATGCTGCTTTTTTGCAAAATATTCACATGGATCTATGCGACAAACGTTTTTGAAATTCATCATCGTACTCTCATACCGAAATTGAAACGTGGTGATGAAACTCGTGTTTAGTTATTCGTAATAATAACAGTTCAAACCAATGAATATGCCTACCAAAGCAAAAAACATCAGCCGACGCCGTTAGCAGTCGTTTCTAAAATATTTCACTGTGAGCTCGGAAACAATTTCTGCGTTTGGCAGCCTCGGCCTAATCTTCAGCTTAACCAGTTGCTGTTCGTGCTGCAGCCTTGCTGTAAAGGTTGAGCCATTTGCTGACTGAGTCTCCCCGCGGCTTGCTGAAGGAGCCTTCCTGCGGTTTACTGAATGAGCCTCCCAGCAGTTTTTCGGCAAAGCATGCAATTCATCATTATAAGACTGTATGCTGGACGCAATTGACTCCATTTCAGACAATACTGGTTACTGGCTAACAATACAAAACTATCCCGATTACTTAGTCTTTCAGTATATGAGAAAACTTAGTCTCACTTGCTTTATGCACGATATGAGCTGTACACGGCTACGGGCAGCAGAACAAATTCCAAACGTGTAACCGTGTTTATCGTAAATACGTGGTTCTAAATAATGCAGTAAATAAAATTACATAAATGTAAAGGAGTTACAGCCACATGAGCAACCAAGAACTATAATGCAGAAGGTTATCCGATAAATCGGGACAGTGTGGTCATAAACGGTCCACTCAGCAAGGAGTCATGCGAAACTGTAGCGCAGCACGGTTGCGGTACAGATAGTGTATCAAGAAGGGTGAGTGTAACGGTTTGCAAAATGTTCTTACAAGGGAATGTACAATCATAGAACAATCGAGTCCGGAACATAACGCGAAATGTTCAAGCACTATACGTCATAAGAAAGTTAATCTGAAATGTGTCAGTACAGTAGAAACAGAGAATTGGATCACAAGTAATCGAGGTTCATGAAGCATGTACACGCCACTCACGAGTAAGACAAGCGAGGATGTCATCGAAAATACAAATTACGAAAAGTAATTTACAGTGGCGAAGAACCTCGTGTTCAGTTATTCCTAATGACAGTTCAAACTAGTGAATATGCCTAACAAAGCAAAAAAATCATCCGAAGCCGTTAGTACTCGTTTCTAAAATCTTACACTGTGAGCTCGGAAACTAATTGTGCGGACACAAAAACTACCGTGTTCCGCTTCTTACTAATAAATAATTGTGCAGTCACTCGAACATTCTACACCGTGATCAGTTGCACACACACACAAAGTCAGGTGGAACGACAAATCTGGTTGGACATTTCCCTTTGAAGTTTCGAGTTGTATTCAAGATAACGTATTAATACAAGCATGAATAACTGAAAACGAGCCTATTCCGTAAATTGTTTTGTTTCCAGTGCATTCTGTCGAGTTTCTTGATATCGTTAGAAATTTTGTAAGCTGCAGCTTTAGATAAACATGTTGGTATGAGAGGTTGCAAAATTCACACGAATGCACAAATGACTAGGCGTTATGCGTCTCATCCCAAAAGCAAATCCAATGAATGCAAAACCTAAACATCACTCACTTCGGCCTAGTCGCTAATCAGGCTCTATTCGCCGTGCATTCAATACTATGTTTACTGATCGTCCGTTGAAATAAATTCACATAAAATATAGATAGATCGTTCTTCCCCACTTCCCGTGCCAAAATATCCTCATTGAATTGTGAGAAACAGTCCCAGTCCATATATACCTGGTGGTGGGACTTTGCTACCTACCGAATAAATACATCGTAGCGAGTACTGACCATCTGAGCAACTGATAAAGCGTGATATTTGTGATTAATTGGAACGGTGCAATGATTTCTTGAGTACTTAAAACTGACTAAACCGCTTAATGATATATTCACGTGTGTGTGTTCGTGTTCGTCTGTGTGTGTGCCAATGCAGAATCTTTATTACCACGTCAACTTGTTTTCGCTAGTAACGCCAGCAGCTTGAGTCCGTGATAGCGATACAGTGATTATTCAAGCAATGATAACAAACACGAATGCAACTTCAAGGCGTCGTGACTAAGTTCATCACGTTTTGGCTTCAAAACATTGGCTGGAACTCTATAAAGGAATAGCACGTGTCACTGCTGTAACGTGAACAATCCAACTGAAGAACCATTTTATTCCCAATTATCTAATTCAATTACAGCAGATACTGATCAAAATTGTTTGTGACGTTTTTCAACGAGTAACAAGCTTTTGGATTCGCATATTCGGACTCGCTCATAAGCTTACCAGTAAAACGGATTTCCTGCAAAAGGTTTGATTTCTTCAATCACTTTTGCATTTTGCTATTTAGCTAATTCAATTCTGAATACAAATTGGTGCAACATCGAATTTGAGATGTCATAGATTATGTGTTTTTCACAAATTTGTGCACTGTTCTGTATGCAACCACAAGACCATGTGAACGTGGGTCACAGGCTATTGAACGATGTCTAATTTCCTAATTCTGTCACCTTAGTGATTTTACGTTTTGTCCAAAAAGCGGCAGAAAAATGGGGACCGTTTACGCAAACAATCATGCCGTTATAATTAGCCACTGCTTTCGGCTACTCATGGTATATGTCATTATCAAAGTTCCAAGTTTGACATAAGGCGAACCTTATTAGCTTAACCAAACTGATGAGAATCGTGTAGATGTTTCTTGGGCATTCACACACAGTGATGCCAACCGGCTTGTTTTATAGAACGGTCAATATCAGGGATCAGAATTGGTTGGGACTATCTAAGCTTTGTTGGATACATACACACATTCCGAAATGCAACAATCCATTCGCATTCGAGTTTTTAGACTTATTCTGTTCGGTATGGCTGTGAGGGAATTCACTGAGTGGTCAGTTTATTTGCATCTTCCATCGCTCAACTTAGTGTTCACGACATCGCTGTAGTTGGCAATGATTGTTTTTGCATTGTATAATCTAATGCGCGAGCATTCGGCGTCAACCTTTTCGTGAAAACAGCAGATGAGTTTTATGCCAATAGCCAGTGACCGCAATGAAATGTGGTTGTCTAGGTTGATGGACAACTGCGTACGAAACATGTGATTGGGTGAATGTCTGGCCGATATTCTGTCCGAATCATTGATTACTTTATTTGGGACAAAATGAAAAGCTATGACGTGGAGCTAAGAAGAAATGAAGTAACATTGGAAGCTGTGGAAATCCTTACGTTTACCAAGACCGTATCTTTTCCTGCAGGATTTAATAATTATTTTCACATTTCAAGCTTTTGCAATTGGAACCCCAACTCTTACCTGACAACGACGAAGAATCTCTTGTGAATTCATACTCTATTCAACTAAACTGTATCTCATTAAAACCCTGAATTGATGATGTAGATATTATTGGGCTTTACATGAATGATACAAGAAGCATGGATGCTTTTCTTGGCATAAAAAAATGAATCAGGCTATACACCTACTTATGCTCTGGTGTGCAAAATAAAACGTTTCGCAGGAAGGGTTTCTCTTTTGCTTGCTGAGTTTCCAGATCTCTTCCAATCGAGTTGTTTTACACCGAGCATACATCAAGCAAATTTATTGCGTTGTTGATAGTTTGAAAGCCTTATTGATTCGTTTTGTTGTCTCGACTGACTTGGTAGGCCGACAAACATTCACAGGCTTATTGATGAAGATGACATGCCGCTCACCAGATACTCGGGTTTTCTATGCAGGGTGCTGCGAAATTGACCACCATGTCCCGGGAATTCACAATGAACGAGCTCATATCAGTTTAAATACAACTGCCGGTTCAACCGTTTCGCGAAAATACCTTTATCCGATCAATCTGTAGTGAAAGTAGTACCTTCGCGTGCATAGTTTGCAAATGTTGTCGTCGTTCATCGTTTATCAAGCTGAGGGGGCCACGCAATATATCGCGAGAATTCACAACAAGTCAAAATCTAGTTACTGCTGTAAATTCCAGTAGTATTATTAGAAATTCGAAGCTCCACTCGTGTACCCGTTTCTGAAGAACACCCTGGTAAGGTACGTTCACGTACTTTCCAAACATCGAGCTGTTGAGTTAGATGTGGTTCGACAATAACTGATGCCAATGAAGTGACTCACCAAGACAAATACGAGTTTTCCAAGCACAAGCGTAGGTCTTGATGATTATCAGTCATTATCACGGAGGATTTATATTGGCCGATGCAATATTACCGCTTCACTAATCGAGAGTCTCTGAGAAGCAGTGTCATTTATAAAATAATCTAAGACGGGGTCAGTGGTATTGGAATCAATACGTTTACTCCAAATCCACCATACGTGAACCCATTTTAAACATGCGAGCAGTAAATACGTATCATGAAAGTGTGTGCTGAGACCATGAGGCAGTAGGCAGTGACAAATATTTTCTCCTCGGCTTATTATTAGCACAGTGCAACTTTGACGGTCTACCGATTTTTTTCGTTGAGCAGTCTTGATTACATGGTTTTCGGATGTAGTGCAATCATTTCTCGGTTGAAAGCGGTGAACAGAACCATTCAGTGATTTCTGCGCATATCTGCGAAATTCAACCACTCGGTGTCTTGCAGTTTTGGGAGGTCAGGATGCATTATCCTCATCTGCATTCGTTGAAACCTCATGGGCGCAACTCTCATGATCCTCAAATAAGATGTCGTATTACTCGATTACTCAACTGGAGCCACAGTACTACAGAACATCAACATCCTTTACATAGGGTGGCTCAGAATCCGTGCAGGCACACTTCAAAGAACGACATTTACAAACAATAAACCCTTGTGCTCGAGTCTCAACTAAGGTGCACACTATCCTGACACGCTCAGAATGTGCACACTTTCTGGCAGGCTGGAACTGGTGTGATTATTCAGAGCCCTACCACTGATGTCCCTGTGCATGCTGATCTAAACATTCTTTTCATGATATAAACCGGTTTCACCAAACTCTGGTCTCACCGTAATGAAGAGATTGACGGCGACGCCGCCATTCTAGGTAACAGTGGATATGAAATATTTATACAATGCTGACACCAGATCGAAATGGAATGCCTTTTGTTGTAGGCCTGGACGGGGAATGGATTGCCTTTTGTTAGCAAAATCTTGAAAATACGAAGATGTTTTGTTCTGTAGCTCAAAACCTTAAGACCAGAATGGACACTGAAGGCCGAAATGAGGTGATGGCACTGACTGGTTCGAGATAACCGATCCAGCATCAACTCGGGTGGTCGTTTGTACCGTTATGAATCATGCATGGAGCCACCCTCACTAAAATCATGAAGGACATGTGTAGCATGTTCCTAAAATTTTGGTTTTAGGTATTCCGTATACGTCTACATGCAAAGTGAGGCATAGCTAGTCACTAGATATTGCCCTTATCGACTAAAAGTCATTCTGATATTATAAAGACCGTGTGAGTAACGGAGCCTTGCTAAAACGGAATCCTGGACAAAAAGCACAGCATCGCGCTCAAAGCGGTAAACTCAGCAAGAAAGTGTTGTATAAATAGTTATTCATTGGCTTCCATCAGTCCTCGATTCAGGTAAAGACATACTGTGGCGACAGAATATCTCTGCCCGTCATGCCCAACTTGAAAATGAAGAAGCTGATTTATTATGATGGTCCGTTTTTCGGATGTACTTAGAATGTGAGACGGAAACCGCGAGTTTCAAGGGTAGGGTTGATGCTTCACTCATTAGAGAGACATCTTAGAAGCATTTTCGTGCTGTATCAAGTACTTAAGAGTGAAAATCAGCATTCGTATGGAGTATCCAATGTGTTATGGAACTCAGGTCGCAGCATTATCAGTCTCATGCGCTAATGTTTCGTCAATCTGGATTAGCTTTTCACGGTTTGCCTTACTTCAACTGCTATCTTTCTATCCACGATTAGCTATGCCTCACTTTGCATGTAGACGTATACGGAATACCTAAAACCAAAATTTTAAGAACATGCTACACATGTCCTTCATGATTTTAGTGAGGGTGGCTCCATGCATGATTCATAACGGTACAAACGACTACCCGAGTTGATGCTGGATCGGTTATCTCGAACCAGTCAGTGCCATCACCTCATTTCGGCCTTCAGTGTCCATTCTGGTCTTAAGGTTTTGAGCTACAGAACAAAACATCTTCGTATTTTCAAGATTTTGCTAACAAAAGGCAATCCATTCCCCGTCCAGGCCTACAACAAAAGGCATTCCATTTCGATCTGGTGTCAGCATTGTATAAATATTTCATATCCACTGTTACCTAGAATGGCGGCGTCGCCGTCAATCTCTTCATTACGGTGAGACCAGAGTTTGGTGAAACCGGTTTATATCATGAAAAGAATGTTTAGATCAGCATGCACAGGGACATCAGTGGTAGGGCTCTGAATAATCACACCAGTTCCAGCCTGCCAGAAAGTGTGCACATTCTGAGCGTGTCAGGATAGTGTGCACCTTAGTTGAGACTCGAGCACAAGGGTTTATTGTTTGTAAATGTCGTTCTTTGAAGTGTGCCTGCACGGATTCTGAGCCACCCTATGTAAAGGATGTTGATGTTCTGTAGTACTGTGGCTCCAGTTGAGTAATCGAGTAATACGACATCTTATTTGAGGATCATGAGAGTTGCGCCCATGAGGTTTCAACGAATGCAGATGAGGATAATGCATCCTGACCTCCCAAAACTGCAAGACACCGAGTGGTTGAATTTCGCAGATATGCGCAGAAATCACTGAATGGTTCTGTTCACCGCTTTCAACCGAGAAATGATTGCACTACATCCGAAAACCATGTAATCAAGACTGCTCAACGAAAAAAATCGGTAGACCGTCAAAGTTGCACTGTGCTAATAATAAGCCGAGGAGAAAATATTTGTCACTGCCTACTGCCTCATGGTCTCAGCACACACTTTCATGATACGTATTTACTGCTCGCATGTTTAAAATGGGTTCACGTATGGTGGATTTGGAGTAAACGTATTGATTCCAATACCACTGACCCCGTCTTAGATTATTTTATAAATGACACTGCTTCTCAGAGACTCTCGATTAGTGAAGCGGTAATATTGCATCGGCCAATATAAATCCTCCGTGATAATGACTGATAATCATCAAGACCTACGCTTGTGCTTGGAAAACTCGTATTTGTCTTGGTGAGTCACTTCATTGGCATCAGTTATTGTCGAACCACATCTAACTCAACAGCTCGATGTTTGGAAAGTACGTGAACGTACCTTACCAGGGTGTTCTTCAGAAACGGGTACACGAGTGGAGCTTCGAATTTCTAATAATACTACTGGAATTTACAGCAGTAACTAGATTTTGACTTGTTGTGAATTCTCGCGATATATTGCGTGGCCCCCTCAGCTTGATAAACGATGAACGACGACAACATTTGCAAACTATGCACGCGAAGGTACTACTTTCACTACAGATTGATCGGATAAAGGTATTTTCGCGAAACGGTTGAACCGGCAGTTGTATTTAAACTGATATGAGCTCGTTCATTGTGAATTCCCGGGACATGGTGGTCAATTTCGCAGCACCCTGCATAGAAAACCCGAGTATCTGGTGAGCGGCATGTCATCTTCATCAATAAGCCTGTGAATGTTTGTCGGCCTACCAAGTCAGTCGAGACAACAAAACGAATCAATAAGGCTTTCAAACTATCAACAACGCAATAAATTTGCTTGATGTATGCTCGGTGTAAAACAACTCGATTGGAAGAGATCTGGAAACTCAGCAAGCAAAAGAGAAACCCTTCCTGCGAAACGTTTTATTTTGCACACCAGAGCATAAGTAGGTGTATAGCCTGATTCATTTTTTTATGCCAAGAAAAGCATCCATGCTTCTTGTATCATTCATGTAAAGCCCAATAATATCTACATCATCAATTCAGGGTTTTAATGAGATACAGTTTAGTTGAATAGAGTATGAATTCACAAGAGATTCTTCGTCGTTGTCAGGTAAGAGTTGGGGTTCCAATTGCAAAAGCTTGAAATGTGAAAATAATTATTAAATCCTGCAGGAAAAGATACGGTCTTGGTAAACGTAAGGATTTCCACAGCTTCCAATGTTACTTCATTTCTTCTTAGCTCCACGTCATAGCTTTTCATTTTGTCCCAAATAAAGTAATCAATGATTCGGACAGAATATCGGCCAGACATTCACCCAATCACATGTTTCGTACGCAGTTGTCCATCAACCTAGACAACCACATTTCATTGCGGTCACTGGCTATTGGCATAAAACTCATCTGCTGTTTTCACGAAAAGGTTGACGCCGAATGCTCGCGCATTAGATTATACAATGCAAAAACAATCATTGCCAACTACAGCGATGTCGTGAACACTAAGTTGAGCGATGGAAGATGCAAATAAACTGACCACTCAGTGAATTCCCTCACAGCCATACCGAACAGAATAAGTCTAAAAACTCGAATGCGAATGGATTGTTGCATTTCGGAATGTGTGTATGTATCCAACAAAGCTTAGATAGTCCCAACCAATTCTGATCCCTGATATTGACCGTTCTATAAAACAAGCCGGTTGGCATCACTGTGTGTGAATGCCCAAGAAACATCTACACGATTCTCATCAGTTTGGTTAAGCTAATAAGGTTCGCCTTATGTCAAACTTGGAACTTTGATAATGACATATACCATGAGTAGCCGAAAGCAGTGGCTAATTATAACGGCATGATTGTTTGCGTAAACGGTCCCCATTTTTCTGCCGCTTTTTGGACAAAACGTAAAATCACTAAGGTGACAGAATTAGGAAATTAGACATCGTTCAATAGCCTGTGACCCACGTTCACATGGTCTTGTGGTTGCATACAGAACAGTGCACAAATTTGTGAAAAACACATAATCTATGACATCTCAAATTCGATGTTGCACCAATTTGTATTCAGAATTGAATTAGCTAAATAGCAAAATGCAAAAGTGATTGAAGAAATCAAACCTTTTGCAGGAAATCCGTTTTACTGGTAAGCTTATGAGCGAGTCCGAATATGCGAATCCAAAAGCTTGTTACTCGTTGAAAAACGTCACAAACAATTTTGATCAGTATCTGCTGTAATTGAATTAGATAATTGGGAATAAAATGGTTCTTCAGTTGGATTGTTCACGTTACAGCAGTGACACGTGCTATTCCTTTATAGAGTTCCAGCCAATGTTTTGAAGCCAAAACGTGATGAACTTAGTCACGACGCCTTGAAGTTGCATTCGTGTTTGTTATCATTGCTTGAATAATCACTGTATCGCTATCACGGACTCAAGCTGCTGGCGTTACTAGCGAAAACAAGTTGACGTGGTAATAAAGATTCTGCATTGGCACACACACAGACGAACACGAACACACACACGTGAATATATCATTAAGCGGTTTAGTCAGTTTTAAGTACTCAAGAAATCATTGCACCGTTCCAATTAATCACAAATATCACGCTTTATCAGTTGCTCAGATGGTCAGTACTCGCTACGATGTATTTATTCGGTAGGTAGCAAAGTCCCACCACCAGGTATATATGGACTGGGACTGTTTCTCACAATTCAATGAGGATATTTTGGCACGGGAAGTGGGGAAGAACGATCTATCTATATTTTATGTGAATTTATTTCAACGGACGATCAGTAAACATAGTATTGAATGCACGGCGAATAGAGCCTGATTAGCGACTAGGCCGAAGTGAGTGATGTTTAGGTTTTGCATTCATTGGATTTGCTTTTGGGATGAGACGCATAACGCCTAGTCATTTGTGCATTCGTGTGAATTTTGCAACCTCTCATACCAACATGTTTATCTAAAGCTGCAGCTTACAAAATTTCTAACGATATCAAGAAACTCGACAGAATGCACTGGAAACAAAACAATTTACGGAATAGGCTCGTTTTCAGTTATTCATGCTTGTATTAATACGTTATCTTGAATACAACTCGAAACTTCAAAGGGAAATGTCCAACCAGATTTGTCGTTCCACCTGACTTTGTGTGTGTGTGCAACTGATCACGGTGTAGAATGTTCGAGTGACTGCACAATTATTTATTAGTAAGAAGCGGAACACGGTAGTTTTTGTGTCCGCACAATTAGTTTCCGAGCTCACAGTGTAAGATTTTAGAAACGAGTACTAACGGCTTCGGATGATTTTTTTGCTTTGTTAGGCATATTCACTAGTTTGAACTGTCATTAGGAATAACTGAACACGAGGTTCTTCGCCACTGTAAATTACTTTTCGTAATTTGTATTTTCGATGACATCCTCGCTTGTCTTACTCGTGAGTGGCGTGTACATGCTTCATGAACCTCGATTACTTGTGATCCAATTCTCTGTTTCTACTGTACTGACACATTTCAGATTAACTTTCTTATGACGTATAGTGCTTGAACATTTCGCGTTATGTTCCGGACTCGATTGTTCTATGATTGTACATTCCCTTGTAAGAACATTTTGCAAACCGTTACACTCACCCTTCTTGATACACTATCTGTACCGCAACCGTGCTGCGCTACAGTTTCGCATGACTCCTTGCTGAGTGGACCGTTTATGACCACACTGTCCCGATTTATCGGATAACCTTCTGCATTATAGTTCTTGGTTGCTCATGTGGCTGTAACTCCTTTACATTTATGTAATTTTATTTACTGCATTATTTAGAACCACGTATTTACGATAAACACGGTTACACGTTTGGAATTTGTTCTGCTGCCCGTAGCCGTGTACAGCTCATATCGTGCATAAAGCAAGTGAGACTAAGTTTTCTCATATACTGAAAGACTAAGTAATCGGGATAGTTTTGTATTGTTAGCCAGTAACCAGTATTGTCTGAAATGGAGTCAATTGCGTCCAGCATACAGTCTTATAATGATGAATTGCATGCTTTGCCGAAAAACTGCTGGGAGGCTCATTCAGTAAACCGCAGGAAGGCTCCTTCAGCAAGCCGCGGGGAGACTCAGTCAGCAAATGGCTCAACCTTTACAGCAAGGCTGCAGCACGAACAGCAACTGGTTAAGCTGAAGATTAGGCCGAGGCTGCCAAACGCAGAAATTGTTTCCGAGCTCACAGTGAAATATTTTAGAAACGACTGCTAACGGCGTCGGCTGATGTTTTTTGCTTTGGTAGGCATATTCATTGGTTTGAACTGTTATTATTACGAATAACTAAACACGAGTTTCATCACCACGTTTCAATTTCGGTATGAGAGTACGATGATGAATTTCAAAAACGTTTGTCGCATAGATCCATGTGAATATTTTGCAAAAAAGCAGCATTCGTGACCCGCTAATCAGCTTTGGAAATGAACTGTATCCTAACTTTACTCCGCTTTCTATGCAAGTATAGATGCAGAATAAATATGAACGCGTTTTCTAGTAATAAGCACAAAAACAAATCCGCGTCCTGTTGATGATAAGCATTCAGATGTGACTACTGCTTCAGCGTAATTTACCACTAGTGTCATTTATGTCGACCTCACTAACTAAGAGGTAAATGATATACGAAACGAACCCATGAATTCTCGGTTGTTTTGTAGTATTCTGAAGACACTCCTAAAAGTAAAATCGATAATTACTGGATTTTCAAAGAGTTATATAAGAGAAGCATATTGTTATACATCACCTCGTGGCACGGAATAAGATAACTACAATTATCTTCAACATTTTACACGACAAAATACCGAGTCAGTGAGACTCACAATGCAAATTTGAGTTGATGCACGTCTCTGAAGCACTTCAAAAATCCATATGTACCTAATATTCATTCAGATTGCTGTACTATTATCATCCACAATAAATATATACCGTTTAATTCGAGGGTCACATTGCCAGTTGAGGTGCGCAAACGTGATATGGTTTCGCTTCAGAAGTGGGAAGAGTTGCAAACTGGACAACGTTTTGCCTGATTTCATCCTTGAATACTGAGATCCTCCGGCCACGACTGCTCCCCAGATGCGAATCTTTTGGACGGTAAAAAACGATGGCCTTCTCATGCTCACCATTTACTGTATTGGGAATGCGGGTGAATATTTCACAGGGAGGTTCTCATGAAGTCTCGATAACTAGGCCCAAAATTGTATTGACCCCTGTTCTCTCCTCGTGCTATAGTTAAAACTGCAGATCCTGAAATGCAGGTGAAATAAAACCCTTCGGTTTGTAAACCTTACTAAATAAATACACGTAACAAGGTCACTGCTACAGTTTGACAATATTGTATTTGTGCATTCGGCACTTTTTGCGATCCATTTGGAGAACGCACTCACACTGTTTTTTTATAGGTTTGAGCATTCGAGGAAAGTCCCACTTTGTAAGATCCATTCATTTCTTGCGAATACCATACATTCCTCAGATGTCCGATGAGGATATTTTTCCAAAAAGGAATTAGGAACAAAATTAGAAAGAAATATACTCTGCAAAATTTAGCTGTCCACGGTATTTACTTAGATTGAAGTACATCAAACATATTGAACCGACCATGTATTCAGTTAAAATGTGACCACCTTTTGAAAACTGATGATCTTCCCATAAAATCTGGCTGACGGAGTGTTCGTTGGAATAATGTTAGTCCCACACTCGTGTAACTTTCAAAACATTTGCTTGAGAACGTCAACACGGTGTCTTATGACTTTTAGTGACCCAAATAAAATTGTTCAACAAATTCCATAGCGTCAAACAATGGGAAAAAGATGCACCAACTGTAGACGATCACTGAGAAAATAGCCAATTGTGGGACAGACGGAAATATATTTTGATCATTCTGTTATAGTTGAGATTGAACACACAATTAATCGGAGGTGAACGTAGCACAGTATAATCTCAGCTCACTCTCAATGATCACTGTGAATATATATAGGCTGAACGAGCTTAACAGATGGTGAGTTCTATATTTGCATGGATAGTAACATTATTTCTACTTGCAGTTGGAGGCCCAGTTATCTCATTTCGATATATATATATATATATATATATATATATATATATATATAAACCCAATCGCAAAGGTCCGAGGTAAAGGTGGAAAATGGAGAACACACTGAAGTATGCAGCTATATGGGATTGGTGGTTGTATCCGCAAAAGCCTCAGTATCTGAATGTGAAAACGGTGAATGAAGCGAGTTCCCAGTGCATCTGAACATCAAAGACTTGTTGAATTGTTTAAGTTCCAGCGATTACGGTAGCCATTCATAGATGTACATCTGAAACCAATGTTCACATTCTAAGACAATTTCAAAGTCCGTGCGTACGAGTCCTTTGGGAAGTTGGGGAAGCTTCTGAAACACAATTGTGTTGTTGAAGTTAGTCCATATTCAGTTAATCATGCACCATCTTCCGAAAGTGCATATTACAATAACTGAAAACATTAAAATCAAAGTAGAAGACTTGACAGCGATTTGGTTGACCGATGTTGGAAAAAACAAATTGAGTGGTCCCGATTTGGTCACCTGCCACCAGCGGCCACTCCGTCATTGGTGAACTTCTAGCCATACACGAACCGAATTCGAACTGTACCAACTCTCTTTGGTATATAAGAATATATGAGAAAATTATTTCGACATAGGAAGTATGTCTATAGGAAAAATATTGTCTCGAACTCAAGGACTCAGGAATCTAGGATTGCAATTTCTCAGAAGTAGCAGATACGTAACGACCATCAACGTGGCTTACATTCCATTATTTGAAGGTCATTAAGGAATAACTGGTTATGTCTTTAGTAATCAGCCCTAATTCACCTCAGTTAAATCCCCAGTGAACTCTGCTATCTGGCGGGTGCTGGTCAATCCTTTGAATAAGTTAAACATCTTTTATCCAGTTTCATACACCCTTCAATGTTTCTGGTGGGGGCCAAGTGTATACACTACCGGATTCTGTCAGTCTGAAATATTGAGTTGATTTGGCTGTCTCATTCCGATCCAATTTTCAAGACATGTTAGATGCTCACCCAAATCTCCTAGAAAACAACTTCCAATATCTTGTGGCCACCTTGCAGTTTAGGATGAAAACTTTAAAATTGATTCATTTTTCCATTTGCCGGTCGGGTTTTATTCACTGCAAACACACCAGTTAGTAATTTTGCAACCTTTACAGATGTGAAATCGTTATTGCTCTCTCAGCTAATGAGTCATACTACAAAGGGGAATAGAATTAGTGAATGGTCTACACTGGTGTATCACTTTGCTCTGGTATGCCAGCTAGACAAAATTGGCTGTACTATTGTGGCGTTTATAACTATGAATGAGT
Organism: Fasciola hepatica; assembly: GCA_948099385.1. Lineage (NCBI taxonomy): Eukaryota > Metazoa > Platyhelminthes > Trematoda > Plagiorchiida > Fasciolidae > Fasciola > Fasciola hepatica. Next base: position 7,645,747 of record CANUEZ040000193.1, on the reverse strand, counting down.
TGACCAAATTGTTTAGTATAAGAAGATCGTTACCACTCCACTCTGGTAGACATGCATCCAGGGTTCACTGCAACAAACGAGCCGTGACTAACTCAGTAGAACGTCAGTGTGCTGCTAAGCGCACCACGTGTCACTGAATGTCGTTCACAATCGTCTCTGTACGGAATTCGCTACTCTTGTCGGGATGTACAACACAAGTCTTGTATTGAAATGCACCTTACGTCACGTGTCGTTAGCGCACACAATTTACATGTGACATTATCTAGACAGCGCGCATACAAACAGACAGAAATCTAATCAAGCCTGTCAAATCAGAACAGACTAACGTGTGTTCACATAATTTGGATGAACAAAGATTTATCTTCTCTTTTAGCCGTTATAAATCCTTTATCCCCGACGATAAATTATTTTATAATCACGACGTGCCTGGAATATATTCCCTCCTATAGATTTTATATTTGATTTACATTATATTCTTCACTTGATTGGTTGTTCAAATTTATTCTGTTAGGGGAACTTTCAAATGGTGGTCTCCATTTCAATCAGGTTCAGCAGTCACATCAAGGTCCTAACCGAGAAGCACGTGGCACGCGATTGTTCGGATCAGTAATGCATGCCGTCGCTTTGCAAAATAAACGGAGTCCTCACTCTTGTTCCGCAACTGACATAATAGCGTTCATGTGTCAGCCATGTGCTGGATATTGTTTCTGCGTTCGATCTACTGGTATTGTTGGGATCTGTCGATTACCGTTGAATGTGCAGTTTGTCTATCCGATGTAAGACCACAATTGAACTTGATTTATTAATGGGTGTTTACCCACCTCTCATCGTGCTACAACTAGATGTACTCTAAGATAGTTTTTGACATATTCGCACAATCCACATAAGCTGTTCAATGAGTGATCCTATTAGCCTGACCTTGTTATCAAAGCTTACCATTTAGCATTACTTACTGAGAAAACGAAGCGTGCTCATCAATGTGCATTTTTGTTTCCCGTTTGCAGCCTTTGCTTTCTAAAATGAGCTGTGTGATAAAGCGCAAAAGGAACCATCATCCTAATAAAATAAAATAAGCAAGTCGAGAAACTATTGAATCCCGGGACCAGTCCCAAGAAAGGTTGCTTTGTGGAATCATGACAATATTGGAAGCATAACTAGAAGTAACTAACTGCAATGTTTATCTTAGAATATTTCACTCTGTTTCGCTACAAATCTAAAAGGAAGTATTTGGTGCGGTCATTTACTGAAGAGTCTGCTTGAAGTCGGCTGGACAATCAATGAATTGTGTACTGGTCGGCCAAGCGTTGCATGACAATGCAGTCAAAATTTCAGACTGTGCATTTGATAAGAGATGCGTAAACATACTACAAAATGACCATTTCTTACGCTGAGTTTACAGCTTATCTGATGTACGGTACACTACCACTGCTGCGGACGAACTGATATAGAGTGAATTACCTGTATAAGGGAGGTAACTGATTTGTTACCTCGTAAACAACGAAGAACTTTCTTTTGATTGCAGTTTGACTTATGTTTCCGGATTGAGAAATGGTTATTGGTGCACTTATCAGTAAGTTACCTATATCTGATGGTTTCTTGTTGACACATTAGTGTCACACGTTAATGATCCATCTTCGGTGTTTGTGGCGCGTTCTGTTTCCTTGCGTAGGTCATCGCGCAAGAATCGTTCAACAACGAACTTTCACACATAGTTCACTTATATCGAAGTGATTAGAATATCATGTCCGTTAGGTATTCGGTGATCTTCAGTGCCCGGATGAACTCCACAAATAATCCTTTTCGAATGACCATTATTTTTCACCAGATAAAGTGAAGAATCGAAAACGTTTGTGGATATTACAGATGTTTTTCAGCACATGAGAAGAAAACATCCTGAAATGGTACCAGGCTAATGAGCTGGATATTATTCTCTTAGAATGAAGATATTCATGAAATATTTCTTCGTGCAATAATGAAGTTAACTTGATACTGAGTATCAGAAAATTAACTTTTCTGTCAGTTTTTTCTTATAGTGGGTGTTCTCACATTAATTTCTGGACGGTTTATACGGGAGCTTCATTGCGTAAATTTCACACAAATTATGCCACTGGAAGTTGGTTTTTGTCTCTTTTTGTAGTGAAGTGTATGTTGATCAAAACAATATACATTTGGTACAGCATCAGCTGAAAATCAGCGAACTGGCCCCGTCGATAACCTCCACCACGTTTGGAAGGTCTGGGTCAGTATAGGCAGTTATGAACTGATTACCCATCAAAAACATTGCTTGGAATATTACTGAAAACCATTGTCGCGTTCACTGTCCAGCTGTTTCAAGTTTGCTAGAAATCATCGACCGCAGTGAACAACCGTTGATTCATCAACAGGACTCAAGACTGGGATGAATTTCATTGCACCAAACATCCATCTATCGGGATAATGATAGAAAATTTGTGCTGATGTAGTTGTAAATGATGTGTAGTGCTTTCTTGGTACAGGATCGATTTTCTCAGAAACGATCTAATTATCACAATAAGAGAACCCACCGCAGTCATCATGGGGTTTACTCAACCACCCAGTTCGACGATTGCACGATGTGGCTGTTGAAGCCATAGGGGCAGTTCGACACAGATTGACAAGAAAGTAAGCTGTTTGGTTTCACTTCAAGGTGTAGCAAAAATATGGTGGAAAAATCATTTTCCGCTGCAAATATTCCCGCTTTTCTGATTTTTAGTAGTACACAACAACAAGGAATAAAATTAAAAAAGGTGCAAACTTGGTATCAAATAACTTAGATCTGCTGCGACTGGTTGGCAATTCAATCAGCTTGACCTTGGTCAACATGACAAATTAGCTTGAAGTTCAGGAGATCAAGAAAGTGCTGGAAAGTTCCAAACGTACGGCATGATTCAATTGATTGGCAACATTGCTGTTGGGCAAGCATCCAACATGTTTTGCTTAACCTAAAATGATAACATGACAGTTGCGAAAAAAGGGACAAAAAATCAGTCAAATGTCATCTGTGTTCTAAAGGCAATCCCACATTTGGGTTCGTAACCCCACTAGCCACTCAGCAGATCTGGTTTTGATAATGGGTGACTCAATGAGCTGGCAAATCAAGGTCTGGTTACAACAGCCATGTTTTACATATTAACCGTCGTTTGTTCGAAAACAAAATAAAATGATATCTGAGGCTTTATGGACGGATGGGAACACTGATCCTGCCAAAAGAGTTACCAGTCAGCATAATGGGAAGCAGTCAAAGCCAAAAAAACATATTTGGAGAATACTCTGTTTTGTATCAGCTTCACCACATTATCAAGATGAATATTAGCATAAACTAAGGAGGTCTTTCGGTTTCATTCCAGTATTCGACCCATTGAATATTGACTTTGTTCTCGTGAAGAAAGAAGCACTGAAATCTGGAAAATGTCGTTATTTTAGTACAAAAGAAAATGATTATTTCGAGCACCCTCCACTCCAGTACTGTTGTTGTTATCTTTGTAGATCACAGCACGTTTTGGCATATTGCAGAGGTTCAGAAGACGACAATATTCGACAGTACCAATAATGTATTGATGGTTGGCAGATTTTGATAATGTTTTTGAGGTGATCCAAATGCGAAAAGTATTTGGCCTCGGCAGGATTCGAACCCACGCATGGTCACCACCCTTGCTTTAGTACCGCGAGTGCGTGGGTTCGAATCCCGTCGAGGCCAAAGACTTTTCACATTTGGATCACCTCAAAAACAGTACCAGTAATGTTTACCGCTTTTGAATGAACTATAACATCGTGTCTGTGATAACCAGCCTACATAGGGGAATGTTTGTTTACCAACGCCAACTGTTTCAATAAAACTCAACTGAACACGTAGTTTGCTGTAGCTTTTGATCGATCGGAGTTACACACTAAGCGAACAAAGGTGAGTACGTGCTGAGACGCAAAACAAGAATTAAATTGCATTGCGTATCACTTTGTTCGTCGATTTGCTTCTTGCGCACAGGTGTGGATTTTAACGGACCCGAAAATGCGCTAGTCGTGAAATGAGCTTTTCACGGAAAACCAATTGTTTGGTTTTGATCTATCCAAAATCACCACGGAGGTAATAAAGGGATTGATAAATATCACGATCAATCCCGATGATGTAGTTAATCAAACGCACACTGACCAACTTGCAGATCACCGGGCTATCAGAGGTCATCATCATCGCATAGCGGTAAACCGTATGGCAAGCTCCACTGATCACTGCCTTTCTCACCATGTTGCAAGTAGAATAAGAAAGTATGAATATACAAGATGGACAGGGAGTAGACCTACATGGGTCAGAAAAGGAAAAAAATGCCCTATTAGCCAACACACGGAATACACAGTCTAATTGTGCCAACGTACATCGATCAATCATTCTGATTAGACAGAAAGTGACAACACGATAGCCATTGTTCACGGTTTGCTGCCATATCCTTCAGTGTATACAGCCAACTGGTAGACGGATATTTTGTCCCCAACCACGAAGACGTGAAGCATCTAATTTTTCTTAATTCGCTGTACATTTTCTCATTCCTCGTTGCCAAGTCATCTGTTGACCTCCATGGGGATTTTAAACTCCTGAAGATTAACGGAGGATAACAAATGGTAAGGTAGACGTGTGTTTGCTATACGTAACACGTGTCCCAACCAACGAAGTCTACTAATCTGGATATGCTCTGACAGAATGTTCTCCGAATAATTACCCAATACTCGCTTTCCGACCTCAGCACTGCTTATTCTGTCATTCCATCCAATCTTAGCGATACTACGCAAGCGTCGGTGGTCAAAAACCTCATAACGACGAATATCGTCAGCTTACAGACTCCAAGTTTCACAACCATACAACAAAACTGAACGCAATACGGTACAGTAAACACGACCTTTTGACTTCAATGAAATATCAGGTCGACTCCACAATTGCTTCCGTTCAGCGTACGCCGCTCGAGCCTTGGATATACGCGTGCTTACCTCTACTAATGTGCTCCAATCCGTAGTGAAGTTGTCGACAATTGCCAGCACCTCCCCATCGAGCTTCAAGCACAGAATCGTTGAAGTCCAGTCTTGTAACATAGCTTTCCATACTGAGGGTGGAAAGAGCATGCCGAATGGAGCTACAGCACTCGCAAGTCTATCTACTGCGTGCTGAGCATGTTCCGTGGATTCGGCCAGGCAGACAACGTCGTCCGCGTAATCTAGGTCACATAGCTTTCCACTACTTCCTAGTTAGACACCTACATCCTGAAGATTTCGTAGCGTACTCTCTATTATTTTGTTCGTGATGAAGATAAACAGGAATGCAGATATGGGACACCCCCGTCGAACACCACTGGTCGTTTCGAACCAACCGGAAAGTTCACCGTAAACTCTAATGCGGCCAGCAGCATGAGAACACAATAATCTAAGTAGGTTCACAAACTTCTAAGGCACAACTTTCCGCTAAAGGGCACTGAGAAGCGCAGTTCAATCAACTGAATCGAAGGCGCCTTTCAAGTGTGAGAACATCATTATTGTCGGTCGGTGATGCATGTGGCGCGTTTAAGTTATTCGGTGAAAAGTAAAAATCTGGTTGATGCATCCTTGACCTGGTCGAGTCCAGCCTGTTGTTCGCGGATTTTCTTCTCGCGAGCAGTTGTCAGACGGTGCAGCAGAATCGATACTAACACTTTGGTGCCATCGAAATTAAGCTAATCCCACGATGATTACCACGGTCCTTGCCTGTTCCCTTCTTGAGGAGGGGGGCTATGAACGACACGCTCTATATTAACGAAATACGCTTCTCGTTCCAAATGTCACGAAGAAGGATGATAAGTGATTTTATCAGTGCCCCACCACCCAGTTTGAAACGAGTGATGGAAGTTCGTCGGAACCGGTCGCTTCCTCTCGCTTTAGTAATCGAATGCATGACTCTACTTCTACTTCCGATGGGGGCTCAAGTGATACCACCCAGGGAGTCGCAGTTTTTTAACATAGGAGTAACTGCACTAGCGTTTGGCCAGCTAAACTGTTCCTTGAAGTACTCGGCCCATCGTTCAAGCCTTTGCTGTTTGTTTTGGATGGGTCCTCCATTTCTATCCCAAATCGTTTCACTGACCTGAGTCCGCCGTCCACCGGTGTCACGAATAAGTTTGAACAGTCATAGACTGTTACCTGAAGCAGCTGCTATTTCCATTTTTTCGGCTACTGTGACCGACCAATTTTCGCGATCATTCTTAAGGCTTTTCGTAACTTGTCTTTGCAGCTTTCTCCGCATCTTATTCATCTCCTTACGGTTCGAAAGCTGACGCTTTTGCTCCATTATACCCAGCCACTTTTGCGAAATCCCGTATCTTTGATGGACATCGGATATAGGACTGCAGGCAAAACCAGCTGTTGCGCGCGACTCCTGTTTGATATGAGCCCAATGATCTTCTACAATACTGTTCGTCGTAGATCCTAGCTCATATGCTAACTTCTGCTCATACGCGGTGCGTACTTCTGAACCACACATCCGTTGCACAGCTAAATCGGTTTGCGGTTTGCTTTGATGACCATAGAGCGGAAGAGATAATTGCATTAAAACTAATGCATGGTCAGACTCAACGCACGGGGACCAGTAAGATCTACAGTTCTGAACAGAACTGCGCCACCGGTAGCTTACGGCGACATGATCAATCTGGCTTAAAGCGCCTGCAGAGTTAGAGCGTCATGTCACTGTGCGACGCGAGTTGTGTCGATAATGGGTGCTAGAAAAGTGCAGTCGATTTTTTGCACAAAACTAAATAAACCTATCCTTGTTACATGTAAGCTCAGCGGGAGAAGCACAAGGGCAACCTATACAAGTTTCTGACACACTAAGTTTGTTAACTTGAGCACTGAAGTCAACAGCTTGCTTTACAATGTCAGATCTATTAATTCTGCTTTGGAGGAGGGAGTTCCCTGACTGAAACTCAGAACAGAAGCACTGAAAAGGAAATTCTCTTCCTGTAGATTATTGCGCCGGCTCATGTGCAGGTTGAATTATAATACTCATAAACAGAACCGTGCATTTGTTGTCAGTTTCTGCAACAGTGAAGGCCCTAAATTTTCTCATGGCCCAACCGTTACTATTTCTTGCTGACGATCCCAGTCTGAACAACATCGCGAATTTATTTACCTTGTTTGTGGTAGATGGTATCTCAAATCTCAGATGTAGAAAAATTTCACCCGGGAGTGATCTTGTATGAAGGATATGGATGATCTCGAAAAGCGACCACGTCTACGGACTTTTATTATTACTTGTATAGGATCACACAGCTTGAGAGCAAGAATGAATAATCTAATTCGTCAGTTTTCCTCTACAAAATAATTCCACCCAGTAAAACGTAATCTTCAATTCAATCAAGATTTCCGAATTGAACATTTTGTGTTTTCCCGACATTGGTTCGGTTTATTGATTGACGAACTCCGTTCTCAATTCCTTGATATTGCTTTATGGGCAAACCTGACATGAATATGCACTGATCATTGTTGAAACCTAAAATGAATAATCTGCCCCAAAAACTTAATGCTGTCCGTTTCCACAATACCAAACCTCTTCCAATACAATTGTTAGGAGGCCGGTAATCCAATCTGTTTCTCTTATATTCGCGACTTTAAAATCTAATGGTAACTGATTAAACCGGAATGGCGGCTCAGATTATAAATCAATGTTACAAGATGGTATCCATTATCTTGTGTCATGTTTAGTGCTTGAACACGCATAACAGCATCAGTTATCGAATAAATCACAGCAAGCTCCTTCAAACACACACTTTAGATGTAGGGACCATAACAACGAGCTGAAAATTATGCTGGAATTTATCCTAATTGCAGGCTTCTTCAATCTCCGTCGAAAGTGAGGTAGTGGCAAATTTAAACGTGGCTAATGGCACGTAACATGGAGGATGAACTGCAAGCCTAACAGAAGAGACCATGTATCGATAACAAAAGGGGATCCGAATCAAGGTGCCTCCTATTTTTTGATGGGCTTAATTTTCAGATGAATGGTTTGACATATGATGAACTGTATTAGGTTGTGTAAAATGAAATCTGATTCCCAGCCGTGTGCTGTTCGTCCCATTTGGAAGCAACCGACGTGGCCAGCCCATTGACCAAAACCAAGACATTAGCTGTGTATCATTCAAATAGTGGTTAGCTCATCAGCATTTTTTCTTTCGTATTACTCGCACCCGACTGTCCGCACAGCAAAAGCTCAGCTGGTACAACAACTGCCTGACAAACGGGATGTTGCCGGTTAGACATCGGCTTGCATCGTTTGATTTTTGATGTGACATAATCAAGTTGATTTCCCATTTTATGAGATTCCAACTCCTCGTGTGTACAATACATTCTATCAATATAAAGTTCATTTGTTTACTACATATGCTTTTAAAGGAATCCTAATTTTACTTTACTCATGAATGGGTCAAGAATCGGATGATCATTTCGAGAACGGGGATACTAAGTTCTCCACAGCGCTGCTGTTTTTCCTGCAATCAGTGAAAATATATTGTAATTATCCTTTACCATACAACCGTCTTTGCAGCACACTATCAGATAATACCAAAGCCTTGTTAAAAAGTACTTAAGTTATCTAACCCCACAGAATAAAGTGGAAACCATAGAATGTGTGGTAATGTTTTTGCTGAGGGTAACGTATTCTCTTGATTTTCAAATTGGATGTTTGCAAATAAGGGAATGTTGTTCGGAATTCGACACCGGCCTATCTATGCGTTAGGGATGGCGTGACTGTACAGTTGAAAGGTAATTGTGAGAACGCTATTCTAAACTTGAGTGGTGGACAAATGGATGTATCGATTTTGAAATGCATGTGTTTCTTTGAAGTTAGTCGAAAGCAGTTTTGAATTTGAAGGAGATCGATCAGTCGACGCGGCAGAGGATCAAGCCTTGATTGTTCCATCGGTGTACATCAGTTCACAGTTATATTCACACGGCCCTTGATTTGACATTTCGCATCAAATGAAAGCACACAAAACTAACCATGGTGAAATAGATTGTTTTCGTTGATTCAAATGTGATGAGCGTCGGCATTACCTATTAGCTTATTTTGGGGAATTCACAACTGACTTCAATCGTTACGATAAAAAAACAATCATGAATTTTTTTTTGTTTTGAGGTGATCCGAATGAGAAAAGTCTTTGGCCTCGGCGAGGCCAAAGACTTTTCACATTCGGATCACCTCAAAACATTATCAAAATCTGCCAACCATCAATACATTGTAAACATGCCCAATGCACTTAACTGGTGGAGTCCGGTTAGTACAAAGGGAAATCCTGCTGTAGGCAGTCAAATTACAAGCTAGTTCACTGTGGTGGATGCCATGTGCTACTGTAATTTGGGCGGGTATACTGTGATCCATATGCAGAAAGTCGAAGGTTCTCCGGCGTGGCCTCGTAGCTCAGCTGGTAGAGCACTCGCGGTACTAAAGCGAGGGTGGTGACCATGCGTGGGTTCGAATCCCGCCGAGGCCAAAGACTTTTCACATTCGGATCACCTCAAAACATCATCAAAATCTGCCAACCATCAATACATTGTAAACATGCCCAATGCACCTAACTGGTGGAGTCCGGTTAGTACAAAGGGAAATCCTGCTGTAGGCAGTCAAATTACAAGCTAGTTCACTGTGGTGGATGCCATGTGCTACTGTAATTTGGGCGGGTATACTGTGATCCATATGCAGAAAGTCGAAGGTTCTCCGGCGTAGCCTCGTAGCTCAGCTGGTAGAGCACTCGCGGTACTAAAGCGAGGGTGGTGACCATGCGTGGGTTCGAATCCCGCCGAGGCCAAAGACTTTTCACATTCGGATCACCTCAAAACATCATCAAAATCTGCCAACCATCAATACATTGTAAACATGCCCAATGCACTTAACTGGTGGAGTCCGGTTAGTACAAAGGGAAATCCTGCTGTAGGCAGTCAAATTACAAGCTAGTTCACTGTGGTGGATGCCATGTGCTACTGTAATTTGGGCGGGTATACTGTGATCCATATGCAGAAAGTCGAAGGTTCTCCGGCGTGGCCTCGTAGCTCAGCTGGTAGAGCACTCGCGGTACTAAAGCGAGGGTGGTGACCATGCGTGGGTTCGAATCCCGCCGAGGCCAAAGACTTTTCACATTCGGATCATCTCAAAACATTATCAAAATCTGCCAACCATCAATCATGAATTTATCAGAACGGTCCTTCAATCTATCACCGATTTCCATATGAATCTTTCATACAAACTTGGTTTGAGAAATAATTGGAATGTAGCAATCTTTCGTCATGTGTTACAAGGTTACTCGGATAGCGAGATAGTATTCACAAAAAGTGTTACAGATACACCTAATCGGAATCTGATAAAACGGAATCAAAGCTCAAGAAACCTCAATATTCTTCAGTTAGATGGTTCATAATAAAGAAATGTACCTTTTCCCACAGCCATGATGTATTACCCTTTTTACAAAACTTTCACATGTACTTCTTTAGTCATGCGGCCTTTGATGCACAACTGTGTTGATTCCCATTGTCAAAATGATGAATGCTTCAATAACATGTCCCAGAGGTAACGTGTCACTAGCGCTCAAAAGCCGCAAGTACCATTCCCGATCCCTCGGAATCCAAGCACACAAACACACACACAGGTATGCCGAGGCACTATGCGTCATCTTGCTTTTCCAGTTCTACTGATACAAACACTTATTTCATCATTCCCGTTCACCAGAAATATCACACCATATACGATAGCCAATCAACACCCGAAGAGTGGTAGTCATCAGTTAAGTATTCAAAACCAAACAAGAAAGTGGGTCTTACGGTAGGTTTTGAGCACCATTTGATCAGGAAGTTGTAGATTTTTATTGAAATGACGGCTAGCAGTGAACAGTGGTCAGCTGAGCGATGTTCCATTTGAATTTATCTCTATGGACAGTCGACTGAAAAGGTAATCGAAAGCGAGCCACACGACGCGATGCGAACAAATAAGTACATACTCCCCGGTCACTCGTTCGTAGTGTAAAATTTCCGCCTCGAACAACTACAAATCCATAGTTATTTTCACTCGAAAAGCCACTAGAGTGTTTCCAAAACAAGTGAAGCAAGTAATCCCTTTCTAAATCTCTAGGGTCATATAGAAATAATTGAAAGTTATACAGAAATCCAAGAGCATCGATGGCAAAAATATAAATGTCGTAAATCAATTATTATTCAACACGATTTCGATGTCTATGCTGGTCAGGTTCGGAATAAGTTCAATAATGTCAAAAGCGTCAAAAAATATGAATGTGACGCACCACTTGTAAGACAGAATAAAATATATTTTGATCAATCAGAGAATGAACACACAACCGATCGGACATAAACGTAGCAAAGCACAATCTCAGCTTGCTCTCAATGATCAGTGTGGATATGTGTATGCTCAACTAGCCTAATAGACGATGAGTCCGATATTTACATGGATAGTAGTATTATTTCTGCTTGCAGTTTGAGGTCCATTTTTCTCATTTCGATAAAGTTGTCATATTTATATATCTATTGATAGTAAATATTATGTAGACGTGTAGACTATATATATATGACAAGTTTATCGAAATGAGAAAAATGGACCTCAAACTGCAAGCAGAAATAATACTACTATCCATGTAAATATCGGACTCATCGTCTATTAGGCTAGTTGAGCATACACATATCCACACTGATCATTGAGAGCAAGCTGAGATTGTGCTTTGCTACGTTTATGTCCGATCGGTTGTGTGTTCATTCTCTGATTGATCAAAATATATTTTATTCTGTCTTACAAGTGGTGCGTCACATTCATATTTTTTGACGCTTTTGACATTATTGAACTTATTCCGAACCTGACCAGCATAGACATCGAAATCGTGTTGAATAATAATTGATTTACGATATTGATTTTTTTGCCATTGATGCTCTTGGATTTCTGTAATGCTAGTGACTAAGAAGACTGGTCTTTTGCAAAATACCTCTAGACACATACACATGGAATCCCTTCTCAGCTTTATTCACTTTCAAAGTCACTTTTGCTTGAACATGTTTATTACCCAGTTCTGTGAGTAGGAATTGATGCGGTTGAGAAGATTTGGAATGAATTTTGCTGTCTATTGCAGGGCAAACTCCAGCATATTCAAATCAAAACTGTTTTTATCGGACGAGAAGGCACAATCGCGTCTAGGACAAAACGCAACGAAATCAAGGAATTAACATAAGCCAGGAGTTATGTAGCGTCAGATGCTACCTAATGACCGGGTTGCAATGGATGTGCAAGAGACAGGCTTGAGACCTTGGTATGATGATCTAGTGCGACGATATAGCCACATGAAAAATAGGGAAATTATACATTTTTATAGAACATCAACGGTATGAACTCATCATGCCTACCAATCCGGAATACAGATAGGGTATTCGGATAATAAAGAAATGAAATGAAGTAATGCAAAATGAGGTTCCATTTCTCGACTTGGACTATGTAAATCGGTGTAATAAACTAATGACGAACGAAGTTAGTGGAATAATATAGAATTGGTAGTTGAAGATTCAACTGCACAAAATGAAATCTAACCTTGCAGTACGATGTGGATTATTGAAAGAACCGCAACCGGTCAAAATGAAAGTGAAGGAAGACTGAAGAGCGTGAATGAAAATTGACAATTGATGAAAGAATAACATTTGAGCCATTCAAAAAATCATCCGAATAAGAAGAATAATTCCTCAAACTTGTAAACGAAATTGTAATCACTAGAGGATTGAGTTTTAATTTGTTTGGGGAAAATGTGTGTTGAATGAAGTTCCCATATTGAGAGGCCGAGTGACTCCAATGAACGAAGCTTTGATGAGAATCGTAGGGACGCCAGACGTTGCGTTGGATTAGTCTCTCCGGTTCGATGCACATATTTAATGAGTTACAAATTTCATCGCTGGTTGATGCATTATTATTTTGGTACTGGATCCTCACTATAAGAAACCCGTTTACATTGAACCAGTCGATTCTCATGATGGACGATTACGGTATTTTGTTTCCATATGATGAATCATCTGAAAGTCGAATGGAATTTCTAGCTGTTCACTATGATTACTCATCCAAGCTCTCCCTCAAAGTTGTTTGCAACGTAACGGATTTGTTGACACGAACTCCCCTTTGAATTCGTTGATCCCATGGGTCGATTGTTGTGCGGTCAACGGGCTGTTAACACTGAAATACCAGTGATGGAACGACGCTGTGTCATGTAATTGTGACGTTGAGAGCCGGATAGCTTGGTCGTTAGGTGCCCAACTCATAATCGTGTATTCACGGGACTGAGTAACAATAACGACTCAACTGATGTGCGGTGGTGATAATTTATAACAAGGATGAGCAGCCGAACATTGCCTCTGCAATTTTCATTGGCGAACAAAGTTTTGTGAACTGTTGATGTGTTATTTATTAATCCAACCGATTCTCTTACTGGTCAAGTTATTCGAGGTAACAATAATCGTCTTTGCTTATGAGCTAACCTATGTGATTTATTATCTATGCATTTCCCTATGTAAAATACAGCATTCAGGGATATATTCCAAGTAAGATGTATAAAGTGAGAGAGAATTGGTCCGCTTGATTTTGTTCATCATTCCTAAACGGCTGATATTTAAATTTCTTTTATCATTTTCCTCAAGCTTACATATAAAAATAGCCAATAACTGTTTGAAAAGCAGATGTTTGAGGATGAGAATCAAATTTCCCCAATATATGCGTCGAAAGTATTACCATATCGCAGCCGACATTGTACTGCTCCGCGAGAACTGGAGTTTGTGTGTCCATGGTATGATGGTCGGCTGAGCCACCTATCGACCTGCTCTACTCATCACTCTGTTTTTCTTTTGTGCTCAGGTACAAGATGGCCGGCTGATCTGCAAAGAAACGATTTTCACTTGCAACACATATCCGATGCGTTGCGAATGAGGTGGAATAGCCAGTTGGAATCACTAACCCATGCTGCAGTTTCCACGGTTTCAGCCACTTTGATCAAGTATCGCGTAAAATCAGGCCTAACGGAGAGCGAAGCTCCCCGTTGCAGTCTGTAGTTCTCGCCACTTCCTTATATCTGGGCTTCGTTTGTTCGGCTGAGAGCTTGGAAGAGTTCTCAGAAATCCGTTCTGGTATACGTCTTTTTTTAGGATGTCCGCGTTGACTCATCCGAGGGACTTGTGAGATCCATCCAGTTCCAAGCGATGGACAGAATGTCACATTTCTCGATCTCATTGAATATTTCTTAGATATAAGCGTCCAATTCGCAAGCACTGTGGAGGATCCGGGAAGCCCCCGAGACGTGCATAAGGAAGTCTTAGGGAAATCGGCTCCCAAAAGATCCAAAAGCTTTTGGATTTACTGATAGTATCGAATGTGAAATCGTGGCTCTCAATTTGGTCTGCCTTGTCGCTACTATGAAGCTAGCAATCCGTCTATTGTCCTTTAATATTTATGCGCCGAGTGCCACAGTTAAGTATGCGGACTTCTGAGAAACAAGCAATGCAGATGTTTTGGTTTTAGTTCATCGGCGTCCTCATTGTGAGGCTGCCAACCTATGGTAGAAACCTTACATTCCAACAAGCTGCACAAGCCTGTTTCCGACAGTTCAGTATTCCAGTTTGTTGTCCTAACACCTCGACCACTGAAGCACGAGGAGCGTCACCTGCCGGACAAGCCTTGGCATGATCAGATCGCATGTTTTCCAAATAATTCATAGAGGTTCTCGGGAAACGTGTGCGTGGCGGTATTTCCAGCACTGTTCAGGGATGTTGTATTACTCGATTGCCCAGTCAGCAGTAGAAATTAAATTAACGGTGACTAATCCAGCCTTTATCCAGATGATCTCCTTTCAGCCTTTGCACATCCAAATGCAACCAAGAGTGCAGCAGAATTGTTCCACATGAGCCGGTGGCCTGTTGTTCGGCGAATTTGCCCATTCCGGAATACTAGTTTGGGAGGGTTGGATAGATTTACTGTGTAGCCCATGGGTCGTTAGTTCTTGTCCGCCCATTAGCGAGTACCTGTCCCGGCATACCGAACGTCGTCTCTTTTCTATAAATTAGGGCCTTAGTTACCCTAAATTTTATTTAACGCCCTGTTTAGCGGTTCGCCAAGGTGTGGCCGCTTATGCGTGCTTCACATTTTTGGGGACAAAGGTGAGAGGTGGGAAACCGATGGAAACCAATGAAATTGAGGATGCCTTATGGGACACGACACACCACACAGACGCTAGCTTCCACGCTTTAACTAGTATTCAATGAAAGTAATTTATTCTCAAAATCTATCGGGATAGAATGAAATGCCACGAAAACCAAAAGTAAATCATCTTACTTATGGCCATTAATGAAAAAGCTATCCATCAATGACCAGCCGGTAGAGTGCGTTCCATCAATATCGTATTAAGGCTCTACGTTGCCTCCGATCGATCAGCTTTGATACGTGATATATTCAAGAAGCCGCCTCGTCGTCTATTAGGAGATAGTTGCGTGTAAGTGAAGAAAAGAAAGGAATAAGTGTATCGATGGTTTACCGTGGCGTATTGATAGAAATGTGCTTCCCTTTAATCACTCAGTTGTAAACCATCGTTTGTCGTTTATCAAGATATGTCTGGAATGGAATTTGAAACAACTCTCAAAGTACAATCAAGTTATTCGCGGTCATGATTGAAAAGGATGAATGACATCTATAGTTCCACAAGAAGGTGCCCAAGAAAACGTGTGTTCCTGCCGCCCCATAACGTCTTAAGTTCGAATAAGCCCGGGAAGATCAGAGTGGTATTCGACTGTGTGGCTGTTCGTGAGAGCATTTCACTCAACGAAGTCCTAACGCAAGTAATTGATCCAACTGATCATTTGTGAGGAGTAGCCGTCAGGTTCCGTTAATATGTCATAGCTCTTTTACCTCGAATTGAATAGATATTTTAGTAAATTAGGTTTCCAAAGTGTTACAGGATGTCTGTAGTCTTCCTTTATTGGTCAGATTACGATGTGAGAAGTAGTGCTATTGTTTACGAAAAGAAAACTCATCCGTTTGGCACTAGTTATTCATCGTGTTGTGCCAAGCTGTCCTTAAGAAGAGCTACCGAGGACAGCAACCTTGACTTTTTTCATTAGCATTATCTGCGATGACTAATAACTTTTGTGTGGATGGTTCATTGTTCTCGCTGTCGTATGACGAGAAAGCCTTCACATGACGAAGGATTTCCTACGATGACTCAAACAGATAGACAACACCTAACAGAAGGTGTGTCGTAAGGACCTAGACTATGAGCAGAATTGATGAACGGTGAAAAATCGAGTACGTACTTCAAATTTTATCAGCAGATCTTCGTGGATCCCAGAGCATTATGTATCCAGTGGCATATTCACGATGACTGTTTTCTGCCTTCAATTCATTTAGGCGAAGTTCCAATAACGACTGGGGATCTACTAAGATTATTGTCTATCGTGCCCATTCTATGCCTCCTCGTGGGACATTTCATGATGTTTGTCACCAAAATGTAGAGTAGGTCAATAAAGTAACTAATACTGTCAAAATGTCAGTTCTTCGGGAAGAGTAATCAGTATAATTATTGCACTCAACAGGGAAGTCTTGAATATTTTATCTATTTGGTAGTTCACAAAGCCTCAGATTGCTCGACTTGAAATGATCCAAACATTTATTCTCAGGCTTGGACTGTTGGCTGTGTTCGAAGTGCCAGAAGCCACGGGAATCGTCGTCCAGTTGATTCTGATGTACAATTTCAGACGCGTCCTCAGTAAGTGCTAAATATGCCTAACCCATACCTCAAGTAATGTCACACATGCCTGATTGCCTATGGAAAGGTGTCAATTATTTCAGACCGTTTCATGTCAAGGTAGATTGAAGTGAGCACAACAGACTTGGGTGTCGTGCAATAAACTTGGAAATTGGATATAGTATGACTGCGAAAGTATTTCTCATGGCAATGATACGGTTTATGAACAGAGGCAGTTGACTTGAGGTGATGTATAGTGATGGTGGGTCTAACATTGAGGCCGCAGAATGTGTATTGAAAACTGTTTTGTATGCTAATAATCGACGAGGATATATCGACATACATGGCGGAGGTTGGACGTATCATCAAAGTTAGATCTCTTATCTCCGTGTTTTGAGACCTAGGGCGTCCACACGCACTTTGACTTAGTGATTTATAATTGCTCCCCTCAACACATCCCTTTGTGAAGGGAAGACCAAGCTAGTAGAAACTTGCTTCAAAGATGACGCAAAGCAGGAAATCTAGATGCGATATTTAGGAAAGAATGTAGTCGTGAATATCTCCTGACACAAAGGGCTCATGGCTGAAACGAATTTGTAAAGGGAGACGTGATTCCGATGTCTAATGCAGTGTTTTCAGCTAATGATGAGTATGTTCGCCAGAACATGGTGGGAACCGCATCGTATATCGACGGTAGAGATATGGAACTATTCTGTTTATTGGGAAGTACATGAGAACTAAAGAAAATATAAGGAGCGTGATGCCAGAATTTTGTTTGTTCCCGTCATCCGCCTACGTTAAACATTTCAGTATATACAACACAAATAGAGAAATGATACAATGAATTGGGTTCGATTGGAAGCTCTAACAGTGAGTTTGATAGGGGGAGATCGGGGTCCTTTCGGTTGGTGCCATAACAAACAAACACTTTTGTCAACCGCATTCGTGCATCGCTTCGGTGAATGCTCACAGCTTCAATTTGGGATTGCGCAACACAGTTATAAAAGATTAGGTCGGGTCAGCCTTGTGACCTGCAGAGAAATGTTTCGCAAAAAAATCCGTAAACCTTACGCCTCAGTTGTTAGTCTCTTCGACTTTACACGGACCGCCAGTCCTTCACTGTGATGCCTCCCATAAAGCAGACATGGCAACCAGAGTATTGTTTTCCACGACCCATGAGAAAGTGAACACGATTAATAGGAAGGAAGTGGTCAGTGTGCATTGCCAGCGTGCTTGTACCCTGCACGTGCAACGATCAAATTACTACCGTGCTTGATATCGGGAGTTTGTATAAACAATAAGATGGTTAACAAATAAACAAAGCTGATTTCTGCTACCAGACTTCCGCATACTTTCGATGCTGCTCGATGAAATTATCGGTATTGCAGTTGGCCAGCGACGTTCTTTCTATAAACTCTTCTTCATTTTGCACTTAATCTTTGATGCAGATATTCCACGCTCTGTTGAGCAGGATTCGAAACAAACCATGATTGTATGTCTTCGGTGCGAAACTGGAGAATTGCAAATAGCGACCTTCCCTAGTTACTTTGAGATGGATACTGCGTGGGAACATTTCATCCGAACATCTAATTATTATAACATCTGAAAGGAATGGATTATTGACTAGTTCTTCTTCTTCGTGAGTGACAGAGGGATTGGGAAGAATAGAATAATCGTGTTCCTCCAGCCAGATAAGGAATCAGGGAGAATGAATATGAGGAAGAAGGAATACATGTACGAAAAATAGAAGGCATATCTGCCGACATCAAACCTCTCAAACGGGACACTACGCTTGATAACAGCATGTGGACAGAGAAACAAATGATATCAAGACATCTTCAAATTTTGTTCTTTAATGGGTTCTAATCCAAAAACATATTAAACAATTCAAATCATTTGAAAAGCAGGCCCCTGTTTTGAGGCCCATATTATACATGCAAAATCGGCATATCACAAAACTTGCTCGATATCAAACACGGTAGTCATTTGACCGTTGCACGTGTACGCTACAATCACGATCTCGGAATGCTCGCTAATTAATTCCTTCCTAATAACCGTGTTATCCATCTCGAGAGTCGCGGGAAGCGATAATCGAGTTGTTGTGTCTACTTTATGCTAAGAATCAAAGTGACGGACGCGTAGTCCGCGCATGGTTCAAAAGACTGACGAACACGTGCAACTGAGCAACTGAGTTTCAACCGACCTGACGCATCAAATACAATCAACATGAAGCAAGTTTCTATGGTTTTACTATTAACAGGTGACCCCTTTTTAGTGGAGAATATGTATATCTTAAGTCAGCCACAAGACACCCATAGACTGTGGTGTAAATACTTCAGTTACTGATTACCAACAGGTCAGGATTCAAATGCCATTCAGACGGTCTTGCCGATCCCAATGTATCATATGTTTTCTATCAGTTAGCTTACAGCTACGATGACGCATCTAAAGGCAGAACGGATAGCTGCTTGGCACAACCAGCGTCGGAAACGTTATTGAAATGGTTGGCAAAATCGATGACACCGCGCAATGCGGCCACAGAGAATGACGTCAAATCTTTAGTTTCTTCAACTGCGTAATATTTAATTGAATCAGGTCACAAATTTGATCCGATTACATCCATTACGTTGATGTTGTTGATGTTGATGATAAGCTCAGTACTCAATATGCCCTTACATTTGCAGCTGCTTGAGTTACTCACATATAATACGATTCTCTAATTAGGCCATACATATATCTCCTAATTTAGGTCCTAAGAAGGATGTTACATAAACTCTTCTTTATTATACAATCAGGCTCCGTGGAATTCTAACTTGATGTTGTTTATACATAAATAGATGAGTCCTTTATGTTCGCCTACTATCAATCAATTCGGTTTTTCATTCTTCTATCTAATGTTTTTATATTTTTGATAGTTTCTTCGAAAGGCTCTCGCAGGTAGAGTAGATACATTGGGTATATAGACCCTCTCGTTGGACGCAATTGTGTCTTCAATGACATTTGCAAATGAAATGAATCCTGTGACCTATATCTTGTAATCTTTCATCTGATAGATTAGATAATTTCGTTTCATAACGTTTTCTTCCATTCTCATGTCCAGAACTGGAACATAACTCTTCCCCATGCATTTTAGGTTGGGCATAAAGATGATTTGGGATTTGGTAACTGGATGGATTCATTCAACCTCATAAGTGAATTCAATTAGACCTATAAATGTATACAATCACCTTGTTCTCTTTTCTCAGACTCATTACAGTCACATCAATCCGATGGCGTACTAGGACGTTCACTTATTCATAAGGAAATGTTATCAAGTCCACGCACACGCTACCACAGATTCGTATTTTTGAGACAGAATAAGCAACTTCTTTAGTGATTGACCACCCATGTTATTAAGATATGTCCTATAAAGAAAACGTAGAAGGGTGAAATCATTTCTCATTCCGAATGTACACTCCGGTTGCTTCATCAATAATGGTACGAAGAATTACGATAGCACACCTTGTCATCAAGCAGTCGAAAAGCCATCTGTCTACCCATGAGTTCAATTTAGAGGTGGCAGTGGTAAACGATCGATCTCAATCGCGTGTTAGCCATAATCGAAGTCAGAAGGATGAACTACGCTGCCGGAATCCATGTTTTGTTCACTTCTCGACTATTTCTCATTTACGAATGAAAGGCAGAATATCCGTAAGTTTCCAGCTCTCAGTGTGGGGCAGGTGACGAATGTCGAACAAAAGGAAGACCGTCTTGACACATAAATGCTTATCACCTCAGTCGGTAAAACAAAATACAAGTGAAAAGCGGACAAGCGACAATCACCATCTCTTCCATAGAGTCGGATCATACGATCAAAAATAATGGAGCCTCTCTTCCCATATAAACTGTCAAAGTAATAGCAACATTAAATGCCAACCGCTTGATCTCGGCAACCGCCGATTGAGTCTCGATCCGCACGAAACAATACCACATTATGTGCACAGAAGCAACACACAAAATAATGTGACGTAATCACTAACACCACGTTACTCATAGTTATCGACACAATATCTGTCGTAACGCTGATAACACCTCTACTGTATGGACACGAATTTGTCAATTTCTGTAATCAAGATTATCGACTATCTTTCTGCTTCCCTATCATCCAGTGTGCAAAATCTGTAAAAGCGATAAACATTTTCTCAGCGGTGAAACACTGACAAATAGTTGTTTCGATGCCGAGTGTGCTGATGTCCGAATCGAGTGTCCTCACTCAACCGTATTTGAATAATCAGATGAATATTCATTAGTTGCAGGAAGGTATCACCAAGTACAAGCATGAACCAGAACAAACAGGTCAGTACGACAGTGGTAACCAAAACATCAAGTTCAATTTCATATATGAACAACGTGCCTCTAATTTATCTTTTACCCTGTCATACCAAGAAAATAATAAGCATGTGTGTAATTTGTATTTTCGACGACATCTTTTCTTGTCTTACTCGTGAGTAGCGTGTATATGCCTCATGAACCTCGAATACTTGTGATCCAATGCTCTGTTTTTACGGTACTGACACTGTTCAGATTTACCCCTTTCCGACGTATGGTGCGTGAACATTTTACGTTATGTTCCCGACTCGATTGTTCTATGATTGTACATTCCCCTTGTAAGAAAATTTTGCAGCACGTTTCACTTACGCTTCTTGACCCATTGTCTGTACCGCAACCGTGCTGCGCTACAGTTTTGCATGACTCCTTGCTGAGTGGACCGTTTATGACCGCGCTGTCCCGATTCTTCGGATAACTTTCTGTACTGTTGCCCTTGGTTGCTCACCTGGCTGTAAGTCATTGCATTTATGTATTTTTATGTATTGCATTGTTTAGAACCACGAAATTACGATAAACACGGTTATACATTTGGAATTTGTTCTGCTGCCCGTAACCGTGTACAGCCCATATCGTGCGTGAAGCTAGTGAGACTACGTTTTCTGCTATATTGAAAGTTCAAGTAATCGGGATAGTTTCTACAATGTGCATATCTCTCAATATAAGCTCACCTTATCAAACTATAAATTGGGAAAAACGTTTGACGATCATTACTCGCATTCCATAAACGATGTACGATCGTTTTTTTACTTGGCTGTCTTCTCCGGTCTGACAACTTTCTGGGCGCGTTTGTCGCATGAAGCATCACCAAAATCATATCACCGCTACCACTACCACCAATCAATTACGATGCTCGCGTCAAACTGATAGACAAGTTCGAATATCGGTGAATCTAATGGTAACAGTCAACAAGCTGATCTCAACTTGCGCTGCGTGAACACACATAATCTGGTTCACATGAGATTAGCTGCGTTAGCGAAATGAGTGTTCATGTTGATTGAATCAATCTATTGGTTTAGACACCTCGTTGGATCGCGTGACGGTGTCGCGTCGCTCATTGAAGAAATGCTTTTCTAGTGTTTCCGTTAGGGAAGTTCACTATGACCGCCTGTCTGGTAGTGACGTAATGCCCTGTCTCCAATCAATTCGTGGCAGTCTGTGATCTCTCATCAATCGATGACGCAATCGTGTTGAGTTTCTTTCTCAAGGCACATTTGGCTGTGTTGGTTCATTGTATGACGTGTGACCGGGGAATAACGTGAACATAATTACAGGTTCGGCAGTATAGTAGATTCGCTGGATTTTGGCTTCAAACGTTTGCTGATTTGGTTGATCATAACGTATCATTTGTGAGGAATTTATAATTGTTGATTTGATAATGATTTGCCAGGAATTATGCTGGATACGCAGTAGACATCAGTGTTTCAATAATTCGAATGATTTCTCAATCCAGTGGCTCTGTCGTCCAAATTTACGCTAAATCGAGAAACAGTGTTTGCACTGTGCTTATCTTGTACTTCTCTGGAACAATTTGAGTGCAGTCTAGACAGTGTGCTTCTAGACAGATCTTTTAATTGATCCATTTTCTCAGTCTTCGCTGCGGATAGGTAACCTTATATTTAAACTTAGAAAATTGTAGCTGGTCAACTGTGTTCCACAAAGTAACAGGATTTCGTAACCTTACCAACCGTTTTATTAGTTAATATTTAGAGCGGATTCGGTCGATGATGAGACTACTTGCTCTGTTCCGTCTGTTTTGTCATTTTGAGGACACCTTCTATTGAAGTGACTTATGGCTAAGATGAATCCATGTGTAATGTGATGCTTCTAATCTATGTTGTTCTAGTTCTAGCTGTAGTATTGTGTGTAAAGAAATTCGGTACACGATTGCACGGATGTGTTGGTTTCATCTGCTCTTGCCAAACGAGCGATCCCGTGTTTCGATAGTGATACCCTGTTTGAACTGAATTTCATACAAATCCATCACGGCAAATGTAGCTTTACACCGACTGGTTCCTCTCGACCAGATAGATTTTGACTTATCAACAATCCAATAAAATATACTCTTTTCATTTTTTTCCATGAATTCCGTAGAAATTGATCTGATTAATTCTCGTGCCGAAAACCATGAAATGCTACCAGCTTCTCCAATGGTTTGCATTGTATTGAACTGCTCTTTTCGTTGCCTGAACAATGCAGATTTTGATCGATCATTTGGATGTTCATCTCGCACACCAGCCACAACCACGGAGGTCCAGCACCATGCTTCTGTACTGTACAAGTAAAGCCGTCCGATCCAGGAAGTTTCGGTGAACTTGGTGACAGGCTTGTTTCTTGGGAATTCCCCAAATTCCAAATTATTAGCTAAGTATAAAATTGGGAGACGGTTTTTCGGATAGTGATCATGAAACTGTATCACCGTTTTACGCATGAGAAATGTTGATAACAAAAACAATTTATTGGTTAGGGGAATTAAAAGTAAATGGATGGAAAATGTAAAACAAGTCAAAAGTGAAATGGTTTCACCTTATTTGAATGTAAATTGGAATGAAGTTTACCAATAGCTCCGCCCACCTTCCTTCTCTTCTCCGTGCCATAATAAATCGAATAACCAGCAGAAACGTATCTGTTCTTATTTAAATGTGAAGCTTCTGTACCATTCTGTTCTATTTCAAGCTGTATTACGGTGTGAAAAGAAATTTGGTAGAAGGCCGTACGAATGCGTTGGTTTCATGTGCTCTTGCCAAACAAGTGATCCTTTGTTTCGATAGCGAATTCTTGTAGAAATGAATTTCGTACAAATCCATTAGGACGAATGTAAATTCACATCTCATGGTTGCTCTTGACCAGGTAAATATGGGCGTATCAGTAACCCAATAAAATCTACTCACTCTATTTCCTATCCATGAATTCCGTATAAGCTGATCTGACTGATTCTCGCTTGAATAATCACGAAATGATATCCGTTTCTTCAATGATTTGCATTGTAATGAACAACTGCTTTTCGTGCCAGCCTCAAACCTGATACCACTGGTTGCGTTCATTTTCTGTCTGTCGAGTATTACTTTCAACTTGTTGTTTCCTATCCGCACTTGGATTAGCAGATTGAGCGGCAGATGCAACATGGGAGCATAATCACTGACTGCGCCACAATACACCAATGAATGACCTCAAATGCTGAACAAACTTTCGGAGACGTTTGAGCGAGGCTTATTAACGTGTCCTTATTCCGGTCTCACAGCGAAATACCAACGAAATCACCTCTATAGAACAAACAGAGAAGATGCGAGCCGATGGACAGATGCGACAATGTATTCTATATAAAGTGGTACGGATACAGTAACTATACGAGAAATACACGAAATGCAAACGATCGCAACGACGAATCAGAAAACGAAGCGCGAGCCTGTACAGTCAGCGCGAAACTGAAGGTAGAGTTATTCAAAACGAGATGAGAAGTAACCTCGGAACCGTTAGTTCAGTTAAACATACGCAACCTGCGAAAACGGAGAGGTCCAAATCAGACGTCAGAAAATAACGTAGGGAAAATAAATCCGAAAATATGTCCAGAGAAAGGGTCATTTTCTCAACTCTATCGAAGCCACTGGAAATCCATCTTAATTTGCACATGTGAAAACAGTCTAGGTTTGACCTCTGAGGTCATTTCGCAAACAATAGACCAACTGATAACAATTCAAATTCAGTACGATCAAGCACATCCTGAAACCAAGCAAATTGTCCCTCGAAAAAGAAACTTCAGTAAAACCAACTGAGGGTTGGTTAGTAAATCCACTATGCAACTACACGATGAAAGTAATGAGGTCAGCAAAATCGAAGCTGACGTCAAATAAGTTGGGCAACATTAAGCTGACAAGTGAAATATTCAGACGTGATAAGATTAATGCATAAAGAGGAGCATTTCTTCGAAGAATGTTTCTAAGACTAACACATCGTGGAGCACGTTGACAACATTGAATAAATGGTCCAAAGCAACTCATTATTCTGAAGTAAGTAGCTAGATATGAGATTTTCATAGATTCATCACGCAGCCTAAAGATCCGGATCACCATGGAGAACCACGGACCCACTACACAGCTGTTTCTTCCTCATTACAAATCATCTTCATGGTTTTCAATGAAGATCTGAGCATTCACACTACTTGATGACTCATGTTGTACCTCATTTCACCGAACTTAATTTTTAGCCTTTGGTCGGTTGTTTGATACAATATAACTAGATCGCAATGTATTCCGTTCTGCGTTCATTATTTCTATTTCCCTTCTAGGCGTGATTGCATGTAAAGGAGTACACCCATAGCATCAATGGCCCAAAACACTTACTTGTGAAATGAAAAATGGAACAAACTCGACTCAGAAAACGGCGTAATCTGTCCACCGATCTAAACGGGCGAGCAGAGTCTTTTTTATAAATAGGCACAGAAACCACAGTGTTCTAATGCCGTTCTGATAAAAACTCGGTGAAATATCACAGCATACTAATTTGTGGCAAGATCACAGACACTATTCATCTACAAATTCGTCTTCATTGTTTGATCTGCTGACTACTTGTCTAACGCAAATCTGCAACAATCCTTCGTTTCATTGATAAATGGGTTGTCCACATGTGTATTGTCCGATGGAAGTTGACAGTTCAATAAAATGAAGATAACACGCGGTAATCAGTCCGGTTTTCCAATAATTAGTGCTCTATTTGACTGGTGATACGCCATTGCTTTGTGATTGAGATAGGCAGCAAAATTTCACAAAAGTTGTGATTCCGTATATTGCTTACGGTGACACAAGAAACTGAGAGTGTCATGACATTACTTGATGGAGTTCAAATATGTGACCTGACGAACAAACTGATATCATGTCTCAGCTGTGGATATGGTTGACAGAGGCATATACAAACGGACTTTTAAGCTCATCAGTTGAAAAGTGTACCGCGCATTGAAGAGCACATTCATCTGAAAAGAGATGGCGTTCCAGTTACCGCTCGTTATTCGGACTGGTTTTGCTGTGACCACTGACTACGCCGTATATCATACCATTAAATGACTTAAAAAGCTAAACATCATCTCTCGGGAGACGTTTAAGCGTGGCTTATGAACGTGTCTTTATTCCGGTCTCACATCGAAATTCCAAAGTAATCCTCTCTGTTGAACGAATAGAGAAGATGCATTCCAGGGGAAACATGTGACAATGTATTCTATTCAACGTGGAACCGAAACAGTACCGATACGAGAAACACACGGATTGCAAACGATCGCAACGACGAATCAGAAAGCGAACCGTGACTGAGTACAGCCGATTTGATAAATAGGTCGATAAAAACAGAAAAGTCAGTTCAGGTAAATAAGGTGGCCAGATAACGGCCTAATCCTCAACTCTATCGAGGCCACTCTGAATCCCATGAACGATGAAAGACTTTCACTTTGCACATGCAAATACAGTCCAGGTTTGATGCCTGACGTCAATTTTGCACGCAATAGGTCAACTATTACAAACCAAACTCAGTACTGTCAATCAGAATCTGAAACCAAATGATGTGTCCCTCGAAACGGAAATTCAGTAATACCAACTGAGGGTTGGATGAATAAATCAAATATGCAACCACAGAATGAAAGAAATGAGGTCAGCGAAATCGAAACTGACGTCAAATAAATCGGGTAACATTTAGCGAACCAGTGGAATAGTCAGTCATGGGAAAGTTTATGCAGTCAAGGAGTGCGCAGACTGGACTCAGAAAAGGTCGCAAACTGTCCACCGATCCAAACGAGCGAGCAGCATCTTCATTCCAAATAGGCATGAAAACCTCAATGCTCGACAGCCAATCCAACCAGAACTCGGTCAATTATCAAAGCATACTAATTTGTGACAAGTTTACAGCCACTATACACCCACAAATCCGTCTCCATTATTCGATAAGCTGACTACTTATCTCAAGCGTATCTGCAACAGATCTCCGTTCCATTGATCAATGGGTTGTCCACTGTGTGTGCGGTCCGATGGCAGTTGACAGTTCAATCAAATGCAGATAACAGGCGGTAATCAGTCCTGTTTTCCAATAATTAGCGCTCTATTTGACTGGTGATAAGCAGTTGCTTTGTGAGTGAGATAGGCAGCAAAATTTCACAAAAGTTTTGATTCCGTATATTGGCGACGATAACACAAGAAAGTGAGAGGGTTATGACACTACTTGATGAAGTTCAATTCCGTTAGTTGGCAATGCAGTGATCGCATGTCCCAGCATTGGATACGGTTGACACAGGCTTATACGAACAGACGTTTCAGCTCATTAGGTGGAAAATGTACCGTGCACTGAAGTCCACACTCATCTTAACATAGCTGGCGCTCCAGTTACCGCTCGTGATTATTCGGACTGGCTTTCCGGGAAAGGCCGATTTGGTTGCTGTGGCCACAGAAGCAGCAAGCATTTTGTAGTCTTCGTTGAGGATCACTTGTGCGTTCGTACCAAAAAAACATCGTCCACGGCAACATGACAAACTATGATCAACTAAAGCACCAAACATTTTTTCGTTTAGGTCTTACACTATATTATACAGTATGCAGATCAGATGCCACAAGGATGGGTTTGCCCTGTTCACCACACCACTCATCAACTGCGCCAGTAGATATAAGCACAGAAAAGAAATAATTTCAATGGTCTGAAGGCATATCCAACCTCTTTTTGTCATCAGAAGAACAGTACGCACGATATGGAAGACAGAGAGCCACTTACTCAAACCGGGAAGATAAACGGTTCGAAAATCACGCGTTTGTCACGCACAATAGATTTACACTTCAATCGGCACGTCATCGTTTCCTATTACTACTCAGGAACACTGTTTCTTTTTTCCTCATTAGTGTGTTGCAGTAGTCGACTCACATTCAAGCTAGTCCAACAAGCGTCTGAATTTATTCAACCACAGTTTAAATGAATTATATGTAAAATTCAAGCAGCTTTCCTACTCAGATTATTTTCGTATTTCCGTGTATCGATGACTGGGACAATTGGGACATCCGATTGCACACGATACAGTAAACCGACTACCGATTTACAACAGAGATGGATTTCAATTCCATTATTCAGTGTTTAGCCGTGTTTTATTTACCTCCTGCTTTCTGAACTGTGACAACCAACAAAGGTCTCGATCAAAGACGTTTCTGTATTGATAACGGCTTGCTCGTTTACTTCAGAATTCAAATGCAATTTGAATTAATATTTACTTCCTGACTATCATCACACTTCTGTTTTATCGATTCACGTGTGCGTCGGATGTTTTGCGCCTAATCCGCGGTCATGCTCTTCTTTATTCATGTAGTTTGTGTCACTTGTACCCATCACTCCAACACAGGTTTGATAATACATCAAAAATAGCTTCCATGAATGTGATTTTCCTATCTTGTGAGTTTGTCTTCCTGTTCCAATACGCCCGCTTCGATGAATCGACTGTTCTAGCCCACATGAAACAGAACTCTTGATAAAAAATAGATGGAGGAAAGATCAAAATATGCATGTGACCAGAATGATTTCATTCAATATCGGTTTCTCGTTGGAAATAAAACTGAAAATGAAGTGAAATATTTGCTTCATACGATAAATGTTTAAATTTTTAAATGTGAATAAATGTCTAGCTGATGAGGATTCACTGAAAATAAAATTTAAATTTGAATGACATTTTGTTTTATAAGTGGTAAACAAAATTGCGCAGAATTGTTCACGCAATCTGCAACGACATTTCTCACAGAAATACTCATCTGTAGGCAAAATATCAATACATACATGTGGGCATCGGGCATTTAGCCTGTTTTCTAGGCCTTAGATTCTGCACTCTGGCAAAATTTATTGGGGGAATATTAGCATATAGTCCATTATTCGAAGGTCCAAAATGACTAAGTCTTGTTCAAAATTTATGGTGCCAATTGTCAAGATTGCTTCCCGACGGCCTGATCACATGGAATTAAAAAGTCAGCGTCACCAATACCATTTCCTTCAGAATATAATGGACAAATAAAACGCATTCAATTGAGTGGATAAATGGGTGGGTAATTAGTTTCAACATTTTCAGAGGTAATGTGGCAGTGGCATCTCCGTTGTACGGAAAAATCAACATCCTATATTTTTGGAATTTCCGTGTTGATAAAGAGATTCTGGGTATTCATTTGTATGATCCGTTAATTGGCTGTCGCATAGCACACCAAATATTTCCTTTCATAATCGAAGCTCTAAAGTGAGGACCAGAACACACTGTGGTAAATCTTCTCAATAATCGCAGGATTTTCTCGAACTCCCTTTTTCAGGAAACTAATTTATTAGAATAAACAGTACTTCAAAATCAATACCAATTTCCTTCTCTCTGATGGCACTTATCTTCCTGTTTTCTGGCAAGAAAGCCTTTTCCATCGGCAAGATACACCAAACTGCGATCGGTGGCGCAGAGCTTTCATTTGACAATTCGGAGGTCAGAGGTTCTAGTCCTCGAACGACGATATTTTTCGTGGTAGGAGGAAATCCATTGTGACTCAGCTGATGACCAAATCTGACATTTTGGGATCTTATGCTGTCCCCTACTTCAAACCGAACAGTCTGGTTTCCGGGTATCTCGAATAGTGCAGTAGGGTTTTTTGTGGCTATGGGACCTCATATCACTTAAGCTGCATTCATGAACAAGCTCGTATTTTCCTCAAAGTGAGCCAAAACATTTCCTGATAAAATGAATCCAGTGATCTCCGCATTGCGACTGCGCCAATTTGTCTGTAGGATCGGCCAATGGAAGAACACGATACGACTGTTGAGCATGGTAGTAATTGTCGTTCCTGAAATGGGACTGGTATACCGATTTTGAGTTGGTTTTGCTCCACGTGGTAGCAGATGATATGTATGGCCTAAAGAGAAAATCCGTGAACAGTGATTGGATATCAAATGAAGCCGTGTGTTTCCCTTTCAAAATTACCTGGCCCAAAGATCTCTACTATTTCGAAACTTTCTTTGATAGTGTCTCTGGCCATTGGATCATCAACTATCTCAAACAACTTCAACACTCATTTCGCGAATTCGTGCTGTGATGAATTATTCATTGATAGTATTAGTCTAAGTGAAACGTCTGGTTTGTGTAGTTTCGGTGGACCATACAGTTGCGGATTTTGAGTTCCATTTGGTTACAGATGTTGAGCTGTGGTCCTTCTAGTAGAAAGTTTGCTTCTGCCGATACTTCTTGTTTTAGTTCATCAGGTTCATCGCGTTTATATTGGCGCACAAACGTGCTGGTATAGTCAAGAACGGTCTCCATTTTCTCATATTCACTCCAATGAGTCAGCATGGGTCTGGAATCATTGTTTGGGCGTAAAATTATCAAGCCATATTGTAACTGTATATTTTCGATAATAAAAAGCACTCAGGTGTGATTAGTGACTGATGTTTGGACGATGTTACCAGTTACTGTGGTTCGAAGTCAACCAGCTCCGCTTAGAACCACGTCTGCGCATCTTTTCAGGTGGGTTTGAATATTTTAGTCGTTCGAACAGATATTCGAATTTTCCTTGTGTCTGGTTATGGTCCAGTTGGGTATTTGTGGATGCGATGTGACTGTGGACATGTTTACCTTTTCACGGTGGGAAAACCCCAAGTGGCACAGTGCAAATTTCTCACCATGCCGCGACCTGAATCAGTTGCGGCTGTTCCTGGAACACGGTTTTGAAAGACATCACTCACGAGTTACAATTGCATAACAATCGTCTTGTTTTATGGACGGGTTGCACCATTGTTTGCAGTGCATTAATATTGTCAGTGCCATTCGTTTCCATTCGTTGTGGCCAACAGAATTGCTCTCATAGGGAACTGTACATAACACCGTAGGTGGCGATGTGTTCCGATCGATGGGAATCCAGCGGAAATTCATGGAGAAACCACCCTCAGTAAAAGGTATACGAAGTGTCGATTTCAGGTGCAATCTTCGGTCTGTGCCAGCCGGGAAGAATGAGGACAAGGGTACTCACGAACGTTGCAATTGTGCCACAAATGGTTATCGCCTAAACGGGATTTGCGCATCGATGAATACATTTTGCTCCTAGGTGGAAACAGTCATAGGAGATGCAGCCAAAAGGAGTTATCGACGAACTAATTCCTGGCGCCGATGGACACGTTCACCAAGTGGCGGTCCGTACCAGTGATGAAAATCGCTGTCGAGATGTTCGATCCCTTAGCATACGGTGGATAGTTGAATTAAAGTGATAGAATGAAAGTAAGCAGTTTTCTCGATGTACGGTGAACTCTGCCTTCGACTATAAAACAGCTTTCTTAGTTAGTCGCAATTACCGTCGAGGTATATTTTCGGCAGGCGTTCAAATTGTTTGTGGTTGTTGGCCGGGCAATCACCACATACAGTGTCAAAGAACTTCCCGAACTTGAGCCAGGCAAATCGTCAGTCGTCGAATAATTTTATGTGAAACCGCATCCTGCACTGATGTTGGAATCGCACCGCATACAGATTGGATCCGATGTTCCAAATCATCCAGGTTCTCGGCCTTGTGGTCCCCAACTTATCTTTCAACATAACCACCCAAGAAATAATCCATTGGAGCTTTATTCGGAGGTCCTGGAGACCATGGTGTACGTCCTTTTTCGTCCGATCCAATGCAAAGGGGACTTTATGTCGAGCCACTGGGCTTAGTCCCTAGAAAACATATTTTTGTAGCGAGATCAACCTTTGTTCATTTGCATACCGCCCCAACTTATCCGAAGGCTTGTAGCCCATTCCGATATCCAGTTGACCGTTGCGTGTTGGGCTGCATGCAATCGTTCGCAATCCAGCTCAAAATTTTCTAATGACCTATCAACTCCACGCACCACTGAACTATCCAGATTTGAATTTCCTGAATGCATTGGGGAAATTCGGACATCGAGTTGCTTTGCTCCACAGTTTCAGTCTCATTTTAATGGTGTTTCGAGTCAATTTTGTCCTTTAATCCAGATACAATGTCATACTAATCAGAGCGTGGTCTTATCTTTCGAATTGGAAAACTCAAGCAATTCCTTTCTGTGAGTCGCTCATGTATTGGAAATTCACCGTAAATTGGGTGTATTAGGGCGATTATTGACTTTATTCACCGACCACATGGCCTGAATCTGAGAGATCGCAGTTAGTACCACTCTGCACGATAAGTAAAGAAGAGCTGAACTGTCCTCTTATTCTTTTCCTGCTTGAGTGACACAAGTGATCACAATTTGCGAACCATTCGGAATCCTTCGCACACCGTGTCTACTGTTTGGAATGAATACAGGTTATAAATCATTCCGCAAATGAATCGAATGTGCTGCGTAGTAATTACAGAGAATTTCATGTTTTTTGCTGCTGTACTGGGTTGGCCATGATCGAAATATTGTATTAGTGAAGCAAGTGCTAGCTGGAGTAGAAACGTTTTGCGAGTGGAGCATTTCCATCTCATGAGGTGAACAGATAGCGGATCAGGTGTCGTCTCGCATGCAGAAGGTGCCACTGGTCTTTACTAACCTCCCTCATCGGTGATGCTGGCATGATATCCTTAAGTTCATCACCGGTCGAGTATGCACTGTCACAGGTAATTGCGTTCGTTTTTTACTTCAGAAACACGACCGTTGGGGTATATGTTAAACCGACATTGTCGGTGTTTGATCATCAATCCCTCCGTTCCATTGGTAGAATATGTTGAGATACCGTGTCAACAAAACGGAAGTTTGGTCTAGGTTGTTGGTAGTCACTGAACTACCGACCGAATCTGAGCAGTTTCCTTTCAGTAACGCCACAAAATCAATGAAGCCGCACTTCCCCTCTCGTATATTTATGAAATACACTGATTTCAATTGTGGTTGTTGGAAGTCGCGAAAACAATGAGAACAATATGAAGTTTCTTTCATTGTGTTTCTGCTACTTCTCTCGAGGAATATTCCCTGGTAGATTTGAAAACACTTTGAACTCATAAATATCGAACTTGAGTAAAGTGGCTCACGCGTTTTCGTTCACGATTGAGACAATACTGGCGGTGTACAGGAAACAGTTGTCATGCTCCCAAACAGATGTCAATGATGCACTGTCACCTCCGTGCTCGTCTCCACGAAGATATAAGGTGATGATGATGACGTGAATAGTACCGATATTGACGACGAGGAAAACAATGAAGTGCAAGCATATCAGTTTGAATTTGTAGTATTGGTATCGATATTGATCGTGATAATACATGCAAACTGTGAATTCGGGTTGTAGGCTTTGACTTACTTGACTTTACTCATTGTGCACGGAAGACCATCGGCTTCTCTGACATATGATAGACGTCGTATTTGGCAGCTTTTTTTTTGGTTGTACAAGCACTTCAAAAGGGATCGGAATTTGAGTTATCTGTGCACCGATAATTTGCACTCTATTATTGCGTGGTTGTTTCGAGTTATGAACAGACTCAAGCTAGAAATGTAATTCACAGGACGCAAAATAAACTAATCCATATAAAATGAACACAAAACGGATTTCTGCGTGACGTGCAGAACAGCTCTGATTTTTGATACGCAAACTTTTGATAAGTCCAACACGAAAATTATGCTTTTTAGGAGGTACGTTGTTGTGAAATGGTTTATATGACTTGAGTCATGTGTTTGAAACGGAAAGAGTGGGGACACACAGGATGCAACGACCTAGTCACTTTTATTGTTTCACTCGACTTTTCGGGTGGGGAATATGGGTATGGTGGGAAGTATCGCTCCGGAGATGACTTATTTCATTCGCTCGAATTCACTTACAGAAATCAATATGGTCACAATTAACTAACAAATTCCTGATTCTGATTAGTTTGTAGGCAGTTCTGTGTCCCAGGACTTTTCGTTCTTTGTTCACTCACACCAACGACAACTGATTTCAGCCAATTACTTACGAATATTTTGACTGCTCCACTCGCGGACGGTTGAACCGTAGCTCTATTAGTTCAATTCGTCTGGTGTTACTCTAACTTCTGGAAGTGATCGAAACAATCTAGTGTTTTGATAAACATTGTCGCTCACCATCTTTTGGGTCTTCTGGCTTCTACCGTTTCATAATAATTTTTAGGATTTACTATATGGTACCTGGAGTTGATGGAATGTGATCTGAACCATCGATTGTGAAAGGAAAAACGGTAACCGAATAATTTCAATTTCCGAAATTATACAACAGTAGTTGTGATCTTCCAGCACATTTTCTTCTCTATCATACACAAAGATCAGTCAGTATTGGTTCCTGTGTACTCATCCTACTCTCTCCCGTTCAAGAAACAACGAAGAAATATTTCGGAGTTCATAAGCGGCCCATTTGATACATTTATCAAAAGTTTGTTACTCTGCACCTTATTCAAAAATATATACATGGAATTGCCAATATTTTCTAGCCTGTCATCATGCATCACACACTTGTATGAGAGAAAAAAACAATCAAAAATGGAAAAGAGCGTTTACATTGTAGCACAAGGCGAACCTTATGGAGTATGCAAAGGACCTGATTACATGTCGAATTTGCCACAATTCAGTATTGTTAGTTTATTTCCGATCGCTTCATATAAATTCATGTAAATAAACGTATATATATACATATATAGATATATATAAATATATATATATATGATATACTGACGCTCACATTCCTTTCGATAATAAAGGATAACATCGAGGCTGCACGTGTAGGCGCTCATATTGAACGTAAGTAGTATGTAGTGACCCAGACACAAATAACCATGATGAATCTTAGTTGTGATTCGTTTGTGGGCTCTTCAGTGAGGAGTATCTATCCACACTCCACACAATTCAAATTAGATCTTATTGAAAATATGGCATATGAGTGCACAAGTATGGAGACAAGTGGGCGGAGGAGTACCGGGTACTCATACCTGATGAGCGGCAACAACCGCGAAACCAGTCGTGTGGTTCCGAGGGAATTTTGTCCACACGACTACATAGTACTCGCTTTCCTTATATATACATATACATACATATATATATATATATATATATATATATATATATATATATGGATGCTTACTTTCATCCCGAAGAAAGTAATATAACATTTGATGACTGGCATAATCTGCCGGCAACCAAATCTGTCCTGTCATGGCTTGAATCGGTAATATTGTGTGTGCATACAATCGAGTAAATTCGACGAGAGCAACTGGATTTTCAGTCGAAAAAGGCGAGGTGTTACTATTTTACCAGATGTATTTTATTGCCTAAGTAAGTGATTTTAAAATTTACACAGTTCTGTTTGCATCTGTAAATAAAATACACAAATAGATATATTTAGAGAAGGGATTTTACGTGCAGACTTTCAAGTTCTAACACCCCTTAATAGTAAAGACTCGTTTGAGCTCGGAAATTGAGCGGTATACTCAAATACGAACTTCCTAATACTTTTGAGTAAATTGGGGTCGTTTTGTACCCGTGTCGTTTCCATCGAAAACAAAAGATCCAATAATAATTACTCTCAGTACTTTTGCTCAAACCATCAATTATTCATCAGACTGGCGTCGGTTGACGACAAAGTGTTGTGATTACTTTGCTACTAGTAAAACCGTCTGGCTTACATCCTACAATATTGAAATAAATCTTTGTGATTAGGTACAGATGTGAGACGATACCACTATCATTTAATAGGTACGATCTTTACATACAATCAGTACAAACGAACATCACAGGCATTTCAGTTTCTCCTGCCGGGACGTCCATTTACTCACGTCAAGCTTTATCGGTACTTCCTTGAAGTGGTAACCCCCACCCCACCCCAGCCATATTGATTACCATTATTTCTATGCTTCTCTAACTCAGTCACGGAGTTAGTTTCAATTCAAAAGATTACTTACACATTTATCTACTTAGTATGCATATACATTTCACAACCCATTACTTATCTGTGCAATATTCCATATTCCTTTTCCCCAAAACGTGGCGAGAATGGCTGAGAATATCAGTTGACCGAATATTCAATATCCATCATAAACTTAGTTTACGCACTGAAGACGATTGGAATGTTCGTTGCATGAAGGATCGGACAAAGGGTGCTGTCCCTATTGTTAACCCAGATTCAATCTAGTGAAGCACTGAAAAGAACACATAAGCAGATGTAATTGATTTATTTTCTCACTGATTTCTGATGCCTGATTTGGACTTCAGTGTTTTTTCCACGGTTGCATACGTTTTACTGAATTGACTTTACCGAAGTATCCGTACACCTCACCTTTGGAACATTTTCGGTTCACACCGACACCGGTCTTTTCTATTCATTCTTTTGAGGGAACTTCTTTCATAGTTCGCGGTCAGGACTCGATAGAAGACACGTTTCTGAGCAGCTAGTCGAACGTCTACTGTAGTGTGCCAGCTGGTTCGAGAGTGAATTAACTGAATTGATTATCAGTTTGTACAAGGTAATGCGATGATGGCCGTGAATAATGGAACTTTTCACCGAGTTTCAAGCGAAAGTCACGGTTGGCGTCCCTAGTGCTGAAAATCACATCGGTGACAATACCACTGTGTGGGTTCACGAAAGCTAAGGAAACGATGCGGTTTTTCGTAAAAGCTGGGAAACAAAGGCTTCAGGATGACTATGAGCTCTCAAAACACCACTGAGAAAATTGGAGCAATCGAAAACCAGACAACGAAGATAATATGTATGGCGTGCCGAGGAATCCTATCAGGTAACATGTGCACATCGGTGTTCCAATACCGATAATCTTCTCATATTCTCCACCCGTAGTAGCCATGTCTCTTAACCACAGAGAAGTACTGCTGCAGCGTACATCCAACCCTTGATTGATGACCAGATTTCGTATCAAATCCACAAGTGACTCAGATTGGCAAATGCCAAGCGAAACCTCAGTGTACACAAAGACACCTGAACCGATATCTGTTCTCCCAGTAAAATCCAGCTGCCCAGAAAAATAATTTATCAACCAAGTCTATGATTTAGGAAAATACGTGGAGAATTCGAAAACTGACAGGGCTTACAGAGGGTGGCAAACAGCGTCCGGTTGTATAGTGTTTGTAATGGACAAGGCGGATATAGGTGAATAAGCAAGATGACATAGGGTAACAGTTGTTGCTTTAGCCGATTCCCATCATTTGTTACTGTTGTGTTCGGCGTGAACAGGCATGTGCTCAGACAGACGATCTTGCACGCACACACACGTACGCACACAGCTGACGTTTGCCGTGCTTCGTCCCGGACGGCATTGACCAATCAGTTTGCACCACGTGTTGCGTGACCTTGCAAGACGTGGTCCGATTGTACCGTTGTCCTTCACTTCCGATTATATGCATGGCTGACTCGCCCTCACACAGTTGTTTGCGTTTACAGGTGCTTGTGTGTACTGGCGCTTACTGTACGTTGCTGCGGGAATATACGTGTATCCATACACGTTCGCCTTTCTTCTTTAACCGGATTGTGAACGCAACAGTTACCGATGGAAACTGTGCGCTTTTAGCTGAACAGATACCAAAAAGGACAATGATGAAATAAGTGGAAGGTGTGCGTTCATGTGATAGTACATGATTGACCGTTCGACCGAGATGGCCGGATTTGCGGGAAGACGTAGTTTTAGGCTTCAACCAATATGCTGGCCTTTCGAATCCCAGCTGGAGCGGCCAATTCAAATAGAGCACGGTTCTGTGTAACTGAACAGATGACATTTAGGCAACTGGTAAGGTGAAAAATACTATATCAACAGCGACGGAAAATAGACGGAAATATAATCAATATTACTTAGCGACCAAGGATGGGAATATCAGTAATAAGAATGGGTTCCAGCTAAATACAAATTGAATTATTGGTCAAAGAGAATCTACTAAGATCAAGAGGAGATCCATGAGTAAAAGAATCAAGAAGATGAGGAAATTTTCTGCTTACGAGCGGTACATTGATCATGATATTCAGCTGTATACCTTAACGCATCTAACCACCGAAATAGGGATCTCCATTATCCCATCCCAAAATCCTAACATGCTCTACACAGTCTGATACACTGGTTAGACTTTCCATACCTTTTTTCCACATCATGGACCGATCACCCTTACTCATCTTTACAGCCCTACCCGCATCAACAAACAATGCACCTGGAGAAATCAAAATTGCCTACATGCACAACATACGTGACAACCAAATTAACTAGATAAACTTTAGTATTTCGTCTGGTAATGTAGGTCATGCTTCTCTTGCTGTCTACGGAACCTCACCATTGGTGACACAATGTTCTTACCATATTCGTTCAATGTCTCGAGGTCATAAGTATACGAATATCGACAATCTCCTGCATCTTTCTTAGTGGCCGTCTTTCTGAACCATATAGAAAAACAAACCTGGCTTTGGCAATATACTATCGATCTCTGGTAAATAAATCGGTGTCATTTCGACGCCACAAACGGTTCACATCCGTGAATAATAGAGCAGCCTTCGGTATACACAAATACACTCCATCGGATATTCAGTCCCTGGTTGAAAAGTCAATTATGAACTACGTTTTCCGTGTTCTCAGATAAGGTTTGGTGTTGTGCAAATTTAAAACTGCAAGAGCGTGTTGCTTTCTGAAGGCATAAAACGCTCACTGAACTTTGGTACACAGTTAATGAAGCTGCTCGGAAAATGTTTCATCTTAAGTTGGTCTTATAGTGCTTGACTAACTTAGTCTGCGTATTCGAGGTCCGATACTTTTCCAATTTGATAAAGGTCAGTGCTGCTATCCTCGCATGACAACGTGCAATCTCTTGCACCGTATGAATCACCATTTCTTAGAGGAAAGTAGAGAGGGGACTTCCTGACGTACACCACTTCTGATAAACTCGTGTAAAAGATAACCGTGAGGTTATATTTGACTTCAGTCAACCATGTATAGAGACCAAATGGTAAAATTCATTTTTTTCTGGTAGACTCTCTACCAGGATTCAAAAACAGGAAACTGTGTTGTCAAGTGAGTTGAAGTCCGCCTCCAGATCAAAGAAAAGGTGGTGGTTGGGTTTATGGGAGCTAAGCCTTTTCTTAAATCGGTTGTGAATCAGACATGTGATCAACAATAACTGGAACCTGTTTATCCTCAGTCGAGGTCTGTTAATGAGTGCTAGATAAGAGGTGAAGATATGCACTCGTGTGCAGTTTAGATTCTCATTTGATTACGGTTTCGTACAAGAGGGTCTGTCTTCCGCACACGACTACCAAAGCTTCGAACTGTCTCCTTCTCTTGGTCCCTATTTAGGAATTTTATTAACTCAAATGACAAAGCTGGGCCACCATATTTGAAAGTCGACAGGTACAACCTATTTGGTCCGGCATCTTTATGTATTTTCTATTTGCGTATCTCATGGGAAAACTCTGCTTTTGACTGTGCCTTGAAGTCTACACCCATCATTCTGACCAAGGTGCAACTTGTAACAACTTCTGTGAATAAAGACCGTCATCAGTTCGATTGGCTGGATTGCCGAATTGGCAACCTATTTACCTCTCTGTCTCGTTCAGGCTTCTAACTTGAGCTTTGAAATCGCAACCGATAACCGAAATATTTGTGGGAAAACACAATACTGAGCAGAGGAGACAACTGATTTCGGAAATTGTCTCTGGTCTCAGGAGATCTACAGCCATTCGGGGTGTAAACAGGAACGACGAACACACCCAGCTGTTCCAGCCCGTTGCTGCTGGCAAGGGTCTAATCGAGTAGTTCGCATTCAGCCTCTGTATTCAGAGTGATACCTGAATATGAGCACGATGCGTTGAATCGTTCGACATATGAATTGTGGAACGAAAAGCCAAGTTCGTGTCTGGAATCGAAGTGATATCGCTGAAGTTGAGTCCTGCATTCGTGTTCCTCAAACTATTTAAAACTGATTGTTCATTCTATGGGTAACTATGGTCGACAGCTATCTAAGTTTCTTACCAGGATGAAGTTCGAGACAGGAGCTATCATATATTTTGTTTATTGACTGCTTCTTGGGCCATGTTTGCTCAAAGTCGATACGATGAGACTGACGTAAATATTATTCCCTTATTTAAGCTACTTCCTATAGATAGTAGGTGAACTCTGTTTCCTATATTTCTATGACCTATTGTGTCCGAATGCAAGGTGGTGGTTGTCTGAACTAGGAATAACTGAATTCAAATTACTGAAATTCAACCATCTTTATTTGCTTTTATATCCATTTATTTATAGTAAAATTACAAACGTCATAGCTACTTACTTTTGTCAGTCCACGCTATCAGTATGAAGTAAAAATCAGACCTCCGAATTACCGCAAGTCGGTGGTGCATTACATTTTTCGATCATCACGGAGCATGCATTCTTAATCCTAATAAGCTCCCTGCGGTGCTTAGACATTTTCCTTATACGAGGTGACGCGTTGTGGCTTCCTTTTAGTTGTCAACCAATCCTTCCAAGCTTTCCGATGTGTTGCACGAAATTGTGATCCAAAACTCCCTGGCTTTTTGGGGGCTGTGTTGACAAGTAGAATTAGAGCTCCAATGTGTGCACGTACACTTTTGACTCACAATGTGATTTTGCTGTTAAGGTGGCCAGTCGAATCAACTGGGCCGTCCATTTTTCTTTCGACGCTGTCTGTTCCCATTTTGCTGATCAGCGCTTCTTTTGGATACAAAGCTACATATTTTGTGTATCCGATTGAGAAGATTAAAAGGAATGTCTGTATATCGCAACTAAATAATTCTATCGGTTTTGATTAACTGGATCAAAATGACCAAATGTTTCATTCAGACGAGGTCTTGCCTCGGGAGCGAGACGAGGCAGGCAAAGCCAAGAAGCTCTGAGAATTTTGTATATTAGTTCCATGCTTTAATTCATGCGTCAGCGGGTATGTAACCACTAAAGTGGACAAAAAATATGCTAACTGTTCTCGTTTCTTCAGATCACACTACACGCAGTCCGGGTACCAGGTAGTCCAGTACATTTAGTTATTCGAGTAGATTCGTGTCTCCATTTTGGTGCAGCACCATGCTATCGCTGACAACGTAGCATTTGAAATTACGCGACAATCAATTCTAGACTGAAAACTAGGTCATAAGATTGGAATTCTGATACGGTGCGCTAGAGGGAGAAAACCGTGGCCAATTGGTTTTGCATCTGGTTATCCTCGGACACAATATGTATTTGTTGCCAAGGGATCTCTCATTTTCAACTGCACCAAAAAAGTCAACGCATGAGAAACTAGAGGTCGGCGAAAGAGTGAACCTCAATTTACTGGATGGTTGAGATAATGTTTCTTTGACCAAATCAACAGGTTCCCTGTTGCTATCGTTGGGTTTTTTGGGGCAGCAGCCATGTGATCGGTTTGTTGCCGAAAACAACAATATTATCCTTCACCGTAGATCGTTTTAATAAAGGAGCATGCTCTCGGCCGAGGCCCGTAGCACAGTGTAAAATCCAAATGACGAGTGCTCCGTATTAGATACATTTTCCAAGAATATAGAGGAAACAGAAGAACTACTCAGA
The DNA here is from genome assembly GCA_948099385.1 of Fasciola hepatica. NCBI lineage: Eukaryota > Metazoa > Platyhelminthes > Trematoda > Plagiorchiida > Fasciolidae > Fasciola > Fasciola hepatica. The sequence continues at coordinate 7,604,136 of CANUEZ040000193.1, read as the reverse complement.
CAAAAAGTGTGTACTTCAAAAATTAGCATGGAATCGGACAAGTATATAACCAAAGTGGGTAAATGTATGTTTCGGGAACGTACGGCGCACTAGCGCACTCCATAATTGTTCATCAGTGTTTGAAATAATGTCTACTTTATCATGTGCCCTATCATTTCTGTGTAGTATTTCAATGACGAGAAGCTACGACCACGGAAGAGTGACCAATGTCACCCCATATGGCCGACTTCGTATTGTCAGCCGACGATTTGCTCGCATGTTAAGTTGGAGAAGCTGAAGCGTCTAAAGTGCATCCATTAGGGTCATACAAAGCAAAATTGTATTTCTAGATCTTCGTTTGTTGATTGTCTCCTCAATCATTTTCATTATTTACTTGGTGTAAGTGTCGAGTCGAAGAGTCTCTTGACGAATCCTAACTTTTGGAATCCCGGAAATGGAATGGTGGTGGCACGTCTGCATGAGTTTGGGATAGCGCAAACTTCCAGAGGCTGACTCATAATGGACATATTTAGTTCGGCTGAATCATGGACTGCATGGCTGATGAGAGTAAGAAAATCCGTCCGGGCTCGAAGCACATGATACTTTGGTAGTACTCAGGAATTTCATTATGTATTCATTAAAAAAGCTTACGAGAAGGAGCGTTAAATTTTCAAATATCAGTATGGAAGTCAGAGTGTTCCACCAACTGCTCACACTGAAGTTCGATAATTTACCAGGAACGTCTGCAGCCTTGATGCACGTCATTGCTGAATAACTTATTTAGACACTTCGACCCCTCTCTCTGATCAAATATGATAAACTTTGTGATAATAGTGTCATCAAGTTACCCGTAGTCTTGCTCGTTAGTCCTTTGCAATTATTACACATAAGGAGAAAACATGCTGTCGATGCGCACAGTGCATTTGAAAATTGAAAGTAAGGTTATTGTTCTATTTGAAGTATCGGTAAAAACAGTCCAAAAACCCATATCATGACGAACAAATTCCAGAGAATCGCGGAATAACAGACCTGTCAATAAAGTAAAGATTACGGGGTGAGAATTGATGTAAGCGACAATTAGTCTGTTTTCACCACGTTTGTGTTCTATAGATAGATGTTCACTACATATGGTTGGTCTAACCACCTGATGTAGAAAGATGAATAGTTTGAAAAAGAAGAAGTTTCCTTCTGGGGGCGGAAAAACAAAGATTAACGGATATCTCGGCTTTGATTTAGTGACAATAAAACCACCACCAAACAAGTGCAAGTTTACAATCCGCATCCTTATTTTGGGCAGAATACATTTTACTTTGAGCATCGCCAGATGGCTGGGGCAAGAACTCTGATTAAGCATAATTCATTTTAGTAGAAACGTGCACAATGCTGATACTTTTCGGTCTGCACCTAAAGAAAACTTTTGAGTGGATTGAGATGCTTGAAATACTGTGTGAAAACTGAAGATAAACCCGTTTTTCTGCGCAAATCAAGGCTCATCTAGGGCATGACATCGCGGTGTGAAAAATAAGACATCATGATTTCGCATAGTTGTCTGAAGAAAGTAACTGAATTCGTACGCGGTAATTCTCGTACTTTCCACAGAGCTTTGAATCTCTATTTTGGCTACTGATGGTGATGACAGTAGATGGTTTTTGAGGTTTCCTTCTTGTCAGAACGTCTCATGGAAATAAAGACTACCGGCATCGATATTTACGAATCATTACTTGACAGTTGCAACTTTCAACCCAGGAGTTATTATATGGGGCTGGTAACATTCTGAAAACCGTGCTGGTTTTGTTTCTACGGATATTTGCTCGTTTATTGTGAATCATATGATCATGTCGGTCAATCTGGCATTGATCCTCTTAGTCATTGCGTATCTACATATGCCCACAACTGAAACTGCATGTAGGGTGTGCTCGGTAAAAATTTGTTACCTGATTTGGGTTAGAGCTATATATATATATGACTAAGCCTGTATTAAGAACCGCCACTGGCGTTGACAGAATCTTTGACAGATTAAGGACATTTTCGACAAAGATGTGTTCAGATATCGTTGTCCATTTCGACCAGCAAGTCCCAACAGATTTGACGGGACCTACGGTGTCCGACCGGGTAACTCCAAGCAAATGCCTCACACCCATTCATGGCTTTTCTAGGGGATATTCCAACGTACCCGTATTTGAACTTGCTTCGCATTTTGTTTTTACATTTGTCTAAAAATTACTTGCTAGTTGTAGGTGAGGTTGATGACACTTAATACTCGCATATAACCTGACATTTTATTCAGTTTTTTGACTGTCTAAGTTGTAAACGAATAATCGCAAATGCTGGTGAGTTCCTTGAGTTTAATCTGAGAAGTTGATAGTAATTTACATGAAACTGAGCTGCACTTGCCGTCACTGGCATCCGTGAGTCAACTATTCGAAATGTTGTTCTCGACAATAAATAAGCTGCACCGGATACGCCCACTGATAAAATCAGCTAGCTCATTTATGGCATTTCCAAAAATCTCGTTAAATGCTATGATCAGACCCAGCTTATCGCAACAGGTGATTTCAACATACTAGAATAACACATTTTACTCGATCGTTGGTTCTGTAAACATTGTGCACTTTCCAAAGCGCTGCGACACATTTTTGCACGTAGTAATAAAGATTAGTTCAAATAGTCTCCATTATCACTTACTATGAGTATAACTTATTTATTTATCCGTAAAATCAACGCGAAAAGATCATTTTGGCAAACTCCACCCACCCCTCAGCAAATGTCCTTGCACCAAAATCAGCAGTTCTTTTCTCCGTTTGTGTTAGCTGACTCCCCGTTTTATGTAATCTTAGTGGCTGCAAGCACTCCGATGAAGTTGAATTTTGTTTCCCATAACAAGAATGTGTCTGGATTCTTCCAAACCAGCATGAGTGGATTTCACCAATCATGACCTCTTATTCTTTTTCCCTCCAAATCCTATGATCACTGCAGCTTTATAACTTGGTCTTCCGCACTGGGCATTCGTGGACGTCCTGGTTGTTTCCCCGGTTTCATGTTTCTTCTGACAAATGGTTGAGTTGCATTTTGTCACCAAAGTGAGACATTTAATGTCAATCCGAAATACGCAGTTGGAACTGGCCGCACGTATTATGCAACTCAGGTCATGTTTTCGAACATATCCATTGATGAAATCATCTTATTTTGAACAGATCGCGTAGACGATTCTACTATCGGAATATAGGTGGTCTCCGACAACACACTGCTCTCGGGAGGCCTTTTTATCAAAAAAGAGCGTGATTGTGAATAATGGAAATACGGATGGCTTATTGGTTTTTCCGGGAGCAAGCTAGATGTGGGCGATGTATCGTATTTTATACCAAAGTTAAGAGGTCATTCGTTCAAATAACGTTTATAAGAGAAATTGGTGTTTTTAAATCCCGCGGCAGTACCTCAAGGTATTCAGTTCCAACGTGAAAACCGGAGAGGCGAGATTACTTATTCATCGGTTTCGTAAAACGTGAGCCTAATGTTGAACCTAAGGCTATGTGAACGGCGATAACACGAACGGCATGGAGGGTAAACTTCCATTGCACTTTCGCTGGGCCCATTCGGGAGCGCGTGATTTAAAGTACTCAAATCCCTTAGCGGTATCCAAAGGGCTGGAGACGAGCCTTGAGTGGAGCAAAGCACGCTGTTCCGGAGTTCGTTAGATACGCACTAATGACCACTCCCGGCTTACAACAAACAAATCTATGGGGCTTCGTCAGTTTACAATGGTTAGCTGAGGGTGGACAGCTCATGGTGAAATATGATCGTGATTCGACTTCTAGCTAAACAAATCCCGGTTTACAAGTAGATGACTAAATGATGCCCAGCTAGACGGAAGAAAATCTCAGCGACCGAAATAAACCTTTTAGGATCCTTTTTCTGTACCAAAAGTCAATGGAAACTTAAATCAACCTTTTTATTATAATGGGACAGCTGTTGGCAACCATAATTATGTTATAATAATGTGAGTTTGTGATCCTGTTGATGCACTTACCAATTATTTGTGCTTACGGATTTTTCTGTGGTTTTGTATTTTGCAGATCGACCAAGAGCAGCCCTAACGGAAGACATTGGTTTTGCATGATACACTATTAGTACCAAAAGGTGGAACCCCGGATAGACAGATATTAGCGATTGGTATGACTAACATGTTTAACTGTTCGGTTTATTCAAACCAGGTGCAAGTAAAAATGTTCTTTGCCCAAAACCTCACTTATTTTGTTGCAAGCAAGATGACCGACATCTTTCGGATACTGGCATGTGATTAAGGTATTGTTTTTGGTTCGAGAAGTTGGGAGCTAGTTTCAAACGAGATGTCACACTGTTGATGCATTAGGAGATAATTATTAGGCGTATATTAGCCTTTGCCAATTTTATACTGTTTTATGGCCATGTTGTTGGTTCTGAACGCCTCACTATTTCTTTTTGTGAGACTTCAGATCCGCGATGCATCTCATCAAATGTCATTATTCATTTGTACTCGTAAGTTTGATGGGTGTGCTTGACGGCACTAAAATTATGTTAAGATCAACATATTGGACTTGAGATATGGATATTTGTACTATTTTCCCCCCGTTTGAAGAGTATTCCAAGTTGAGAAGGAGTTTCTTTGAATTTCAGCTTGTACGGAAACGAAGGCAAGCAATATGACAATATCAGATTCTGCAAATGTTAGTCATTTTATTTATTGATTGTGAATAGCAGACAGAAAACACTGTTTCATCTTCGCACGATATCCGCAGCAGGGAAATGTATTACCGCTGGATCAATCAATAACACGGTCACGGGAAAGCAACGAGGGCCTCGAGACTGGTGAGTCCCAAAATGCCACCTTGAGAAAGAGTAAAATGGAAACATATTGCCGAGAAAACACACTTCCGTGCACAAATATATTCCAGTTACATAGTTCTTTTTAGGTTCAAGAGTCAATTAGATTGCAGTGTTCGCCATTCATATCGATTGCTTCAGCAAAAGGATTACTTTAATTCTGACGGGAAATCAATTGATAACGATCCCCGGAAAGGCTAAAATATGTTCCTTATTCCCAACAAAATGTAACTCCGTGTTCAGCTATTGATAACTATCAAAATATCTTACCAATAGTTGTGGGTTTTTTTGTCCAGCAGGTTACTGGAGATAGAATGGCAGGAACATGTAATTTGAAGGTGTGCTGTTCCATAGGGTATTGGGAAAGTAAATACTCATTCAAACGAAAGTATGGTTTCCAGTGTCCAGAATTCGTCCATCATTTTAGGTGAGGTTGTTCAATCGGATGGTGTTCATATGCATTAACATATGTGTCGATAAACGGACAAATTGGGAAACCGTCCGTCTACTGAACAGAGTGAATTAGTCAAATGCGAATTGCTCCTTGTAGCAAAGAGACGAATCAAATCGAGACAGGAACGCAACATGATGAATAATGCCCCACGGTGTCCGTCGAATGAATCATGTTCAACAAATGAACAAGACTAAACGACTTCAATATGACCAATCTCAGCCCACCTTGTTTCATGTTCTGTATAGCACGAATCCGACCGATCAAAATGGGACGATATACAATGATTGATGTATACAATCAAATCAGGAAAACAAACCAGCGATACAAAGACACAGTGATAACCGTCGTATCTCATTAGTGTGGGAGGATGTGATAACGAGACAGCGAATCGTTTGTTTCTTACTAACTGCCTCAGTTGAATTGTGAAAACATTTGTGCACAAATGTGACCAGTCGGGGAAATTGTAAGGAACAGTATGTTTTGTTTGGTTGTTTCTCAGTGTGCTTATGTGTATGTTTCCCTGTACGAAACAGGTGTGTCTTCCTTATTTTCCTGTTCCTAACTGCATTGTCCCGTTTTCCCTTGATTCGTTTATTCTCCTTATTCTCCTTCTTTGTTTTCTGACTATAAAATGTTCTTTTCCTGATTACTGTTCGCTTCTTTCGCATTTTCCGTTTTTCCATTTTGACCTCATTTTCTAATGTTTATATCGCTTCTCGCGCACTGCGCTTCCCATTAGCCAGGATTGCTTTGTTTTAATTTTTCTTAAAGATTGAACTATTTTTGAATTATTTTCATGTTTCTCCATGTTCGTCCTCATCCAGTGAATCAAGAATAATTTTTTCATTGTGAGGTGTTTTCTT